>CM045555.1:570486-1770486 GCA_024721245.1 Mitragyna speciosa
GGGAGTCGAACTATGTGGATTATTAAAGCTACTGTAGAGTGGCATTCAATAACTATTGTAAAGACTATACATCTCAATGATAAAAGTTCTCATTAAACATGGTCAAAACTACAAATGCCCGGAGACTAAAAGTTCGTGGGGGTTACAGAGAACCTCTGCCCGCCAAGGCATGCAAAACTTGTTAAACTCGTAAAGAGTTCTTTATCCTGAATTATAGAAAGGCCACCCATCTAGAGCTGATCCACCGCATTAAAATCAGGCTCGGCTGGCTTCTGAAGAAGTAAGGGAGGTAACCTAGGCGATACTTTAGCATTATGAGGATGATTCCGACGCCAATGCACGTAGTGCATTGGCAGCAAACTTCGATGCATAAATGGTGGCTGTAAGGCTGGTTAAGTTTCCTCCATTTGCTAATGCGCCCTGCAGTCTATCTTCTTCATCTTGCAAGGACTTTTCAAGTTTCTTCCTGCAATGACGGCGCCCAAGCTGCTTGTATAAAGCAAGCTGCCCATGTTCTCCATTGCTGGGAGTAAAACCTGAGATATTCAATTTGCAGTCAGAACTGATGGTGGTTGCAGCAACTTCTAAAAAGTAAAATCAAAACACTTAAATGGATTGCACTAAGAAGGGGGAAAGAAAACAATATTTGCATTGGAAAGGAAGACATTAGCAAAAGAAATGGGAAGATTTTTAAGAATGCATGAGTTGTGTATCTGTACTGTTCATGCTGTCCTCCTCCCAGACTTATTTTCCGATAGAGACAGAGAAGACTGGAAAATAAGAGCAAGAACTTACTGCTATCATGAAAGGACACTAAACTAAGAAAGTATTAGTCAGCATTATGAAAGAGATTTGGCCATTACACAATATAAAAGAACATATGTCATAAGCTTGCCTGAAGGTGTGCTGGAGTTGCTTGCTGTGGAGACGCCTGAACTGGGAGGCTACGAACTTCAGATCATCAGCCTTCAAAGCAAAAGCTTCTACATCTTTCACTGCTTGGACTGTTCTGGTTGAAGTTGGAAGACTATTGTTAGAGTTGGGATCCAAAGCCCATGTAAGAAGCTCCTCTCCACAAAAATCACCAGCCTTGAGATAAACAGAGTTGAAGAAGCCAGTTCTTCCACCATTGGTGGTCCATAGTCAATAAATTCCCCCGCATGAGAAAAGCATTTCATCAACTGGATCACCCTCACGATATATGCAGCTGTTCTCAGTGTAAATAACAGGTTTGAGACGATCACACAGTGCATCCATTAACCGATCATCCATTTTCTCAAACATTGGTACCTGTAAGGAATAATAAATTGTTTTGATGGAATTGTGCCAGAAGAAGAGACAGTTCAGATTTCATAAAGACAGATGAACATGCTAACACACAAAAATATTTAGAAAACAATGAGTAGAAAATGTGTGTAATTGAAACATACTCTGGTCAGTAAAGCCCAACAGTGATGACGGTTTATATCCCTCCTCAAGTCTTTGGGTAGATTCTTAATCAGGGAATCTTCCTCAACACCTCTGGTTTCTTGCCATTTGTAATGTTCATACCTCCTAATCCGCTGCCTAAGATTCTCAGGGAGCATGCGATGGGACATCCACTGATCTACATCTCGTCTTTTTACTCGCATCTCCTCTACTCTAACGGTGATGGATTGCAGATATTTCTGTAGCAGCAGAGATTGCATAACAAGTTGAGCACCTCAGATCACGATACAGAAAAATGACAGCTTGATTTCATAGGAACTGGAAAATTTTGTAGGTGCAGCAATGATAGTGGAGGTTTGGATTAGCATAGGCAGAGATTTCAAACACAAACAGCTGTCTGATATGTGCAAGTTTTAAGTTTTTGAGAAGATAAAAACAATGAACAGATCCAAAAAATATGGAAACATTTGCATATAAAGCAGAACACAGCATATAGACAAAATGGAACACATCATCTGAGGCAAATCATTTAATCACTCACAGATTGCAAATAGCTTATTTCTCTCATTTAAATTAGTTTGGAATACCTAGGGACAGTTTCTATAGAACTTCTAAGATGAGGCAATAATTACATAGTCTCATAAGCTTAGAACATATAGAATTGCCAGAAAGTGTGAAAGTTCTGAGGACATAGTTGGCACCTGCATGTTGCCAATGAGCAAGGAGAATAGAATCAAGCCAATGATTGAGATGGCAATGGCAAAGAGGTTCTCCCCAGTAAAGTTGCTTGTCTTGAGGTTTTGTCCTAGGGAACTGAACAAGAAAACAACAAGAAATACATGTTATCTCCAGTTAAATAAAGCAATTGTAAATTAGTGAAAGGAAATATCCACATTGCCAATCAGAATCCAAATCTTGTAACTGAAAGTAAGAAAAGTTAATTCCCACAAACATTGGCATGATTCCTTTGGAAACTGAAGCAGCTAGGTTGAATCTAAGTCAGAGTCTTATCCTGAAGTTTTACATGACAGTTCACAGCAACTTCTTGTTTGTTCTTTCTTTTCCCCCTTATGTTCTCATCCTTGTATATCCAAGTAAAGCAGGAACATGAGGTTAAAAAAGCAAGCTTTTTTTCTAGATTAGGAACTTATGTGACAAGTTATTATCATGTAAGCATGCAAGATCGATAAATAAAACTTGCCAGAACTTAGTTTTCTAGAACAAATCTGCAATATACTAAGAATGGATCAGCCTGGAACTGCAACCTCGCTTCAACAGTTACATTCCAAATCATAATATAAAATTCAAGGGAAGAACGGAACGCGATAGAAAGAAAGTGCTATTAGAATATTTAGACAATCTCCAAGAAGATTAGGTTTTCATTTGGTAACTAGATGCGAATCGTGAATCAGGACAAACTGACATGGAATGTACCATAGCAAACATTCCATAATGAATATTATGATGGCCATCAGTTAGGAAAAATTTTCTAAAGTTATGCTTCATAGAAGTCATCACATATACTTTGGCAAGATAAATAATTATATACAGCTGACCAGGCTATTATAAATACGCTTTTTTTCCCCTTCTGAGAATAGGCTGTTTTAGCTGCTTTTTGTTTCTCCCTCTTTTTCCTGGTTTGTAATGCTCTGTCAAGCTATTTTCTGTTGACCGCAAACTACTTTAAAGTCCACAGGAAGATCTATCTAACCTTATCAGCTTTGTATAGACTATCCTTTCACAATAAAACTTGTCATTGTCTTTACCATAGGCATCTAGGATGTATTGATCAAGGTCCAAACTCATAGCCATCTTGCATGATAGATAAGGCATGGAGCATGTTGGTTAAGAACATAAGAAAATCCCTATCAAGTACAATGAGGATGCGAAAAGATTGGATGAATAAAAAAAAATTAAAGGACAAACCTTAAATTTCGCAGGCCCCACCAGAAGCAGTAGAAGAGCTTTTGCCAAAAGTTTCTCTTTTCAACCACATTGGACTGGAGAGCCTCAAGGAATATGCCAAAATTGAAGTCTGTTGTTTTTTTTATCTCATCTGGTTCCAGGGGTTGGCAAGCAGAACTTAAAAATGAATTTCCTGCATGTGTTCCGTTACAGTACAAAGTTTCAGAATCACATGAATCATGATTATCACAGGCAATATGCCAGCATGTATCTACGCGCTCTATTGTGAACAAGTACCAGAAGGCTCCAAGCACCTGACATAAATATTTACATTCATTAGTAGGACAATAAGCAACAATACACTTGGTGCCTTAGCCTCCTTAGCCTACCCAAACAACATAACAAAAAGTAATTGGTTATGCAAGTATCATTCCAGGAAGTAATTACACACTCAAGAAGCAGAAGAAGCAACTATGGATTACTCTGGGATCCAGACGTCCAGATTGAAGATAAGAAAAATACTTTTCATCATGCTTATTAATACATGAACGGTAATTTCTATAGAATTGAAACAATTCAAAAGCTCCTGACATTGTTTAAAAGAATGAAAAATGATCCTTAATATCTTGGTGCAGCCATGGGCGTTTTTGAAGAGCCTATTGCAGATCATCTTTGAGGCAGTAGCATGTCATATAGAGGAATATGAATCATATTGGTTTTGTATGGTAACTATAATAACTGTTGCTTCATCTAATCATAAGAGTAGAGAAATTCCCATGGCAGAACTATAACTTAATTATCCAAATCATCTGCACTCTTTAAGTTGAGTAACTGTAATTTCACAATTTCCACAACTTTGAGCATACGCATAACTTTTTTTTTTTTTCGTAAACTTGATTTGTATTCATGCAGCACTTAATGGTATATGCCTTTAAAACATCTGGAACTGAAGTGATAAAATCAATGATATTGTCAGATAGAATAATTAGCTACTTATGCCTATATGACCCATAACTTCAGACTCTTTGCATTTATAAGCTCGACATCTTTCGGATTCAGAGAAAAATGAGTAGAAAAAAAGATACGTACATTACTTGCTAGCATATAAATAAACAAGTTGAAAGCAGCTCCAGCCCATGGAGTTTCAGTGAAGATCCCAGAATTTCTAATTACTTCCATGCATAATGGATATATCCGAATGAGTCGTGGAACATACTGGGCGAATATGGCAATCTTCAACAGGTCTTTTGTAACCAACGAAGCTGGTGCATGTACTCTTGGCACAATAATTAAGATTACCTGGACAGATTAAAATTTAAACTACAAATATGTCATGGAAATGATACTTTAGCTAAGAAATAAGACAACTGATCAATACAGAATATGGCTGCAACTATTATGTTGATTAAACAATTGAGATTGTTATTTTTTCAATCCTGAAAATGAAGCCATTATTTTTGAGAGAATTAAAGTCTGACCAAGTCTTGCACTTGATGCATATAGACACCATATTAACGCAATTTTATATTGAGAACCGAACAGCAGGCTAACCTGTGGGAGGGGAAGAACCGCTAAAATGTCAATAATAAAGTAGGAGAACAAGTATCGTTTAGCTATTGCAGACAGATCTTCAACCAACTCTCCCCTTCCAAATACACGAGAAGATGGAGCAATATATCCAGTGCGGAATTGCAAGATTATATGAAATGTGTAGAATAAGTCGGTAACTGAACGAAGAACACAAGCTATGATTTTTAATTTATTGTCCATATCGAGGCACTTCCTGCTGTTATCAATAACAGGGATATAAAAGAACAAGGGATCCAGGGACACTGCAATTATACAGGAGATAACAAAGATTTTATTCCATTGCTGAAGAAATGCGCCCTGGGGATCAAAAACTTTCTTCTTGGAGCTCGGTTCTTTTGCTAGCTGATCTGTCCTTGTAGTGACATTTAATGACATCCTTAAGCTTTTCATTCTTTCAGAACCCCTCTCAAATCCTCTTCTAATACTACTCATTACTGAACTGAAACTAGGTTTCCTTATTGAAAGCAGTCCATGTGTTGAAGAATACTGCTGCTTGGAATCAAAAGATGTCCTCTCTGAATTCGAGTCCTCAAACCTGTGTGGAAATGAAGGAAAAAATAAATAACATTCAGGAAAACATGACTAGGAACTGAAGTTATTTCATCATATGTCTGCAGAAGATTCGACGACCAGCAGAGAAGAAACTGGCCTTTGCTTGATCGGCCAGTTGTAATTTATTTATCAGTTGAGGCAATTATGGATGAAAAATTTCTGGATGAAGAAAGATTCAAAAAACAATTATGGTTCTAAAAGTTTACCTTTTACATGTTCTTCCTAATCTAAAGTTAACCAAGCCAACTGCAAGACTTGGGTTTTGGCTAATTGTCCAGTTTCAAAAGTAGTAAATTGACAATAAATATTAATACAAACAAGAGGCAAAGCATCTAAGAAAAGTTTCATCCAACAAGAAAGGACATTTAAACTTGCGAGTCAAAAGTTGCAGCAATTAAATCGTTTCGGCAGCCTGAACTGAATTTCCACGACCAACAATGTTTTTTAACGCATGACGTGATGCACGATGATAAAAGCGCAAGAGTCTAATCAAATATGAATTGACAACAAGACTTTCTACAGAGGCATACAATCAAGATGACTAGAGCAGAAACAAGGAGAGTCTGAATGAAACAGATTGGCATATGATGATCATCAAACCTGAAACAAGAATTCACCGAAAGAGCTGATGATAGATTAAACAAACAAACCTTACATATCTGTCTCCCTTGCCATCCATAGCTTGAGCTTAGATAGAACAACGAAAAAGAGCTTGTTTTGGACCTCTGAGGCAGAAGTTAGAATTTTTCATGAGGTGGAAAGAGTTGAATGAGTTATTTTGAACAGCCCATATTGACATATAGTAATCGAGTTTTGAGAGAAGTTTCCCAGAGAGAGGGTAATGGAAAATGGAAGTGGAACTAAGACGCTTTCTACGGAAGAGGTCGTCGTGTTTTACATGGTGAAGAGACTGAAGACTTAGGCGGGAGAAGAGAATGGTCCAAGAGCAAATGAAAAGAAAACACGCACTTTTCCAGGTAGTTTCGCCATTGACCGCTGGAGTCGTGGAAGTTGCGGGGGACTTGCGAGACGGGACCTCACTGGCCAGTTCAGATCCTCGGTGCCAGCTTTTTCAGTACCACCCCAGTGCCATTCACCAGGGACTGCCACCTTGCATTCACACTAGGATAGTTATCTAATTAATCTCAAATGTGATAAGTGTGAATGCAAAGTGGCAGTCCCTGGTGAATGATACTGGGCTAGCACTGAAAAAGTTGACACCGAGGATCTGAACTGCTCACTGGCCTACTGCCCCTTCTTTCGCTCTCTCTCCCTCTCAACTTTCCCGTACAAGGTAAGGAGAAGTATTCCGTTATTGACTAACATCCAAAAAGTTTGCATGACGTTGAACGCCAAAGTAGCGGATTAGGGACTCAACAATTAGGGTGACAATTGTTTACAAAACGCACATATTATTAACACAGAAAGTGTATATATATTAACTCAAAGAAGGCATGTGAAATACAAAAATATTATATTACATTTCTTTCGACTTGCAAATTTAGTTGTACTAGACAATCCATTCAATGATTATTGGCAATCTCTCTCCTAAGTTTTATCAGTACTAGACAATCTATTTAATAATTGTTGACAATCTCTGTCTTAAGTTTTATCAGTACGAGCATGTGTGAAATTTCATCATATCATTTAATGATATTACATAATTTTACATAAAATACGATTGTTTAAAAAAATTAGATAGAAGATTCTGTTTCTGTAGTTCGGAAAATCAAAACTTATATTTACTATGCTATTTTTGTGTTTATTCTAAAATTTCTATTCTTGTCCCGTCCTAAATGTTTCTTCCACAAGGCATTACCTTATGATACGATACCCATTATGTTGCAAGTGTACCCTATGCTATCGGGTCTATAAGTTCTAAATCTTGTCCCTCCACTCAACCCTAATGACGGTTGTACTGTACCGTACTGGTAATTTTACCCTGTCGTATCCGCAAAGAAGGTTTCATGTTCTTCTTATCAATTTCTCCGGCTACGGCTGGAGTAAGATTGGCCCAAAATATTGGGCCATCTTTGGTACGTTGTGACCACAGAGTTTTTCATTGTGAAGCCGAAATCAAGAATGGCCCAAACGATTAATGGCCCGTTCTCGTTTTCACTTCCCCAATTCTCCTTAAACCCTTACCCGCCACCGACGGATGGGACTTAAACCCTCACTCCTTATCTCTCTCCATCCCCCTCCCGCCAGCGACTACAACTTCCGGCATGCTATTCCGGCCGCCGATGAAAATAGCCTAAACGTTGTAAATTTTGTTATTTTGGTCTTTTATTTTACACAATATATTTTCTCCATTAAGTTAAATATAGCATGCTATTCAGGCCGAAGCTTTTCCCAGGCCTCCGACCCGCCGTCAATACCTCTCTTCCGGTGGCGCATTTAGCAACCATGAAACCCGTCCCGCCATTGAAGGCCTCCCGGGCCACGCGCATTTTTTCCCGGATCTTTCCCCATAGGCTAAAGTACCAATCTTTTAGGTTCCCAATTTTATCCACCCAAGGACATCAACAAATTCTGACCAATTTTAGTAGTATTCGTAGTTTCTCCACCCGGGAACGAACGGGTTCTGGCCCGGGAACTGGGATTCGAGCCTCGAAGAGTTTGATAGAGGATGAGGCTGAACTCAGTGACTGGGTTAGTGGGTTGAGTTCTAAGAAAACTCAGCTGTATAGCGATAGTGATGATGATAGTAAGAGTGATGGTAGGAATAGGAACAGTGGCTTTAGTAGAGAGAAAGGTGGTAGTAATTGGGGTAATAATATGGGGAGAAAAGAGAGAAGTGGGAACGGGAAGAGGAGGAGAGACAGTGATTTTGATGATTTTAAGGTTTCTAGTAGGCGTGGTGGGGGGCGTGAATCTGAGGAATCCTTTCCAAGGAGGAAAGGGAAGTTTAGTGGTGAGTGGGGAGGCAAGAATGATGAGGGGACAATGTTCAGGAGGAGGAATATGGACAATGGTAGTAAAGTGTTTGGCAGGGAGAGGACTGGGGATTCAAATGAGAGATTTTCAAGGGGTTCAAGGGATAGACAAAATCGTAGTAATGTGTATAGGCAAAAGGCTCGGGATTCAAATGAGAGATTTTTGAATGGTCAGGATTCAAATGAGAGACTTTCAAGGGGTTTAAGGGATAGACAGAAAAATGGTGGGCGAAAAGAGAAAATGGGGGATTTTGAAATGGAGTTTGGAAGAAGTACTAGGGAGAAAGGGGCGGGACGAGGGAGATTGATGCTATCTGATGAAGAGGATGATGAAGACGAGGAAGAGAAGGGGTATATGAGGTTCAAAGAGTTGATTGACAGCGAGGAAAGCGGTGAAGAAGTTGATGATGATGTTAGCAACGAGGTTGGTGATGTGTTTGAAAAACAAAGTGTGTTCTCTCAAGTAGGGAGTGATGGTACACCGAAGGCTTCACCCTCAAGTTCACCAGAGAGAGGAAGCTCATACCTGAGTGCAAGAAGGTATTGTTTTGCACAACTTCTTATCTCTTCTTATGTATGTAGTTCAATTTGTTGTGCTGTTAATTATGTGGCTTTTTGCATGCCATAATTTCATGTTGCCTTATGGAGAAGGCAAGAAAATGATATTGCTTATATTTGATTAGGTGGTATCAATTGGTGGATTTCTTTTCAACTAGCTACTAGATTAAAGAAAGAATAGGAAAAATACTTACACCAGATTGTACTTTTGTTGTATCCATTTTACATATTGATGTGTCTAAATTTCAACAGGTTTGAACAATGCTCCATCTCTCCCTTGTCCAGTAAAGCACTTAAAGATGTTGGATATGAGAAGATGACTGTGGTACAGGAGGCTACACTTCCTATTATTCTAAAAGGTATTCTTTGCTTTCCAATTTAGGAACTTAGAGAAGAGAATTACCTATATCTCAAGATTTCAATTGCAGCTGCGTTGTGCTGCTTGTTGAGCATCAATTTAGGTGAGAATATAAAAATGTGTTCACAACACTGATACATGGAACCACCTCACTAGCATGACATGGTTTTACTACTAACAACTTCTTGTTAATTTTACTTTTACATCTCCAAGGGACCTCTCGGGGAAGCTGAGTAGAAAGACATGAATGAGTTGATTTATTTGGGATTGTTTTCTTTTTTAAAATAAATAGTCAGGAGGAGCAATCCTTTAGCATTCAAAGGAACTTTAAGTGAACTTCTAGTTTTTGTAAAAAGGAAACACTTAGAATTTTTAAACGTTGCAGAAGCAATGTTCTTTCTTCCAAAGGACTTCATGGAGAAGTCTTCTTGTACGATGGAAACTACATGAAGGCTTCCTTACCCTGCCTCCTCAACGTATATGCTTCTTGATACAGTTTCTTTTCTATATAAAAACCATTGCATTGTGCAATTAGGTCATACAGGTTTTTTAGATCAGTAGTATTCAATTGGTGTGAAAATATAATTTAGTTCTCTATTGCACCTACTCAATACATACCTTATTGTTTTACTGGTAAAAAATGATTTTAGGAATTCTAGTCCTTAGAAATTTGGTATTTAATAAGATCAACTGATCAAGATTTTGCAATATAAGCGTCTTGTTGAAGTGAGGAAAGTTGTGACAGTTTCATAAGCTTTGGTGGGATTGACTAGCTTGTTTCGCTCCACATCTACTCATCTAACTTAAAGTTGTTTTACAAGGTGAAAGATGATTGGAGAAATAGTGAAGAGGGTACCCTTTTGCGGATGCTGTCTTCACTTCACCACATCGTTCTCCGTGATGCTTAAGTTTTGAATTAGTATGTACTTTCTATAATAACATGGTGACATTGCTTGATATAATCACTTTGTTTTGTAGGCAAGGATGTACTTGCCAAGGCAAAAACTGGTACCGGGAAAACGGTGGCATTTTTGGTAACAAGCTTATCTTATTATGCATATTACTAAATGCCTGTTGTGTATAAGTAAATGTTGATGGCAAAATGCTTCTATATTTGTGCTCATTAATATTTGCTTGGTGAAAAACAATACCCCTGGCCCATGAGGATGCTGATAAAAAATGAATAAAAATGAAAGAATGAGGGAAACATAAGAGTTTTGGTGTTTGAAAAAGGCTAAGTTGATTGTGAGCATATACACTCTGTAAGGAAAAGATTTTTTCTTTGTTACATAATAAAGTGATTCGGCTCTCCTCAAGTTTCCTTATGGTTTTACTTATGAAACTGGACATCACATTTAATGGATTTCATGTTCCATTTACCTTTAGCTTTTGTGTGTCTAAAAGCATAATAATTTTTTCTCAAAATATTGCTTTCTTTTTTTTTTTCATAATCATTGTGAATAATTAATAAACCAAAATAATTCAAAATGAAGAAGAAATAAAATAGTTAATGTTCAAACTAAGCTAACTTTTTCTTCTACAATCAAATACAAATTTGCTGGAACAGTCCCTGACATATTTTTATAATCTCATTTTAGTCTGTGATAAAAATGAACCATTTGGTCTTAAATATTATATTCGCCATGAAAGTCTTAGTTTCATATGCGGGCACTTTCCCGCAAGGCAGTGCAACTGGACAAAGCCCTCAATGTGCTACACTTTTGAAGAGTATATGCTTCACTTGCAGTTATTTTGCATTCAATAAGCAGACATAAGAATTGGATGTGCTTCTCAACAAAAAAATAAAGGTGGGGGACAATCATGATAAAATTGTGATGTGTTGAGGAGTAATCACTTCATCTCAAATGTTGGTGACTGAATGAGATTCTGAAAATTTGTTATTTAGCAGCTGGCTATCCAAAAAAATAAATAAATAACATAAGATGAAATAAAGTAATTGGAAGAGAAACTAATTTATTCTTACAAAAAATAGAGAGTATTTTACTTTTTCTTTGTATTCTGTCACTCTTTTCTTTTTCCCTTCACTGTATCTTTTTCTTAAAAAACACAAACTACACAATCCATTATGGTTGGATAAAGATCTTAATTGGGGGTATGCAAGATGGGATTCTGTAGGCTCTCTAACTGTTACCACTGGACTGGTACCTCACTGGTGTAGCTAAGTTCAGCTATGATAAAGTTGTTGTTATACTGCAGGCATAATCTTTAGGCTGTGCTTCTTTATTTATAGTGACCAGATCTAGAACTACTGGAGGGAGAAAATTTTGGTGACTAGAATTTGTTGGATTTCATCTTTTGAACTGGCCTTGCATGTGCATGACCACTGCTAAGTTTACTCTTACGTATTAGCTATCTATCTATAGCATTGATGCAAGGGTGTAATGTATAGTCGTGCTTGTTCTAAATTTGTATTTCAGCTTCCTTCTATTGAAGTAGTTGCAAAATCACCACCTGCTTCGCGAGATCAGAAGCGACCACCAATACTTGTGCTTGTTGTCTGCCCTACCCGGGAGCTTGCGAGTCAGGCTGCTACTGAGGCCAATACATTGTTGAAATATCACTCCTCAATAGGTGTTCAAGTCGTTATTGGTGGTACAAGACTTGCTCTGGAACAAAAAAGAATGCAAGCAAATCCATGCCAGGTATGTATATCATTGTTGCCGTTACTTATATATGTAGTTTGTTGTAAATTGTGGCCACCTTGAATTTGACTTCTTTAAGTTCTAAGAATTACTTCTGTCTGTCTAATCATTACTAAATCACAATGCACTTCAATTGGGATGGTCCCAGGAGTTCTTTAACTGCTGGTAGTTTTGGTGGTACTGTCATCAAAATTTATTCGGTTGCCTTTTGTCTTCATCAAATTGAACTGTTTTACCCAATATGAAATTAGATGAAAAAATTTGGGCTGTTTCATGAACTTAAATCTTTATAGAGCTAAGAAAAGTGAAGAAGTGCCTCTGTGCGGTATCAACTTGCACAGGTGTAGAATCAAGTTAAAATTTATCTGAAAAAATGTTTGTCTCAGTGGGATTTGACTGTAATATGGAAATTTTAAGTCCATCGACCTCATAGAATCCTAAATGACATATGGTTTATTACAACAAAACCCGAGCTTCCTCTTCCCTGCCCCCAAATTTCAAACCCTTATTTGATAAAGGAGTACACCCCTACCTTTATATAAAATAAAAAATGTGTGGAAAGGAGAATTAATGTACTGCAAATTGAGAATTAATTTGCATCCCAGGGAAGAGCAGTTTAACACAGTATGAGTTTTCAATTTGATGGAACCCATGTTGTGGAATCGAACTATTAACTTTCTTTTGTAATATCAGGTAAAACTTCTCATGTTTCATGTATTGGATGCATTTTTATATTTGATCCCTTGTGAGACAACGCATCAATGCAACCTTTTCTGAATCTGTTAGTTAACTATATAGTATCTTTTATATATAAATCTCCAGATTCTTGTGGCTACACCTGGAAGACTTAGAGATCATATTGAGAATACAGCTGGTTTTGCAACTCGATTAATGGGTGTTAAAGTTTTGGTGCTTGATGAAGCTGATCATTTATTAGACATGGGATTCCGTAAAGATATTGAGAAAATCATAGCTGCTGTTCCAAAACAGCGCCAGACACTTCTTTTTTCTGCTACAATACCACAAGAGGTATGGTTATTACTTAGTTCTAATTATTTGTAGCTATCCACGACGAATTAGGAAAGTCTAAAACTTTGTAAAAATAATTGCAGGTTCGTCATATATGTCATATTGCGTTAAAAAGAGATCACGAATTCATCAACACAGTTCAAGAGGGCAGTGAAGAGACGCATTCACAAGTAGGCTTTTTGCTCCTTGACTTAATATTTGTTTTTGCTTGTATTCAGTGTATCAAAAGCACTAACAAATTTAAATCTGCTGCTTATAAACTTCTATGCCTGATAATATTTGAAATCTTTTACATTTCAGGTCAGACAAATGCATATGGTTGCTCCTCTAGACAAGCAATTTACGCTTCTATATACTCTATTGAAAGAGCATATGGCTGATGATGTTGATTACAAGGTACTGCATTGCATGCTCATTCATGGACATGAGGTTATCAGGATCTTCTGAAATGTGTAAATTATGGGAAAAGAAGTGGTGAAAGGGAATTTATAAGCCTGCCGAGTATGATACAGTGATCACTTCTCAAATATTTATTGCAACTGTTTGGGTTGCATGTCATATCTAGGCTATAGCCCATTGCTTATCCGTAAAAGGATGGTTATAGAACAGATATAAGTGAATTGCCATTTCATCCTCATTTCTTATGTTTTTGCACCTTTTTTCCTTTTAGAACACGGTGGTGGCAAGTAGGTTGCAAAGATGGCACTTCGTGGTGGTGGAAATTGAATTGCTAGAGGAATTTGAGTGGCACAAGTCTAATATTAGAATAGTGGGTGGTCAGGATTACAAAATATTTTCTGATAAGATATCACATCCATGTAGAACATGTGCAAGTAAAAAAAAATATATATTTCAGCTCATCTGCTGTTTGTTTAGACTCATCATTTGTTGTAGGAAGTGAAACTTACAAGGTTTCCTTTTCTCTATCTAAAGTGGGAAAAGCTTCATGGAAATTTATACGAGCTTTTACCGTCGTGAGAAAGTGTAATTCAGAAGAAAGTTAAAAGCATGGCATACAGTTGGAAATTGTCCTTATTAATGAATATGGCTACACTTGATATGTGGCACTGATGTTTGGAAGAAGGATAAAGGCTTGCTTAATGTTTCTCTACTGAAAAGCTACAGGGGCATGGGCTCTGCTTTTTTGAGTTTGTGTGCTTGCATGCATTTTTCTTTCTCTCCCACGAGTTGTGTTGTTCCTTAAATTGCCTGTGTCACAATTTCTAAGGCATTGTGGTAATCATAATTGTCTATCCATAGCATCATGCATCATTGATAATTTTTGATACACAGGTTCTTGTGTTTTGCACAACTGCAATGGTCACAAGACTTGTTGCTGACCTTCTCACTGAACTTAACTTGAATGTCCGAGAAATTCATTCTAGAAAGCCACAGAGTTACAGAACCAGGATTTCAGATGAATTCCGGAAATCAAAAGGTCTAATTCTTGTGACATCTGATGTATCTGCACGTGGGGTGGATTATCCAGATGTGACCCTTGTCGTTCAGGTAATATTTTGGCTTGCATTTGGAAATGAAGTAGGTGCTTGGAGTTTGTAACAAATGCCTCGTGTATAACAAAGTTATAACTTTGACAATAAAACTTAATTAGTGTTGTCATTTTGGCATGGCCCCTACTTTTTATATGCTAGTCTTCTAAGGAGAAAATAAATTAACAAAATGGGAAGGACATCAGTTTGCTAGGTTGTTGCTGAATAGAAGCAACCTGTTGACTAAGAACAACCAAATGACAAAAATGTTGAAGATGAAAGTTGTGTATAGACATTTGTGGTGTTTTTCATCCTTTTTAATGTAATTCAATTACCAAACTAATTTGATCCATCTGCGATCCACGTATTAACTGAAGGGATCTGGATTCTTCTTGTTTTATTGCATGTAGCTTTTTTCCAAAAAAGCTTCAAATCTGCCTTGGACAATTCTATCAAGACATGCAAATGTTATGAATAATATAGACCAGTTAATTTGTTTGCGCGCCAGTATGTGGATGATTGGCATGTTTGCAACTGTAGGTTGGCCTGCCGGCAGATAGACAGCAATATATACATCGACTTGGTAGAACTGGGCGAAAAGGTAAAGAAGGACAAGGAATATTATTATTGGCGCCCTGGGAGGAATTCTTTTTGTCAACCATTAAGGATTTGCCAACAACAAAAGCAGAGGTACCTTTGGTTGATCCAGACACAAGGAAAAAGGTATGCGTAGGTTGTGTTTTGGCTATTTTCATGATCATATTTCTTGTTCGTTTCCACTTCAAAGGTATCCAGCATGTTGTGGTAGTATGGTAAACCACTGATGTGCTAGGTATGTAGCATACTGTAGTAGCCTGTGTGAAACCATTTTTGGGCTGATGTCAATTTCATCATATGCAGTTGTGATCTGTGGCTTTCTGTAATAACTACTATTGTATCTACAGGTGGAACGAGCGCTATCACATGTAGAGTTGAAAAATAAAGAAGCTGCATATCAAGCTTGGCTTGGTTACTACAATTCCAACAAGACTGTTGGTAGAGATAAGTACAGACTTGTGGAGCTTGCCAATGAATTCAGCCGAAGCATGGGATTAGACAACCCTCCAGCAATTCCTAAACTAGTTTTGGGCAAAATGGGTTTAAAAAATATTCCGGGACTGCGCTCTAAATAGTGGACGCAGTATCATTAATGCAGGTTCCTTTTGGCCAATGTAGTTAAGAATCTTGACACCATTGATCTTCTTGCAGAGAAATATTCCTTTTGTTTCCCGAGCGCTTTTCACTAAGCTGCCTGTTAGATTTGCTGATGAAATTGGCTATGATATGATAGAATAATTAACATACAATTTAAACAAATAGATTTAATTCATTTTTCTTGTTCTTTTCATTTTCCTTTTATGCACTTTTTTGGTATTCTTCTTCGTCTTCTTTCTCCTTTGTCCTACCAGAATTCTCCTCTAATAATACTGCTACATGTGGCCTGCAGACCTCTGCCCACCGTTTCGCCACTGGCTACGATCTGGTAGTTGTGTATCTCCACTATTTTGCATACGTCGAATAATCAAGTTGAAACACTCGTATTTTCGGTAACACGGCAGTGTAACCTTTGTTACAGGTCAGAGTATTGAAAGTAACATTTCATTTCTGAACTTGTCTCTTTTTCATTTTTTATTTTATTATTATTATTTTTGGTTAATGAGAGTACAAGTTCAAAGAAATTAAGTAGTTCAAAAGGTAATATACTCATATGAGCTATCAGAACATCTTGAAGGAAAAGATTTGCAAGTTCGTAAAACATATCTTTAGGAAAAAGTGGAGTAAAAGAAATGTAACGGGTGCATATTCCAAAAAGCCGATCGACATATAGGCAAAATTTCAGGTGTTATGGTTAATTCATTTTTCTTGATCTTTCAATTTAGGAAACCTGACATAAAAATTCAGTTCTACATTGACCTGAAGATTATCCCACTTTTAAGTACCACTCTCTATTCCCATGAAGGAATAACACCAAACCAACCCCGCACCCCAAAAAATAAAATATGCACATCTCCCCTGGCCCCCCCTCCACCCAAAAACACCCACACAAAAAAACAAATGCTTTAAGGAAATTCCATTTCATTTTAGTACACATTTGCCAAGGGCAATGTCCCCTAAAATGGTTCGTCAAACTCCCAACATCAACAACAATGGCCAGGGAGTGTTAATGATTTTCCGTCAGATTTAAATGGAATGCTTTGCTATAATTGGAACCATTTACCCAGATGATCCCAATGCTACAGACGGTTCTTTTACTGTCCTTGCAATTTCAGGATGTTAGCCTGTCCTCGGGAGGAGTTACTGACACGAAGTTAGAATATACAACAACATAAATAGTGAAGCATCAGACTTCCAGCAAAAAATGGAAAAATTTTGACATTTATCTTATATTGCCATTTATAGTACTACACTGTTAGACATCCAGAAGGCGGATGGAACGAGTACAAAGTGATTTGAGAATCTGAAAACCCAGATCGATCTACGGAGAACAGATTCCCAACGTTAACAAGATTCTTTTCCTTGAAAAACTTCTACTTTGATAAGATTACATATGTAACTCCCCAACACAAGGAGGCAAAAATCCATGTGAGTCCTACTACCTCCTGTCCTGCTTCATATCTTTGCAGATGGCCGCAGTCAGAAAATGACTTGATAGTTTACATACAGGAACTAACCTACAAAAGAAGACCAATTATGCTCCAGCTTAAGAACAACTGCACTGCATGCCCGGATCCTTCATGCATGGTGAGAAAAGGGCACAATTCCCTGTAATTTGATGGCATTTCGGTGCAGCTCCCACCATTGCCCTCAACATGGCATATGAAAGGAGGAAAATCCTCATCTTTCTAAGGCGATTCTGTTGGGCCTGGAAAACTTAAATTCTCCTGTTAAAATGATAAATACACATTACCAAAATATATTGTGAGACGTAACAGGATTATTTTGCGAAAAAGTAATATTCTTCAGTACCTAAAGAAACAAAATAGAAAGCAATAAATGTGTGATGCCTATTCCACATGGATCCAATTACCCAAAGAAATGGTTTATGTGTGGTCAGTCGTTGCTATAACTCGATCAGGCATTAACCATTTATATCCATATTCTAGGGCCAAAATAGCTGGACAAGTTACAAATGAACCATTCCAATCAAAGGTTAAAGAGCACAATCTCTTATGTCTTAGAAAGAAAGAAAGGGGACAAGACATCAAAATAATACTCGGAACTGGTAGAAAAATCTGCTTAGTTGTCTACATGTTTCCAGTAAACACAGCCATTTGAAGGCACATCATATTCAGCCATTCTAGGAACTTGTGAACAAAGCTTTAAATTTCCTGCAAAATTGGTTATTTTCTTACATACCACACTGCAGCATTATCTTAGTTACCAAAAAAAAAAAAAAGGATCGTTTTATGTGTTTAGATTTGTAACTGGGGCTACTATAACCTTGCAAAACAGGAATTCTAGAAATCACATAAACCCAACTTGAAATAAACTACCATCGTATCCCAGATGATATGGAGGATTCAAGTCCAACTCCTGAATCAACTACAGAAGTCTTTCATCCATTGCAAGAAAATAAAAAAGAAGTAAATTTACCGGTTACGATGAGGTGAGGATGGTTGATCTGGTGTAGACCTTTGACCAGAGCTTCCATGAATTCTGTGTTCATCATATGCTCCCCTTGCTCTGCTTCCCTCCTTCAAATGTGTGTGTTCCTTGACACCAGAGAAACCTATTGGACCCAGAGATCCAAACTCAAGCCGTTCACTATGCGAATCAAAACCAGTATTATGATCAAAAGGACACAGCATTACAACAGGTGGAACAGTAGGTCCATTTGAAGATGCTCCACTAGAATTCATTTGTGGCAACTGATACATGCTGTAAGCCACATTAGGAGGGCCATTCTGGCTGGAGTTAGAGTGCAAGGGACCATTTTGGTAAGAAGAGAATGACTCATTTCTATATGATCCCCAAGATCTATCTGCTCGACTCTCACTGGAAGAGGATAGATCTAATCTCGAGTTTGACTTCTCAGTTTGGCTGCGATTGTTGTGACTGCGGCCAGCTGCTCGGGATCTAGAATTCCCATTCCAGTTCCCTTCTCTGTCACTGCGGGTTTCATTCCTGTCATAGTTGTAGTTCCCTCTTCTGCCACTGGACGAGTGGCGATCCCTCCCGGACACCTTCTGAAGCATAAAGTGTAGAAAGGTCATACATTTGGTAAATGGAGGGTAGATGAGGGAGGTGGGTCTCACCAAAGATGCATCCAAAGTCAACCACAAGTATAAAAAAATATTACGCATAATTCTACAAGCCAGGAGAAGAAACGTGACATGAACAGAATTCTGATATGATTTATATCAATAATTATGCTAATATTGCTAACACTGGCGTAAACTAGCACTGTAGAAACCCCAGTGAGATGACCTCTGAAGTTGATTAAACAGTTCAATCTTTCAAAGGCTAGCACAGCCAAGCATGCCAATATACAGCTTTCCTCGCTGTCATACCTCCATGTTCCAATCAACTAAACTGAATGTTACACGCCATAAATTCAGATGAGACAACAATTTCCCAAATCCAGACCGAGATATGGCACAAAAATTCATATCTAACTTGCTCTTAATAAAATTCAAAATTAAACAAATTTCGGATTTAATATATGATATTCTTTAATAGGAGCAGCAGACAGGCCATTATGAAAGAGAATTTACCAGGTAAGACACAGATAAATGGTCATCACTTGAAATCTACAATTAGTCTGATTGATCCAAACTAAGAAATGGCTGCTTCAAGAGGTGGATATTATACAGCCTTAATGTATACACAAACAGACATGCATGTAAACTGTGTATGTTGACACTTAAACAGAAACTAGAAATAATTTGCGAAAGTTTTGCTGCTCCGAAGTTGTGACAAGACAACCTGGTTGTTGTTAGTGTAAACATCTCAGATCACAGACCACCGCTTTAACGTGCTATCACTTTTGCCTCATTGTCCATGTCTACCCAATAATCAGCAGAAAACACAAAATGCACAAGAACACAACAATTGGAAATTGAAATTTTTTGATAAATGAAGAAAGTGAGAAAAACATCTTACAGGGTTTGGCAGATAAGTCCCAGTCCCACTTCGATACCTTGGCATGTCCTCAACATAGTGTTGATAAACATTTGGAGGTCTACTGGAAACAGACTGTAATGGAGCAACCGGAACCAACTGAGGACCATAACCCATCAGCTGACTGAAGACGTTACCATTCGCTGGGATAGGTCTTCCAGGACCATCCCAGGGGAAACGACCTTGGAGGTACATGGGAGGCACCATAACTGGAGAGGGATAGATAACAGGAGGATTTTGGCAAAACCTGCCAAACTGCAGATTCTGCCAATGGCTGGCAAAGTCACCGTTTAGAATATCGGACTTGTGTTCCTCAGATGTCTCAACAGTAGAAGGCACTCTAAAGGAAGAAGAAGTGTTTAAATCCTCAGACTGATCAAGACCCTCAGCTGCGTCAAAGTTGTGACCAGAAACACTGTTCTGCAGGACTTCCTCTCCTCCAAAATGGCATGTTGATGTGTCAGATGATCCAGTTTCGGGTGGAATACTATATACTGGAACCATTATTAAATGAATGGGAGGTCCAGTGGGATAAAATGCAATGACCCCAGAATTGTCTGTCATCCTTTGCTGAGATCCAGGATCTAGAAACATTGGTGCCATGGCCATCATTGACTCTGTTCTGCTTGTTTGAGAGACTTCATACCCAGGCATATGATGTCTAGGGACATGAAGAGAAGCAACAGATTGAGCTCCTGAGCTTCTCTCTGCTGTTTCGGCACTCAAAATTGATTCTGTATTCCAATCCTGGTCGTCATCCTCAGCCTGATCAGATACATGTTCAGACATGACCTTACCTTTTCCATCTCCAACAGCTGAATCTCCAGCAACAACTCTCTTTCCTCGCCTCTCCCTCGTTGACTTTGACCACTTGCCAGCTGATCCATCCCAGGAACTCTCAGAAGAGGTTCTTCTTCTTAGAGAATTACTGTGAGCAGCAGATGAGTACCTTGAGCTTGCTGATCTCTCTTCAGAGTAAACTTCACTTCCCATATTATCTTGACACTGAAAGTTGTCTAGATGTTCTTCCTTTAATGGTCCACGTTTTTCCTTGTTATGTTTCTGTTGAGATCTCATGGAATTTCCAGAACCACTTACCCACCGAGGAGGAACAAAGTTAAAAGCTGACAGATTTGAGTGTTGCTTTTCATCTGGCAATTCAAGATTACCATTTTCAGGTTCAAACCCACCTGAGGAACCCACATCCTGCTCCTGCCAGAAATCATTTTCTGCCTCCCCGGAATTCATCTCCACGGAACCAAAATTTTCAATTGCATCTTCAGAATTTGAGCTCACTCCGATGCCTGAAAAGTAATGTGTCAATGGTGATGAGACCAAACCATGAGGAAATTGCACTGGATCAATCAAGGGGATATTTCGCTGATTATATGCCATTGAAGCTATAACAGATGGGGAAATAGGGAAAGGTAAGTGAGCGGAGGCCAAATTAAACGGCATGTGAACTTGACCATTAAGACCATGAAGTGAAGCAGATGCCATCATATTGACAAGATCTTGCTCCTGCTGATGCATCCCCCGAGTTCCAATTGAGGAGGATAGTTCTTCATTCACAGAATCAAAACCTGAATCATGGGGATGGCTATTTGAACCGCTTATGGAGTCAGCAGTAGCATCAAGACTTTGATGAGATGGGACATTCCTGACAGATGAGGAATCGTCATTTGAAGAGCGGCCACTATGGCTAGCCGAATTTTCAGATCCAAGGTTCTTCCTGCTGTAACTACTATCCAGCCTTGTAGAATTAACTTGCATTTTTGCACTCTCAGATGCTGTATTGCGCCTTAATTGAGAGGAGACATCACCATATGTCTCAGTCAGCTCAGGACTAGAGCGGGTTCTGGCAAAAATAAATCTTCCCTGAATGTCATTTACCAAGTGATCAGATTTCACACTTCTCTTAACTTCATCAGAATGCTCAACCTGATTAGAAGTAGATTCTCTTGCAACCTGATCCGACACCCTTGAGCTGTTTGAATTTCCATGATTCTTATGTCTTTCACTATAAGAAGCTGGAGACGAGTCATTCACTCTAGATATGCTTCCAGATGAATAATTAGTAACTTGTGGTGCAATATAACGGGTATGAGTCCCCTTTAAATCAACTTCATCAACTGAAAGATTGTCATTCAATTTCTTGCCACTTGAATTTCTGTTAATACTCTCAGGCTCAGATAGGTGATCTGGGGTTGTCAATTTTTGCCGCCATACATCATTTCCCGGAGCATCAGGCCGATTGCCACTGCCATGTCTGTCCCATGTGTTCATAAAGAACTGATTCACTTCATAAAGTAGATTTTCCTTTGGGCATTCAAGTAATCTAGCCAATCTTTTAGCACCAAATGCAAATGCACTGCGAATTCTAAAGAAATTACCTGCAAACAAAATGACAGAAACTAAAAAAAGTGAATCTTGCAAAGAGAAAATAAAAGCAAATCAAACTGAAAGATATTCATCAGCTTAAATTTTGAATGAAGACCTTTCCAAAGAAGTAAACTTGACGTTTCAGATTTACAGCACTAACGTGCTCAGCTACATCAAATAAAACAAAAATTAAATTCTTTTGAAAAAGGACAATCATTTTCCACATGTATCCATGAGTTAAGTTAAAGAAAAGAGTTCAATAATGTAACCCAGGACAGCAGTCTACACTTGTAAAAGACATAACTCAAGGGAAAAAAAATCTGAATATGTGTTATTCAATCCAGAACATCTTGAAAATGCAGAAGTTTTTATGTAATCTGGTCCTAGAAACAATCCTCTGAGTTCATTTTGCATTGTATGATAATTTCAATCTTATTCAAAAAGCATCGAGTTATATATTAATTTTCCCAAAACCATCAGTACTATAAGGACAAAAATAAACTACAAAAATTCCAATCTTTGCCAATGTAGATTCCCTCCAAAAAGTACTTGAATTGCATGAGAGAAATAAGGATAAACTTAGAACCACTTTGTTAAAACAACCTATTGTACACACTTTCTTTCAGAACTCCCCATTGTAAATCAACAAGAGCCTCAATTTACCAGCAGCCACCCCATTGCCTCCCACTGTTCTCCAGGGAGGGACTCCAGGATCTTTTGCATGAATTTATGCTTATGAAAAATGTGAAGGAAAAAAAAGTTATTTCACATACTTTGATTTAAAATAAAGTAATAAATTTTGAGGTTTCTATAGCTATTGAATAGAAAGCCAAGTGAACACTGTGAAGAGGACAGACATAAAACAAGCAAACAGTTCTCAAATAGCCAGTAGACTATTACACAAGTGAGATCAGCTGCTGATGCCACGCATGTGGATACCAAAATCTACCGCAATTAAATTTTTACTTTTTACCAAGAAAAAATCACCAAAACATATGAGAAATGAACCTCCCCAACACCCCAAAAAAAAAAAAAAAAAAAAAAGAGAACGGTTCACATTTGCTCAAATAGGCTGTGTCTAGGATTTGTAAAAGCTAACAATATTTGCTATGCAGTTTTCCAGAAAGAAATTTTTTTGGAAAAACTTACTAAACTCATTTGCCGACCATCTTTTGGTCTTACATACAGCCTAATCCAAAATGTGTTACAATATTATTTGCTGAAAAAGTCATCCACACCTTTGTTAAAGGTGTTCTCTGGTGCCTTTCATCTATGCCTTTAGTTTAATTTAATACAGAAACGAAAAGAAAATGGCACAAAACTCACTCTGAAAGTACCCCTAAAGATATTTTCATAAAAGCTTTGATATTTCAAATTTTTCATGATAAACTTACCTTTTCAACTATCTCACCGGGCTTTTAGTAATCACTTTTTTCAAGCAGCTTTAAACAACTAAAGCACATTGATGCAGCACTAGAAGCTATTGATAGGCAAAGGTTGTAGGCAGTTGTTTGAAGCTTGAAACTTGAAAGATATTGGCAGAAATTTTGCAGAAATAAGTTGGATGAAAATTAGCGATAAAATAAACAATAAACTGTTGGGAGTTCAAGATCGAGGATAAGAAGATTTAGGAAACTCTAGGAATCACTCCTAGGCACCTTTAGGTATCACACCCAAGACTAGATTGTATCTCACAATCCCTAAAATAAGCTTGCAAAATCTGCAGGAATTTTTATTGACTGAAATCTGATTTCTCTTGTTGGAGAAACACCTATTTATAGACTCCAAAGACAAATCCAATTGTGACAAGGATTCATCTTTTATTCCCTGTTGGAATAACCTTCCATTCCTAATTTTATTGGTAATAACAAACTAAAAACTACATCCTAATTTAACTAGGACACAAAAACAGAAATTACTTGAACCAGAAATTCCTGCAAAACAGCCAAATTACCAAAATACCCTTAACTACTAAAATCTAAAAAACACTTAAAACACTTAATATAAAATTCCCTACTTATAAAACTAAAATAAAGATACCTAAACCAACTCCCAAGTCGGCTCCTTGTCTGCCAAATCAATGCTTGGGAGTTTGAAACACCTTTACCCCGTCTTCTATAAACCTCAGTGTCTTGTTGCCACTTGTCTCTATCATCTCTCCCCGGCTTGAGAAGACTCGACCCCGACGAGTTAAAAGCTTGATATTTCTCATAAAAATTAGGATCCAATTGTTGAAATTCCACATCTGTGATCTATGTACAATCAGTAAGTGGACGCCCCTTCCAATGAATAAGATATTCCTAGTAACCACCACCTCTAGTTGACACAATCTGATGGTCAAGAACATCATAAACTTATTCGTGCAAGCGAGCACTAGGTGGAAGAGAAACTATGGCAGTTCCCCCTGCAGAATCATCCATATGTCTAGTATATGGAGTCAAATCTTCAATGTTGAATACATTGCTAATTCCCATGTCTTTTGGTAACTCAAGAACATAAGCATTGGAGCTGATTTTCTTGCAAATCTTGAAAGGTTCAGCGTTTCTTGAGTGGAGCTTTTTGTAAACACCTTTAGGATACCGTTTTGGATGAATACGAACCAATACTTCATCCCCCTCCTCAAATTCTACAAATTTTCTCTTCAAATCAGCCTGCGATTTGTATTTCTCATTGCTGATTGCAATTTTGCATCGCACCTCATCATGTATGCCCAGAATATGCTTAGAAAATGCTTCAGCTTCAGCACTTGGACGAGCACTAGATGGTAGGGGAAGCAAATCAATTGGTTTGCGCGGGTTTACTCCTGTTACTGCCTCAAAAGGACTATATCCAGCTAATCTATTCACCGAGTTGTTGTAAGCAAATTCCGCCATCGATAGAACTTGATCCCAATTAGAAACATGATCACCAACCAAACATCGAAGAAGATCTCCAAGGCTGCGATTAACTACTTCTGTTTGTCCATCCGTTTGTGGATGATAAGGAGAAGAAAACTTAAGTTTTATTTGCAGCATCTTCCATAATGTTTGCCAAAAGTAACTCATAAACTTTACATCTCTATCAGAAACAATAGTCTTTGGTAGTCTATGAAGGCGAACAATTTCTTTGAAGAAAATCTTCGCAATATTGACAACATCTGATGTCTTAGCACATGGAAGAAAGTGAGCCATCTTAGAGAACTTGTCTACCACTACAAGAATAGAATCATAACTTCGTAGTGTCTTTGGCAAACCAAGGACAAAATCCATACTTAAGTCTTGCCAAGGTTCATGTGGTATAGGCAATGGAATATAAAGTCCAGTATTCTTCTTTCTTCCTTTAGCTAACTGGCAAACTCGACATCGAGCCACAATTATCCTAACATCTCGCCTCATACTTGGCCAATAGAAACGATCTTGTACCATGGCTATTGTCTTGTCAGGCCCAAAAAGTCCAGCTGCACCACCACCATGCAATTCCCAAATGACCTGTTCTCCTAGGGAAGTATTTGGCAAGCTAAGTTGAGTCCCCTTGAAAAGGTAGCCATCATGTGGTGAGAAATTTGAAGAATCAGCTTGCTGTCCAGCCATTAAATCCTCATATATGACTTTGAAATCTTTACAGGTGGAGTAATTGCACTTGAGAGAATCAAAGCCAACAACTTGAACAGCCATAGATGTAAGAATAAGATGCACACGACTAAGTGCATCAGCCACCTTGTTCTCCGTTCCAGCCTTATGTTTGATGACAAAATTGTACTGTTGCAAGAAAGAAACCCACTTACCATGTCGATGATTTAATTTCTTTTGAGAGTTTATGTACTTGAGAGCTTCATGGTCAGAATATAATACAAACTCCTTGTAAATAAGATAATGATGCCAATGCCGAATAGCTTGAATCATAGCATAGAACTCCTTATCGTAAGTAGAATATTTCTGTTTTGTCTCATTCAGATTTTCACTAAAATAGGCAATAGGATGACCCTCTTGACTAAGAACTCCTCCAATTCCCACATGGGAAGCATCACATGCCACTTCAAACACCTTGGAAAAGTCTGGTAGCTTAAGTACTGGAGCCTCTGTCATTCTTTTTTTCAATTTCTCAAAAGCTTGGGCGGCTGATTTTGTCCACTCAAACTAACCCTTCCTCAAACAATCAGTAATCGGGGCCATAAGAGTACTAAATCCTTTGATAAAACGCCTATAGAATGTAGCCAATCCATGAAAACTTCGAACTTCCCGTAATGTAGTAGGAGCTGGCCAATCAATAATGGCTTTCACCTTTTCAGGATCAACTGCAATCCCTTTATCCGTGACAACAAATCCCAAGAACACAACACTTGAACTCATAAAACAACACTTTTCGAGATTAATGTAGGGTTTTTCTTGACGAAGAACTCTCATTACTTGTAGAAGATGGTTAATATGTTCCTCTTTAGTCTTGTTATAAATCAAAATATCATCAAAATAAACAACCAGAAAGTGACCAATAAATGGCTGGAATACCTGTGTCATGACTCTCATGAAGGTACTAGGAGCGTTAGAAAGACCAAACGGCATGACCAACCACTCAAAAAGACCATCCTTAGTCTTAAACGCTGTCTTCCACTCATCTCTAGGTCTGATCCTTATTTGATAGTACCCTTTCCTTAGGTCAATCTTGGTATAGATAGTTGAACCAGCCATCATGTCAAGCATATCATCAAGTCGAGGTATTGGAAACCTATACTTGATTGAAATTTTGTTGATTGCACAACTGTCAACACACATTCTCCAGGTTCTATCTTTCTTTGGAGTTAATAGTGCAGGCACCGCACAAAGACTTAGACTGACTTGGATAAATCCCTTGGCCAAAAGTTCATCAACTTGCCTCTTAAGTTCAGCAGATTCACTAGGATTCATGCGATAGGTAGGTAAGTTAGGGAGTTGTGAACATGGTAGTAAATCTATAGCATGTTGAACATCACGCATAGGGTAGTTCACTCGGTAAGTCCTTAGGAGCAACATCAGAAAAATCTGACAGCAACTGCTTAATTTCTGGAGGTACTAATTCAGAATTGGTAGTTGCTGAAATTTTCACTTCTTTGAACACTAGAGCAAACATAACTCCTTGTTCCATGCTTTCCCTTTCAAAAGGCTTCTGGTTAAGAATCTGGAGACGCTTCTTCTTTACTTCATTCACTTCCTTTGCCTTTAATTCATCTTGCTTGGCCAATTTTGATTCCTGGTACTTCTTGATAGTTTCAGCACTCAAAAGGCTTTAAAACAATTTGCTTGTCTTGGAACTTGAAAGAATATGTATTCGCCTTGCCATTGTGATTCACATCTCATTCATATAACCAAGGTCGGCCAAGAAGAATGTGTGCAACTGTCATTGGAATGACATCACACCATATAGAATCACTATAAGGCCCATGCTTTAAAGAAACCAAACAGCGCCTTGTCACAGGAATAGAGCTACTGTTGATCTAGGCAACCTTATATGGTTCTGGATGTGGCTCTGTAGGTAACTTCAACCTATCCACAGTAGACTGTGAAACAACATTCATGCTGCTGCCACTGTCAATAATAAGCTTTCTAGTCTCCTTTCCACAGCAAACTAATGTCTGAAAAATTAAAGTTCTTCTCCAGTCTTCTTTTTGTGACTTCGGTGCACTAAGAATACGCCTAACAACGGAAAGATAAGACGTATCCTCCTCCTCTTCTTCCAAATCATCAATGTTAAGCATTGTCATCTCATCTAAGTAATTTGTACCTTCATCTTCCTCAACTCCAAAATCATCCTTCTCCCCAGAATCAGCACCTATATGCAGATTTCTCTTATTTGGGCATTCCCATGCCATGTGGCCCTTGAGTCCACACCTAAAACACCCATCTTTGCTGTCTTTTCTTCGTTCCTCAACCGTGGGAGTTCTATTTTTAGGATCTGCAGGTTTGGAACCTGCTTGAATGCTTGTTGGTTCTGGAGTTTTTCCAACTGCAGCAAACCTTCTGGTGGCTGTCTCCCAGCCTTGAGAGGTGAATTTCTTAATTGGTGTTGGTCGCAAGATTTTCTCAAACCGAAGAGCCAATTGGAATGCCTCATCAATTGTATAGACCTCACGTCCAATTAATTCTCTGCGAATTTCAGGCCTCAAGCCCATCTTAAATCTTGCTAAAACTTACTGTGGACTTTCAGATCCTTTGCAGCGAATTTTCAGCTCTTCAAACCTGTTCATGTACTCAATTACCGTCATCCTACCTTGCCTTAAACTGGTAAGATCATCAAAGAGATTAGATTGGTATTGTCGAGGCAAGTACTTCCTCTTCAAACGCAGCTTCATCTCTTCCCAAGTCATATCAAATTCTCTAGCAAGTTGGAAATCATACTCAACTCCTGTCCACCAAACTTGGGCTTGTCCAACAAGTTTCATGATAGCAAACTTAACTTTCCTTTCATCAGTCATGTCATACCAATCAAAATAACGTTCTAAAGTTGCAAGCCAATCAGAAAACATTTTAGGATCAATTCTTCCATCAAAATCTGGGATGTCAATTCTCACCTTTTTGGTAATATCTCCAGCCATATCATAAGGATCTTGACCTCGTTGCCTCTCTAATTGCACAATTTCATTAGCCATCTCCAAAAGAGAAGCTTGTGGCCTCTCAAGAGGTTGATTTGGCCTATTTCCTCCCCTATCAGATTGCTTATAGGCTGCTTCTTCATGTCCAGCAACCTCTGTCTCTTTCTCGTTGGTTTTGGACACCAAATCGGACCCTCTTGCATTGCTAGATTTAGGATTTTCTTGGTGTTGAGAACCAGAAAAATTCATCTCCTGAAGTTTGGCTTCTAATGAATCCACCCTTCGCAAGAGAAGATTGATGATTTCATCCCGTTCTTTGTCGGTGTATTGACCCCTAAAACTTTGACCACTCCTAGTCGTCATGGGACAACTAATTGCCTGCTCTGATACCAAAAATTGATGCAGCACTAGAAGCTATTGATAGGCAAAGAATGTAGGTAGTTGTTTGAAGCTTGAAACTTGAAAGATATTGACAGAAATTTTGCAGAAATAAGTTGGACGAAAATTAGCAATAAAATAAACAATAAACTGTTGGGAGTTTAAGATTGAGGATAAGAAGATTTAGGAAACTCTAGGAATCACTCCTAGGCACCTTTAGGTATCACACCCAAGGCTAGATTGTATCTCACAATCCCTAAAATAAGCTTGCAAAATCTGCAGGAATTTTTATTGACTGAAATCTGACTTCTCTTATTGGAGAAACACCTATTTATAGACTCCAAAGACAAATACAATTGTGACAAGGATTCATCTTTTATTCCCTGTTGGAATAACCTTCCATTCCTAATTCTATTGGTAATAACAAACTAAAAACTACATCCTAATTTAACTAGGGCACAAAAACAGAAATTACTTAAACCAAAAAATTCCTGCAAAATACCCTTAACTACTAAAATCTAAAAAATACCTAAAACACTTAATATAAAATTCCCTACTTATAAAACTAAAATAAAGACACCTAAACCAACTCCCAAGTCGGCTCCTTGTCTGCCAAATCAATGCTTGGGAGTTTGAAACACCTTTACCCCGTCTTCTATAAACCTTAGTGTCTTGTTGCCACTTGTCTCTATCACACATGAAAATAGGCCAAAGGAAAAAAATAAAACCCATCCTGTATGTAGGAACAACTAACCGAACATCAAGCATGCAAAATCACAATTTTGAAGATATCGGAACACCAAAAACACAAATCTAGCTGTTCACTGATGCGTACTGTAGTTTCTTGATGCTTATCCCACCTAACAAAAAAATCTGTTTCCCTTTTAAACCAAAATTTCTAGAAATGTAAGCTTGCGTGAACAAATAAGTCCTTCTATCCAACAACAGAAGGCACAAAATAAACTGAATCATTCAACAATATTGTATGACTATGAGTGTGAATACGTGTGTGTGTGTGTGAGAGAGAGAGAGAGAGAGAGAGAGAGAGAGATAAAGATGATACAGATGAACACAAATATTTACCTCAAAAAAAAAAAAAAAAAGAACCTTGTGATATTTTTACATAAAAAAATATGAATCTTGTTTTGCTCATTAATTTATTGAGATTATGTTAAAAAGTTCAGATGACAAACTTGAGTAGTATGCTTAAAAGACATAAATCTTTCAAACACATCTCACTATGATAAGAAGAGAGAAACAAAACAAATAACTGACCAACAGATTTAGGTGAAATATAGCAACATTAGGAGCAAATTTAAAAGGTTCAGATACCTTTGCTAACACTACGTCCAAGATTGTTGTTTGTACGTAAAGGATCTATCACATTGAAATGTTTGGAAACAAAAGGTTGACCTTGATTTTCCTGGCCACCTGGAAAAACAGCGTACACAGAACTACAGGCATCAAGAAATAATTTGCTAAGTAGTAATTCACCACTATCCTTTCGAGGTGGTTCAGCTGCAAAGAAAATTCCATTGTAAGTATTAAACTATGCAATTAAGCCAAGATTGACAATAGGAAACTTGCATGGAAAATTATTCATCTATACCGGTTACATCAGGAAGTGAATTAATTGGTACAGGTCCCCACAAGCTAACACAAAAGTTGTCCCAATCGAAGTTACTGAAGAACTCCAGAAAACGATAAAGGACCTGAAAGAGTGAATAGAAAGCTTAAGCGGAAAGAAAGGATAATATAAATTCAAAGAGCACAAGAAAAGTAGCAACCTCAAGGGGTCCGGTGAAGGAATTGTTAAAAACGTGAAATATGTAAAGAACCAGGGTCTCCAGAGCATAAGTTGAGATAAGTCCATGATGAGCGCCAAGTATACGACTCTCATAATAACACCATGCCTTAATCAATATAATACTGCGCTTAAATAGATGATTCTGATTTATCAGATGATCAACCTACAAAAACAAAACCCATCATCAAGTAAACCTTTCTCAGGCAAATTATTTCAACCAACTCACACCTCATAGTTTTCCAACAATGAGATCAAAATTATTTCCAGTTTTATGTTATAAAAAATGAACAGAAAGACAACAGACAAGCTACAGACCTCCTCAAGGAAGCAAAGGGTACATAGTCCACCAAGCTGATTGAAAGATATGTCTACAACAATGTTTTCCACAAGACATTTTATTATCTTAACCTGCAATAGAATGTGAAAAGAAAGAGGATAATCAAAGACAAAATTACATGCCCAAGACAAAGATCCAAAATTTACAATAATACACCAACATTGTCTCAGTGAGTTATCATGGTATACATATTACCATAACCTAAGTTGTAAAATAATACCTATGAACAGTGCCATGAGCATAACTTCAATTTGCACAGGTTAACAAAACTTCACGGATCTATCTCGTTTAGAAAACCCAAATGCTATAAATGTAAAAGCCATGAGTGGCTATAATGCATCCTAGTCTTCTCTCTTACATCCACCACAATGCAAGAGAAAACATCTGTTAGTTCCACGCTGATGAGCAAGAATACCAAGAATTAACCTAATTCGAGACTCCACTTGTATATGTTCTTTAAGTTCTTTGAAAGGCGAAAATTAGAGAGCAATGAGACTAGAAGGAACTCCAAAGAGGATCCTGCCATGATTCCAAGTGTTAGGAGAGTGCTCAGAGGTGCTAAACCAATAGGGAAGCCTATTCCCATACAACCAAGAGCCACAACAATGATAAGCTTCTTACGTTGTCAGAAGTACTAGTGTGAAACATTTCTCTCAGAAACAAAATACATGATTTAAAAAAGCCAGGCAGTAACTTATCAAAATGCAAATTAAACAAAAACTGAGACTTCAGAAAAGCAAATAAAGGACATCTATAACATCTGCATAATGATCTCAAGATTAAGCTAGTTAAAATGTGGGAAAAATTTATGAGCTTCAAACACAATTTTAAACTTGAAACTTAGAAATTATGATCACAGATAGGACATACTTCAGCTTGAATATATTGAACCTCCTTCACTCGAAATTCAGCATGCTTGTTCTTCTCCTCATTCTCCAGCATATCCCGGACCTCGTTGGCCCATGAGTCTTTCAAATTTTGGTTGTTACTGAAAGCAGTTAAGTCGATGTCTCCATCAGGTAGATAAGTCTTCAAGGGTACAGAGCCAAAAGTGAAAACCTATTTTTGAACAGAAATAATTAAAACAAATATATCAAAGAATGATTAAGAAAAGGGAAAAGTCCAGATGTGTGCACTGTTAAGACAAAAGAAAAGGGGATCCCCCCCTTTCATCGCCTATTAGGCACATGTCTCAAAGGGAAATTAGTTCATTAATGCGATTGAAACCAAGCACAGCAGTTCTAAATCCAAGCTTTCAGCTTCCCTTATTTATCTATTTATTGCCAGAGCACACACCACCTCAGACCAACATAATTCATATACCAATTCTGTAGCAATCCATCCTGTCCTTACTGGAACAATCATGCAGATACTGATCTTCAATCATGTACTCTCATACTATTCACATTGGGTGTAACCGTGTTCTCAGAAATCGTTCTGGCATTATCACTTTTCAGTACCGTGATTATTTATAGAGTGGAACTGAAACTAGCCACTCTAAATGGTAAAAATGATTCCAGAGCATGATTTAGTTTACTCCAACAAAAACAAGACATGGCAAAAAAATCACATGGAAGTTCCTCCCTTTAATGGAGAAATATATGCAATACAGAAATCAAACCAAGAATCATTTCCTCCTACTTCTATTATGGTAACGCCAAGCAATTCCATTGCCCAACATAGCTCAAAAAAGCAATCAAGCACATAATATAATTAAGAAATAAAAATCACCATCAGGAGTAATACTATAGGACACAAATACAAATCGAAGCAGGAATTAACAACCTGACACGGGAAGCACTTCATGATGAGCCGCTGCACATAATCAGCAACCGCATTTCTCCGTTCCTCAGATGGCTGGTTTGGCTGAATGCAAGCAATAAGCTCTGCAGTTCTCTCCTCCGCCTTTAACCATCTTTCAGAGTCCAGAAGTCGAATCACCGGTCCGGCATTGGGCAATAGCCCATTCGGCAACAGCCCACTTGGCTCTGGCCATCCCTCATGTTCTCCCATACACAGCTACTTTTCTTACACACCAACCAATTCAATTCAGAATTCCAGCTCTCTTCTACCAACAGCCCACAAATTGCTTATACAGAAAACACACAACCTACTTCTTATCTCAAGTGAAGGAAGCCAAAAACAAAGTTCCACTTGCCAACCATACATTCATCAAGCCAATATCCTGAGGCAACTATACAACATATAAAACCCTAAAAAACACTAAAGTAGTGAACTTCGTAGATAGCATAACAACATTAACAACTAAAATTCAATAATTAGCTACCATTAACATGGAAAAATGGAAAAAATTTCCATTTTCCAATGGCCCATCAGTAATTTGCACCTAAAAAACTCTTTAATAAGGCAAACCCTAAAACAGGGAGAATCCTAATAAAGAAATTATCAGAAAATTAAAAATAATCAAAGCCCTAGTCTTTCCAAGAGGAGTTGCAAGCAGGAAATCAATCAGAGCAATGTCGACAAAATCAGATTGAACCCAATTAAAAAAAAAGAAAAAGAAAAAGACCCAATTTTTTCCCTTTTCTTCGGTTCTTGCTGGATAATCAAGATAATAGGAATAGAAATTGAATAACAAAAAAGGGATCGTGAATTTCTAGAAAAGAAGAGAAGGGGAAAAAGAAGCAAGTTATGCTTCTATTTTGGGAGGCAGCAACGGAATTCAGGCGAAAATAGAAAGAGAAAATTTTTTGTTAAAAGAAAAGCAAGAAAGAAGAAGAAGAAGAAACTAGTTTGACGTTGTTAGGGAAGATTATAGGACTCGGAAGAAGAAAATTTAGCTTTTGGGGATATTTGTGATGTTCTTCTGCTAAGGTTAATGTACATATAAGGGAATAAAATTTATTTATTTATTTTTTTCTTGTTTGTAATATGGAATAGGGTTTTTTTTTTTTCCCCCAATTTTGAGGGGGCTGTATTCAAATGTAAGGGAAAATAGTGGTATTTAGAAATGATGATGGTGGTGATGAAGAAAAAGGGATCTGAAAACTCGAAAATTACCCCAAAAAATTAAAAAAAAAAAAAAGAAATAAAAAATATAGGTAAATAGTGGTGATAATAATTGGTTTTTTTAATAATTTCTTGTTTAATATAATAGATTTTGTGTGTAAAATATTCTATCCATGATGGCCTTGCGAAAATCACTTGGCCCAAAAATATTTTTAAATGTTTTATTGCTTGTCAGAGCCCTAAGTGCTGAGTTTTCGGCCTTGGGCCTAATCTTGAAACCTAGCAGATCAGGTTCATCTCAATGGTCCAAGTGGGTTGGACAAAGGATTTCTATTTCTCTCTTTTGTTTGCCAGTTTGATTATCGAAATTAAAAGGAAAAAATAAAAATTCAAAGTTGGTTCCACTTTTTGGCTCCTTGTGTTGTTAAAACCAACTTTTTTGTCGACCATAAATCCTTTATTTGGCTAGACTAATGAAAACTTACATTGATCGAGTTCCATTGGAATGTGTACATTTAAGAAAAACGATCGATTACCCTCATCTTTTTATTTCTCTTAATAGAAACTACTAAGTTATTTTCTTCTTAAATATTATTTTTCACTACTTTCTATCTAAAACTCATACCATATTTAGTTTTTTTTTTTCCTAGTCGAAAATGAGGTAATAGGGTCTTAACTTGTTTTTGCTCCACACAGTGGGTTATACCCATTGAGTCTTGCCAACATTTACTGTATATTTGGTTCATAGATTGGATGAGGTGGCACTACTCGTTTTAAATTCCGAATCTTAAGATAAATCATCTTCAAATTAATGGTTTCAATTATCCCATATTTGGTCGGTACTGAATTTGATAGAATATGGCAGTAAATAATCTTATCGGTGTTTGATCGAGAATTGGCTTACTATCTCACGGACCAAAGTACCCTTAGACTTGCAATATTATTTTTGTTTAGAAATACAAGATTTAGATGGGAATCGAATTACTATTTTATTGATCAAAGTACCCTAAATTTGCAGTATTATTTTTGTTTAGAAATAGCAATGGTGCATGGTGGTAGGTAGTAGTAGTGATGGCACGTGGTAGTACTCGATGCTGGTAGTGCACAGGAGTATTTAGACTAATTCAAAACTAATGTAAAAATTGAGACCCCATAAAAAAACAATTTCAATTTTACCTGCTAAACTTACAATTGCGGAGAAGGTTGAGGACTATAAGAGTAATTAACCCCAAATATGTATTTTCAGCGCTTTTGTAAAAGTAAAAACTAAACCAACCGGTTCCACCCTCTTTGTTCTCAAAGTGGCCAACAACCCAACGACCACCCCATCGCCACGGCCACGGTCACCGCCACTGCTACCGCCACCATAATTGGACCGAAGCACCAACTTGGCCTCCAGCAGACAAGTCAACAAGCGCCGACATTTGCCTCCTTCACATAATAAACAGTACCAGAATATCTGAGATTGGTCCGTTTGGTTCGATGGCAGACTCTGGCGAGCCTCAACAACAAAAACAACAAGAAGGTTCGATTTTTCTGTTCCTGTTCCTGTTCGTTTTGATTTTGTTCGTTATTTGCTTTCTTGGTTTCCCGTTATGTATATATAGGATTTATATTACAGTACTTAGCTAAAGATGAAAGCGGTAAAAAGGGTTTTCAATATCTTAATTATTGATTGTTTGAGCTAAGGAGAAAGTTACTCAGTTAGACAAATTATGAACAGTGATAGACTAAAGGTTGCACTTTTGCAGTTTTGTGAAGAAATTAGACGGTTTTAGAATTATTGTTTTGTTTCTTTTATTTATATTGTATTGTAAGGATTTTTCTTTGATCATGATTGCAAAAAACTTGATTGCTAAGAATTGAGTGTACATTGGTTTTAAAGGTCTTCGTTCCTAGTCTTAGAATGAGGGTCTTCATTCCAGTTTTTACTTTTCCTTCCTACCTCTCCCCTTCTGTCTGCAATTCTAAACATGATAGGTTGTTAGTAATGATATGTATATTTGCTTCTTGAAGTTAGTCTTCTGAGGCTTATTTTGCCTGAATGATATCTATCGTTATTTTGTCTTTTATGACATAAAGTAGTTAGTTACTACTTGTTAATTTGTTGCAGTTTGCAGTTTCTTCAAAAGGCCATCCAAGGGTAGAAACATCAGAAAACGTCCTGCTTTGGAGGAAGATAATGGTGATGAAGATTCAAAGGATGAGAGCTCTGTAATTTATAATAAGAAGAAGCCAGCAGCAGCTGACAATAAGTTACACTTCTCGACGGGATCCTCCAAGCGTTCTGTTGACACTGAAACTGATGTGGAATCACAAAGCCCTTTTTTCCAGTTTGAGTCGTCAAAGGAAATTCAAGTTCAGAATGATAATAGAGCAACAGCAACATTAGAAACAGAGACTGAGTTCTCAAGAGATGCTCGGTCAATCAGGGAGAGAGTTCTCAAGCAAGCAGAGGAGGCTTTGAAAGGAAAAAGTACAAGCACTAATGATGAAAAACTGTACAAAGGAATACATGGATACACAGATTATAAAGCTGGGTTTCGAAGAGAGCATACTGTCGCTGGTGAGAAAGCTGGCGGAGCACATGGACCTCTTAGAGCATCTGCCCACATTAGAGTATCTGCAAGGTTTGACTATCAACCAGATATCTGCAAGGATTATAAGGAGACAGGTTATTGTGGATATGGGGATGCATGTAAGTTTATGCATGACCGTGGAGATTATAAATCAGGATGGCAGCTAGAGAAGGAGTGGGATGAAGCAGAGAAGATGAGGAAAAGGAATTTGGCTTTGGGAGTTGAGGATGAGGATGAGGATGAGGATGAGGGGGATGCTGAGAAGAGTGATGAAGATGAAGATGATTCCTTGCCTTTTGCTTGTTTCATTTGTAGGCAACCTTTTGTGGATCCTGTTGTGACCAAATGCAAGCACTACTTCTGTGAGCATTGTGCATTAAAGGTAATATTTCTTAATCCATTTTTTTTATCTGGATCCAACCCATTTCTTTATCTGGATGAAATTACTTGAACTCTCTCCTTTGTGTACAAAAAAAAAAAAAAAGTGTTAATATGCTTAGCTTCAATATGGTTAAAAGGATTATCTTTTGTTGGTATTTGATTCAAATTTAAAGTTGGACATGATTATCTTGTGTTAATATCCCATTCAACATAACTTTTTGTTTCCTACTTAGATTTGTTAAAAGAGAGTAAGTCAACCATCTTTGTGAAATAATGTACTTTAAGCTCTCCATTCTTCAATTTGTTTGATGTATGATAATGTTGTTTATCAAGAGAGAATTCTAATTTGATGATATAATAATGTATATATTCGTTGTACGCATATAGGAATAATTATTCTTATAGGTTACATGTCATACTTAACTGGGGATCAAGTATATGCTTAGCTTCTTCATATGTGAAAGTCTACCGTCTGCATTGTCTTTAGTAACTCATTGCTATTTTCCATCACCTTCACTTTTTTGGCGTGTGATGTTCGCTCAAATTTCTGAACTAAGTTTGGGTTGTTTACTACAAGGATGCTGCATACTTCTTCATTCGTAAATACTTTGTATACCCATTGCCTTTTACAAATTTTAGATGTGTTATTGACCAAAGTCTTTTTGGCTTACAGCATCATGCAAAGAACAAGAAGTGCTTCGTGTGCAACCAGCCAACCCTAGGAATATTCAACACAGCTTTTGAGATACGGAAGAAAATGTCTGCTGAGGGGAAATGATGTATCTGAACTATATGCTTGTAAATTATGCTTTTAATATTCCCATGTACGATCATAACGTTCTTTATAGTGTAAATACTGTTTTCAGCAGATATTAGCGGTTTACAACTTTGACCAATTTACACTTCTTTCCTGATACGGGCATTGCTTTTGATACAGGCTGTTATACAACTCTTTGCAAAATTTTTGCTGGGTAATGCGGATGGACTGTAGTGTTATCACCGTTCACTTGTATGCACATGCGATGCTTGAGATTGCGTTTACATTTATTGCCGAAATCCATTGTTATTTGCCATTAACATATGGAAAACGCTAATTTATGGTATTAAATTTCAGCAAGAACTTATACAAAAACTGAACTTTATCAATATAGTTTTGACATTGGACTTGTACGCACCATGATAACAAGAAAAAGGAAATTCTCAAGTTTTACTATGCACATCCGATTTCGTTATTACCTTGATTTCTTTCTGGTTTTATGATGAAGCCGGTCAAATGTGTGAGCTTTGGCGACGAAAATTGTCTTCATGGTGGTATAAGCACTGTAGTCACATTTGATTCTTTAACCGTCAGCACGATAATAAAATATGGTTATAATGGCACAATGAGATCTTGTTTTCTTGCCTCGCGTCTGCTGAGCATCCGCGGTCCCAGAATGGTTTTTTTTTAAAGGTTGACCTTGATGAAATTACGAAGGACCTCTTCATAGTACCGTAGTGGCATATTATCTTTTTCGTGTATGGAGTAATAACAGCCTCTTCAACTAATATTAATATGTGATTAAGATTGTTAGTGACTATATAGTTTCACAATATTTACGGGGAAAATTTGCAAGTATCAATTCAAGCTCTTACTAACATCCCAATTCTTTCACTATATTTACATGGAAAAATATTCAAGTGTTCAAGATCTTATGAAAATCTCCGTTTTGTTCAAGATCTTATGAAAATCCCCGTTTTGTTCAAGATCTTATGAATATCTCCATTTGTGTACAACATTAGTTCATCCGAATAAATTAGCCGCCAGTTCTTGTTTCCCTTTCTGTTAATATCTCTTTAAAATTCCGGTCATTGCTGCGTGCACAGGGAGATTGAGAAGTCTACGGGGGTAAAAATAAATTTCTTTGCTTTCTTGGTTTCCTTATAACCTTTTTTTTATATTTTTTTATATTTTTTATTTTTTATTTTTTTGGGTTTCCTTATAACCTGCTTTGTGAGTTCTCTAATAACCTTATTTACCGCCTTTAGATAGTTACTAAAGTCCTGGTCCCTTAAGACTTGCACCTTCAGAAACATATGCTGTAGGATCACCAAGAGTTTCCAGTGGGCGTGGTCCTCTGTGGAGAATTGAGGAAATTCTTTGAAAGCATTTGTTGTATTGGCACAGTGGGTAGTTTCAAAGGCATATAAAGCACTGCCGGGAGGCAGTAGTAAAAGATGCGGAGGAGACGAATACAAGCTTATTTCATTTTTTCTATTTGGTAACGGATGTAGAGTTAAAAATAATACGTCGAAAAGATAATTCATTATTTATGGCATGGGCCCAATGATTCCATATGAATACCATCCCAACATACTAAGAGGGCGTTTGGTCGGGATTAACTTTAGGAATCAACCCTATAGTTGGTGTTTGGTAATCGAGAATCGGAATCAAATTCTTAATTGGTGGGTTTTGTGAAACCTAAACAAATTGGTGGGTTTTAGCCAAAATCCACAGGTGATTCCCGCAACAGAACGTCCGCATGGATCATCCGGATGTCCAAATGGTCCATGCAAACGTCCGGAAAATTTGCGGATCCAATTCCTATCAAACCAAACAATAATTATAGTAACGATACCTATTTCAGGTATTGAACTAAACATATATATTAGAATTGACGGATTCATTCCTAACCCAAAAGAAATTATTTCAATTCCAATTCCGATTCTCGTGTGCGAACCAAACGCCCTAAAACTTTCACAGATCCATTATTGCTCATAGACGTCCACTTTCCATTTTATCCATTAAAATGGTAGGGAGTAATTAATGGTGGGGACCGAAAATGGCCCGGCCCATGAAACGATTCCTCATTGGGGTTAGTCCTCAGCCCCATGATCCAGGTAAGTCACAGTGCAAGCCGTACAATATTGAAAAATTCTTCAATTTTGTTGTTACATGATAGCGTTGTCTATAAATATATTTCAACTTCTATCTTTAGTCTATTGACGTTAATAATAAAAATTTCAGTAAAATTTCGACTATTAGGATACCACACCATGGTATTATGGAAATTCTACTATAGGACGTCCAACTAATAATATGTATCTCCAAATCTTGTTTCACCAGATCAAATAATCTACTTAACAATTGAAAATTATATTCGTCTAAATAATATAAATAAAACCAGTAAAAACAATCCAAAAGCCCGAATTAATGAATTAATAGAATGTCCATTACTCTAATAATGGTAAACTATATGCTGATATACAAATCATTTTTAGTTATCGATAGGATCAAATATCATATTTCATCATTTTAAGTTTGATAAATTAAAAAGTTGAGTTAAACATACGTAAAAGTGACCGTTGGTCGTTGTTAGCTAGATTTAAGCCTAGCTATGTACTCCCACATTACCCACAACCGCCCCCCTCCCCCAAAAAAAAAAAAAAAAAAAATCCCAAAGACCGAGGTTAGAATAATAGAGTTACCTATTATTGACAAATGCTATTTATTACAGCAATAACATCGTTCGATCGAAAAGTTGAGCTGGCTTTCCTTTCAAATACAAACATCAATTCCCACAACTAAAATAACGAACGAATCATTCATTAGAGATAAGGAGAGATTCACTTTTTCACATGAGCAAGTGACAGGGTTGGAATTGGTCAATCATACAAAAGTGTTACTAGGATAAAGGAACAAAGGGATGATAGGGAAAGCAAATAATCAATTATGTTCCTAAAGCAACCAATTGTATGCTGCCTCCTGAAAAAACTCATGAATGAATAGAAAAAAGAAAAAAATTTTTGGTAAATATTTCTCGTCTCTATGCAGAATTGATGAATAGCCAATGTTTTTGCAACACGATTTAGAGTGCCAAATGTTATTGCTAGATTCTAGGAACTGGATGAATGTCTCTTTCGTTGCTGGGCAAAGGGACCATCTTGGTAAATTGTAAATTGATTGGGCTCGCAGCGTGCAACCTACAGTATTAAGAAGGGGGCCAGGCCAGCGATTGCACTGTCTTTTTCTTGCTATTGTTGCATTGCCACTTAACTTTTTCTTTCTCTTGCCAAATGTATGATTAATTACGAATATATGTACAATTTTGGGTTCAGGCGCATAACGTAGGACATGCTAAATTAATATCATAAAAGTGACTTTTATGATGTTGGAAACTTTATTAGGTATGCATAAGATAGGTGATCAATGAGCATATTTATCTGTTGACTTCTGTGTTTGTGTAAAATAGTGATCACATTAGTGAGTTACATTTATGAGAACATATTCTGAGCCATTTTATAAATTATTGGCATAAGAAATATATAAGTCATGGTTGGTGTTGGTGAGATTAATTTGAACTAAATATGCATTATATTTTGTAAAAAAAAAAAACTTTTAACTGGAATTCTAAGGGGCCGTTTGGTAAGAGGGGTTTGGGGTTGGGAATGAGATTGAAACCCATATTGAGAGTTTGGATTAGGGGAATAGGATTTGAAATTTGGAAATGAATTCTAAAAATTTGGGTTTTGCCAAAACCTAGCCATTTTGGGGGGTTTTGTCAAAACCCAAATTTGATTCCCAATTTCACACACACACACATAAATACATATACATATACATATACATATACATACATATACACACACGCGCCCACACACACACATATATTATACATATACCTACATATATATGTACACATACATACATATACATACATACATACATATATATTTATTTCTATATACACACACATATACACATACATATACCTACGTATATATGTACACGTACATATACATATATATACATACATACATACATACATACATACATATATATATATTTATATATTTATAAATATATTTATATTTATTTATTTACTTATTTATATTTTTATTTATTTATTTATATTTGTTTATACACACACACACACACATATACATATACCTATGTAGATATGTACATGTACATATGCATACATATACATACATACATACATACATACATATATTTATTTATAAATATATTTATATTTAGTTATTTACTTATTTATTTATTTAGTTATTTATATATATTTATTTATATATACACACATACACATACATATACCTACGTATATATGTACATGTACATATCCATACATACGTACATATATATATTTATAAATATATTTATATTTATTTATTTACTTATTTATATATTTATATTTATTTATATACACACGTGCACATATACATATACCTACGTAGATATGTACACGTACATATGCATATATACATATACACACATACATACATATATTTATTTATAAATTTATTTATTTATTTATTTATGTGTATATATGTATTTATTTATATATACACACACACATATATATGCCTACGTATATATGTACACGTACATATACATACATACATACATACATACATATATATATTATTTTATAAATATATTTATATTTATTTATTTTCTTATTTATATATTTATTTATTTGTATACACACACATATACATATACCTACGTATATATGTACACATACACATACATAGATACATACATACATACATACATACATACATACATACATATACATAAATATATTTATATTTATTTATTTACTTATTTTTATATATTTATTTATTTATATATAATTATATATATATGTATTTATTTATTTACTTATATATGCACACACATGTACATATACATATACATATACCTACGTATATATGTACATGTACATATACATGCATACATATACATATATGTGTGTGTGTGTGTATTTATTTATATATTTTTATATATTTATATATTTATTTATATTGATATATATATTTATATATATACACGCACATATACAAATACCTATGTAGATATGTATACGTTCATATGCATTCGTACATATACATATACGTATATATATATTTATTTATATATATGCATTTATATATATACTCACGCATATACATATACATATAGTAATGATACCCATTTCAGGTATTAAACCAAACAGTAATTATAGTAATGATACCCATTCTAGGTATTGAGCCAAACACGTGTATTGAAACTGCGGGTTTCATTCCAAACCCATGAGTAATGATTCCGATTCCGATTCCGATTCCGATTCCCGAGTGTTAACCAAACGCCTCCTAAATTTTTCAGTAATTAATTCTGTTAGAGTTTTTCAAGATACTATTGAAAATTCAACGCATGTACAAATATAAGCAAGTGGAGAACTATCAATTTGTGGGATTAAGCATTTATTCTTGTCCTTGAAAAGATCTACATTACAGCTTATTATTCAAGCGACTGAATCATATTCAACAGGATCTTTTGTTCCATTTCGAATCATTTAAAAAGAAAAAGGCAAAATAACATAAAAAGGAACGGATTGGCACTTTTGCTAGAAAACACTAGTAGTGGGGGCATACTCCTACTAATTAAGTGCAAGGATGCTGAGGTGCTTTTTGTCCCAACAGTTTTCCAGAATTTCTTTCTTTCAAATATTGGGAGTGCAAAAGAATAGTGCTGTCTTAGTGGGTGAAACAGGATCCAACAACAACGTTACCTTACAAACTTAGTGAAGTCCCAAAGCTCATGGAATAGAAATAGGTAAAGAAATACAATCATTACACTCGACTTTCTGCAGCAGACATATGTCCTAAATAACACAAGTAGGTACTTATATACACAATTAGGGTGAGACTTTTAATGATGTACTGGATGAAACTTCATACTGTTACACAATTGAAGTATAGCTCTTCAAAATCTACCTAAATCTCTCCCTGTAAACTCAAATTCTTGAATACCGTAGATGTGATTCTATCTTAAAACCTTCGGTAGGTTTCTCCTGACCACTGGGCCTTTAGCCTAGTGGCTAGGAAAAATGTTATCTGCAAGAGGAAAATACATATTGCACACTTTCTCGGAAAATATTTTATTTCTCTAACATAATCTGTCATTGTAGCTTCATTTCAAAGGCTCACGGGCATGCCCCAGGAAAAAAAAGAAAAGAAAAGAAAAAGTATAGTACTAATTTTCACTTGATTATCCCCACCAAGACATGAAAGGGGGGCAACAAGGATAAACGAACGTTGTAGAAGAGACTACATAGGCTACAGTTTGATTGGGTGGCGACAAATAATACTTGAAGGGAGGTCGGGCTCAGACCTCAGAATCACAGGAGTGGTTTTAATTTTATTTTCCGCGTTGTGGTGCTCCACTAGCTGGTACCATAATCCTTATCTACGATCCTCTTAAAATCAAAGGTTCCACATTTAGGCCTCAACTTCACTTCATCGGACCTTTTCACGTTACACCTTAAAATGGATATACAACACAAATCTTAGGTGCCATTTGATAAAAATGGAGTAGTACATTGGAGGATAGTATAAAAATCAAATTTATTGTGAACATCGTCTCCAATCACAGTGTGACAGAAGATACTGCAAAAAAAAAAAAAAAAAAAAAAAAAAAAACAAATTGAAATTAATTAATTAAACACATTTTACCAAAAAGAATAATAAGAAAGAAAACTGCCAATTGATCTGTGGATACATCATTGCATGTCTTGGTACATTCTTGTCTTTTGCACTAGCCATTTGCATGCATGGACACACAAGGGGCCAAGGGATTTTTATTAGGCCCCATCAAAATTTTTGAAAATCTTGAAATGTTTTTAGGGGTGATAAATATAGGGGGAAAAAAAAGATTCTATTAGATTTATGGTCTAGAATTCAAAAGTGTAATAAGTATTTCTTATATATCCAAATATTTGAGGTCGTGATTTTGTTTTAAATGGTATGTAGAAAAATTTTCTTTTTGGTAATAAGCCTTAGAAATATTGAAAATGACGTAATGAAGAGCAAAAAGGGAGTAGAATTTCTTTGTCGAGGATTTTTTTAAAAACTCTGGTTAGTAATGAAGAGTAATATTTGATCTTATCAGTTTTCAACAGTAAATCAGCCAGAGAAAAACCATATATTTGATCTTATCAGTTTTCGACAGTAAATCAGACAGAGAAAAACCACAGTTCCCTTCCTCAGTTCCAGAAGTAAAAGTGACTGCAGTAAATTTACTAGAACAATGACATGCATGCACATGGAATAGAATAGAATAGAGTCAAAGAGATAATATTGTTTAATGTAAGTATGAGCAATAAACAATAATAATGTGAACAAAGGCAGTGGGGGTGGGGGAGTAGGTGGCTTTTGTAATCTTATTGGTGGGACGGTCGGTGGAGTCTTCCTGACTGATATCAATGGCTTTTTTTACTTAATTGTTATTAAATTTGAAATGATTAGTGTAAATTTTGTCTAATGACGTTTGAGATTTATTGAAATGCATTTGTTCGCAATGTAAATTTTATGCCAAAATATTTACGTTTTGTTTAAATTGTAACGATTGGGTCTCATCGCAGTAGGATAAAGATGTCCAAGTTTGAGCCACTCGCAAGTCAAGACTCTCCTCATTAATGTCTACCTTCCAATAAACTCGCGCTCTCTCTCTCTCTCTCTCTCTCTCTCTCGTTTTGCGTCAACTCTACTGAAACAAGAATCCAAGTGCTTTTGAAGCTTATCTTTGTTGCTGAACAGAGCTTCGTTTTTGATGATTTTGTGGAGTCAGTCATGGAGGCAGTGAATTACATAAACAGAAACCACATGCACAGCCACCAGCCCACAGAATGCCAGTGCTCTTCCTCTGTTGTCAAACGCATCAGAGCCCCTGTTGATATCGTAAACTCTCTGTTTCTGTTTCTCTGAAAAGAAACTATATGCAAACACACAGACACATGCTTCTTCTGCTTATGAGTGCTTTTCTTCATTGACTGAAGAGTGTAATTCAAAGACAGTCCTTTTTACCTTTTCTTGTAAAAGGGTCTCATGGTATTGATCCATTTCTTGGAAAATGCTACTGCTTCTTTATTTTTGTTATTTGAAGGTGCTTTCTGTATTTGGTGGCAGAAAATAAGTTTCCTTTTTTTCTCTTGGTGCTCACTTTGGTTTCTTGCTGATATGATGACTTCAATCTTTTTCCTTCTTCGTGTATTTTCCCGCTCAGTGATTGAGCTTCTAAGGTTGAGATTAGTTGGGGTGGCACTTGCTATCTTGGTTTGATTTTAAAATGTTTTGCTGAAAACGAAAGACGCCATCCTTTTGTGGATATTCGAGTTTGTGATGCTGAGTTGGGCTTCTATTGGTCCTTGGGCTTGCTTGTCATGAAATTCATGAAGTTTGAAAAGGGAAGTGGAATATTGGTTCCGCTGATCTTCTGCAGAAATCGTCTTAAGACTATCAATTTTCATTGGATTATGTGTTGTGTACTTGGTTAATTCCTTTGCAAGTTTTTCAAGAATTTTGATGTGTATGTACTTGCTCTGTAGGTTTGGTCTCTGGTGAGGAGATTCGATCAGCCACAGAAGTATAAGCCCTTTGTTAGCAAGTGTATTGTGAAGGGTGACCTTAAGATTGGGAGTGTTAGAGAGGTGAATGTGAGGTCAGGCCTCCCTGCTACTACCAGCACTGAAAAGTTAGAACTTCTTGATGATGAGGAGCATATTCTTGGGATCAGGATTGTTGGTGGTGATCACAGGTTGAAGGTAGGGCTCAATCCTGCTTTATTCTTGTTTACGTTTGAAGTTGCGCTATGGTAGTTAAGGATAAAACGATGCAATTTTCTGGAGTGGTTGAAATGCATCTTTTGCTTTTCCCCTAGTTCAAGAGAAGAGGTGGACATGTCAGGCTTTTCTCTACAACGTCACTCATAAATGAACTTGGGCTCACTTTTCATGCGGACGACATATCTCTTGCAACTTTTTATCAATATCTTTCGACTTTTGAGTTATTGGAACAATGTCACAATCTTAATGTTTATTTCTTGGTTTATGGTTTCCTTGAGTGAAATTTAGACCTCTCAAAGCTCTAAAATCAGTGTCATATCTCTAGGCAAGAAATTTTGGCTTCTAGTTCTCAAACATTTTGACAATAATTTTGTGCTTACAGCAACATTCTCCAGTGTAGTTTCCATTTTTACACACTAATGGAAACACAAAGTGAAATGCACAACTATAATGGTTCGGGGGTTTTACTTGTCTAGTTCTAATAAGAGATCTACTAATGGATTTTATAATCCTGGATATGCTTGCTTTTCTTCCCTCTGTTGATTGGGAACAAATAGCAAAAGTTTTCTGTTGTGTTCAACTTGACAGTAGTTTGGCTGATTACTTCATATTGTTCTGCATTCCCTATTGCATTACCATGAATTTTGATAACGAAAAGTCTTTGATCAAATGCAGTTACGTGAATACTTGTTGCCTACCTCCTCACCCCAAACAAGCTACGAAAAAAAGACATAAAAGGCTGGTAGTTATGATCTGCATACCCACAGTTCAGACAATTTAGATAGTTTGCCTGGGAATTTATGATGTATAGAACCTACCTACCTCAGCTTATACTCATTTACCTAGTGCACTCTAAATATGTGTGCGTGACTGATGAGGACATCTTTCTTTCTTTTTTTTTTTTTTTAATATATTGCAGAACTATTATTCTACTCTCACCGTGCATCCAGAGATGATTGACGGTAGACCAGGAACAGTAGTCACCGAGTCATTTGTAGTGGACGTGCCACAAGGCAATACTCAAGAAGAGACATGCTACTTTGTCAAGGCTTTGATCAATTGCAACCTCAAGTCTCTGGCTGATGTCTCTGAGAGGATGGCCATGCAGGGTACTTTTAAGGCCATCAACAGAACTTGAATTGATCTTGGGAGACTGGAATGTAGTGACTATTTCAGTAGTTTCATAAGAAGTGTTGGGCCGATTTGATAGAACAAATTAATTTCACTTCCATTTTGTCATTTCCTTTCTTGGTTGTTTTCAACTTTCAGAGCTTTTAGGAGTGGAACTTTAGTAGTGGCAGCACTTATGGGACATAGAAACTTTGCTTCTCTGCTTTGCCGTCCTGGATTTTTGGCATGGCTGTTTGAAGTGACTGTTATATATGTAAATGTTGTATATATGTTTGGATTGAATTTATAAATGTGCAACTTTGGAGACTTCGATTCTCCCTTCCGGTTGCCTCTTCTTCTTTGGGGACATCAGAAAAAGTAGACCTGTGGCAAGTGGTAGTCTTTTGTTACTGAGCCTGAATATCTCAAATGTACCATGGCTTGATGAAACAGTGGTGTCTTTTTATTGCATGCTTATTTCTCCATATCTGCTTGAAGATACTGTTGTCTATTGATGGTTCCTTTGACTGCTAAAGAAAGATTTCCCACCTAGATAGAGGGGAAAAAAGGCATTACTTGTATGTGTAATTGCCATCTAACACTTGGAACTCCACATACGGATGACATAGTGGGAAGCTCTAACTGGCAAAAAGTAGTACTTCTGCTGTTCCACATTAAGGTGTCCATCAGCACTAACCTTAATCGTTTATCATTATTATAGTCTTATGGACAATGACGTGTAGTAAGACCTAAAGCAGTACCAAGTAAACTTGTTCCTTTACCTTTTCAACTTAACTTCTGTTGCTTTGAGCAGAGAACCTTGGTGCTGTACATGCATTGACATGGTCTCTTTTGTATTGGCTTATATGCTCTGAGAATGAGGAAAATGGAGGGCTTAGCTTCAGCTAAATAAGGGGATCAGTGTCAAATTATATATTGTGAATGATAGCCAGTTTGACTGTTGAATTATGATAATGAGAACTGGGCTCTTCATTTGCTGTTCAATGCTGCATCCAAAAGCTCTGAATGAGGACCGTGGATAACCAAGGCAGCTAGTCGAGAAAGGCAGCAAACGGCAGGCATGCATTTAGAGTAATGCATAAAATTTGGTCAGCTGGACAATTAAAATTTGAAACAAACACATACGGCATGTATTTCTGTAATTCTGTTGGTTTTGTCTTGTTGAACAAACTTCAAGATACTCAAGAGATACGATACAAAGTTTAACCCAATGGGAAGCTGTATTCAGTAGTAGTGGCATGGAATTACCTAGACACAGAATAGTTGATTAGTGAGGTCAGGTAGTGAGGTCAGGTAGTGGTGAAGTTGTATCTATGCTATTTTACACATTAGTGTACATGGGCATCAGTTTCTTCCTGCTTCAGAGCCTGACGTTTAAAAGATTTCATGAAGAACGAAATGAACTTGGAAAAGTTTTGATGTAAAGCAAAGTGTGAAAACCTGATTCCTGTTTGTGCAAACTACGCTGCTGAAGAATCATTATGTTGTATTTTTTGTGCTCAAACATATATGAGTCGGCAAAAGATTCAATGGCGAATTTTGGATGATAAAAAGCTAGAGTTATATATCAAACTATTCTAAAGTCTCCCTATCTACAATATTGACCAACATTGTAGTTTATCTTCGTTTTATTTACTTTTTGAATTTGGCTGTATCCATCTTCTCCCGTTTTTGCATTTACCGAGCTCTTGATGATACAAATTTCTTCATTTACCATCTGCTGTTTCCTCACGTCATCTTCCTCCTCAGTTTGCATTTTAGCATTTTTTCCAGCCAAAATGAGATGATGTCTGGATCAGACGCATTATTAGTTTTCCAGGGAACTCTTAGCTTGGCGCTTAAAGAAAAAGGCAAACTGATGAAACATTATCACCAGAAGTCATGGCATGAACATTTACCATCTGAGAAATGATGAAAACGAAGACCGTCTTTAAGAATGATATCTCGTCTTTTCAACAGGGAGATATATTTTGCTACAGTGTGACAGTCTGAACAAGTTCTTGTGTTCTTAATCACCCTTATTGGCGCACCATCTCTTGTTTGGATTAATCCATATGTAATTGCCAATTTCTCGGTGTGGCTAAGCAATATCTTCTCCTTTTCCCTTGCATCAATATTCTGGAAGACGCACTCAGTAGCAGGCACATACCCAATATTCTTCATCTCTAAAATCAACTGATACAACTCAAAACGGATCTCCCCTTCATCTGGATGGGGTTTTCCTACAGCAGAGAAGATATGAATCATTTGATTGATTTGTATCCAGCTCCACACATGACCAATTTTGACACCCGTAACTTCCATCAACTTTCTGATGCGATCCACATCGCTCCATCTGTTTAGAACCGAGTATAGATTCATCAACATTACATAGTTGGCAGCATTATACGGTTCTAGTTTAAAAAGTTTTTCTGCTGCAATCTCTCCAAACTCCAAATTTCTGTGCATTCGGCATGATGATAGAAAAGCACCCCAAACCGTCGCATCTGACTGCATTGGCATATTCTGGATTAAATCCCAGGCTTCGTCAAGATACCCAACCCTTCCTAGTAGATCAACCATGCAGGAGTAATGCTCAATTGTAGGGGTTATACCATAATCCGTCTTCATGCAGTCAAAATATTTCCAGCCCTCATTGATCAAGCCAGAATTTTTGCAGCTAGAGAGAAGAGCAGTAAATGTTATAGCATCAGGCTTTATATTTCCTTCTTGCATTTCTTGAAAAAGTGCAATTGCATCCTTTCCAGTGCTGTACATAGCAAGTCCCCCAATCATGGAGTTCCAAGAGGTTAATTTTTTGTTCTGAATTTTTTGAAAAACCTCGCAGGCATTCTTTAGGCTACCGCACTTACTGTATGTGTCAATAAGAGCTGTAGTCACAAATACATCCTCTTCAAACGCATTCTTAATAATGTTGCAATGCACTTCCTTTCCTTTCTGCAACAAAGACAGGCTGGCACAGGCTCGGAGTAAGCTTGCAAGTGTATTTGAGTTTGGTCTGGTACCTTCCTTTTGCATCTCAATGAAGTACTTGAATGCATGTTTATAATACCCATTCTGTGTACAACCTGATATTAGAGCAGTCCATGAGACAACATTAGGACTCAAACCCGATGTTTTGATTTGTCTAATTGTTGTCAAAGCATCCTTAATGCAACTCGAAATTGAATATCCAGAAACTAGAATATTATAAGTTACTAAATCGGGACTAACTCCTTCCTTCTTCATCTGATCCAAAAGATCAAGGGCTTCTTCAAAAAGTCCCCTGAAAACATATCCTGATATCACACAATTCCAAGCGAAAATATTTCTGTTCTTAATATTATCAAAGACAGTGCGAGCATTTATCAAGTTATCATTCTTTACATACATGTCCAGCAGTGAAGTATTCACGTGTAAGTCAAAATCTAGGCCATTTCTTATAACAAAGCAATGGATTTCCTTCCCAAAGCTCAAGAAACCCAATTCGCATATTGCTTGCAGGACACTAGTTATAGAGCCCGAGTTTGGCTTATAACCAGCAAGTTGCATTTTTCTTAGAATGTTTAAAACTTCTTGGTACAAGCCACAAACAAAATGCCCAGCCAAAAGGCAATTCCAGGTTATTATGTCTGGCTTAACGTTGGAAGCTTCCATATCATCTAACAACTTCCATGCTTCATTTAGGTACCCAAATGCACTATAACCTGATATCATCGAGTTCCATGAAGACAAATCACGATTCTCCATTGTATCAAAAACTATTCTAGCTAATTCAGGTTCATCACTTTTCATGTACATAGTAATCAGTGAATTGCACAAAAACAAATTGGATTCCAACGAATTACGAATAACATACCCATGAATCTGCTTTCCTTCATTAAGAGCTCCCAATTTTGCACAAGCTTGCAAAACTTTGGCTATTACAAAGCTATTAGTATTCAGAAATGAATGCTGCATGTCACCAAAAAATTTTAGACCTTGAACCCAATTTTCATTCCTTAAGTTCACCAAAATAGCTTCATTCCACAATAAAGAGTAAGACTCATGATTTGGTGCTTCGTGGAAGGCCTGATTAGCACTTTCTGTGCCCCAACATCTCCCATAAAAATTCATCAGTGCACAATTCACATGAACATCTGAATCAAGACCCCTCTTGATCAAACCAGCATGAACTTCCAAACCTAACCATAAGTCCATTAATTTCCCACATATTTTCAGAAGCAAAGTAAATTTTTTTCCATCAAAGTTCACTCCTTTCTTCTGCAAATCACTAAAGACATCCAGTATTTCACGTGGGTCGCCGCCAAAGCTCTTGAATTCTTCCATAAAAGAATTCCAAAAGAGATAGTTTTGTGTAAAGCCCATAAAGAAAACCACTGCAGCAGACTGAAAATCTTGAAATTCCAGGTAAGATAAGATCAAAGATTGGATTTTGTCAACTGAAGTCCACTTCTTGGACATTTTTATGATCTGGGCATGCCTTGCTTTGACTGCTTCAAGGGAATTTAGCTCATTTAAGACATCAAATGAAGACTGGTTTGGGTTAGAAGAAGGGATGAAAGGATAAGGTGAGGCTGAAGTTTCAGGAGGAATCTCTGCAACATTTGCAAGGCTGAAATTGGTAGTGTGATGTATCAATTTCTTCTTTGGGAGAGGGAGATGAAAAAGTGAGGGCTTGAAATGCTGCAAGAAAGCGATGGCCTCCATGGAAATGGGAAGCTCAATAGCTTACTATTAGAATTAATGAGAGAAGAAATAGAACAAAAGAAAATTGGTTTTATTAGTGTGGGTTTTTTTTTTTTTTTTTGAGGAAATTAGTGTGGGTTTTAAGTGGATAATGTTTGTCCTTTTCTTTTCAAAGGTAAAAATACTATACAAAAGTTAATCACCCCAAATCTCCCCATAGTTACGGAAAATATTTAGGTAAATCCCGTAGACTGAACGGTTGAGATTAAGCTACAAGGATTCAAGAGTTCTCCTGAATTCTTGTGGCTTAATCTTAACCGTTGGGTTTGCGAGTTCATAAACTTAAGCTATAAGGATTCAAGGGTTCTCCTGAACCCTTGTGGCTTAATCTTAACCGTTGGATCTGCGAGTTCATAAACTTTTGAGTTTACCTAAATATTTTTCCCATAATTAGGGGCAAATTGCACTTTTTCCCCTATATTTATTTGCTTACTAATTTGGCCGCCAAAAAGTTTGTTTAACCAATATCGGCTTCGCTATTTTGTTCGAGAATCACTTGGCTAACCCAATTGTCCCCCGAGCAAAATAAATCCTTGTTATTTATCTCATCAAATGATGCTAAATCATTAGTAAACAAGTTACTCGTAAAAATAACTTTCGAAATTATGATATTATAGTAGTAATTTGTTTACGAGTAACAAAATTTAATTTACTAGTAACTTGTAATATGTCAAACTATTAGCTACTTAATTACTAGTAACTAAAAAAAAAAAAGAAATTATTAATAACTTGAGTATGAGTACCTAAATTTAACTTGCTAGTAATTCATGACGATGCCAAATTGGTAATTTATGGATTACTAATAACTAACAATGTCAAAGAATTTCTAAATCACTAACCAAGTTGGTTACTCTTTGCAAACCCATTTACTAATAACTTAAAAAAATGTAAAATCATTAGTAACTTGGCTATTGATAACCCAGTATTCTAGTAATTCCTATATATGCCAAATTTCTAGTTCACTGCTTCTTTTATTTTCCAGTAACAGTGCAAAGTCACTGAGACCTTGAGAAAATCCATTGCATGATTGTTACAACTAAGAAAAACTTTTTACATGATTTACTATTGTGTACACAAACAAAACTCATGAGTATAATAATATCTCTAATCGTGTATACAAACAAAACTCGCTGTAATAATATCTATCACTGTATACACATTGTGTTATATAAATACAACTTTAAAAAACACATCTGTATCTGCCTTATCCTCCACAAGCGAATATTAATCTTAATTCACCATCTTAGGGGGGAGGCTGTAAAATCAAGAATACAAACTTCGATACACCTTATAATTAAGCACATGAAAAACAGCCCAGTGGAAGAAAAGAGTTTGAGCACATCAAGGTTTCTAAGGGGACATCCTGATCTTCTATGTATCTTTCCTGACTGAGTGGATGTCCCAGCGGGACAAGCAAAGGAGTTGGGAATACTAGTGTACGAGCAATCCGTGATGGTAAGACTTTGTGACCATTTCACATGTCAAAGGATTACCAATGCTTTAGATCAGTGGAAGTAATTGAGGCTTGATGATTTTTTGGCACTGAAGAGAAGACCACCAGAAGGAATCCACGTTCATCTCAATAGCAATCGCAAGTTGGTTTCTGAGTTGATAAGCAAGATACATGTCTGCTTCCTGAAGAAGGAATAAAGCAGCTTAAGAATCTCTACCTTATCCATAACCAAATTATAACTATTTGCAAGAAAAGCTTGTCCTTTTCGATTCTCAAAACGCATGAATGTACACTATCTAGTTGGGACAAATATCAAATCTTTAGTCTACTTTCTTTTTCTTTTTTTTTGTTTTGGAACAAGAAGAGGTGGAATTTACGAACTGAAGATTCCACTTGCCCTTGTTGTAGATTGGATGAGTATATGGTTTTGATACTTTGTCAGGAAGAAAGTAGCTTCTGAAAATGAAATATCATGCTACAAGACGTGCGATCATGTTTGAAGTTGCAATATCATGATGAGCCTCATGGTAAAGTTGCCACTTCCCATGCACTTCACATTTCTTCACAGCCCTATCATGGGCAACTGGATGTTGAAGACTCTTCAATTAAAAGGGCTCAGTTAGTAAAATTTTAACCAATTGTTATACAAAAATATCATGTTTTCATTTAGATTCAAAACATCAAGGGAATATATGTTCATAGACAAGAATTAGCATAGAAGTATGATCCATGTCTAAAATGCAAAAGTAACTGGTCCTACTAAGAAAGAGACTGATGGAAAAGATTAATCTTCATTAGTGAATGATTCGGTAAATTCCGAAATTAGCATCAATTCTTCAGCTTAAAAAACATTCGGCCATTGAAGACTTTTGCTTGGCTGGCTGGTCACTAGTAGTAGTTTAAACAAAGTGATGGATAATCGAGTTAATCGCTGAAAAACCATCTCACGAAAGGTAAGACAGGTATGAAGACTAATTTCTAGGTCGATTATTTATGATATGAATCGAGAGTACGTATCAGGTATCAGCCAACAACTTTAAATCTTTGCACATGGTTAATTTCTCTGGCAAATCCCATATGAACGTAGAAAAAAAAAAATAGAAGCAAATTGATATTTGAACAAAGAAACACAAAGGATAGCTGAAGTCAACTGTTTTTGAGCATTCATCCAATTCCTTTAGAATTAAGAACTGCAACAGATGGCCTCGTAGCTGGTGGAAGCCATAAACTGAGTGTTTGACATTTCTACATGTGAATATCATTTTTGTCATCCTATTCCTAATAAGTACTGCAACAGGTGGCTTCAGTGCAATGATCTTAGCTGGTGGAAGCCATAAACTGAGTATTTGATATTTTTAGATTGTGAATGCTATCTTTATCAAGCTTCATCCTGTCCGAAGGCTAAACTGCTAGTTTGCTACAGATCAAGAGAAAAACTGAACAACGTCAACATCAAGCTATAATCTTAAAGCAGTTTGAAAGTATTTTTTTTTATTTTTATTTTTCGGGTAAGGCATATCTTCTGTTATAACTCATTGAACTAAATACCATAATGACTGCAATGATCTTTGAGTTTCATAATCTAGAGCACTAAGGAAGATTCAACAGACCTTTCAGTATTTCAGCAAGCAAATTTCAAATAAAACATATTTCATGCTTTACTCTAAACGAAGTAGTGAAAAGGAGGAAGAAGTGTGATGCGTTGAAATTTTGGTATCTGTCTTGGTTCTCAATTCATAAGTGAAAGTATTCGAAGCGATTACTTCAGATACGAAGAGAAAACCCAAGATTCGGCTGCAAGATTGATATTCTTCTTAAAGATCGATCTCCCTGAAAAGAACACGACAAATCTTGTACTCCCACCCCAAAGGCCTCGGGCTTTTGCACACTGCAGGTATGCAGTGCTGGAAGCCTTTGAAGGAGAGAGAACAAAGGCTGCCTTGAATGAATTAAAGAGGAGTTTTTTAGCAAAACACAGTTTGTCAGTTCTCCCCCAAGTTCTTCTAGCCATCCTTAAACTTCAAACTACTTCACCACCTCAGAATGATCAGTCAGGTCAATTGAAGTAGGCGGCCAGAAGCCCTTGAGGGAGAGTTAACAACCAGGGCTTTGAAGATCTGTATATGGCTAGAGCTACATTTCTTGATTGAATATTTTGGAAGTTCTAGAGTATTTATAGGCAAAAACATGAGCATTATGGGAGAACATTTTGGTGGGACCTTAATGTCTTAGGCATTTTCCTCCACATTATCTGCAAAATCAGAACCATTTGATTGAAGACCACCAAAAAGATTTGGCCCTCAGAGATAGAAGTCAACCCTTCTGAATAAAGAATAAAGCATCTCAAACAAATTTTTGCATCGATTTATCACATATTATCTCAATCTCAGAACAATCCTTGTGCATATTATTGTAATCAATCATCCTGTTTAATTTGGATACGCCTCAAGTTGGACCACGTGAAGTCGTGTCCTTGAAATACAGTAGCAATATTCGAATATAGGGCACCAGAAGTCAGTTTGCACCTCACATTTCACAAATGTAACTCTTGAAAATAATTCTATAGTATTTTGCTCAAGGAAAACTATAGTATGACGTTCTTACGATACGTGATGTTTTAGCTTTCGAATGTCCAAAAGCTAGTCCTTGTTTAAGTTGATAAACGAGAGAAAATAGCATTCCATTTCAATGTGCAAAACACATCCATCTTTGTATGGGTTATGTCGATTATTATTCCACCAATGACTGATCATAATTAAGGGCTCACAACAAAGCCTACTTAACGAACCAAGAATTGCATTCTGAATGGCTAAAGAATTGAATATGGTACAAGATTTCTAAAGTTCCCCTTCAGATCTTGGTAGAATATTCGACATGGTACACGAGTAAGTTTTTAAGATTTTGAACCGCAGCCGCGTGGCATCCTCTGGCCTTTTGATGAAAGTCATGGAGTCTCTTAAAGTGTCGAGCGGGTTGACTATAAATTGGGTGATGGCTTGCATCTATGTACTAGCGTGGAAATGCTGCTCTTTTTTTTTTGTCGCTATATCTGTGTGTAGTAGCACCATAGAAATCTACGTGGAAAACCTCAGCTGCATTCGTAACATCCATTTAGGCACGAAACGTGGCACGAAAGAACTGGGAGAAGTTAAACAAAGGAACAGAGATGAAACATCTTATTTGTTTGGAAGCTGGACTTTTCTAGGACGCAAGGGGCCCCCGCATCCCCACCGAGATAAGTCCACGAACAGAAAATATATCTTAGGGCTTGAATGACACATGTAAATTTGATCTTGATTTAAAAGTGAAAAAAAAAAAGAACTTTGTATACATTGTTTATAGATGAGTCTTTAATTAGTCCCACAGGACAAACAAGGCAGTCCATATCTATGAATACGGAAAGCAGAATATAGAATTCCTGGTTGGATATCTTGATTGCAGTATGCAATAAGAAAAAAGAGAAGAATTTAAGCAGATAATAGTTCACTAACTTCAATTATTTCGTTAAATTAATGAGTTACGGCACCATTCTCCTAATGTATCCAAACAGTCGAGAAAATCCCACAAGAGTTCATAACTAGAGATGATTAGAAGTCTTACTTATTCAACTGCGCCAGAGTCTGAGTATTTTATCCAAGTACTTTTAACAAGGATAAGAATCATTACTCTATGATTGGAACAGATCCGCTCTATGAAGTCTTGAGCTTAAGTTTGTGCTCAACTCCTGAAACTTTCTGTGGCCTTATGGTTTGACGGATAAATAAATAGAAGCCATAAATCAGTTGGATGAATGAACGGTCATAATAATCAAACAGTATTCATAGATACAAAGGAGTTACAGAATACAGAAGGGTTGTATAGAAACGTGAAAGAAAGCATGAAAAATTTATGTGAAAGAAAGCATGAAAAATTTACAGACCACAAAATACTACTCCTCATCTTTGAACCATAATGCAGTTAGTCGCTCCAAAGACCAACTCCAGATATTCAATTCAGTATCTTGAAGACAATGTGATGCAGATAAATATGCTTACCAAATTTTTTCTGGCACAAATGTGGCTGATATAAATATACTATTGGAATTTCACGATTTACACTGTCATCAAATTTAAGCAATTTGCAGAGACTACATGAAGTCACACAGTTCAGGTATAAATATGGCTTCTTCTTTCTTGGATCCATACAGAGGATCATTCTCCAAAACGAAACACACAGCTTTCCTGAATGAACTCGGACAGTGAAATCAGAGAAGCAGAGATTGTATTTTAAGAACTCTCTGATGGAAAATAATACATGCTACAAAAATCTAAAAGCAGGCTGCAGAATGGTTACCAGCTAACTTTACTGTGCCAACAGATTTTCTCTAGAAGATTTGCAGGTACTGGAGAAAAATGTAATGAATCAAGACAGATTGTACTCTTGGACAGAGAATAAATAAAACCTATTAAAAAAAAGGCAGATTTTACTTTTGATTTCAAGAGTTTTGAAAAGAAATGTATAATTCTTAGTGTGCGATAATATTATATCACATCATCGACAAGATGTCAGATGCAGCAGAAATGCAAAGGCTTAGAGCTTTGACAAACATCTAATATAAGAACTTCCACTCTTTTTCCTAAAAACAAAGAGATGTTAAAACATTCAACTGCTCTATCTGTTCTCAAGCACCATCTCGGGGCAAAAGCTATAACTCATAACCCATAAGGAATGCAGGACCTTCCATATGGTACGTGTTACATTCTTCTCCATGGTTTATGAACCTCGTGCAAGTCAGGCATAGAAAAGTGTTGCACAAAATATTTGTCTCTCCAGGATGCTGAGGCTTTGAGAATACCAGAGCCTCTTGCAGTAAGTCTCTCAAAGAATCCATCAATTTACCAGCGTTCTCTTGGACGGCCATCTGGAAAGACTGGAACAAGAAGCTTATCATCTTTCATCTCTGAGCCATCTATCTTCCTGTTTGGTTTGTGTGGTTCAAGATTCACAAATCCATCATCCCCATTGAAATCTGGGGGCAAGTCATCTTCCTCATTGCTCCAATCATCCTCAAAATTCATATCATCTTCATCGTTGCCATCATCATCAAATTCATCACCAGCAAAATCATCAATATCAGACCACTCATCTTCCTCCGCACCACTTCCCTCTTCTGCCTCAGTTCCTTCTGCTCCGGCTGTATTAGTCTTTGGAATGACCCTTCTGGGAAATTGTGAAACAGAAACAAGAGAACGAAGCTTCTCCTTGATAAGCAAAAGCCTATCTTTGTCTATCAGTTGAGAATCATGATACGCTTCACGGAGGAAAACTGAGTCCCTATCCCCTTTAAGGGAGACATAGAACATATCAGGATGCCTAATAAGCATTCCCCGAAGCTGCTGAGAAAATCTAAATTCCTCCCGAAAATGAGTCAGGTGGTCCACAAGAGTTCTCTTCTCAATAGTGAGGCTTAAGATTTCATGAACAACACCACAAGCATGTTTTTCTTTCTCCAGAGTTCCTGATCTCAAAGAAGAGAAATCAGAATAAGGTGATATGTATGGCATATCTCTGAACTGAGAGATCTTTCTCATCTCGCCTTTGGAAAGACTAAGACCTTTAGGTAGCTTCACCCTATTGAATTTTGGAGGTCGGTCAATAATTAAGTTTCTCTCCTCCAGCTCTCTTGCCCTATTCTCCTCTTCAGCAAGCTCTGCAGCAGAGACAGCTAGCTCTGGATCCCAATGAGTTAGCTCCAATGCTGGCCCACGCCCAGTTAACACAACCTTGAAATATTGTGGGTATCTCTGGCAAATGGTGTCCTTAAACTCAAAAGGAAGCCCAAGATCAGTCTTCAAATGGGCAATCTTCTCCAAAAGAATCCTTTTATCGGCTGACATCATCAGCAACTTCCTCAGCTTGACAACTAGCAGATCCTCCATCTCATTTTTAATCTTCATTTCTTCTAGGTAAAGCCTTTCAGCCTCGGGAGCCAATTTAAACCTAAGCGAATAAACCCCTTCTTCAACAATCTCAAACACTGCCGGAAATTTCTTTAACAAAGCAATAAGTCGCCTTTTCTTCTGGAGACCCAATGCTCTTCTAAACTTACCCAATTCACGAAGATCCATAATCCTATTAGGCTGACCCATTAAAATCTTCCTAATTTTTAAAACCAATTTGAGCTTCTTATCCCTCTGAATCACATTATCAAATGGAAGTTCTTTTCTCCTCTTGACGGCAGCTGCCCTTATAGGCAAAATGGGCACATGGGTTCTCCTTAAATCGCCGCAAACTTCATTCTTTCCTTCGAAAACCAAACTTTCACCCAAAAATAGTGTTTTTTGCAGACTTCTTCCAGAAACCGAGAATGGTGTCTTCAAAGAACATATTGGTTTTTGGTGCAAATATGATTTATATGAGATGCAAAATGGTAAAGCGCCAACAGATGGTGAAATTTTGTGTGAAGATACTAAGAAATTAGACTCCATTACTTCAATTATTTCTTGATAGAAAGAACTATGAGAGTGACAGATAATTCATCTAAAAAGCTGACATAAGAGAGCAATTACAATAGCATATACAACATAAATGCATTCAAGATGGGACATATAGAAGAAAGTAAAGATTTTTACTGACCTTTTTGTGCTTGGAATTAGGCAATTGAAGCCTGAAGCAGATGGAATTTCAGGTAGGGTTTATCCTTATCGGCTAAACCCTTAATGAAGATATTTCTCTTCGTTATCTTCTTCAAGTTCAGGAGCAAATGTACATTTGTTTCAATATAATCGGGGTTAAAATCGTCCACGTCTGAAATAATAAAAAAATTTTTTTGGGGGGCTTCGGTGTTTTTTTGTTTTGTTTTTCTTTTTTTTTTAGGGTTTTTTTTTTCGGTTGTTTGTTGTTTTGGTTATGGTTGGTTGTAAAAATATGATTAAAAAGTGCATGCGAAAATAATTATTTTTGTTTAAAATACATAACCCAACTAATTGAGTAAAGTCCATACTTGTATCTTAATTTTTGTATAGTATTTAGTATGCCACTCCGCTTGTGCCACACTTAATTATGTTTATAATTTTAAATTTTTATTCTATTGTTCATATGGTAAGAATAAGATTTTATTAAAATTAATTTATATATAAAATATAGATTTCAATTTGACATGGAATTCTCTACTATATGCATGTTTTTATAAAATATCTTCCATCAGCATAAATTAAGCTATATCATATATTTAAAAATTCATTTTATAGATATACTCGAAATTTGTAAGGTAAATACTGTTTTCTTTAATTCTTCAAACGTAACATAATTTTATGAATGGGAGGAGGTGGCTTTAAGGATGCTACTGAAATTAAGATGTATTGGATTTTGGACATTTTAAAATTAACATTATACACTACTAAATGCTTTAGGACTTTGTTTGTTTGTTGAAATTTTTAAAAAATATGTTTTGTAAAAATTTTAAACACGTTTTTTAATAACTTTATTATTTTATATACATATTTATTGATAAGAATTTTTAAAATTATTACAGTAATTATTTTTAAAAAATATCTAAAAAAAACAGCTATACTCAAGGTAATTATTTTTAAAAAATACCCAAAATTTTTTTCAAGATTTCCTTGGAAAATTCCCAACCACAAAATATCTAAAGTACAAAAAGTCCATCATCTGCTGATCTACAGCCAACACGATCACAAACCTGCGATCCTTGATTGCCACGTGTCACTCTACAAGTGGTTCGATATTCATCCCCCTCTCGCGTCAGCAACAGCACAATCGAACCCATTGAAGCAGTTGCTGTGCTAGAAGTATGTAGAACACTGAATAAGCCTTAACAAGAATCAGTTGAATTCTTCAATTGAATTCTTGCCATAGTTGTTTATGCAATCTTGTGGTTGATTATCCAGAATAATGCAATGGAGGCCCTTAATGCTGTTAATTTGACTTTGACACCACTATCTGTTCTTTCTGAAAAAAGAACCGAGCCCAGAAAATATCTACCATCTTACCAAGTTCATCAGCTCAAGAATTGCGCAACATTGTCAAATTCCGGCAGAAATTCAGCAAACTTAGCTGAAGGTTTACCAAAACGTGTTGTTGGGGGTGGTCTAGTGCTTCTCTCTTCTGTTCTTGGCAGTGGATTGACCAAAGCATTAACATATGAGGAAGCATTGCAGCAGTCAGTAGGAGAGACCACTTTTGACATTGATGCAATTGATGTTAATGGAGTTATTGATACTGTTACCAATTTTGTACAAGATAATCCTCTGGTTATTGGCGGTGGTGTTGCTATTTTGGCTGCGCCACTACTTCTATCTGGGGTGTTCGGTAAGTCTAAGCCATGGGGTGTTGAGTCAGCTAAGGCTGCTTACGGAAAATTGGCTGATGACACCAGTGCTCAGTTGCTTGATATAAGACCACCAGTAGAACTAAGGAAAGTGGGGAGTCCGGATATTCGAGGTTTGAGGAAGAAGCCTGTGAGTGTTGCATATAAAGGTGCTGACAAGCTGGGGCTCTTGAAGAAGCTGTCCTTGAAGTTCAAGGAGCCAGAAAATACTACATTGTTCATCCTAGACAAGTAAGATTTTGGACTCTATTTTATTTTATTGGCATTTATTGAATAATAGTCTTTCATAATCCTGCAATTATTCTATATCTTTAGCAAACTATTGCTACCAAATAATTTTATGTTCACGGTGACTTTCTTGTTGTGTCTTTTATCAGGTCCCCCCTTCTTCTTCAATCCTGTTTCTTATGAGCTAGATACTTTTGCAACTTACAATACAGTAAACATCTAAGTGAAAAACGGAAAACAAAGAGATATTTCTATGTCACATTGGCTTTAGGCGGAAATAATATGTGATGCCTTTGTTGGCATTAGTTTAGCTATGTTAGGGCAAAGTATACAATGATTCATGTCATAAACGATCCGAAACTACCCTTCAAGATAAAATCCATGTTGCTGTGCGGCAACTACTCTTTACTGGTTATGTGACGCCTGATTAGTGTTGAATCACATGTCCACTACCTAGATTCTGGTTAACAAATTATGGCAATTATGGCAATTATGGTAATTGTCGAGGGCTTGTGGCCATAAAATTACTGCTGAAAGCATCTCTGAAGTAAAGTTGACATTGTTTAGCCGAACCATGTCAGTCTAAGCCAACAGTAGTAATTAGCTAAGTATCACGAAACGTGTAGGTTTCTTGAGGGATAAAGCACATGAAACCTTAAGGCAGGCTTAAATATTGTAATTGTTCATTTAGGACTGATTAGGTTTCTTAATGTGATGTCTTAAGGCGGTCATGAAAGTCATGTTCATTCAGTTAGCGCATTGATCTAATATTCTTCCATCGCCAAGGTAGTCCATTATTATGCTCCAGTTTCTGAAGGCATTTAGCCTGTTGCACTGTGAGCTTTCATGCCTGTGATTATTCTTTCTAATCATAAGTATTAGTGTGCACAAAAGTTTCCCTTTTGCTTCTCTGCTGAACATTCACATACAAATTCCAATTATCAGTTGTTTAACTTTCGATGAAGCCAGATTTGATGGAAACTCTGAATTGGTTGCTGAGCTTGTGACAGCAAATGGCTTTAAAGCTGCTTATGCAATCAAAGACGGAGCAGAAGGAAGCCGAGGATGGATGGTCTCTGCATAGCCTAAAGTTTTTTCTCTTTGTTGTGTGTTTTTGTGCTTCTTTTTTTTTTTTTTTTGTTGGGGGGGGGGGGGGGGGGGTGTTACAGCAGCATTCAGATTTTATTTTTGCTTTATGTAGTTATTGATTTGAAACTTATACTTGAGTATTGGAAAATGCAGAACAGCGGCCTACCATGGATACTTCCAAAGGCATTTAGTCTTGATCTCAGCAATTTGACAGAAGCAATCGGTGGTACCATTGGGGTAAGTGTCTCATAGTATGGTATACTTATGATCGAATATATTAAAGATCAGTGTTATAGGATAATTGGAAGTCATTGCTATGATTTATTTTGTTTTTCAGGATGAGTCAGATGCTACAACTCTGATTCTTGGCATTGCAGCCGCAACAGGATTGGGTTTATTGGCATTCTCAGAGGTTAGGCTGCTGAATGCTTCTGCTTTCAACATTTCACGATCATTTTTTTTAGGAGGCTTCTGCTAATATTTTTATGCCTTTTAGGTCGAAACGATACTGGAAGTCTTAGGTTCAGTTGCCCTTGTTCAGATTATTGGCAAGAAACTTCTGTTTGCAGAGGTTTGTCCAATTACTCATCTTAAGTTTCCACTATCTTGTGGCATTGAAAATTATCAATCTCAATGAGCTGAACAGAACACAATATTGGAATTCAAATTCACAAGGTTCTTTCACTAATTCGCTATCTTTGTATTTATGTTCTGGGTAACTAAGTTCCCTCGTAAGATCTTGAATTAAAGGCAAAAGCTTCTAAGTATCTCTTTAGTTCTAAAAGATAGTTCTGCAACTTAATTTAAGAATTTAATCCAGTTAATCATCATTATGCATCTATCAGTTGTTTATGAATTTGTGTTCTGGCATCACTCAAATTCTCATGCTTCTCTGGTGTTAGCTGCTGAAATGCGAAAATCCTTCTTTATAGGTCCAGACAATTTAAATAAACCTCTGGGACCTTGTATGATATTTTTGCAAAAACATGCTCTAAAAGTGTGAGAAAAGGTGTCAAGCTTTCTTCCTGCTGTTTTGACAGGATAGGAAGAAAACTCTAGAACAGGTTGATGAGTATTTGACCACGAAGGTTGCCCCTAAGGATCTCGTAGATGATGTTAAGGTAACTTCCACGGAACTTAATTACCTGCCATGAAACTTAATTACCAATGTATTGCCTCTATCTCTTAGTTTTTATGAATTTTTCTGCTTTCTTATTTGGAAGCCCTTTCTATTTCCTTTTGTTTTCTTGTTTTGCTTCTTCCTCTTTCAAAAACTGGATTCTTGTTCTAGTTCTGAAGTCTAAACCTACTTAGTTGATTCATGATATATCTATACTGTTCCCCGTGCTATTCAGCAAATTGGGAAGGCACTCCTACCACTACCAGTGACTAGCAAGGCACTTCCTGCAGCTGAGGCAAACCCTGTTACGACTGATAGTACTCTAGAGATAGTTGAATCAGTTGTTGAGGTGAATAATGCAGCGTCTAAAGTCGAAGCAGTCACAGAGCCAACTCCAGAAATCAATTCAGTTTCTAAAGCAGAGGTTTCAACTGATTCGCCATATGGAATTCCACGACCACTTTCTCCTTATCCTAATGTAAGTTCTTTGTAGTGGTCTAGTTGGGCTAAGGTTGCAATGCACTGTAATTAGCTGAGCAGGTTTAACTCAGCCAGACATCTGATCATTATCTTCAGCCTTCTGATTCCTCATCCAAATTGAGAACAATGTTGGTAGTTTAGAAAATGAAAGCGATGTCATGAAGATGACAGTGAATTCTATGTTTCCTTTGAGTGTTAAGAAGTTTCTGTTATTGTAAACAAAAAATTTAATTAGTAGGTCATAAGAGTGAGGAAAACAATACGTCTTCAGTTGCAATCTACATACATATGTATATACGTTTGTGTCTGTGTGTGTGTGTATTTGGATCTATAGTGTTCTGCTTACACTATCTAATTAAGTCCATTAACAGCCCTTCTTCTGTTCTTTATTACAGTATCCGGATCTGAAGCCTCCAACATCTCCTATGCCTTCACAGCCGTAGAGTTCTAGCCAGGCCTAAACTTGGATCATCAAGCATTTCAAATGCAGGTGTCACAGATATAGGACCTGGCAGAGCTGCAATGGAGACTCATTAAAATGCACCCTCACCCAAGATTTTTGAACCTGGATTACTTAATAAATGATATATGGATGTGATCATGGCAAATTAACAATACCTAATTAGTTGTGCGGCATTTTCTTTTTGTTTTAACATTCTTTGTTTTTCTGGCCTGGTGTCTTGTACATGTAAATGCAGTATCTGGTAATGTGTTTGTTTTAAGCTCATCAGCAAGGGTGAGAAAGCAAAGGTATAAGCTTCATGATGCTTGAATACTCTGGATCCTGACTTCATAAAATTGTAGTCTATAATGTCTTTTAGATAATCTCTATCACTTTAATGTTCGCTTTTGCATTTGGGAGAGCAAGTGCAAATTTTTGTAACTGGGCTATGAACCCAACTTGAATGGCCCCCTACAACAGTAGCTTACCAAAATGTCTAATTGGATTCCTAGCTTTTGTTTACTTATTCCAGCACAAATTTGAGGCCACTATTATGACATCACAAGGAATGCTCAAATGTGTAATGTGGTCAAATACTAATGTTTAAGGTTCATTTTTTCCTAAAAAGCTGTTTGAGGATATGCTTGATCTGGGACATCTGGTGAAGTGGATTCATTCAAAACTGCCATTATTAAGCGTGTAACCAAGCCGGAATCATAAGCAGGCTAGCTCCTTTGCTGGCAACATTTTATGGAGTGGAGTTAATATAAACGTTACCCTAGCAAAATTTTATTTAGGGAAGAGAAATACACGGGATGACAAAAGCAGATTATTAATAAATATAGGTTGATTAAAGCAATCTCCTATCACAACACATAAAACTATTAAAAATGTCAATATTCAGTTTTAAATTCACAAATTCGAAATACTTAGGATCCATTTAGTTGGATGTAAAATGTTTTTCTTAAGAAATTACTTTTCTAGGAAAATATTTTACATGGAAAAAGTTATTTTCCCTATAATATTTAGGTGTTTGGATAACAATGTAAAAATCTTTTAAAATAGATTTTTTAATTATTTTTAACATTGTTACGAGTTAAAAAGACTAATAACAATCCAATTCATACTCAGATAATTAGTTGGAGTCAAGTAGAGATTGTTTTGTTTAAAATTAATCATAAAATAATATAATGGTAATGTATGTACAACTATAGATATATTATTATGGGACCCAAAATGAAGAAAAGATGGGTGAATAAGAATTAAAAACAAAAAATAGTTTGGTAAGTGAAAGTAGAATAGTAGATACTTAAAGGTATAATGTCACTCTTAAACTCTCTCGAAAATGACTTGCGCTAAGTTCGTAAGTTATTTTTAGCCAGAGGGAGGAAAATTAGTGCAATATTTTTCAGTCTTTGGCAACTAGAAAAATTTTAAAAATAATTTTAAAAAAAATATTTTCAGTCCAATTAAAACACTGACATACATATATTTTCCGTCCAATATATTTTATAAATTTTATATCACTTGACATACATATGTCGAGAAAACAAAATAAAAAACCTTACTTAAAATACGAAAATCAAACACACGACACGCGCAAGCGCACACACGACCCAATTGGGAAAACCCACAAGAAGTCAGAAGTGGGGAAGTGGATATGGGTTGGGTTTAACCCGGACCAAACCAAAATCTGAATGAAATTGAGCGGGAAAAGAAAATTCTCAGAAGTTCTGCTCCGCTGCGTGAAATCCAAAATTAGGGTTTTGTTTGGCTGAGAAATCAACAAAAATTTCATCATTTTCATCCACAAAAGAAAAAAAAAATCATCAATCGATGGCGAGAACCAAACACCCAGCCTCACGTACCAACCGTACTCGTCCGAGACCTTCCTCCGGTGCTAATTCCTCTCTTCATCTCCATCTCTACAACGCTTTTTTCTTTCTGCTTTAATTTTTTATTTAATTCTTAAAATTTTCCCCTAATTTCTGAAACCCTAGCTCTGTTCTTTCCCTTGATTTCCAGCTGCAGCCGCTGCCGCCGCCACTCCTTCAGTACTACTCTCTCTGTGCCCCCATTTGTATGCAGTATTAAAACTACGTCGTTTAAGCAATTTATTGTTTTTTTTTTTTTTTTGGGGGTGACAGACGCCTAGCAGAAGAAGTCGAAGGACTGCTGCTGCAGCAACAACAAGTGAGCGTGATGGACAAATTATTTTTATTTTATATCTATATAATTTTCTCTTGGGGGGAAATTTTTTGTTGGGGAAGTTTAATTTTTGAGAAATTTTTTTGACTGTAAAGGTCCAAGACAGGCACAAACGCAGAAAAAGCGGTACCGTCACAAACCTGGGACGGTGGCTCTCCGGGAAATTCGGCATTTTCAGAGGACTTGGAAGCTCCTTATTCCTGCCGCTCCTTTCATTAGAACAGTAATATTTTCCTCCCCCTCTCTCTCTCTCTCTCTCTCTCTCTCTCTCTCTCTCTCTCTCTGTGGTCATATACACGTCTGTCTATGGGTGCGTGCCTGCTGGCGAGCCGGGCTGTTGACAATTTAGTCATCTGCATAAATAGATGGCTATCACAATTATTATTTGCTTGCTTTGTTTGTACTATCCTTTTAGTTTCTTGAATTAGTTTAGTTTGAGTGGTTTAGTTTCTTGAATTAGTTTCATATCACTGATAAATGTTGGGAATTTAACAGCTTATTAAGGCATAAATACCACTTGTCCACCTTTTGTATCTGTGATACACTCAACTTTGAGCTGGTTTAAACGTTTGGACCTGCCCTTTTGTTCTCACTTTTCTGAAATATGTGAGGTATGATTGTAAGAGTGTCTCTGTGTTTTATATGCCAAACATTTGGTGATAATCATATGATGCAATGTCTTGATATGCAGGCTTATGTATATGCATATTGTGTTTCTATGGACATGAGTCCCTTTTGAAGTTGCGAGTTGTAACTTACAGAATAGTATCTGAGTTTTTATGAACTGTTTGTTAGAAATTTAAAATAAAGAGGTTGATTAACTAACTCAACGGCATCGAAGTCTAAAGCTTTCGGGCCCATCTACCACACCAATTCAGCACAATTGCTTCTTAAAATGATCATTTTTTATACAAAATAAACATCATCTCCAGTGGCACAATGACAAATTCATGGATTCAGCAGGAGTTTAATGGATGATCCCACAAGTTGCACTGTACTAGATATAAATATCACTTAAAAGGACAACATAAGTACCAAGTAGACCGTTCAGCTGCTGGCCTTCTTTAGTAAAGGATTCCTATATATGAACTCATAACTGCTGTTCATTTTTGCTGTTTCTGGCTGATATTTCCTTTCACCGCCCTTCTGCAATACATTCAATTATATGGATTGTTTTACCAGATAAGTATGTAGTGGACACAGTTGTAATTCTCTTTACAAATATTTGTCATCTCTATTAAAAGAAATATGCCTTAACTCTTTTTTATCATATTTGCATGATTGACGTTCTTGTTACTTTTGTAACAGATCGATGAATAGGAAGGTGGTAATCCTATCTCCTATCGTGGGTCAATCAATTTTCATGTCCAATCAAGTTTGGAATTAGACATAATAGATTCCCAAAGAACTGGAACTTTTTTGCCCCCAGACTACAAACAGGGATTGCAACTTTCTTTATAATATATTCTAGCTTTCTGTCTCTGTCAGTTAACTAAACCTTTTTTACTTGAATTGTTCTTTTAGTTTACACGTTTCAATATCTCAAAACCTTCAGTAATAGCTAATACCTTAAGAAATTGTGGCTTTTTGTTGACCTTCTAGTTGAAAATGGGCACCATAGACAGAATTCCTCATAACTTCTACGAGATTAGATTGGATTGGATTACTTTATGTGATCCCTTGTTTGGATTGGTGTTAGTCTTAGACCGAGGATAACAATCTCCCTTATCAACTTTTGTTCAACGTTCCTGGGATACTGATGAGAGATGTGGTTTATTTAATTTGGGATAACAAATGACTTGGATAAGATTACGGAATAACTATATTTCTCTCTGAAGTTTTGTATACCTCAATTAAGAGTTCTTTTAAGATAAAACTAAAACGTATTTTCATTTGTTCTTAGGATATCTTTTCAGTTATCCGTTGCAAGCCAAACATATGCTAACAAATTTAGACATAATCAGAAATTTCGAAATTGTTGATTCCAGGTCTACCAATCTTTGGAGAATTAATCTCAACCTAATCCAGTCTAGAGCCCTAAGAGCTGTTTTGGGATTGGATTTGTATTTCATTACATTACATTTAGTAATCGATCGCAGGGCTGAATGATGGCTTATAATATAGGTGAAAGAAATCAGCAACTTTTTTGCACCAGGGGTCTCTCGTTGGACTGCTGAAGCTTTGGTGGCTCTTCAGGAGGTATGGAAGCTTTTAGATCTTAAGATAGCTTTCTCTTGTTATCTTGACTGTGTAAGTAGTTGCAAAGATGTGCATTGTTTATCTGTAGATTATTTTTCATTGGTTTCACTTTTTAGCTTCACTATTAAGTGATATATGGTACGATGATTTTATGTAATCCATCAAAATTGGCACAGTATTGAATGGGACTACTGTTGATCTTAGGCTGCAGAAGATTATTTGGTTCGGTTATTTGAGGATGCAATGCTATGCGCAATTCATGCAAAGCGTGTTACACTAAGTAAGTTCTGATCCTTTCTTGAATTTCCTCTATCCTTGTTGACATCTTATCCTCTTCTTCTCCTATCCTGCTATTGCGTATGTTGTTTGGTTGGGTTGGGTTGGGGTGTGAAATTTGGCATAGCATGTGGTTTGAAACCTGTTTCTGACCTTTCCAGACCGTAAGATACTTGTAGACCTCTATTTCTAGTATTAAGTGACTCCATCTCCATGTGAATATTAACTAAATTCTTTGAAGCTTCCCTTTCATTGCCACAAGTCTTTGTTTAGATTACCATCATCATCTAGTTGATTTGTAAGTTGAACTAAGCATCCACAATATATTTTTCAGATTGTATATGTAGTTTTGAAGCACTATTTCTGATAATCACTCTTGACTAGTAGTTTGGTTGCTGAGTTATGAATACTACTTTATCTGGTCATGAGTTCAAACTCTTCATTACCAGCACAAATAAACAAATGGAAAGGATTTTCCATTATTTCCAGAGCTGAAATTCCTGCAAGCCAAGTATTTTTGGTTATCTGCCTTTTGTACCTACTAAAATCCCTGCAACATCGTCTGGTTGTATGTCTTTGTGCGATCTGGACTTTTTGTCTCATTTAGGTTCTTGTACTTGCACAATCATGAATCTGTTGTCTTACTTCTCTTTCCGCTTAGTGAAAAAGGATTGGGAGCTGGCACGACGTCTTGGAGGAAAGGGACAACCTTGGTGACAGCACCATTTTTTTGTTACTGGCCAATGTTTGGTGTCCATCTATCCATATCCTGTATCAGAGGCTTTGTAGCTTTGTTGTCACAATTGCGAAAATGTACCATTATGGGGTTTTTTTTTTGTTGTAATTAAATACACTCTTATAGGTAATCCAAAAATTCAGTAGCAAGTATGGAACAAAAATGGTCGTCCTTGATCTTGTACCGCCCTGAATATGTTTCTTGTTCAATTTGCTGAGACAAACGTACATATCTATCATTCCTCTTTTGGACTGGATATCTCCTCGGTAATCTGGCATTGGAAAACCAAAAACGACTTTTCGTTGAGTATATATCCATTCAAATTTTGATTGCTCGTGTTAATCACCCTTGTTTAGTCGGGTTTTATAAGTCCAAATTGAGTCCATTTGATGTTTTATGCGTTTGAGCCACGCAACATCCAATCAAAGCTCACAATTATTGGACCTATTCGTGCTCACTGGATTAATTGGTCTTTTGGCCGTTTGGGTCAGCTTGAGTTCACTTATGTTTCTTAAAATTTTCACTTAATCTTATACACAATTTATTTACTAACCAAACAATTTCTCCAAATTTTATATCAAGATATTGGAAAAAATGTTGTAGTATTTCGGACTTGATATGGATCATTCCAACGAAAAGATCTCAAACTTCTTATTGGAATTGAACGTATTAATTTGGATTTAAAAATTAGCGAATGTGTTAGTGCAATGTAAACAAAAAAAATCAGAAACTTCATTTATCTATTAAGCTTTCTTTGGGAAACATAAAAATAACTATTTGATATTAACACAAATAAGAAATACATATAAATATGAATATACGAAACATGGAAATGCCTTGGATCACTTGGTAAGATTCAAATTGGGGTTGAGTTATATGCCTATAGCCATAGGCTTGCCCATTGCTCTGCACCAAGTTTCCTGGGGAGAGTGGGCAGGCTCGTGGCGACTTGACCCAACAGTTCTAGTTCTAATCATAAGCACGACCATGCATTTTCATTTGTTTTTGGAGGTAAAATGCTAGTTAATCACAGTGCTAAATGCACAAACTGTATGAAAATCAAATCTGGGTAAAATTCTTGGAGATTGGATAAGTGCCAGTTAATCATACTTACAGTCTGGTGTCTGGATATTGGATTTTCATCAAAGCAATTTAATTATACTTACAGTCTGGTGTCTGGATATTGGATTTTCATCAAAGCAATTTAACATTTAAACAAAGAAATACAAAATTATGGACATTTAATCTTGGATTTTCATCCTGGCAGTCATGTAACATTAAGATTCAAAGAAAATGAAAATTACAAGTTATGGACATGTCATCTTGGATGCACTTGTGGAATTCTTCTTTCCGTTGGATACCTTTCCACATTAGTGATGCAAATTACCTGTCAATGGTTTTTTTTTTTTTAATCCATTCTCATTAAAACAATGATCATTACAAGATATTTGCTTCCTAAAAAAAAAAAAATTTACAAGATATTTGCTTTACACAATGTGGAATGAGGCTCCTAGGTTTTTGTCACATAATATATACCCTAAACTAAACCCCTCCCTCTCCCTCTATTCCTAACTGTGAAGGACATGGTTAAACTGCTTCCTAACTAACCGAGGTCAATTGTTGTTAGAAGTAAGATAAAAATCCTTGAATTTGTGTCACCATCAATTAGCAAAATTCTGCAGAAATGCATGTCTCGTCCAAAAACAACTCTGGAGTTTGAACGTTGAACCACTAAAAACAAATTCAACTAAAAAAGTCAAGAATGTGGTCCACCAACGCTATTCGAGTTTAGCTGATTCGTTGTCTCACTCGCCCCTCAAACCGTCGGTCTTCCCTCGGCCCTTGGGGGTAGCTAATCACATCCCCTCAAACAGTACCCTTGAATCTCCAGCTACTTGTGTGGTTTGTTTGAGGAATTTAGAATGAATATGGATATACTAACTAATCGGTAAGTTGAATTAATCAATCTGAAAAGACTTTATTTGGCATCTTCGCAGCTACTATAAGTAGTAATGGCCCTGTTTAGATGGATTTTTTGAGCCATTTTTTGAAATTTTTTTTTCCAAATCTATTTGGACAAATAGAAAAATTTTCGGTCAAAAAGTTAAAAAAAATTTTATCAAATTTTTCCACCAAGTATTCATTCTAAATTTCAAATGAACTTTAGAGACTTTGTACACAATTATTTACAAAAACAAGTATGTTTATATTCAAAATTTGCTTAGAAAAATTGAAAAAATCGCAAGTAAAAAAATGAAATATATTGTCGGTGAATTTTGAAATGAGACAACGACGCGGCCGACGAAGCGAATGTCCGCTTTTTAAAGCAGACGACGAAACGGTGATTTGAAAAAAATGAACGTTCACTTAAAAAAGCAGACATCCGCTTAAAGGAGTGGATGTCCGATTCGTTAAGCGAACGTCTGTTTTTTTCAAACTACTATCATGTCACTTTAAAAAACTTTTTATATCCAAATACTTTTTTATCTTTTTAAAAAAAGTCAACAAAAAATAATCCAAATAATTTTTTCAAATAATTCTAAAAAAAACACTTCAAATAATGTCATCCAAACGGAACCAATATTTTTCCTAATTGGAAACTAGAAAAGGTCCAAAAACTCCAAACGCCAAAGCTCAAATTCTAGGCTACCGTTCCATAGTTGTTAATATCACTAGTTTAGTCGCATGGTTATAAAGATCATACAGAATTTGCTCAGATATTAACTATAATATTTAAAGTGAAGGGTTAGTTCAATAATTTTTTAGGGTAAAACACAAATTAAAAATACTTAAATTTAATTATTAATAACTCACAACTTTTTTTGTATACAATAACTCACAACTTAAAATATTATCCTTGTACCGCTGCACTAAATTATTGAACCAAAGTTTTCATTTTATTGCCATGTTTAGCAAACAGCCACGGCAACATAGCACTTGCACTCACCTCTCCAACCCTCCCCACTAGCTTTCTCGGTGTTCCTCCTCTAAATTTGCCTTCTTTCTTTATATTCATCATAATACTTTCTCTTTCCCTTTTAGTTCTTAACGATGGATGAACGTCAGGTGAAGCAGCGGAAAATTGACACGCCTTGTTCCTCTGATGGTTGGCTTAATTCAACTTTTTATCAACTTCTTTTTCATCATGTTTTGGTGTGTATTTTTTTCTTTATTGTCGTTTTAGTCCATAACTAATTGGATCCTCATTCTGTTATTTGGTGGTTCAGAGGTGAGCAGTATTGAGTGGGAATTCATAAACATGACTGAACAGGAAGAGGATCTAATTTACAGAATGCACAAGCTGGTCGGAGATAGGTGAAAAATGCAAGCAAATTCCTGTCCTCCAACATATTTTTCCTTTCTTGCATCCATTTTTTAGTGGTGAGAATGTTGAAAGCAAATATTGCAGGTGGACATTGATAGCTGGGAGGATCCCAGGTCGGAAACCAGAAGAAATAGAGAGATTTTGGTTGATGAGATATAGTGAAGGCTTTGCAAGCAAAAGACAAGAGGAACAAGGGAAGTTATCCAGTCCTAAACCATAAAATCAGAATAACATGAGCTGTTTTTATTTACTCCCTTTGTTTTGTCCCAAGTTTTCGAACTGTTCAGTTGGTGATACATGGATGCTTGTCCACTTTTTCATTTTTATTCCTTTTATGCTAGCTAGGACCATTTCACTGGTCCATGGTACCATTTCAATGGGGAGTATCACCAATTATTATGGGTTTCATCACTAACTAGTGTTCACTACTGCCGTCTACTCTATCTTGGCTCTCGAGATGGAGTTGCATGGTAGAAAATATGGATCCCTCCCTTGCACGAGTAAGTTGACTCGAAATATTACTGGATCAAACAGAAAAAAAATAAAATAAAATGCTACTTGCTTGTTCTTTTCTCTACCCAAACCGAACGGGCCAAAAAACCCCCTCCCCCTCTTTTTAACCTGAACCACATTTCCCCCAGCTATGCATATGTGCAGTGTGCTGATTCTTGGTGGTTTTCTAAATTGAATAACTTGACTATTTGTACCTACATTATTTTTTAAAAATGTTGATACTCAAGTTCGTTGTGTTATTTTTTTTCCAAAGTTTTGATTAATTTATAAACTCTAATAAGAGGAATGAAATTTATGCTCGATTATATGTTGTGGGACCTCAACAAAGTACCAATATATGTGGTTTACACCACATGAAAATAGAATGGATGATTTTTAACTTTTTGATGCATTACACACCCCTCTTTATTTTTTTATCGTGCAAAAAGATTATAAACAAATCGTGTTTTTACACATAAACTTAAGGTCTTATAATTTAAGGGTATTTTAGATAAAACATATTTAAACTTAAAATCTTGTAATTCAGCTGTATTTTTATATCCTTATCTAATATAAAAAATAAATAAATAAATAAAGAAGAGCAGTTTTGATCTATATAATTCCCGAGGGCGAAATTTTGCTTCTGTTGGGCCAAACGTATAAGATGGACCTAATACCAAAGGGAAATAAGGCCGTAACAAATGAGATGGGCTGAATTAGATTGATCCTCGGGAATTGCACATCTCAAGCTATCCAGGCTCTGCTACATGTGCATGTCCACGATCATAATTCATAACTAATCCATTGTACAGATCAGTATGATTATGAATAAAACTATCCAAGAGAAGAAAATTTTGATGAGAAAATCTGTCATTTTCTCTAGTTTAGAAAGATAAGATGAAGAAAATAGAGGGATTACATTTGAGAGTTTTTTTTATGAATAAGTGTTTGATATCTCTTACATTTTGAATATTAATGCAAATGAGTCAACCGATTAGGCATCCTAGTTAAAACTCTGGGCTTACTTTCCAACAGAGATTAGGAATAATTTATTGTTCGTTAGCAAGGTTTCAGAGTTGTTGCATTAAAAGCAAAAGATCAGTGGTTCATATTTACAAGCTTTCTTACTGGTGTTCAACTCATATGGAAAACTTTTGTTTCTGTAACAAGTATAAAAATTCAAAGTCATTTAAGCTCGTTGCTTGTATAACTAGCTGGCATATTAGTGTCAATATAGTAACTGCTATCGATTAAAACAAAATTCAAGGCTGAACAGGGTGAATCTTGACAATTTGGAGCACCAATTGCAAGGGGGTTCTCTGCCACAGGACATTATGGAATTATATATGTGGTATATATATGTATATATTCCTTGACTCGATGAATTGAATATTGAAAAAGACACCACACAGACAAGCCAAAGACGAAAGAAAGATCACGTTTTGCTGAATAAAACTAATCCTATAGCTAAAAAGGGCTTCTTGACTAAGTCATGCGTACTGATTACCAGCTACGCGGTTTGTTTTTCAATTGGCTTTGCTGATATTAAAGCTGTTATGTCATGACTCGGGGATTAGAAGGTGATTTTGGTGCATATTTTCTTTAACTGGACAATACGTCAATTGATGATTTCGTTATGCGTCTATATCATCTTTACTACTTAATTGCAACCAAAGGAAAATGTTAGTCCCACTTGCCCTTTATTTTAATCGACGCACGAGTTCATATTGATGGAAACAAAAAAAAAAAGTAATTTGCTTATGAAATCATACTTGCTTTCCAATAATACTGACGTTTAGATGGCAATAATTAGATTCTATCATATTCATATTTCTATTTTAAAGGAAAAAGAAATGAGGTGTTGCAATGATAGCGGCAAGGGTCAAATCTCCAAAAAAATTTCAAACTTTCTATCACCATTATAAGTATAAGAATGAGGAGAAATGGTACAGGGTGTTACAGTGATGACGATAAGCGTCGAACTGTTGTGGGTTAAATTATAGTAATTTTATATCTTGTTGTAGCTCTGTTGTTAATTGGGAACCATTAATATTTGTTACCCTTTTTAGGACAAACATGGACTGTTCTTTTTTTCAAGACTTTATGCGTGTAAAAGATGATGTTGATCATATATCTGTTTTGCTTTTTATCTATGTTGATATTATGATCAACAAAATCGGATTCTTGATAAATTTCCTATGTAAGAAGAGTCTTATTGTGTATTTTGTCCATTTTGCTTCCATAAGAAATTTCAAGTTTAGTAGGCATTAGCTTAAAGAGTTGGGGATTAACCATAATGAATATTTAACCCAGTTTGAAACCCTGGGGAAAGTTAGGTTTAGCAACAGTTAAAAGTTGAGATATGGTGTGAAATAGACAAAGATTTTACTGAAGATTCAAACGAATCAATCAAGGAATTTGGAAAGTAATTACTTAATCTTAAAAATTGCATTTGACCCGGAAATAAAAGAGGAAGGCAAAGACATTTATGGGATGAGGGCACAGTACCTAAGCCCCACACGTTCAATTCTCCTATAATTGGCAGCACATGTGGTCATGGTGGCCTCTTTCATTTCATCTAGAAGCGAAATGACACAAATCAATAGATTTTTTATCGTGAAGTTCGCATTCAAATTTTGACCCTCCACTTTCCAGAGCATAACTTGGCTTTTTCTTGGAAGTGAGAAGGATACTGCTCCAAAGATATGTTGCTTTTCTTTTCTTGTCCATGTGTTCGGAATACTTTAGTGTCCATTTTTCCCTGTGTAAAATGTAAAAAGGATAAGTTTGAGAAGACTTGCATGATGTATTAGCTGAGATATGAAGGAGGAACAAGAATTTGATCACACCTTGAGGATAAGATGAGATCACAGGACCTCCACCCCTACTTCCCTCACCCTCCCCCAAAAAAGAAACCAACATCACATATTATTCATTCTTGCTTCTTCTTTGTCCTTCTCCCTATCCTACATTATTTTGATGAGAAAGAAACAACCCTATTTCTACTATTTTCAAGTTTTTATTGCAAATTTTCACTCATAAGTAAATTACTGACGGGCCAAAAACATCTCGTGTCAAGGAACATGCATATAAGAACTTACTTTGTTTCTTAAGTTTGTAACAAACAAAGATAAATAAATAATATACATTAAAATAATAATTTAAAACTGAATTACTTGAAAACTATAATGGGAAAGCACATGTTGCTCATTATAGGATGTAACGTTTCAACTTCAAACCGTAGCTTCGACTAAAATATTTTTCCGACTGCACAAGTTGAGTAGAGGAAGTTTTTTAAGAAACTTGGCATACTATTCTAGTACCAATAATTTAGCCCACTGGCATTCTCTTTATAGCATTTTTTTTCATTTATTTTAATGGTCAATATGCCTTTGTCCTTTCTGAAGGGACAAAGTCTATTCTTTTTTCGTTTTTTTTTTTAATTAATTCTGGTTAACCTTCATTCTCCATCATATACTTGGAGTACACAAGACAAGTCCACAATATCCATAATTCAGTTGATGAACACAAATATTTATCTTCACAAAGGGAGAAAGAATTACCAGACTTTCTGTCCAAGATTATTCCCTTGGCAAATCATAATCACAATTCACAACTCACTCCATCTGACACCATAATATTTTAAAAATGGTCTGTATATGGAACCAAATGATGCATGTGTATCAAAATCTTCCAGGAATCCATAGATATCCAAAATTGAATTTGAATTAAGTATGTGACTAACTTATCTTACTATTAATGAATAATTATTAGGGTTGGAGAATATTCATGGAATCAAGAATATTGTTCAATGTACAAAATTCTGCAAAAAAGGAAAAAAAGGAAAGCCATGATGAAATAATAAAGGCCATTCTCTATTAATTTCTTCATTAACTCATCAATATCAGCCCCCTAATCTGATTGCATTATAACCATTTTTCCCATCCATCCTGACTATCCTTTCCATTTCTTGATATGTACCATCAATGCACACTTAAATAGAAAAAATGATACTATTCGTCACAAAAGAAAATAAAATAATTTGCTGCCATTAGTTGCGAAGCAACCAATAAGGGCACCTGCTAGAAAATTCAAGATGAAAGAAGGAATAAAAGAAAATCAATTTCTGAGTATTCTATTAAACCAAAGACGTCGTAAATCCCACTAATGTTAACATTAATTAAGCCAACTATTTTCTTGATCATCTGATAGCATATCTGGGTCGTTAATCAACAAACAATATCGAAAATACAATCCACATTTGATTCGTTCAACGCTGTTTGGATTCTTGATGGAATATGAGAGGATTGTTAGGTAAAATCAGAGTGGGATAAATTAATATAGTAATACTTACAACGTAGTCCCAAATTGAAGGCGTTGTCAGCCGTGTGGGAATTGGATTGTTTAGCCTTTTGCAGCCATTAGGGAGCATCGGAGTAATGAAAGGGTTGATGACTTGATGGTGACGCAATCTATTGTACGTCATTCCATGGTAAATACTAAACAATTGTAATAAATATAAATAAAATAAGCAACAACGCGGAACCGAGTAGGAAGATTCTTGGATCTTGCTCTGCAAGTTTCATGGCTCCATTCTTGACTTTCCACCTTTTTTTTTATATGCACTTCTCTACTAGTTTTCTTTACTAGCACATTGAAATCTATTCGCTATATTCCTGATATGATGTACGATACAATCCAAAATTTTCTTCACTTTGTTGAAAATTCAAACGGTCATATGAGGATATCACAAGAGAAATATTGAAAGGGATTGAAGAGGCCCCAAGGTAGACCCTTATTTTGGTTGGGCCCTTTGAATTGGTCAGCAAGAAGATTTTTGGTTGATCCTATTAAATCCGCCCTTATCATAATTGTACAGGCCTTCTCTGTAATATTGTTAAAATTATAGGGACACAACTCAGACCTTTAGCTTTTTAGATAATGTAGTGTAAATTATCTCTATATGTTTGATGCATACAACAAAAGATGGACTTGTACTTTCAAAAATTACCAATGAATATTAGTGACTAAAGGCACATCTTGCTTATATTTGCAATTTTGAACAAAACTGAATAGTTGATAAAGAAATTGAAAGGAAAATAGGTTGTTAAAAAGGATGGGGAAGCTAAAAAGTTATGAGTTATTTAGTGGTAACCATAATTAAATAATGAAAACAGTACTAACTACATCAAAATCTGACTCATACTTTATTAACATAGTAACAATAGTAGAGATACATGCAGAAAAAAGAAAAGAATAAAGAAGCAAAGTTTTAAAACCCAATTTGAAAAAGTAACAGGGAGATGTATTTGGAATGTTGGAAACTAGAGAGAAAATATATGCATATTATTTTTTTTTTCAATTATAAGGTATCTTGAATCACACGATTATTTCTACCAACCCAAGCAAAACGGCTTAACTAATGCTTGAAAATGTTATGAGTACGAGTCAAATTGACGGGCACTAAAATACTACTGTATACGTATCACCGGCTGAACCTCCTTTCGGGGCTATGCATATTATTATATCAAGCCTAAAGGAAGGGTAGTTTTAGCAGTACTTTGAATTTTTCAGCCCTAGGGCCTAAAATCAAATGCCTATAACTCCTACATCATACCTATCTCATTTGGCCTTCTGGCCATATATATATATGTGAGAAAAGTTCAGCCTCCTCTCCTCACTCAACAAGTAACCCCTTTCCTACAACTTTTCTTCTTTATATCCTCTCGCCTTCCTGGCACTTGCATCATTAAATAGACCACTTCCTTACTAAGAAATTAAACTGCACTTTCTTTCTGCCTTTTTCCATTGGCGTTTGTTATCCATCTCATTAAGTTATTTTTATCGATCAAGTTAGTTAAACTAGTGGTTTCTTGTCCACTTACCATTTGAGCTCCTTCAAGCTTGTTGCTTCCTACTCTCTGAACAATCCCACTTTTGCTTCTTTGCCGAACAAGATTTAAGCTCAACCCAGCTTCAATTTTTGTCCCAATTCTAACGAAACGACAGTACTTTCCAGATTTTGTAAGCATTCAAGATGGAAAAGGTTATTCCTAACGAGCAAAAGGCTCTCATAATTGAGCTAACTCAAGGTAGGGAGATGGCTAACAAGCTCAAGAAACAACTTGATCCAGCAGCTCCCGAGACCTGTGAAGCATTGGTTGAGAAGATACTTTCTATATATGATAAAGCACTGTCCATGTTAACTTGGAGGGCCGTAGAGGGTGAGTCTCCTCAATCTCACTCCCCTGCTGCTCCTCCTGCTGCTACTAGCCCAGTAAGTGAAGGCTCCAATGATTTCTCGAAGGATCAACGATCCCACAAAAATATATGCAAGAAAAGGTAAACAAATAAACAATTGAGGCCTCAATCGTACTCCATTTTTTATGTTATTAAAATACGTTCTAATTTCTTTTGATTTTGATCTTAGTATTCTTGTTATCTGCAGAAAGACATTGTCAAATTGGAGCGAACATGTTCGCGTTTGCTCTGAAACCGGGCTTGAAGGTCCGGTTAATGATGGATACAGTTGGAGAAAATATGGCCAGAAACTAATTTTAGGGGCCAATTTTCCAAGGTGAGAAATCTCATATTGTACGGAAAGTTGCCTTTTGTTTACAACTCAAACGTTAATTCTAAACTTTCTAGTTAGTTGGGTTCGTCATGTTATAGCATGTATTGTCGCCCTTTTTGGCAGAAGCAATCCACAGTTGACTAATGGGTAGGTTTAATTTTACCAGTTTTAAATTAAAAGTTGGGTAAATTTTCAAAGGTTACGATTTAAACACGTTAGGCATAACCGCTTTAAACAGTAGTAATTAGGTATAGAGGAGTTTTGAGTGTTTGTCCTTGAGCTTGAATTGTGCAGACGTTGCATCTATCTTCTGACATGGGAATACTAATAAAAGTAGTAGAATTAAATCGGGTATGATGCATATGGTCCCTTGACAAAACTCGCAAAACCACTTTAGAATATGCAATGATGAGACCACGGTTTCATGTTGTCTTTTAGGATCTACAACACATGGACTTGACTTGGAACTTTTCAAATAATAAATGCACTATGATTTTATTACTTATGGTTTGAAACTGATAAAAAAATCGATGGTTAATTGAATTTTAAGCTTTTGGTAAAGAACATATTTTGACACTAATGATGACTTTCATCAGTGAATAATTCATGAGCTCAATGATAAGTGTAACTGAAAAAGTGTTAATTGCAATTGCAGAGCTTATTATAGATGCACTCATCGAAATTCAAGAGGCTGTTTGGCAACCAAACAAGTCCAGAGATCAGATGAGGATCCGTCTATGCTTGAGGTTACCTATAAAGGAAGGCATAGTTGCACTCAAGCAGTACATTCAAGTTCAGCAATGATCTCAGATGGAAAGGAAATGCCTAAAGCGAAGAAAGCCCGGTTACTCGAAGAAGAAGATAAGCAAAGACTAGCACAGCAAATGACACAACATTTAGGACAAGGCCTTGAAGTTGAAACAGAGGTCTTGAAAACTGAAGAAAATTTCCCCTCTTTTTGGATTTCTGGCACAGGAGTTGAATCAGATAATCTGGAAAGCCAATTCTTTGCTGATTTTGTGAAGGAAAGCGACATGATGGGAAGTTATTCTCCATCATTTTTATCTCCAACAACGTCGGAGTCCAACTACTTCTCATCATCATGCCAAATGGACAATAACTTTGGGTACAACATTCTGCTGCAGACCTCAGAGTCTGATCTCACTGATATGATTTCAACTCCAACTTCAGTCATCAACAATTCACCATTTGATGATCTTGATTTCTCGATAGACCAAGTACATTTTGATCCAAATTTCTCACTCGATGACACCCTTGCATACTTTTCATGACTTCCAGTTCCATTTAATCCCATCATAAATTCAACCAAACATGTCCATAAGATGAGAGAATGCAGATGGATTAACAATCCCTAGTTGATCCTTCGGGCGGAAGCCAGAAAGAGACGAATAATCTTTGAAAAAACTAGTTAGTTTGTACTTAGAATACTGAAGTGTATATTTTGCTAGCTACTGCCAAGAGAAAAGTTCATTGCTTGGGTAGTTTAGGATTGATAGCTAGCAAGTTTAATTTCTTGTTGATCTGTCTTCACCTTTTTCCTTTAGGTGAGGTTTTAGCAAATAATTTTGTAGTAGATAAATCTTGATTAATAAGTACATCCCTTGTTTTTTTGGGCCTGTTGCAGAGGGCTAACATTACTTAACTCTTAGATTGTCACATATTTTCTATTCCATTTCTAATCAAATTAGTTGGCAACACAAAGTAGATAAAGGAGAAGAACCATGTATGAGCAGAGCTAAAAACTAGAGATCAAATTGGGCATTGGAAATGTGAAATCTAGTAAATTTAGTTCATCAGAATCTAATTCAGAAAAAGGATTTTGCAGAATGTGTAGTTTCTCAAACTGTTGAATAAAGATGGAAGAGAAATGCTTATACGATGTCTAGGCAGTCTCTTGTAGCGCCCAAGAATACTTGAGAGTGTCACTTATGATCATCTTAGAGTCATATTTGTACTCAAATCCCAATTCCTCCAACTTTGAAGAACCCCATCTCATATCCCTCTTTGAATCCTCAATGAACCTGAAACGAGATACCAAATTTAGAACCTTGTGATTCTGTACTAATAATTCTTGTGAATCACAATTCACAAGAATTATTAGTACAGAATCACAAGGAATTCACTGATTTGCCGCATAAAAAAATACAGAAAAATGTTAGTTTTTACCCAAAAAAGAAAAGATTCTTAGTGAAAGGTCTAGAATAAAACTCTGCATCCTGCATCAGGCACAAAAATGACACTACACACGCACAGGATCAACATCAGGCACCAAAAAAGACAATACATAGATGGATGGATCCCTTGCATCTATTATCAAACAAAATGGTGATCTGGGTCTAGAGTCTTTAAATCCTTGGGCTACGGTCTTTAAATCCTTGGGTGGCAAGTAACGTGGGTTGAATGACAGACGGGGATCCAAATCCATCACAGATGGGCACTTAACGTGGAAGTTTCTATTCGAACACTTAGTGGACCTACAGTCCTTTAATCCTCGGCCTCTGTCCTATCCTGCTGGTTTATTTCTTGGAAAATTTCAGACTTCTCTTGAGATTTGTAAAATTGCAGAAACACCTTTTAAAAAATTAGAGAGATAAATTCCTTTTAAGGTTTCGGAAGTCATTATAAACTTTTTGCCTCATTCCAATGACTTGCACTATCCGTGATATTCATAAAAATATTTTAGATGAACAACTTTATTTTGCTAGAATTAAAATATGCCAATGTTAAAAAGAAAATTTGTCTTAATAACATAATATAATTTTGGAAAAAAAACTCACAATAATTTTTAAAAAAAAAGAATAGATTATATAATATGAGGATAGAAGTTAATTAGCCCTTACTCATCAGGAATTGCGGTGTCCGGATGACAAGCCTGAATGAGTGTTGCAAGCTCCGCCGATTTCAGAAGATCAGAAGCACACAAAATTCTGCCAGTGAAGCCTGTGTTTTCCATGCAGAAGATGTGGGCCGCAATAGCATCTTCAATGTGCACTATTGGAACCTTTCCAATCACTTCCTCCAAAAGCCTTAAAGTTCCATACCTCATCTTGTCCTTCTTAATTTGCGATATCATAACACTCATGCTTTCTGCAATTGAAGACTGAAGTGTACACCCACCAACAAGCCCACAAACAAGACTTACTACTTCTAATTTCTTGCCATCATCGTAGCTTAGCACTTCTTTTTCTGATAATACCTTTGAATGTATGTATGCCTGCCGTCCCAACATTAAAAAAAAAAAAAAGTACAATTTAATGTGTATACCACAAGAAAAATTTGTTTCCAATGACGCCTAGAATGTTAAATTTTTGTAGTTATGCGGACATGGACCGAGATTTATGCTATTGTATATAAAAAGAATTCATAAAATAAAATGTTACAGTATAGATATATAATGGCATAAATCTAAATTTGCTTGCACAAATATACACTCAAATTTCCATATAAATAAGCTACCGTAGACCTACAGTGAGAAAATCTGTAGTGTATGGGTAGGAGACATTGAGAGGAGTCCAACAGGTTTCATCGATGGTGTCCTTATAGCCCGTTCCATCATCTGTCAATGCTGATGATGCTACAACAGAAGCTGTGTAGATGAGTCGCCTCACTGTCCCTGATTTAATGCACGAATCAGCAATGCTCTTCACCCCAGCAACTGCTGCCTCAGAAGTGTTGTTGTACTGCAGATTCACATTTAGAACAATGGAAAAGAACAATTTACCAGTTTTAACTGTTAATGCTGTAATGAACATAGGATATTGAACTTCATAAATACTCAAAGCCCAGTTAAATGTAATTCTGTCATTATTTCCTTCCTCCAAATGTAATTCTTATGTTTGTTTTGCTTGTACGTGTCTTAGTACCTGTTCAAAGCCAGCCTAGAATAATGTCCTTTAATAGTGTCGAAGAACCGTTTTTCCAATGAATCACATGTTGTCTATGTATTTTTTACCATGCATTTATTTAAAACCTTAATAAAAATCCTCCACTTTTTAAATAAGATATAGCCCGGATAGTAGTCTGAGATGTGTAAATGAGATAGCACAATATAATGCAGGTCTAAAGCAAAATAATGCAGTAGTATAGATATTGTATATTGTAGCTGGTTTTGGGGTCTCAGCATGTAATGGAGGATAATTCCTCTTGTTCAAGCTTTTTTTTTTAATTATCATCACTAAATTCAATGATTCTTTGCTCCCACAAAAAAAAAAAAAAAACTTAAAAGAAATCTTCTGTTTTGGGCTAGTGGTTGTAAAGTCTTTGGCCTAGCTTCTGACAAATGAATGAATAAATAAAATTTGTGCTGTTACCGCCTATGCTGTTGGAAAGATGACATTGGCAATAATTATCGTGAATAAAAAAGCAGCTTTGCATGGAGAAAGTCATCTTAGTTAGATAACCACCTTCCAATTAAGGTCACCCACCCAAAATTGTATTGGTATTATTACACAATTGAAACTCAACTTCTTTGACCCACAATGAGGTATCTGATAAGGAACTGGCATCCCTTGCCAGAATCGATGCGTCACTAAGATTTTCACAGGATTTGCTAACTTGTGTGGGATGTAATAAATTATTCTAATTCAGGATTCTTCTGGGAACTCCTCCTGATTCTATTAATTTTTTTTTTCCCACGTGTATCTTCATAGCTTCCGAAACTAGGATGGATCAGAGCTACCTCTTTTCTGCAGTCCCAATTCTTGACATTTGTGATTTCTGTTTTCTTTTTAGTACTTAATCAGACCTCACAATTAGTTGCAACAATAAAGATGTTACCTACTATATATAGTACTACTACTACTACTAACATAGATTCAAAACTAAAACCTGAAAGCTCTGAGGGTTGTGCAGCAAGGGTGTGGCTAAATGGAAAACCACTTGGCAGGCTTGAATAGCTGGAGCAAATTCCTCAGGATTATATATGTCCGCCTGAAACATTACAAGCCTTGTGTCCGCATAAGGAAGAGCTTTGAGCAGCCCCACCTTTGATTCATCACCTGCACATTTGTTTCTGCTTTTCAACATCAATTATACCATACTTCTAGATGTTAACAAAAAAAAGCTCATCCATCTCTTTGTATGTGTGGTGCAATGACAAGACAGGGTGGAAGTCAGAGTTTTACCAAGATTCCTGAGAGTAGCATGGACGGTATACCCTTTCGCCAGTAGTTTATGAACAAGAGAAGAGCCGAGATATCCCGCAGCTCCTGTTACACAAACCTTCATGTCCTCCACCATTTGCATGCCTGGTGATACTACAATAAGTCAATAACACCGAAACCTCCAACAAACACAAACTGAGACCAGGGCAACTTGAACGGCTAGGCTCTATACTATTAATATGGGCCACTCACTCGTTAGCCTTCAGGGATTGTCAAACGAGGTCGATGTTTACTGTTGTAAGGTGTATCATATTTTGTCGATTATGCTTATGTGTAGCACAACTTACCACGAGTACAATTCTGGGTCTATTTATCTGGTGTGGATGTTAAGTCCATGGACACATGTAAACATGTTAATTGTCCCACATTGGTAAGAGCACTTTTTTTTTTTTGAAACTTTCGGGGCAAGGTCTACAGGAAAAATGAGGGTAAGAGCACTTAATATATAAGTTTAAATCTAAAATTTACTAGCTTAATCTTTTAGATTAAACTTGTATTCCAAACTTATATATTGGGACTCTTTGGTGGACTTTATTGGTTTTCTCTCCCTAACAATTTGTATTAGAGCCATGGTAACAATTAGTATCAGAGTCATGGTCAAAGTCTTGAATTGTTGAACTACTCGTTGGCAAGTGGCTTCTCCTCAGTGTTGGGCTCAATGTTGAACTGGTGAATTGTTCTCTTTTTGGGTGTTAGATCAGGGAACCTGGAGTTAGGCTAAGGGTCCAGTTAAGAATAGGTTAGAGTCCACGTTTGAGTTAATAAAGAATGTGCTTGTGTTGAGTATTGATTTGAACTTGAGAAGGAGTTTGGTTTCAATTTGAGGGTTTACCCATGGAGGGGATAATTGTTAGAGTCATATGTAGAGGTTAATTATCTCACATTGATTTGAGAAAGAAAGAAATATCACTTAATATATAAGTTTAGATTTAAAACCTACTAATTTAAACTTTTGAATTAAAGTTGAATACTGGGCCTCTACAGTGGACTTTGTTGGTTTTCTCTCCCTAACGGTGAATACGTCCTTCTTGCAGCCACCAAAGCAGCAAAGCACCGAAGGATGGGGTCTTGAAAAATTTTAGACAGAAACTAAGGAGTTTACTTATTTGTTAATTTGGGGTTGAGTAAGTAACTTTATACAATAACTTAGGCTTGTAATAATCTAAAATTAGTCTTACAATTTTATATGTTTGGGGTTGAGTAAGTAACTGTATACAATGACTTATTGTTGCAATAATCTAAAATTAGTTTTACAATTTAGCCTTTTTTACGACAAAAAAAAAATAGCAATTGAACAAAATCTTTGTGCAAAGTGTAGTAACATGGATGGAGATGATAACTGAGTATAGCATTTATACTTTTGGTGTTAGAATTGCGGTGAACCACGAGTTCAGATAATAACTTGAGAAATTAAAAAAAAAAAAATAAGACCTTAAAATAACTTTAATGTAGGATATAAAATAATTAAATTCAATTACGTCAATAATAATGAATTTAACATTGAATATTTTTCTATAAGAACATATACATTGTGTTTTTTATAATATTTGACCATCTCAATATCTTTTTTATATTTAAAAAAAAACATATTATAAGATATAAGCACATGTATTAAAAATCACTTGTTGCATTTAGTAGGTGAAAATGGTGAAGACCACTTCACAATCAGAAGATTAAACTTGGGATGGGGGCATAGTACAAATCGTCCAAAATTTTAGGGACAAAACAAATATTTGATTTTAAAAAATTCTAAAGCTTCTGGTGGAAAAACAAATTATTTGAAAACTTAGAGGGGGACGGCTGCACCAGGCAGCTCCACATATATAGTTTTTTTTTTTTTTTTTTAATCTTTAGGAGTGCTTGAGCATTCTTTTAACCAAAAAAAAAAAAAAAAAGGTATATGACAAGATGAAAACAATATTAGCAAACTGAGAATTTATTACAAAAAGAAGCTTTCTAAAGAACACAAAACCTTAACATACAGTGACACACTCAATCTTCACCACCAGTAGATCCAATTAATCTAAAACTAACATATATCCTTGTGATCCTTGAAGTTTTAAAACTAGACACTGCTCAAAAAGAGTGTCGAACCATTAGGTTTTTTATAGGTACTTATGTGCACCGTAATCAATTCTGATAAGTAAAATGAAAATAATAAAAGATGACATTTTCAGCAAAAAGAACACAAAAATATTAATAAATAACATCAGTACATTATATTTATATTTCCGCAAAATGGAGAAAAATAGAGTTATGCTAAGTTCTTACATATTTAAAGAATAGGATAAAGTTTTGAAATTATGACCAAAACAGATGCAAAGAAAGGAAAAGAAAAATTATTGTCATTCAACCTACAAATGCAAAGGAGAGCAAAAAGGATATTTGTTCACCTGAGAAATAAGAGATTCCACCCTACCAACTACGCAGGATGAGAACAATGCCTTGCAATTTTTAGCTGGTTTTATAGAAAATCAAAAAGTAAAGGAGGATGCAATATTAGAAGGATTTTACAATTATTAATAGGATTTATGGAGTTCTTGGAGATTCATATAAAGAAGGAGAAGCAAACGAAAAGCTACAAGAGAAGAGAAATGGCAGTGAGTTTAGTAATAAATGGGAGAAATTAATAATATCTCAACTTGAATTACCTTTCCTTTTCTGGTTTGAATGACTTGAATTATTTTCTAAATTTCATAAATTTGCCTAAAATGCAGGAAACATAAAAGGTATCCAAATTAGCATTCATTTTCTTTTGTAGTATTTTAATTGTGTGTGTGTGTGTGTGTGTGTGTGTATCTATGTATATATTTAAAAATAGAGAAATATAAAAACTTGCGTGGGAAGGTTAGGATCATACAATGGCAATTATGGCTGTTGACCCCTTAAAAAGAAAAATATTAATAACAAATAGAAACTAAACTTTTGAAAATCTTCTGTGCATCCTTTTGTAGAAATGTATAGAAATAAGAGATATTCATTAACCTATTTAAATAAAAAAGGAAGGATGATCGACAAAATGGACACACCTGTATGTATCTGGCTATAATAAGAAAAAAATTGCATGGTATCAAACAAAAAGGAAAGAACTAATTAAGTTAAGATGCGGAGAGATTTTAGGAGACTATTAGAATTATTTTTTATTAAACCATTTACTTCTTTTTTACCTTATTCAAACCAAATTTTAAGAAAGGTAAGAAGAAGAAGATGTGAAGTTACTCCATATATGGGCACGGCCTGGCATTGTCCTCTTTGTACTTTATTAGATAATAACACTAAAATATATCTGAGTTATAAGACTTATTTTATCTAAAATACTCTTAGATTATAAAATCTTAAGTTTATACTTTATATATACGTTTATTTTTTTATTTTTTTAACATAATAAAAAAATAAAGAGAGAAGTGAATGCATGAAAAAAGTAGGGTGTACATATCATTGTATTAGGGTTGGCTAAAAGAATTGTAGTCAAACCAATTGCAAGGTTGACATGCAATTTTCTCATGAAATTTTGGTTTCTGACATTATCATTCATGTGTTTAACTATTCTTAATGATAGGGTTATCCATCTTTTACTTACAAGATCATAATAAGTCGTGTATTGATTTCTATGAACAAGAGAAACCTTTACTTACAAGATCATAAAAAGTTGTGTATTGATTTCTGTGAACAAGAGAAAGAATAAGATAGCCCACCTTGTGTTACCCATAAATGATATTCCTGACCATTGCAGATTTGATGCTACAGAAAAACTTCCTCTAGATGCATGTAACTAACACCAAACTATGATTGATTACTGATCCCTCGATTTTTCGACTCTTTTGGCTATGAGAATTGAACATTCTGCTGCAGACCTCAGAGTCTGATCTTACTGATATGATTTCAACCCCACCTTCAGTCATCAACAATTCACCATTTGATGATCTTGATTTCTCGATAGATCAAGTGCATTTTGATCCAAGTTTCTCACTTGATGACACCCTTGCATACTTCTCATCACTTCCAGGCTTCCAGTTCCATTTAATCCCATCATAAATTCAACCAAAACATGTCCATAAGATGAGAGAATGCAGCTGGATTAACTATCCCTAGTTGATCCTTTGGGCGGTAGCCAGAAAGAGAGACGAATGATCTTTGAAAAAACTAGTTAGTTTGTACTTACAATACTGAAATGTATATTTTGCTAGCTACTGCCAAGAGAAAAGTTCATTGCTAGTGTAGTTTAGGATTGATAGCTAGCAAGTTTAATTTCTTGTTGATCAGTTTTCACCTTTTTCCTTTAGGGGAGGTTTTAGCAAATAATTTTGTAGTAGACAAATCTTGACTAACAAGTACATCCCTTGCTTTTTTGGGCCTGTTGAAGAGGACTAACATTACTTAACACTTACATATTTTCTATTCCATTTCCAATCAAATTAGTTGGCAACACAAAGTAGACAAAGGAGAAGAACAACATGTATTAGCAGAGTTAAAAACTAGAGATCAAATTGGGCACTGGTCAATGTGAAATCTAGTAAATTTAGTTCATCAGAATCTAATTCAGAAAAAGGATTTTGCAGAATGTGTAGTTTCTCAAACTGTTGAATAAAGATGGAAGAGAAATGCTTATACGATGTCTAGGCAGTCTCTTGTAGCGCCCAAGAATACTTGAGAGTGTCACTTATGATCATCTTAGAGTCATATTTGTACTCAAATCCCAATTCCTCCAACTTTGAAGAACCCCATCTCATATCCCTCTTTGAATCCTCAATGAACCTGAAACGAGATACCAAATTTAGAACCTTGTGATTCTGTACTAATAGTTCTTGGGAATCACAGTTCATTAATTTGCCACATAAAAAAATACAGAAAAATGTTAGTTTTACCCAGAAAAGAAAAGATTCTTAGTGAAAGGCCTATAGTAAAACTCTGCATCCTGCATCAGGCACCGAAAATGACTCTCCACACGCAGAGGATCTACATCGGGCACCAAAACGACAATGCATAGATGGATGGATCTCTTGAATCTATCATCAAACAAAATGGTGATCCGGGCCTAGAGACTTAAATAATTGGCCTGCAGTCTTTAAATCCTTGGGTGGGAAAACGTGGGTTGAAAGACAGGTGGATCCAAGTCCAACAAGGGTGGGCAATTAAGATGGTCGCTTGGATTCGGTCACTTAGTGGCCCTATAGTCTTTTAATTCTCGGGGTCTGTCCTATCCCGCTGGTTTTTTTCTTGGCCAATTTCATTGACTGCTCTTGAGATTTGTTAAAATTGCAGAAACACTTTTTAAAAAATTAGAGAGATAAATTCCTTCTTAGGTTAAGGAAGTCATTAAAAACTTTTTTCCCATTCCAATGACTTGCACTATCCGTGATATTCATAAAAATATTTTAGATGAACAACTTTATTTTGCAAGAATTAAAATATGCCAATGTTAAAAAGAAAATTTGTCTATGTAACATAATATAATTTTGAAAAAAAAAATTCACTATAATTTCAAAAAAAAGAATAGATTATATAATATGAGGATAGAAGTTAATTAGCCCTTACTCATCAGGAATTGCGGTGTCCGGACGACAAGCCTGAATCAGAGTTGCAAGCTCCGCCGATTTCAGAAGATCAGAAGCACACAAAATTCTGCCAGTGAAGCCTGTGTTTTCCATGCAGAAGATGTGGGCCGCAATAGCATCTTCAATGTGCACTATTGGAACCTTTCCAATCACTTCCTCCAAAAGCCTTAAAGTTCCATACCTCATCTTGTCCTTCTTAATTTGCGATATCATAACACTCATGCTTTCTGCAATTGACGACTGAAGTGTACACCCACCAACAAGCCCACAAACAAGACTTACTACTTCTAATTTCTTGCCATCATTGTAGCTCAGCACTTCTTTTTCTGATAATACCTTTGAATGTATGTAAGCCTGCCGCCCCAACACATGAAAAAAAGAGCACAATTTAATGTGTATACAACAAGTAAAGTTTGTTTCCAATGACGCCTAGAATGTTAAATTTTTGTATTTATATGGATATGGATCGAGATTTATGCTATTGTATATAAAAAGATTTCATAAAATACAATGTTACGATGTCGATACATAATGGCATAAATCTATACTCGCTTGCACAAATACACACTCAAATTTCAATCTAAATGAGTTATCATAGACCTACAGTGAGAGAATCTGTAGTGTATGGGTAGGAGACATTGAGAGGAGTCCAACAGGTTTCATCGATGGTGTCCTTATAGCCTGTTCCATCATCTGTCAATGCTGATGATGCGACAACAGAAGCTGTGTAGATGAGTCGTTTCACAGTCCCTGCTTTAATGCAGGAATCAGCAATGCTCTTCACACCAGCAACTGCTGCCTCGGAAGTGTTCTTGTACTGCATATTCACATTTAGAACAATGGAAAAGAATAATCCCACCAGTTTTAACTATTAATGCTTTGATAAACCTAGAATATTGAATTCCCAAATACTGAAAGCCAGTTAAGTGTCGATGTATCATATTTCCTTTCTCATAATGCAATTTTAATGTTTGATTTGCTCCCATGTGTCCTAATGCCAGTTGAATGCCAGCCTAGAATAACTTCGAAAGTGTCCTTTCATACGATCAGAGAAACGTTTCAATTAATCACATGTTGCCTATGTATTTTTAACCTCGAATTTAATTTATTTAAAGCCTTAAAATAATCTTCTATTTTGGCATAGTAGTTGTGAAGTCATAGAATTTATGCTGTTACCGCCTATGCTGTTGATACATGACACTGGCAATAGTTATCGTGAATAAAAAAAGCAGCTTTGCATGAAGAAACTCATCCTAGTTAGAACAACCACCTTCCAATTAAGATCACCCCACTCCAAACTGTATTGGTATTAAACAATTGAAACTCAACTTCTTCTTTGATCTGCTATGAGGTATCTGATAAGGAACTGGCATCCATTGCCAAAATCGATGCGTCACTAAAATTATCACAGGATTTGCTAACTTTTGTGGAATCTAAATTAATTATTCTAATTCAGGAATTTCTTCTGGGAACTCCCCCTCCTGATTCTATTAATTTTTTTCCCACTTGTATCCTCATAGCTCCTGAAAATAGGATGGAGCTACTCCTTTTGCCCAGTCCCAATTCGTGACATTTGTGATTTCTGTTTTCTTTTTAGTACTTAATCAGACCTCACAATCAATTGGAACAATAAAGATGATACCGAACCTACTGTATATAAAATATAGTACTACTATTACCATTAAGATAGATTCAAAACTAGAACCTGAGAGCTCTGAGGGTTGTGCTGCAAGGGTGTGGCTAAATGGAAAACCGTTTGGCAGCCTTGAATTGCTGGAGCAAATTCATCAGGATTATATATGTCTGCCTGAAACAGTACAAGCCTTGTGTCCGCATAAGGAAGAGCTTTGAGCAGCCCCACTTTTGATTCGTCACCTGCACATTTGTTTCTGCTTTTCAACATCAATTATGTTTTTAATACGATACTGCTAGATGTATGTGTGGTGGAAAGAAAAGACAGGGAGGAAAATCAGAGTTTTACCAAGATTCCTGAGAGTAGCATGGACGGTATACCCTTTCTCCAGTAGCTTGTGAACAAGGGAAGAGCCAAGATATCCCGCACCTCCTGTTACACAAACCTTGATGCCCTCACCCATTTGCATGCCTGGTGATGCTCTTCAATAAGTCAATAACACGAGAAATTCCCTATACAACTGAGACCAAAGCAAGATGAATATGGCTTGGCTTTCTACTATTAATATGGGTGACTCTAGACTTTAGTGATCGTCAAATGAGATCGATGTTTACTGTTGTCATACAGTCCATTCCTTGCTATCACGACAACCACATTTTGCCGATTTTGACACTTATAGGCCTGCAGTACAGCTGTCCAACTAGGACCATGATTTAAATTTGCCGTAACGGTCAAGATCGCAGCTCGTACCGTTATATATTGGTTTCGACATATAAGTTGCGATTTTAATAGGACGTATATTTTAAAATAATTTTTATTCTAAAACTTGTATAAAATAAAAAAAAAAATTTTAATTCTAAAAATTTTATAAAATAAAAAATCTTTAAGGGTAATACTAATAATCCTAAAGAAAAGTAAGGTTGTAAACATAAATATTACTTTATGATTAAACTAAGCAAATGAAATTATCAAACTAAGACTAAAAAGAAATTAATTGATTAAGTTAACTTAATAAACTAGACTAGTTAACTAAAATAAAAACTAAATTAAACAAAAATTAGAAAACAATAAATAATTTAACTAAACTAAAAAAATAAAACAAATAAAAAGAACATACCATTAAACCCCCAAATTCCAAACTGGTTATCTTCATATTGAAATCATACACACACATAGAAACACGCCCACAAATATAATTTTATTTAATAAGATTGAAAATTTGGCATTTGTTAAGTAGATTAAAGAAAGAGAAATAAAAATTTCAACCAAGTTTACAAATATATATATAACTAATTTTTATATTTTAAAAAAATAACAACTTGTCATCTGTTAAAAATTTTATATACATACACACACACAATTTTTATTAATTTATGTGCATGTTAGAATTTGGGAATAAGATAAAGTTAATGTGATTATCTCCAAATTTAAAAATTATTTGGGATGTTTATGCAAGCCTAGAATGGAAGAATAAATTTTGGGTTCAATAATATATTTGATTAAATGTTTAGGATGTTTGTAAAATTTTATAATAAAATTGAGATATAGTTGTAAAATTAACTTTTTCTAAACCCTACTAGAATCTTCCTAAGCTATCAACATTCCAAAAGTGTGTCAACACTCTCTCTCCAAAATTGCCGTCAACACCATCTTTTCTCAACTTCCATCTCCGCCGTCAACACCCATCTTCTCTCAACTTCCATCTCTCTCCAAAATTGCCGTCCATGTCCATCTTCTCTCCAAAACTTCCCAACGAACTAGATCACCGGCGACTTATTCTCTTCCAACTTCTGAATGATGGGAACTTGATGAACATGAGAGGCCTTCCAGATTCTCTGCACATCCCGAAAAACCTGACAGTGCAGTTCGCCGTCGTCGATTGCAGAAGATCTAGCGATGTCCTAAACTTGTTTCTAGCGGATCCAACGGAAATGATATAGAGGTTCTTTGCTCTCTTATTTTTTATCTTTTCTTATCGTTTTGTCTTCTTCGGCCCGGGTTGACCTTGATGAGTAGGCCGAAAATCAACCGTTTCTCCTCGACTCGGAAACAACTCAGTCCAAGTCGACCGAGTCCGAGTGAGTTCTCAGCGATTCTCTCGTCTCCGAGTAGAATCGAAACAGTATCGTACCAGAGTCCTCTGTTCCAATGAGTCAAACGACTCCGCCGAGTTTTCGAACCATGACTAGGACAGTTCTGCGTCGATTATCTATTGTGGACGCATCCCTATTGAAGCCACCTAAGCAACGAAGTACTGAAGGATGGGGTCTTGAAAAATTTTAGACAGAAACTGAAGATTTTATTTTTTTATTCATTTGGGGCTGAGTACGTAACTGCATACAATGACATACAATTTAGTTTCTATCAGAACAACTGTTAGTGTATGCCCTAAAACTAAGATGGTTTAAGGTGTTTTATATTTACACTTATTTATGTTATATTTATTCATGTGGTATTTTTCTTTATCATCTATACTTGTATTTCCATGTTACTTGTTTAATTGATAAAGTCCTTAGAATATTGATTGTGTATTAGAGATTGTAAGGGGTTACAATTATGAGACTCTAATACATAAAGTCATATTCTTAAATATCCCTAGTCATAGTATTAATGAGATTGGACATCATTAATACGGATAGACTAGCACATACTTTGCCTCTACTTATGGTAAGTAGTAGTTGATCTCATTGACTATGGTGTGCGTGACACTTAAGCTGGTATGTGGATGCTTGTTTGAGAACAAGTTCATTGGGTTGATCCGCCAAGAGTTTTAACTATAGTGCCAATGGTTAAACTCTTAATGGCAATGGTGTAAGTGATCCTTTGACTTGAGATTACCATAGTATCTTGAGTGTGGATTGCTATACTTTGACTCTATTCCTCGGTGCCTGTAAAAGGGTAGCTCATAGGTTAGAGATTGGGTATAGTTTGAAGCATGGAAAGATAGTGAGTAATCAATATAGGATTCACCACTCCTTAATAGGAGAGTATATCCCTATATGGCCACTTGTTGGAAATGTTAACTCATAAATCTTCTGCAGAAGTGATAGTATAACTTGGAAGTAGTTTCAAGGTTTATACATCATGGAGAGTTATATTTCCGGAACAAGAGAATATATATTAGTCATTATTAAAGTATGCACTATACTTTTAGACTAATTGGGATATAGTGTGGTGAAAGGATATTAATTACACGATAACATTGTCATTGAAGGGTATGGTCTACCATATGACTTTCCTATTCACTTGGGTGGTCATGATGCATTGCTAGACGCCACTCATGATCTATAAGTATGAATTGATTAATTAGTGAATTAATGATAAATTAAAAGTGTTTAATTTATCTAGCTCAATTAATGAGTTATAATTTATACTTATTGCCAACGTGAATGGAACCTAATGGGTCACACACATAAAGAACAAAATCTTTGGGTTAAAATGTAATAAAGATAAGTATGAGATACTTATGGGGTTAATTTATGAGATAAATTAACTTAAAGGACTTATTTATAAATATTCTAAGTCTTGCAGGAAATTTGTTTCCTAAAAGAAATAAAGTAACTAATTAGTTTCCTTATGGAATAGATTTCCTAAAGGAGAAGGATTAGCTTAAAGTAAGTTACCTAAACCTTCTTGGTTTCTAATTAGCCTTATTTCCTAAAAGACTAGAATACTACCTCTATAAATAGGTTTATGCTTTGACTCTTGAATTGTTGTTGCAACACAAAAAGAAAAATTAGTGAGAGAAAATTATGAAAAGATAAGCACGCCTCTTTCTCTCTCTCTTGGCGTCTCTCTCTCTCTCTCCTAAGGGTTAGGGTTTTTCTTCTTCTTGTGTTCTTAAATAATTCAAGGGAGCTAGCACTCAAAAGTCAAAGCAAGCAAGCCTACAAGGTTCCCAAAGAAGTTGTTCGTGTGGATATCGTTAGAGGCTCTACGCTTGGAGGGCTTTTCGTGGTAGATCAAACATCTTCTTCGAAGGATCTTTGCCTAGTAGCATAGAAATCTTCTGTGCTTAAGGTAATCTTCATGCAAACCCCCTTGTAAATCATATAGATATGTCAAAGAGATCCATGGTTAAGGTAATAAATTTTTATTTTTCCGCTGCGTTACCTATGCTATTACCTTACAGTGGTATCAGAGCCTTCTTTGATTATATCTATATGTTTTGTGTTTATTTAATTGTCATAAATATGGATGGTTTGTTCTTGACGATATTTGTCTCAAAATTGTTTTAGAAAAATCAAGAGTTTGATTTTTAAGAAAAGTTCTTGATTGTTTAAAAGTGTTTTAAATAATTAAGATAAGTTCTTAAGGTTGTTTTTATGGTTTCTAAATTGTTTTTGATGTGCTAAAAGGGTTTTAACATGTTATGATTCAAAAGAGTTTTGAAAAACGCTAAAGAATTTCAAAGATCGTATTTTCTGGACACAAACCGCGCGAAAACTCGCGCGCGTTTTGACTCGCGGTCAAAATCCCGTAACTTCTGTCCACAAACCGCGGATGAAACCGCGCACGGTTTGTCGCGCGGGTTACAAACCGCGGATGAACCCGCGCACGTTTTGTCGCGCGGGTTGTAGGCAGAATCCTAGCGGGATTTTTCCTAAATTTTTGGAAAAACGCGAATTTTGATAATTTCTCTGTTAAAACACTTTACAATTTTAATTGTTAAGATTTGGAGAGTTAAAATTTGGAAACCTATACCTTCTATAACTATATTTTTGAGACAAATAAATTTCAAGAGCATTAATCTAATTTATTTAGACCATATGATTTATGACTAGAATTAAATAAATCAATTTATTTAATTGTTAAATAGTATGATGGCATGGTGGATGATTATGGACTAGACCAATGTGATTGAATGGTTATTACTTCTTTTATGGTTGGCTTGTATTGGTTTTATAAATAGGGCCTGCGAGTCCTTCCCTCTCTATTTTCTGATGTAATTCTCTTCTCACCTAAACTCCCCTCGAATGTAACTCGAGGTTTCTTGATCAATACTTGTAATGTACAAAGTATAGGTTAGGAATAGGTTTATTTTAAATTGTTTAGACTAGAATTACATATGTAATGTACAAGAAGATGGAGGTGGCACCAAGGAGCAACCAAGGAGGCGCATCAAGGAGTTGAGACGTCCCCTAGGAATTTTTAACCAAATATTTTCTTCAAGGCTCGAAGAAAATATTATTAGTTAAAGTCCATAATCATCCACGTTTATTATGCTTTTATTTTATATGATTGATATATTTTAATTGCATAATATGTTGAGACATTAATATTTAAACTAAAATCCCTCAATATCAAATATTAAGTCATCTATTTAAGTTGCCTTCCATTATTATAACAAAAACGATGAGTTCCTATTAAGGTTGACACGTTGGCCTCCGTCAAGGTCACCTTACTCGGAATATGTTTTTGTTATGAGATATGATCTCTGAATAATGGGTTTGACTTAACAAAAATTACATAACGAGTTTGGCCTCCGTCAATGTTATGATATTTTTGAGGCAAAGTTGGGTAATACATAAGATGTAATTTTCAAAGAGTTGATACCCAACTATCTAGGAGTCACAAGAGTTGTGATTGATAAAAAGTTATCTACCTAATCGAATTTATCTTTGGGGCATTGGCCTCCGTCAAACCCAAAGCTAATTAGATGGGATCCTAGCCCACTAGAAATCTCCAACGGATTTCCGAATCAATATCGAGGGTTATTGATTTGAAGTAAAATAGTGGGAGCAAACCAAATAAATTTACGAATCCACATTTTTGGTTTGCATATATAACATAAAACAAATACTTATTTTCTGTCTTTACTTTTTGTAGAATGTCTAACGTGAATTTGCGACCGATTCTTGACAACAAACTCAATGAAACCAACTTTGAGGATTGGAATATTAATTTGAGAATTGTTCTCAAACATGAAAAAATTGAGTATGTCCTCGATAAACCCATGCCACCTCCTCCACCCGCTACTGCATCACCTGAGGACATAGATGCATATGAGATGCACAAAGCCGACAATGATGCTGCAACATGTATCATGTTAGCTTCTATGACCCCGGCATTGCAAAAGCAACATCTTAAGATGGATGCTCCGTCCATGATTGTGCACTTAAAAGAAATGTTCGACGCACAAGCTAGGACCGAGAGGTATGAGACCTCAAGGGAGCTTTATCAATGCAAGATGGCAGAGGGAACTTCAGTGACTACCCATGTACTGAAGATGATCGGGCTGATTGAAAAGTTAGCTGATCTGGGACACGTCTCTGACAATGAGTTAAGTATTGACTTAATTCTTCAGTCCCTCCCTGAGAGCTATTCACAATTCATTCTGCACTTCAACATGCGAAAAGTTGAGTGCACGTTGACTGAATTGATGAACATGCTCAAGACTGCTGAGCCTAATCTTAAGAAGGAGAAGGGCACCGTTATGCTTGTCTCGGGCTCCAAGAAAAAGAAGCCCAATTCTGGGCTTAAGAAGTCCAAGAAGAAGAGAACTAAGCCTAAGGGTGGGGTCAAGAAGGACAAACCCAAGGGCACATGCTTCCATTGCGGACAAGATGGGCATTGGAAGAGGAATTGCAAGGCCTACCTTGACTCTCTGAAGTCAAAGAAGCTTGGTGAAGCTTCAACCTCTGGTATGTTTATGATTGAGATTAATTTATCTACTAACCAAGACTCATGGGTATTAGATACCGGATCTGGATCTCATATTTGTAATAATATGCAGGGTCTTAAAGATAGTAGAACTCTAGCAAAGGGAGAGGTCAAGCTAGCGCGTGGGGAATGGAGCAAGAGTTGCTGCATTAGCCGTAGGAACCTATGTACTCTCTTTGCCTACTGGGCTTATTTTAGAATTAAGAAACTGTTATTTTGTTCCCGTACTTACAAAGAACATCATTTCTATCTCATTGTTAGATTTGGATGGATTTACCATCATTCAAAGGAATAAAAGTTGTTCTTTTTCACGTGATGGTATTACTTATGGTACTGGTACATTATTTAATGGTTTATATATTCTAGATGAAGAAAAGTCCATTCTCAACATAAACACCAAGAAACAAAAATTAGATATTGTTAACCAAACATACCTTTGGCATTGTAGACTTGGTCATGTAAATGAGAAACGCATATCCAAGTTACATAAAAATGGATACTTGGACTCATTTGATTATGAATCATTTGGGACATGTGAATCTTGTTTACTTGGCAAGATGACCAAGACACCTTTTACTGGAAAGGGTGAACGTGCCAGTGATCTTCTTGGGCTTATACATACTGATGTTTGTGGCCCAATGTCGATCCATGCTAGAGGTGGTTTCTCCTACTTCATCACTTTCACGGATGACCATTCTAGATATGGTTATGTGTTTCTAATGAAGCACAAATCCGAGGCTTTTGAAAAGTTCAAAGTCTTTAAAGCTGAAGTTGAGAAACAACTTGGCAAGAGTATCAAAACACTTAGATCTGATCGAGGTGGAGAATACTTAAGTCAAGAGTTCCAACAATATCTAGAGGAAAATGGGATTATTCCTCAATGGACTCCTCCATACACGCCACAACTAAATGGTGTGTCTGAAAGGAGAAATCGTACTCTATTAGATATGGTACGTTCTATGATGAGCCATGCATCACTTCCTAGTTCGTTTTGGGGATATGCCTTAGATTCCGCCTCCTATATACTCAACCGTGTTCCATCAAAATCTGTTGATACCACACCTTATGAGATTTGGTATGGTAAGAAACCAAATCTTAATCATTTAAAGGTTTGGGGTTGTTCTGCTTATGTGAAGCGGAACATGTCAGACAAGCTAGAGGCTAAGTCTGACAAATGCTTGTTTGTGGGATATCCTAGAGAGAGTCGTGGATATTACTTCTACAATCCCCTTGAACAAAAGGTGTTTGTTTCAAGACATGCTACTTTTCTAGAAAAATTGTTTATTCTTGAAAGAAGTAGTGGGGGTAAAGTAGAACTTGAAGAAATTCAAGAACCACAAAGTAGTCAACAGTTGGAACAAGAGCTTACGCCACATGTTGATGAGGCGCAGTCGGAAGCTCAAGTTACACAAGAACTTCGTAGATCTAGTAGAACACGTTATGCTCCTGAGAGATATGGATTTCTCATAAGTGAGAGCAATGATGTGTTAGTCATAGATGATGACGATCCTACTAGTTACGAAGAAGCTATGTCTAATGTAGACTCTTTGAAGTGGCGCGAAGCCATGAAATCCGAAATGGATTCCATGTACGAGAACAAGGTATGGACCTTGGTCGAGCCACCTGAAGGGATAAAACCTATAGGGTGCAAGTGGGTCTTTAAAAGAAAGACTGACATGGATGGTAACATTGTTACCTATAAAGCAAGGTTAGTGGCAAAAGGTTATAAACAAAGGCAAGGAATTGACTTTGAAGAAACTTTTTCGCCGGTAGCTATGCTTAAATCCATAAGGATTTTGCTTGCGATAGCTGCTTATTATGACTATGAGATTTGGCAAATGGATGTCAAGACTGCATTCCTTAACGGAAATTTGCAAGAGGATGTGTACATGACACAACCTGAGGGTTTTGACTCCATTGATAGTCATAAGGTATGTAAGCTACAAAAGTCCATTTATGGACTCAAGCAAGCTTCGAGGAGTTGGAACATTCGTTTTGATGAGACAATCAAAGAGTTTGGTTTTCTTAAGAACGAAGACGAGCCTTGTGTATACAAGAAGGTGAGTGGGAGCGCTGTCGTTTTCTTAATACTTTATGTGGATGACATACTGTTGATGGGAAACGACATACCTTTATTACAAACTATAAAGGTATGGCTGTCCAAAAGTTTCTCCATGAAAGATCTAGGAGAGGCAACCTATATTCTGGGAATTAGGATCTATAGAGATAGATCCAAGAGGTTGCTTGGTCTCAGTCAATCGACATACATAGACAAGATGCTAAAGAGGTTTAGCATGGAGCAATCGAAGAAGGGGTACTTACCTATGAGACATGGGATTACTCTTTCAAGAGACATGTGTCCTAAAACACCTGTCGAGATTGATAGCATGCAAAAGATTCCTTATGCCTCGGCAATAGGATCCATTATGTATGCTATGCTATGTACGAGACCCGACGTCTCCTATGCTCTAAGTGTTACGAGTAGATTCCAAGCTAACCCTGGTGAGGGTCACTGGGTAGCTGTCAAGAGTATTCTTAAGTACTTGAGAAGAACTAAAGAATTATTCTTGGTTTATGGAGGACACACTTTGGAAGTGTGTGGTTTCACTGATGCGAGTTTTCAGTCTGACAAGGATGATAGTAAGTCGCAGTCTGGATTTATATTCACGTTAAATGGTGGTGCTGTGAGCTGGAAGAGTTCGAAGCAAGAAACTACCGCTGATTCTACAACTGAAGCCGAGTACATTGCTGCTTCTGAAGCTGCAAAAGAGGCTGTTTGGATCAAAAAGTTCGTCACCGAGCTAGGAGTGGTTCCTTCCATTGTTGATCCTATACCTTTGTATTGTGACAACAATGGTGCCATCGCCCAAGCAAAGGAACCTAGGTCTCATCAACGATCCAAACATGTACTTAGGCGCTACCATCTTATTAGAGAAATAGTTGGTAGGAATGATGTAAAGATAGAAAAGGTTCCCACTGATGACAATATAGCTGATCATCTCACTAAGGCCTTGTCCCAGAAAAAGCATGATACTCATGTAAATGCTTTTGGCCTAAAACAAATGAGTGATTGGTTTTAGTGCAAGTGGGAGTTTGTTAGTGTATGCCCTAAAACCAAGATGGTTTAAGGTGTTTTATATTTACACTTATTTATGTTATATTTATTCATGTGGTATTTTTCTTTATCATCTATACTTGTATTTCCATGTTACTTGTTTAATTGATAAAGTCCTTAGAATATTGATTGTGTATTAGAGATTGTAAGGGGTTACAATTATGAGACTCTAATACATAAAGTCATATTCTTAAATATCCCTAGTCATAGTATTAATGAGATTGGACATCATTAATACGGATAGACTTAGCACATACTTTGCCTCTACTTATGGTAAGTAGTAGTTGATCTCATTGACTATGGTGTGCGTGACACTTAAGCTGGTATGTGGATGCTTGTTTGAGAACAAGTTCATTGGGTTGATCCGCCAAGAGTTTTAACTATAGTGCCAATGGTTAAACTCTTAATGGCAATGGTGTAAGTGATCCTTTGACTTGAGATTACCATAGTATCTTGAGTGTGAATTGCTATACTTTGACTCTATTCCTCGGTGCCCGTAAAAGGGTAGCTCATAGGTTAGAGATTGGGTATAGTTTGAAGCATGGAAAGATAGTGAGTAATCAATATAGGATTCACCACTCCTTAATAGGAGAGTATATCCCTTAATGGCCACTTGTTGGAAATATTAACTCATAAATCTTCTGCAGAAGTGATAGTATAACTTGGAAGTAGTTTCAAGGTTATACATCATGGAGAGTTATATTTCCGGAACAAGAGAATATATATTAGTCATTATTAAAGTATGCACTATACTTTTAGACTAATTGGGATATAGTGTGGTGAAAGGATATTAATTACACGATAACATTGTCATTGAAGGGTATGGTCTACCATATGACTTTCCTATTCACTTGGGTGGTCATGATGCATTGCTAGACGCCACTCATGATCTATAAGTATGAATTGATTAATTAGTGAATTAATGATAAATTAAAAGTGTTTAATTTATCTAGCTCAATTAATGAGTTATAATTTATACTTATTGCCAACGTGAATGGAACCTAATGGGTCACACACATAAAGAACAAAATCTTTGGGTTAAAATGTAATAAAGATAAGTATGAGATACTTATGGGGTTAATTTATGAGATAAATTAACTTAAAGGACTTATTTATAAATATTCTAAGTCTTGCAGGAAATTTGTTTCCTAAAAGAAATAAAGTAACTAATTAGTTTCCTTATGGAATAGATTTCCTAAAGGAGAAGGATTAGCTTAAAGTAAGTTACCTAAACCTTCTTGGTTTCTAATTAGCCTTATTTCCTAAAAGACTAGAATACTACCTCTATAAATAGGTTTATGCTTTGACTCTTGAATGATTATTGCAACACAAAATAGAAAATTAGTGAGAGAAAAATAGAAAAAAAGACACGCCTCTTCCTCTCTCTCTTGGCGTCTCTCTCTCTCTCTCCTAAGTGTTAGGGTTTTTCTTCTTCTTGTGTTCTTAAATAATTCAAGGGAGCTAGCACTCAAAAGTCAAAGCAAGCAAGCCTATAAGGTTCCCAAAGAAGTTGTTCGTGTGGATATCGTTAGAGGCTCTACGCTTGGAGGGCTTTTCGTGGTAGATCAAACATCTTCTTCGAAGGATCTTTGCCTAGTAGCATAGAAATCTTCTGTGCTTAAGGTAATCTTCATGCAAACCCCCTTGTAAATCATATAGATATGTCAAAGAGATCCATGGTTAAGGTAATAAATTTTTATTTTTCCGCTGCGTTACCTATGCTATTACCTTACAACAACAACAAAAAAATCTAAAATTAGCAATTGATAAATACAACTACGATGTAAAAAATTAAATACAACACAATTTAGTCTCTTATACAACCACGAGTTTGGATGACAACTCGAGAAATACAAATATTGGACCTTAAAATAACTTTAAAGTAGGATGTAAAATAATTAAATTCAACTACGTCAATAATATTGAATTTCGCATCGAATATTTTTCTGCAAGAACATTTACATTTTGGTTTTTTATAATATTTGACCAGTTCAATATTTTTTATTTTATTTTAAGGAAAAACATATTATAAGATATAACTGTTTGTATTAAAAACCACTTGTTGTATCTAGTAGATGAATATGGTGAAGACCCTTCAAAACAAAAGCTTAAGACTGTGTAGGGAAAGGGGAGGCATAGTATGAATCAGGACTAAACAAATATTTCGTTTTAAAAGTTCTAAAGCTTCATAGGAAAAAACAATTATTTGAAAACCTTTTTTGTTTTTTTTGTTTTTGGGAGAGGGGACTGCACTAGGTAGCTCCACATGTGTAGGTTTTTTTAAAGAGATAATTTTAGATACCCCTGTGAGGTTTCTGATAATTTCACATAACTTTCTTCATGTTTTAAAATTTTCACTTATATCCACTATGATTTTTATTTAATAACGAAACACACACATAAGCTATATTATTGCAAAAGTGCCCTTGCTGATTAATTAAATTATCTTTTGTCAATTAATTCTTTTATGTTGGTGTTAAAAATTAAAATGTATATTATACAAAAGCACATTCATAAAAATGGCACATATCCCAATGCACTCTTTTTATGAGAATTTTCAAGTGAAAAATTTTATATGCACATTTTATATATTCATAAATTTTTTGTATAAATTTCATGATTTTTAGAGATTTTTTGGTATTTATTTCAATATTTTATCTTTTTTCTATTAATAGCACGTTTTTTAATGTTATATTAATTTTGAACTTTATGATGAATTTCATTTATTTATTCCTATAATGCTAAATTCTAGTATTTTCTTATTAATTTTAGGAAGTCCAAGTATCTTTTATTTTATTCTATTTCATTTGTTTTTCTTTATTTTCCTTACAAAAATTTTCCTAAAAAAAAATTAAAATTACCTGAACAGCAGCAGCGTTGTTGCTGCTGTTGCTACTGCAATGGCTGCTAGTCAGCCATACTTTCTCCCTCACAAAACACAATCATTTTCCAGCATCCCACATCACTAACTCTACCCCTACTCCACATCAATCCATCATTCATATCTTTCTCCTTTCCACTTGTATTGATTTTGGCAGGCTTTAGGAGATTTGGGTTGATTTTCTTCACCCACTTATCATCATCACATTCAACCCAATCAAGCTCCCTCAATTTTTCTTCCCTCACTCCCTCTATCTCTGTCTTCACTACACTACCACACGACACTCTCTCAATTCTCTTTGCCATCCCTCCCAAAGCACACACAATTCACTTCAAGCACAAACACACGCGCACACACATACACACACACACCTACAAAACACACCCACATTTCACTCTCACCAAACAACATACACTGCACTCCACAAGAGTACACAACACATACTGCACCGGCATATTTACCCATTCAAACATACACATGTATACACAGATACCTTGCACACACGATCTCACAATTTGCACTAAAATCTCACCATTTGCACACATTCACACTTGCACAACATATTTTCATTTCACCAACAAAACACACAAGACACATAATTTACAGTCACACAAAAGACACACACACACACAAAGTAGCACCACACCATAGTCACACAGCCACTGAAAAAAATATAAAAAAAAATAAAACAGCTCCACCATCGCCGGAAGTCACACGCCACCAGGGCATTTACCAAGTCACTGCCACAGGACCAACCCCCCAAGAACCTCTAGTAACCTCTATCACCACGCACTGCCGTTCACCACCGCCCCCGAATTAGGTAATCTCGTAGCTTCTTTTTCTCAATCTTTTGTTATTTCAGTTTGAATGGGTGAAATTGTGCATATATTTGAGGTATTGGATATGAATTTGAAAGGCCTAAGTTTGGGTATTTTTATTTGAGGGACTTTGAAGAAGGGACGAAAATAAAGAGAGAGGAGTGGGGAGAGAAAGAGGGAAAACGAGAGGAGAAAGAAGAGAGGCAACAGAGAGAGAGAGAGAGAGAGAGAGAGAGAGGTCCGGCGAGGAAAGGAGAGAACGAAGGGAGGAACCAGAGAAGAAGAGGAAGAAAGAGAAAAAAAAAAGAAATAAAAAAAAAGAAATCTGGAGAAGCAGGGAAGGAAAGAAGAAAGAAAAAAGAAAGAACAAAATGAAAGAAAAAGAAAAAAAGGAAAAAAATCATAAAAAAAAGTATTAGCCAAAACTACGTCGTTTTGACATAAAATGACGTAGTTTTGATTAGTTTCTTTTACTTATTTATTGTTTATCATTTTAGCAGATTAGATATTTATGTTTTGCCCCCTTAGATTCTTGATTGTTTGATTATGCCCTTCAATACTTTTAATTTACTTCATTTAAGTCCTTATTTATTTAAGTTGATCCCTAGAATTTGTGTTTCCTTTTAATTATGTCCAAAATAATTCCAATTTAGTTTTAAACTTGCTAAAATTTATATTTTTGACCCCAAACCCTTTTGGAATTACATTTTTACCCCCTTAGGTTTGCTATAGTTTGCATTTTTACTCTCCAAGTTTGTTGGAATTGTATTTTTAGCCTTTGAATATTGTTAGAAATTGTAAATTTGGTCCCTCATGTTGCTGAAAATTACATTATTGTCCCCTAACCTTGCTGAAATTTTATTTTTGCCATTATGCTTTGTTGGAATTACATTATTACCCTCAAATGTTGTTGGAATTTATATTTTTGCCCTCCAAGTAACTAGAACTTGCATTTCGGCCCTTGAATGTTTGCTAAAAATTGTATTTATACCCTTGAATGTTGTTGGAATTGCATTTTCACTCTCCAAGTTTGCTGAAATTACATTTCTTGGCCTTAAGTATTGCTGAAAATTTTTATTTTTGTCATTATGCTTGCTGGAAATTATATGTTAGCCTTTAAACTTGTTGTAAATTATATTATTACCTTAAGAATTGTTTAAAATTATAATTTTACCTTATAATTTGTTGTAAATTACGTTTTTGCTATATAATGTTGTTGAAAACTTGATTTTGACCCTCCCTAGTTACTGGAGTTTTGATTTAGTCCCTTTAAGCTTGCTGGAAATTATGATTTTGTCATTGTGTTTGTTGGGAATTATGTTTTGGCCCTAGAATATTGCTGAAAATTATATTTTTACCCCCCATACTTAACTGAAATTTTTCAATTTAGCCCAAATACTTGCTGTATTTTTTTTAAGCCCTAAACCTTGCTGGAATTTTTGTTCTTGCCCTCTAGGTTATTATAAATTACATTTTTTCCTTTTTAAGTATTACTGGAAATTATTTTTGCCCTCATACTTGTTTAAATTTACATTTTTACTCCCTAAGTTTGTTGGAATTTTGTTTTGTCCCTAGTTTGCTGGAATTTGCATTTTTCTCCCTAGGATATTACCCTGGTTACATTTTTACCTCACAAATAGTTAAGATTTACTTTGTTATGCTTTATTTATTTAAATAGTGGTACCTTTGACATGTTTGTTCGTTTTATTAGCAATTTATACCAAATCTTCAAATGGGAGGTACATCTATTATCCTGCTAATTTCTCTTTATGTGTTCTTACGTGCTTCTATGTGTTTTTTCCATGTGTTTTTTTTTTTGTAACTTTTTGTGTTTATTATTTTTATTTACGTGTGAGCATTTATTTATGTCATGTCATTTATTTGAATTTAATTTTAATTATTAAAAGAAATGTAATAGATAGGTGATATTCTATTTAATAAAATTTTTTTGTATTTAGATAGTTAATGTAATAGATAGTTTATATTTTCATCTGTTTAACAAAAGCTTTTGTATTTTAGATAGAAAATATAATAGATAAGTTAAATAGGTCATCTCTTAGCTTTTTTCCATTTTAGATTGTAGTTTATGTGTGCTACGTGCTTATGTATTTTACTTGCTTTCTATTGGACTTTGAATCTAGAATATTATGTTTATGTGCTATGTGCTCCTATGTGCTATTATCTGCTTCTATGTGATTATTGCTTTAATTTATGTTTTTATTTATTTACTTGTTTATTATGATATATGTGTATCGTCGCCACACTAGTCCAACGCTAGTTGTGGTTAATTTCGATTTTTTTGCTAGTACAACACTAGCGAGGAATTTTTAGAAAATAGGCTAGTTCAACGCTAGACCCTTAAGTCATTCTAGTGTTAGATCACTTCTTGTGTACATTTCATATCATTTCACACACATTTTCTCTTTTTAAGGCCTTTTTCATTTTTGCATGATTTTTTATGTATTATTATTCTTATTATCTATTTTTATATATATTCAGTGCTTGACATTTAGGTTACATTTCACATAAAATCTTAGGTCATTTGTATGATTTTGACTAGAAATAGTCATCTACTTATGTGGGAAGCGGTGGATTAACAAGCCGTTCCCCCCTCCGTGAGTAGGAATAGTTAGTCGCGAGTTTATTAGTCTCCCGTACCCGTTATGTTGCATTCCCACTTTCTTTGTTCACTTATTATCTACATTACTATTTTTCTTTTCTTTTTGCATTCCATTTTGCATATACACTCGTGACTCCATTGAGGTTTAGATTCGAGTTTCGCGATTAATGCAATAATCCCAACCAAACCTTAATGGAATATTTTGTCCCTTAACGATATTTATTTTTAGGTCTAGGTTTGCATCCATATAGTTACATCCAAATGTAATAAAATCTCAGAGCTATATTAGGAAATTTTGGACTAAACCTCGCAACTAGTTTCGGCTAGGTTGAAAGGGTACCTTAGGTGTAAACCTTTGCCTTTCCTTTCTTCAACTATGACTCCCGAACCTTTTTCTCTTGTTTTTAAAGACCTGGAGTTGTCTAAAAGGGTTTTCTCATTTTTTTACGTTTTTCTCAAAAATATTTTTTCAAAGAAATCATTCTTGATTTTTCTTACCTTTTGTAATAAAACGTTTTTTAGGTGACTTGATACACCAAAACTCCATGCCAAGTGGCGACTCCTGTTTTTATAAAAACCCTTTTTAGATTCTATTTTTCGGACCCAAAATCATTGCATTTTCAAAGTCCAATTTTATGCCCTTTTCTTTTCATTTGTTTTTTTAATAAAGCATTTTTTTAAAAATTACATCTTTGTCAAATCACACCCTTTTTCCACCTACCTTTTCTTTTTTTCAAAATAAAACATTTTTCAAAGAATTATTTTTTACAAAATCTACACTTTTTTCACACTAATCTACAATATCTTTTTTTCATCTTTCAAAAAATGGGGCGCGACAGTCATTGGAGTCAATGTGGCATGCTTAGAAAGCTTGGGGTTTTATTATCTTTTTATTTTGCCTCCTCATCATTTTCTCTCTCTACCTCTCCCAAAGGCTCATTTTCTAACCCCTTTATTTCTCTCTCTAATTAAGGTGGGATTTTGCATAATCAAGAGCAGTTAAGGGAAGAGAACCAAGAGGGTTTTATTCCACCTACTAATCAAGGTAACCCTTTAGAAATTTCATCATAATTTGTGTGGGTTTTGTATTATGTTAGTTATTATTGCATGATTAGGGAAGTTTTAGGGTTGATTATGTCATAATGACTATGGGTTATGTAAATAACGCCAATTATGCTCGAGATTGATTATGAGTTTTCTACTTTGTATGTGAATTCATGAGTAATTGAATTTTTAGTTGTTAGGTTATGGTTAATGATGTGTATTTGGGTGTTAATGAAGGTTTTCCTACCTAAATTGTCAAGTGTTGGAGGTTGGGTTAGATGCATGCGTTATGTTTGATAAAATAGGAGAATGAAATGTCAAGTTTTGGTGTTTAGGTTGCGAGCCATGGCTTGGTGAAAGGCACCCGCGCCTACGGCTGGGATTGGTCACCTACGGCTCAAAAAAGCCTTTTTTCTAACCCTGACCTTGGTCACAGCTAGATTCGTGGCTTGCGATCCGCGGGTAAGCTTTTGGGATCTGCAAGTGCGATCAGCTATTCCCAACGGCAGATCACTCTTTCTTAGACAGTTTTGTGTCGTTGTGCATCCTAAGTCTAGAGTTAAGCCTCAATTATGATTTCTTGATAGAATTAGTGTTTAATTGCATGTTTTAGGTGATGAAAGTAACCAACTCTTTTGCGGATTACTTGAGTTAGGTCGGATCGAGGTAAGTAGTACTCGTATCATTTATATTTTTGAAAAAATGATATTTGATAAACCAAATGCTTTTGAAATCCTATTTGCTATATTAAATGGCTTGAGTGTAATTATGTTCTGATTTTATTATGAATGATTATACATGGTGTAATGTAATGTTTGAATAATGATTAATTGGACTCTTGGGTAAAATGGCTAGTGATGGGACTAGTTTCTTAAGCGAAGGAGGTGATATGATTTGAATGCTTTTGGCCGGACTGACCGGTAGAAAGTCAACTTGGAGCTGTGTTAATCGGTTAAGGTTAATAACTGGATATCCAGGGTCACTAGTCGAATTATTACTTGAGCTCTTTTGCCATTATGCTTTGTGATATGTGAAATGTGACAAACGTGATTTGACTACGTATTTTGTAACTTATATGAATTAATGTTATGTGTTTGAAAAATCGCCCACCCCTTTATTTTTTGATATGCAGTGACTGATGATCTTGTAGAGGCAGAGTGGACTAGCACTTGGAATTAGTTGATAAGATAGTGATGCCATGCTTAAGGGTGGACTATATTTACTTTGTTTTGTCTATGTTTATGATATGTCATGAGATGCACTGGGATCTTAGCACTTGTAGTAGTGTGACTATGTTTATGCTATATTACGTTATGTTTTGATACCCTAGTGCTTGTAGTGGTCATGGATTGTGTTTCGAAGGCTTGAATTACTATTGTGTTGGATGGATTAATACTTGTGATTGTTTATCATCTATCTGATTATAAGATTAGCCTTGTACCTTAACGTAGCCTAAAGCATGGCGAGTGCCACGTCTCAAGATATGGGGCATAACATCTGTAGTGTTTTTTTTTTTAAGCAAGGCGATTACACTAGGTAGCTCCACATATGTAGTTTTTTTTTTAGTGGGAGTGCAATATGTTAAGCATAACCTTGGTGAGTGCTTGAGTACAAATAAAGCAAAGTTTGGTTGGTCAGGGGAGCACCTTGCCAAAGGTTTAGAGTTCAAACACAGGCCTTAGCAGTTAGGAAAAGAAAAGGATTGTAGATGGATTGTAGATAATTATATTAAAAGACACACCCTAATTTGTGTGTAGCAACAACCTAAGAGATGTGTGAGGCAAATATCTTGTAATGAATAGTGTAATGAACATTGATTTAAAAAAAAAAAAGATGAAAACCACATTAGCAAAATGAGAATATATTACAAAAGAAGCTTCCGAAAGAACACAAACCTTAACATCACCACCCGTAGATCCAATTAATCTAAACAAGAATTTGAACACAAACCATAACATCACCACCAGTAGATCCAATGAATCCAAACAAAAATTTATACTTATGATCCATTAAGTTTTAAAGCTAAACACTGGTCAAAAAGAATTTATACTTATGATCCATTAAGTTTTAATAGTTACATGATGTGCACCATAATCATTTCTCAAAAGTGAAGTAAAAGAAATGAAAGATGCCAAATTCTGCAAAAAGAACATAGAAAGATTAATAAATAGCATCAATACATTAAATTCATAGTTCAGCAAAATATAGAAAAATGGAGTTATGATATGATCTTATATATTTGAAGAATGAAATATAGTTAGGAAGCTCAAAAAAAAAAAAAAGAAATATAGTTAGGAAACCAAACAGATCAAAGAAAGGGGGGAAAAATTGTTATTCAACTGCAGACCCAAAGGAGAGTAAAAAGGATATTTGTTAACCTGAAAAACCGCCCCTAAGAGATTCCACCCAACCTACTTCGCACGATGGGAATAATGCCTTGCAATTATAATTGGCTTTATAGAAAATCAAAAAGTAAAGGAGGATGCAATATCGGAAGGATTTTACAATTATTAATAGGATTTTTGGAGTTCTAGGAAATTCATATAAAGAAGGAGAATCAAAGAAAAGCTACAAGAGAAGAGAAATGGCAGTGAGTTTAGGAATAAATGGGAGAAATTAATGGTATCTCAACTTGAATTACTTTCCCTTTTTGGTTTGAATGACTTGAATTATTTTCTAAATTTCATTAAATTGCCTAAAATGCACGAAACATAAAAGATATCCAAATTAGCATTCATGGTCTTGAGCACTATTTTAATTATGTGTGTGTATTTCTATATGTATGTATCTATGCATATATTTAAAAAACTTAGAGAAACGTAAAGACTTTCGTAGGGAGGTTAGGATCATACAATGGCAATTATGAATTGACTCCTTAAAAAGAAAAATATTAACAATAAATAGGAAATAAACTTTTGAAAATCTTCGACAGAAGTTTAGGAACAAAACTTTTCATTGCATGCTTTTATAATATTCTACTATTGTAGAAATGTATAGAAATACGAGATATTCATTAATCTATTTAAATGAAGAAAGAAGGATGATTGACAGGATGGAGACACCTCTGCATATCTGGTTATAATAAGAAAAAAAATTTGTCGATATTAAACAAAAAGGAAAGAACTAAGTTTCGGAGAAAGTTTATGAGACTATTTACAATTAATTTTCCTTAATTAAATCATTTATTTCCTTTTTGCCTTACTCATACGAAATTTAAGAAAAGGTAAGTAGAAGAAGATGTCAAGTTACCACACATATAGACAAGGCCTTGCATTATCGACTTTGTATTTTATTAGATGAAAAAACTAAAATATTAAACATACATGTTATCGAAGCTACTCTTAAATTATAAAATCTTAAGTTTATATACACGTTTTTTTTTAATTTTTCACATAATAGAAAAATAAGGAGAGAAGTGTATGCATATATCAAAAAGTAGAGTGTATATATTATCATATTAGGATTGGCTAAAGAATTGCAGTCAAACCAATCGCAAGGTTGGCATGCAATTTTCGGAGAATCTCATGAAATTTTAGTTGCTGACATGATCACTCTTGTGTTTGACTATTCTTAATACTCGGGTCCTCCATCTTTTACTTACAAGATTATAATAAGTTGTGTGTTGATTAACATGAACAAGAAAGACCAACATAGCCCACCTAATGTTACACATAAATGACATTCCTCACCATTGCGGATTATTTGATTGATGCTATAGAAAAACTTCCTTTGAATGCATGTAACTAACACCAAAGAGAATTGAATAGTAATACTATTAATTACTGATCCCTGGATTTTTCGTCTTTCTTTCTTGGCTATGAGGATCTTCTCTTTGTCCTTGATTGCTTCTTTAGTCGGGATTGAGTTTTTAGGGACCAGCCTTTTGTTAATCATGGTCACATTCTTTATTTTTTGTTACATCATCACAGTTCCTGTTGTTGAATTCTCATCATTTTTTTTATTAAACCTACATTATTACAAAGAGAAGTGGAATTGGTATTGGTAGGATTCGACCCCGACGTGTGGAATCATATATATATTTTTTTGTTGAATTCTCATGATGTTAGATTATTAGTCGTTACGGGCACACGTAAATCTTCTACTAATTTATACTTCAGACGATTGTTTTTCCGACTTACTTTTCCTAAGTTGGCCCTTCATAAGTCAAATTTACATGGTTTTGTAATCGATTTCGAACATATACAAGTTTGATTTTTGAATTAAATGTCAGCATCAACAAATATGTTCCCATCTCCACCTAATCATGTACAGGTTAATGGGCGGCCTTTCCTGCACTTACCAAACGAGATGAAGCAACTGGAAAGATTTCGTGTGCAAATACATGTGAAGATAACTCTAGCCCGAAAATGGACATGTATGGTCCCTTCAGAATTTTGTATGGTCTATATAACTTAAATATCTGTACTTCTTTAGGATAGATGAGTTTCCAATGCACATGATACAGATTTTAAAATTTCGTAGGAGAGGTGCGAGTTGAGGATTTGGGGGCAGGAAGAAAAGAGGGAAAAATATGCGGACACAACACTTAGCAATTTAAGAAACATATTATTCGAGAATAAATTCTAAAATTTTTAAGAATAAATCTTTTATACAATGATAGTGCAACAAATAATTTACATAAGCGGAGTTATATGCATGTCGCATGCAAGTAAAATATCGAATTCAAATAGAAGTTATTTTAAACCTGTTAGTGTAGAAAAATTTGTTTTATTGACAGCGCAGAAAAGATGAATATAAGATTTTGCTGGTGTTCTTCAAGAATTTCAATGCCCTTTTACATATGGTAACATCTCTTCTTCCACAACCGTAAAGAAAGCCTCCATACCAAAAGCAGACAATGTTTTTCTCATTTGTATGGTGGAGTGGGGAGAAAAAATTACTTTAACTATTCTAAACCACCTATAAGTTCATTATTGAGTCTGCATTTTGGATATATATATATATATAACACGCGCCCGCGATCATAAGAGGCTAAAAGATTGTAATCACAAATTTCAAAGAATCACGAGCTGATTCATTTTTCCATGGATCAAGATCAGAAATATGATGTGGTGCCTTTTTTTTGTCCCCGCCAAATTTGGCTCTATATAATAGTACTCCGTCTTTACTACGCTTGCGTTTTTGAGTGAATAAAAACATGTACGCGTTGTTTGCTCCATGTCTCCAGTAAACACCATTGACCAACCGACAACATTAACAATGTGATTGTCACAACTTATTTTTATTTTCAAGACAAAATTTGCTTCTTACTTGATACAATTTATAACTTGCTTGACAAAACCTACAACTCGTTTTCATAATTATCTTTATCGCAGCATTTTCCTTAACAATAAATAGTGGTAACGAAAGAATCCTAATTCTCATGGAAGAAGGGATATATGAGGTGTTTGTTCTATTTTGTAGTGACATTATTGCAGCTTGTAAGAGAGATATCAATGAAGGATGATTCATAAGCAAAAGTTTACACCTTTATACAAAAGGCGAAGAAGGCCTGGATTAAACTTTAATGTTCTTATGAGATAAAAAATACTTTGAACTAGTATGTCAAATTCATGCCACATATTCTCTCGCAAGCTCATGAGCCACTCGAACTCCTGTTGTTCGCACATGCCTAAGAATACAAGATGTCAAGAACCACATTGGCTCCGCATTTTTTTTTCAAAAATGACTTTTTATCCTTAGAATTTGTAGAAATATTTGCAATTGAGAAAATAGATAACCAAATGAATTGGATGAATTTGAGAAAGAAAAAATTTTCATTTGTAAGTTGCCCCATGTAGTCACCCTTTGTGCTCTAAGGAATTAAGAGGGAAGCCTCAATTAAGCAATTGAGCTCACTTACTTTTGATGATAAGTAAAAAGACTTCTCTTGAGCTACACTACTTTTGATTAATCAAACAAGTAAAGAATATTCTCATATGCTAGATGATCAATAAGCATTTTTTTTTTAACCATCAAGATCATGATGCACGGGTAAATTAATAAAAAGGGCACAATTTTTTTTCATTTATTATTAAGGACGTCTATTGTGAAATATATAAATATCCACCCAATCTATAAATTTTTCCATTTAACATGCCCTTTCCAATAATATTTTCAAGATTTCATCACCAGACAACTAAAAAATTAGACAATAATATTGCCTTTCTTTTCTACGAGCGTTCGTAAAATGTGTTTATTCCTAACCCAAGTTCACTTTGGAGCGACCTGTTACAATCCCAAAACTAAGTAAGAAGGACCAAGAGTTTTTGGACCACACAGGCCGGCCCCTACTCCTAGCATCCTAATTTTCATTGTGGCCGAGGCCCACGTTAAACTAGCATATTTGAGGCCCACTTTGTCACTCTGTTTTTTTTTTTTTTTTTGTTCTGATGAATTGACGGGATCCATCTAACATTGGATCAATGACAATGCAGCATTAATGTTTTCGTTAAAAATTAATTTGTAGTTGTCAAGCAAACTCGTGTAGTAAAGTATGAGAAAGACAATGCTTAAAAAGCACTTAGCTAATCATTATTACATGCTAGTTAAACATAAAAAATTATTAAAAGCACTTAGTTAGTCATTATTACATGTGAGTTGAACATAAAAAATATGAAGGGCTAGACAACGAAGTCCTTAGGATTACATTTATATAGTATGAAGCATTTTTAGCTCGACATAGACTGACATTGACCTCAAATGTTAGCATTAACTTTTCCTTTTTGGAATACGTAAATGTTTAATACGTTCACATGGTAAAGTAAGAAACCCTCCACGAGTTACGGCTAGTCTCCATCTCAATCAGTCAACAAGGTGCTTGGACATGCCAGTTTCGACAGTGGAAACTGGACAGATGTTTTCAACAAGAAACTATGAGAAGAAACTTTCAGAAATAGCAAAAGATAACATCGAGAAAAATCAGATTACATTATCAAAATTTTGTGTGAACAGCACAATATATCAAGATTGTAGATAAGCATACTAGGATTAGATTTATTTAGCTACACTTTGTTTTCACCATTAAGTTCACAAGCTTACCATACATCTTAATTCAGTTTGAATCCGCAATGTCATTTTCCCGATACTAAACTTAGTGCCAATCATAAAAAGTTACAACCTCAGGTTCAGACTATCACACATATGATAAAATATGAATACAAGATGTTTTGATACAAAGAAAATGGTATTGAGATCCAAACTGATCATAACTAACACATCGTGTATATAAGATGTGGATTACTACACGATTGTGTATTTACTGTTGTCCTTTTTGGCAGAAAAGCGTGCACACACCCATCCTACTTAAAAGATTTTTTCAATAACATGTCTTTTTATTGTTGGAAATTGAAAGTAGCATGGAAGACAGAAAAATAGTAACAAAAATCAAAATAAACCAAAAAAAATTACAGATATAAATAAGCAAAGATTATCTACTAAGGTCGTTGGAACTTGTTCCATTCAGAAATTTAACGATTCCATCACTTCAACTAGGAATTATTAGTGCTCCCCTTTATTCTTCTTCAGTCCAACCCTAGTGTAACTCCAAAATGTTGAACCGTTTGTACCTAGTAGTACAAGTCAATGAAGGCTTGCTGTCGGTTGGTATTTAGTGTTCACAGCCACCAACCATCTTGTGTAGCCCCACTGCTGAGTGCTGAGTGCTGAGAGAGGCTATAGCAGTATTATAGTCATTGCCCTAGTAAGTAGGGTTGTAAAATAAAGCTGGTTTTCTTTTTCATCTTCCTTTTCTACTCTCCACTCCCAAATCATTCACAACTTTTGACCTTACAATTGGTGCAATCATATCATTGTTATTGGATAAAATCATAAGAAATTTAGAAAGCAGCTAAAATGTAATGCTTTTTTCTCTACTGCATGATAAGTGTTTCGCCTTTATAAATAATGATGATGTGGCTTTTTGGCATTTGAATACATTAATGGGTCTTTCCATTTGGATATACAGACTTTTACACAGTTTTGGCATTCTAATCTGTGGAGAAAGGAGGCAAAGAAAAAGAAAAAGGTTGAAAAAATAGAGATAATCTTTGTCTCGAAGGTGTCAAAAGCACTTCAATGTGAACTAATTGAAACGTGCCTGGTTGGTTCGATCAGTTCCCATTGAAGAGGCTGTATATTTTCTTTTTTCTTTTTTTAAATGTGGCTATTCAAACATGTGAGCCCACGGTAATAATAACTGTTATTCATGTGATTAATCTTTATCTGAACATAATTTTTGATGAGACACTGGCATCACACAATTCTTGAAAACACTTCCACATTTGAAATAAGTCGTCCCTTGCATGATAGGTTGTTAGGTAGTCAGTGCTCATGAAAATCAATAACCACCAGGACAAATGAGTTTTCAAAAATGGTTTTTTTCATCATGCAAGTTAAAAGCCATAAAGGCCTCATGGGAGGTGGAAGTCTGATTGAACCTTGGACGTGAAAAGAAAAGGAAAAGTAACTGGATTGTCAATATAATAGATATATATTTTTTGGGGGCATCAACATAATGGATTACTTTAACAATTGCATTAATTAGACTTGACCTCTTGGGTCGGAATCACCAATCGTGCTAAGTTCAGGAAAAGTATACAATACACCACGTGCATTGTCACGTGGTGTACTAAAACCAATCACATATCGTCATGTGGCAATGGTGGGTCATACTTTGTATTATTTAGCGATGTATGATTGGTTCTAGTGCACCACGTGATACGCCACGTGGCGCGTGTGGTGCACGCAATACTCACTCCTAAGTTCATTAAAAAGTGACATCAAAGTAGGTCTTATCATGACGCAACACTAAACTAATGAGATAATTACACGAAGTGTGCCCGTAATTATTCCATCGAAAACCAAATAAATAAATAAACAAATAAGCGCAACAATTCCACCTTACAGAGCCAGAAAAGTGATCAATATCTACAAGAGATGATATTCAAACCTGAAACATAATTTCTAAAACATGAATTGTATGTAAATAGTTCAACTGTCTTTGTACATGAACCAGAAATACTTGTTTTATTTCCACAAATGCATTTAGATTGCATGTATAAACTTCAACTTAAGCATGGACATGGGGATCCCGGGTTGTACGTTCTAGAAACGATAGGTTTAACATCTCAATGAGGTACCGCTAATAGACAGCTGAGTAAGATTAATGGTAGGTGGTTAGGTTAGGTCACAACCCACATGAACAATTATATGTTGAACTTTCAAAGAAGCTATCCATGTCTATTATGAATGATGGGAGCCCACCAACTTAAACAGGGGCAATATGTTGTTTCCATTATGGCTAGGTCAGACCTTTTACATTTTCTTATCCTTTGCCTGCCTGGTACTGGTACCATTCAAGCAATCAATTTTTGCGCCTTTCGTGCTTGGCCTTTTTTTTTTTTTTTTGGAAAGTTTCGTGCTTGGTCTTAAGTCTGAATTAATATAGGAAATATGCGGAATCTAAGACTATTAATGTATTTGTTTTGCAATAGTGACTTAACCAATCTTGATTAAATGCGAAGTCTACTTTCAATTATGAAAACAATGTCATATCGGGTTTTTTATTTTTTCTTGGCTTGATAGTCCCCATTTGCCCTAATTAATGAAGAATTATTGATACGGAAATAATACTATAAGACAAGTAAAAAAGAAAAGTCTTGTAATCAACCAAGTCTTAGTTTAACAACCAAAGTGTCCCAGGCCACCTCAACGCTATGCCTTGCCACTTGCCGAAGACCAAAGAGTATGTTGCCCAAGACAACATGCCGTTGCTGATCACATCCGTGCGCTTGCCCTGCCTGCACCCAGGGTCGTGCGGTCGTTGCTTGGCTCTTCCGTTCCGCAGCCCTTGTGCCCTATAGCACCCGTGTGTTCTTTTCTATCGCACTTGTATAGTAGCCGGTACGACCTGTCGCACTCCTGTTGCAACCGCACGTCTAACACAGAGCTTGCCGATACCTATCGTGACGCACGGGAGGACGGATTCACACCCCCGGCACCACCTGCGGCCGGGACGCAGGGGACCACCGGTCACCGATCGGTGCGAAACTTGAAAAGGATGAAGAACCAAGCATCAAGAGCTTAGTGATGTAATTTTAGGTGCTAATTCTTCTTGTACATGTAAATAGATTAGTTTATGTGTTTTTCCTGTTGTACAGAAAAACAGTGTCTACTCCTGTTACTTAGGGTTTTTTAGCTACGACTACTATAGGGGGTGATAAGGAGTTGGATGTGAAGTAGGTTGCAAACGAAACTTGTAAAACTTGCGATTGTTTAATAAAATCTCGTTTCCTATTTTACCACTATATCTCTAAAGCTTATATACGCATTTATTTGCTATATTTGGGATTGCGACACACAACTGGTCGGTAGGCAGAAGTGACGTATGGGACGTTACTTGCCACACGGCTCGTTTCGCTAAGGGATAAACGAACGACTCGTGACACAAAGTACATTACATTCCTAGGCCTTTTTTTTCCTCCTTTTTTGCTTGATGATCCCAATAATTCATGAAGAATTGTTGATCTGCAAAATATACTACATGACAAGTAAAAAAGGAACAATGATGTAAATTATATTCCCAAGCTTTTATTTTTTTCATACTTGGCGTCTTTCATGAGAGAAGATGAGTGTATGGAATAATAGACTTGTACTCTGAAAAACAGAGGGTAACCCCAAGTACAACTCCCCACCCCCCCCCCCCAACAAAAAAAAAAACACAACAAAAAACCGAACCAAAAAACAAACAAAAAAAAGGGATTTTTTTTCTTTAAAAAAAGGTATACCAAGGACAATTTTTTAGCTAATAAACAATAATTCCAGGCTTAGGTTTCGTTCTTTCCCACAAGTTATACATATGTTCTTTTCTGCGCATCTAAGCCAAAAATAAATATTCCAACAGCCATATAACTTATTTCAAGGATTGCTTAATTTCGTAAGTTAAAGGTTTATCTCAGATAAACAAATGCAATTTGTGGTCCTCCGATTCTAATCAAGCATTATCAAATTCTTGAAGTACAAAGACTTCATCGTTTTTAATCATATCCACTAGGGTGTGGTTGAATTTTCTAGAGAAACGTAAGGAGTCAGGCTATGGTTATAAATTTGGTTTTGAATTGTCAGATATTTACGTTTGCCATATTTTAAAACATTTTACTTTCTCTTCTATGAGTGAGTAATTGCAATATTCGAGTCTGCAAGAATGTTCCAGTATAAACAAAATAGTGAGATTCCAGAGGCTACAATAATCAACAGTAATAGTTCATATCAAGGGACCACCAATCAAAAAAATGAGAATTATTGTACATTTTTTTCCAAATATTGGATAAGAGATAATTGCAGTTTTGGTTCCAAATGTTTGGAGCATCAACAGTTTCAGTTCTTAAAGTTTGGACAAAAGTAATTCTAATACCAAATGTTTCAAGTTTTCAGCACATTTAGTCCTATTAATCAGTTTTGTCAAAATTTTATCTGAATTTGGTCATGTAAAACTCACGTGACGATTACAAAAATTTTCAAAATGAATTAAAAAATAAAAAAATTAATTATCATAATTTGTAATTAAAAGCACACACGCAAATGCACTATTCAGGCGGATTTTTTCAGTTTTATCTATTTATTTATCATTATGAACTCAGATTAGTGCCTTTAATTATAAATTATGGCAATTAAATTTTTTTCTTTAATCTAATTCTTTTAAAAAATTTATGTAACTTGCACGTGAATATCATGTAACCAGATTTCGACAAGAGTTTTGTAAAATTGGTCAATAGGATTAAATAGGCCAAAAAATTAAAACATTTGGTACTAAATTTATTTTTGTCCAAACTTTAAGAACTAAAACTGCTGATATCCCAAACATTTGATACCAAAATTGTAATTTTCTCTGTGAATAAAGAAGTAACGTGTTCAATGGGGACGAAATTAAATAAAATAGTAATTGATTCGCAATGCAGGCCAGATACATTCCATAATAAACAAGTAAATCACACGTAGAGTAGCTGGAAAAAATGTCATTCCACAGTTGTAAGGTAATGTTATTGAGTTAAAAAGAATCCTATATTTCAGAGGGACTTAATTTTGCAAGTTATTTTTTTTTTCATTTATCTGGCGAGTGTGGTTGTGCATGGTGTAATTTAATTCTTATGCTTGTTAAAATTACATCAAAAAAAGAGTTGAGATTATAGACTCAAAATTGAAATCTTTAACAGATAATTTCTTGGTGAGTTCTTATCGACTGAATCATCTTTAGTAACAGTTTAATTATACTAATTGTACTGCCATTTGTTTAGATGTGGCATCATAAAAGCCGATAATACATAATCTTTATTCCTGGCTTTAATATAGATCTAATCATCCAAAATATTATATTCGCTCCACTTGAATTAATGATTTTTAGAAGTGTTTTTATAAAAAATAATATTGTAAACTTATTTAAAAGATAAAAATATATTCATTTTTTATTGATATTTGCAAATCTCATCCTATACGAATTTCATTTGGAATATTCTGAAAGGGGAAACAGCCAGGTGGAAGAGGTCAAATTTGACATTTTCTCCACTTGTCACTACAAGAAACTTAAAAAGATGACTCCCAATTTAATTATCAAAGATCCCGTGTTTGATTTGTGAATTGTTGTCACGCACGAGAAACACGATGTCAAAGCCGTACTATTAGCATCAGGCTGCGGTAAGCAAACTATTTTTCTTTTGAAAATGTTCGTACTACTTTTTTTTTTTTTCCAAATAATAACAATTGAATTTTCAGAATTCAAGAATATTTCAATTTTGAATAATCTTGATTCTTCACCGTCCTATCATGTAAGATCCGTAGCTATTAATCTCTGGTCTGGAAAGGGATTGATGTTGTTACTGGTTTGACAATTTGATCATATTTTCCTTTTTTTTATAAAATATTTTGTTAAAAGAGAACTTTCAATTACTAAGCAAAAGCCATAGGAGCCATAAGAGCTGGCTGTACAGATGGAGATGGCTCTTCAAGCCACCTCAATTTCCTCGTAAAGTTCTGGACAATTTTCCTGGACCAAAACTTTAGTACTAATAGAATTTGGGGTTAAATATACTAGAACATTTATTTCGAAGCTTCTATGAGTAACATGTCCATTTATTTGGTCTTGCCGAACACAAACGACGTCCATTTGTGTTTTCTTCTATTTTCTCGAAGAATATGGAAAAGAAATCCCGTGTTGAAATCACGTCTAAGTAACATCTTCAATGTTCCTATAGAACGAATACCACGTAAAGAGGATAAATTGGAAAATTAGCTCCTAAGAATATCTTTGTTTGGATTGCATTATTTGGAGAATTATCTGAAATAATTATTTGTTGATTTTTTGAAAAGGTGAAAAAGTGTTAAAATTGATAAAATTTTTTTAACCAAATTGGAAAAGTGCATAACAACTTGGGTACTTTTTCACAAGATTACGGTTAAAAAGTAGCGAATTTTTGTACAAAATTTGTTCTGAAAAATTAAAAAAATCGTGACAAATAAGATGAGACCTAATTTTAATAGGTTTAAAAGAATGAGCACTAGACATCGGATGCTAAAGAGTAAACTAGCGTTCAATGGTCATAAAAAATATTTTTTGATGTTTTTATTTCGACACGTGTTTGCTATACCACTCTTCACCAGGTATTTTCATGTCAGAAATGTTAGCTTCTCTTGTCTCTTAGTCACATCACTCAATTTTTGTTCAAAAAATATGAATAGTGATTATTTGGACTTGATCAAAAAAAATTTGACCAAATAATGCCCCAAATAATCAATCCAAACGGATTATTTTCAACCCAAGAAAATTCATTTTCCCATATAACACTGACCGATAATCATAACCCATATTTTTTTGGTCAATCAATTTAAATAAAATTAAGGAAACAAAATACATCATCCATGCCATCACATCCTATTATTTTTCGTGAATATTAATGAATATTTTTACTAGTTGAAATGAACATTCACTTGTGCATTGGATTCGCTTCTGTTTAAATAGCAGTCTTTTTACTTTTCCCTTGTAGGTTGGAGGATTCAATTCAGAGTGGCAAATATAGAAGTACTTGAAGTGTTTATTACGTACTTGGTTAGAAAAATGAGCTGGGACCATTGCTTCCAGTTTAGCACATGCTATAGTATAATTAGTCTTAGCTCAACCCATGGTACACGTCCGACTAGAATTAAAAACAAAAATCCATTCCAATTTTATAATAAAAAGCAACAACAATCATCTCTTCAACTCTCCGCAGAAACAGTGGAAGATGCATAACATTCCAAACCCATTGTATCTTTCCCCAGATTTTGTTAGGTTTTTCAAATGTATGTTGGCTAGTGCCCGTGAACTATAATTGCTTTACTAATACTATAATTGATCTTCTTTTCTACAGACAAACTTTGGTACGGTGTCTACACAACACAACGGTCTAGAAACGTTGATAAAATTAGATATTGATATTTAAGTGAAAATTTTGTAAATTGCTGTCAAAATTGCATTTCAAATGGTAATGGAATAAGTTGAAAATGTAAACACATCACTACACAAGTATTCTGCGCAAGAATCATTTTAAAAGTTTGTGTACACTTTTTTCCGTGACTTAATATAAACTATGTAGAAATTTGTACGAAAATTTAGCGTAAATGTCGTACCGCTACTTTTTTGGAGGATTGTATTTTCAACAGATTATATGAGTACTTCAGTGATAAAAGGACCAGAATTTTCAGAAATACAGAGCGGTGGATAATGTATCCGTCCACTTTATTTAGTGAAGATAACACATCCCAATGAGAGTACCAGAAGGTTACGGGGTTGAGACATCCTTGTGACGAGGGAGGGCAGGCATTCAGTTGAGTCAACATCTCCTCTCATGCTCAGCGCCCACCAGGCCACCACAAACAACAACATTTCAGTCTTGTTGGGTCATCCTCTCTCTCTCTCTCTCTCTCTCTCTCTCTCTCATGGGAAGACCGATTCCACATTTCCATTTTGGATTTTCATAGATACACTTATCCCAGATCGCACCTACCTCTTCATGAATTTGGCACCGCACAAGTTTTATCATTTACACAGTATACACTCGTACGCACAAGATGCAAATGAACAAGGAATTGGATTGCATGACAGCTTAATATTTTACTACATTATTAAAAAATTATAAGGTCAATTTGTTATGCATGCCCACACTTTTTGGTGCCCAATCTTGTGCCACTGTAACAAACAAACAAAAAAAGAAAAAAGAAAAGAAAAGATCGATGTTCACAGAAAGTGATTGCTGTACAAAGCCAAATTTAACTTCAATAACCAGAGATAATAGGGCTACATTTTGCACTTCAAACCAATATATAACTAGTTAAATAAGAGTAAACTACAAAGACTTCAAATTTACTAAGAATGGGAAGCTTAAAGGACTGTTATTATTGAAGGCTAATTTTTTTTTATGCACAAATATTGCTCTTCCACTTGCGGGCGACTTGGGCAAGAGCTTTTGTAGAAGAACCATCTTCGCTCAAAACCTTAGCGGCTGCATCCTTGAGATCTTTCATACGGCTGCGGAGCCTCTTCCCTTCTTCTCCTTCCATTAAGCCCTTGACGACATTAGCAATCTCAACTCTCCCCACCAATCCTTTTTCATCAGCCTTTGGCCTCAGAGCCACTTTTAGATCCTCCGCAAGCATTACGGCATTCATCTTCTGTTCAGCGTAGAGCGGCCAAGCAATTAGTGGAACACCCTCGACCACGCTCTCAAGAGTTGAGTTCCAACCGCAGTGGGTTAGAAACCCACCGGTTGAACCATGGCTCAGAATTTTGGCTTGCGGAGCCCAATTTGGCAGCAAAAATCCACGCCCCTTGATCCTATCTAAGAACCCTTCTGGCATAAAAGCAAGAGGATCATTTTGACTTTGGACACTGAAGTATGTAGCATTGGCAACTCCATCATTTGGACTTCGGACAACCCACAAGAACCTTTGTTCGCTCATCTCCAATCCCAATGCTACTTCAATTAGCTGATTATGGGAGAGGGTCCCACCGCTTCCGAATGAAATGAACAACACTGATCCACTCGGCTGCTCATCCAACCATTTCAAGCATTCCGACCCATCAACCTCTTTTGTTAAATTCCTTTGTATAAGTGGTCCAACCGGATAAACCGGCGGCTTACCGGGTTCTTTCTTCTGCAAAGCTTTTATAGGTCCAAGCTCCAGGTCTTCGAAGCTATTCACCATGATGCCTTCAGCCAAGCTGTACCTACTTGTGTGGTGAAGAAGCCACTTGTATGCATCATTTTTGCGATCCTGAGCAGGGTCAAGGAGATCACTGCCGCGAATTGGTACGCAACCCGGGATTTGAATCGGATCAGGCAATTCCCGATATTCACATGACACCATTTCATGAAGCTTAGGCAGGTACAAGAAAAATGATAGAGCTGTGGCCGTGGAAGGGTAGAAGATATACGGGGAGACATTGAATTCCTTGGCAACATCAAATGCATCCGTGCCAAAAAGATCAACCACAAGAGCAGCCAACTTAGTGTTGGCAATCAAAGATTTGAGTGCGTCACGAAAAGAAGGAAGAGAGCGAGTAACGGTGAGGGAGATACGCGTCTCAATCTTAACATCATCAGGTAAGTCATCAAAGCTAACAGGAGGAAGAAGAATATAATTGATGCCACTAGGAAGAGCATCAAGAAAGGTCTTTTGTGCTTTAGACAGAGGTCCATCAGTAGGGAGTATTACAGTCACAGAAAAGTTGTGCTGGAGAATGAGTAGTTTCGCAAACTCCACAAGTGGTATAAGATGCCCCATACCAGGAGATGGTAAGATGGCTATGTGGGGTGTTTGGTCCATTAAACTGGCTTGGTTTTCTGCTGCAAAAAATCTTTAGCTTTTGATAGAACAACAAAGAAGGATGAAGATGGACAAAGGCGTATACTACTATAGTTCCTAAATGAGTGGGAGAACAACCAAGTATATATAGATGATGACCGTAGAAATCTATTTGTGGTGCCAGACTATGTGGATTTTGCTGGCTACCCAATAAGTGCGTGCGTCTGTACGTGCTGATGCCTGATGGAATGTATTTCAACTGATCGTGGTAGCATTGTATGGCAATCGATAATTACCAAGATTTTCCAACCAAAAAAAAAAAAAAAAGAAAAGAAAAGGACCCAAGATTGAGAAAAACAAAGCTAAATATGATCTCATGTGCTCATGTCATGCAAACGTGAGGATATCATCATGCAGACTTAATCTCGCGGGAAATATTTACATGGACCCAATTCACAGGTGAAACCGTAGACCCTGTGATCGAGAATAATTCACATCAGTCATGACCACACATGACCTACACTATGATCCACTAGAAGTCACCTTATGACTGATGTGATCATTCTGGACCGCAGAATCTACGGATTCCACCCGTAAACCAAATCCATGTAAGTAGTTTCCTAATCTCGTGTGCTGTTCTTGGTGATTGTGGGAAATCATTTTAAATGCTTCCAGCTTCATTTTGTCAAAGCAGCACATTTAAATTTCTCCAACCATAAGACAGGTCAGCAGGCAAACAAATTGACAAAGTTCCAATCTCCCCACCACAGATAGATTAATTAGCCTCTTACCTTCTGTAGAGGTGGGATAATTAATGCAGCACCCATTATTCAAATCAGATAAAGATGCACATCATGTCCCGCAAAAGAAATTGGGGCAGATTATGGAAAGGCTAATAAAAAATATTAACTGAAATCTTCTATTTTTGTAATTGTGTGATCAAAGCAATTAACGCATAGATAAATAATGATTTAAAACAAATAACGCACAGATGAAGGATAACAAAATTGGAAAACACGTTTCCAACCATAGAACTTTTGCGAGATTCCTTATGGAAAGGCTAATCAAAATTATTCACTGAAATATTCTATGTTTATAATTGTATCAACCTGCATTTTTTTACAAGATAAATAATGATCCAAAACAATTAAGGCACACATAAAGAATAACAACAATGGATAACATGTTGCCTAAAATCCTCATGGAAAGGCTTATAAAAAATATTCACTGAAATCTTCTATTTTTATAAATGTATGAAGCCGCATTATTTTACAAGATAAATAATGACTGAAAACAATTAGTGCACAGATAAAGAATAACAAAAATAAATAATATGTTACCAACTATTCTCTATTCTAACTCTTGCCTAGTCTGCTTATTGTACCTGCTGGACTTGAGCTGGAAAGATCTACTCGAATTTAGAGTTGACTGAACTAGAATCGAGTTTAAGCAGTTCGAGTTGAATTTAAGCATGTATATATTCAATTCAAAAGCTTATCAAACTATTCAAGTGTTTATGTATATATATTTTTATTTATATACATAAAATTACTAAAATATATGTGTTCTTAATACAAATTGCATCTATTACATTTTCTATATTTAAATGGTAAAAGGTAATAGTGTAGGTTGATAAAAAAAAATAGTAAAAGGCAATTTTATTATACTATTAATTTGAAATAAAAAATAATAATTTTATAAAAGTTTTAGATGTTGAACTTTGAGCTAACTTGATTAAAAGTCAAGTCGAAGTCCAATGTAGTGACATTAAAGCTCAACTCAACTCGTGTATATTCGGGAACGAATAAAGGGTCAACCGATTAGAGCTCTACGACTCCATTCCAGAGATCGGGAGTTCGAATCCCACCAAGCATTTTCCCTCTTCAAAATGTAATGGTATAGGTTGATAAAAAAAAAAAAAAAAAAAAACTCGTATACATTCTTAACATCGGTTAGATAACCGCCGTGGTGGAATGTTTTGGCAGAGTTAAGACAAGTAGTAAAAAGTTTAACATTCGAGCACCTAGAAATTTCAACATTGAATTACGAATCAGGTGACATACAAGTCATCTATGCCGCCGGAGGAACGAAGGCGGCTGCAAAGACCATAAATCTCGTAGTTGTTGCTCATTCCCAACTTCTTACTTCTATGTAATGAAATACAAAGGAAAGAACACAACCCCAACCATATTAACAAACGACAAACCCGAAATTGGCTCAGCAACCATCAAGTTTTTTCCACGGTCGCACTTTTCGAGCCCTCAGGAGATGACCTCAAAAGAGTTCTGTTTTACGATAATGCATCCTATTAACATTACCAAAAGAAGAATATGCCAAAATTCACAGACACCTACGATCGATAATGTGAAAAACAATTGAAGAAGATCTGAGAACGAGACTTTGTATTGTGCAGCCGCGTCTGCGGGCGAATCAAACGTTCACATTTAGCATTCAACCAACATTGACTCACATACGGGTAGTACGAGTAATCACTTTGACCGTCCAATCCATACTAACCAAGTATGCTACATCCATCATCAAAACAATCATTTAAACTGGACACCACCTTTTTCCTGAGACTAATTATTGATTGAACTGGACTCCACACCACTTGAACTGGACACCACACCACTCTTCTCTTACACTTACAGTTGTCTCTTCTTTGGGTGAAATTCGCTGCTATATCAATCAAAGCCACTGCAGTTATCAGCTTGTTCTTTTCATCACCATGTTTTTATATCTTTTTTTTATTAATTTAACGAAAGCAACACATGATCAATTTTATGGAGAGCCATAGCGAAGAAGAAAAGTTCTAGAACAGGGAGTCAAGTAGGAAAAGGGGAATCATTCAATTTGTTTGTTCTTAATTAAGAAATAGAAATATTAGGAATTAATTCCGTTTGCTTTCAGCTTATGTGTTTCTCAAGTTCAAAACAAAATTTCGTGGAACTCGTGGTCATAAGAAACACTTTTCAGAGCCATGATTGGCCACCTTAATAGAATATAATTATCTCTTGCACAACGTGCAGGATGAGAAAGTAACCTACAACTACATGCTCAGGCCATGCCCAGATTTCCCAGTCTCCTCGCCAAGCAACAAGAAAATTTAAATAAAAAACTCCTTTTTTCGTTGAAAGACTAAAAGGTGGATTTGCTTCACTGATTCCCAGATTTTGCCTAGGTTTTCTTGGGATAACTCGTTAACTATCTAAGGCTACCACACTAGGCTGATAACATTTAGATATCATACTAATTCCGAGCCAAGAAGTTATAGCTTTTGTTTTCTGCAGAACCAATCTATTCCCAGCCTCTTAGTGGATACTCGTTTAAATCCGCACTCAACCACTCTCAACCTAAAAACAGAGGTCACATATTCACAATTTTGTCATTTCCCTAGAAGCCAAAACTTCTGTGTCGGTCACTGCTTAAAGCATTTTAAATATGCCTAACAGAACGGCGAGAAATTTGAAAACTAGCACAAGTCACAACCAACCGCTTTTAATCATTTCACCCCACTGCCCTCCTCCAACAGTAAAAAAAATACAACCCCAAAAAAAAAGGAGCAAAGTTTGCATCTGACCACTCCGTTAAAAGAGAATCTTGAAAACTTCTACTGTTAAAAATAATCTAAATGACTCTATATCTGATGCATTTGGATGTAACTTTATAAAGTTCACTTATTTCCTCTGTCTTGAGCGTCCGTAAGCTAAAATTTGACATGGATTTCGCTTACGGTTTGACGGAGCTCTTAACCATCAGAACAAGAACAAGTATAGGATAATTATTTCAACCGTCATACGGAAACTCTTAGTAATTAAATAATCAAAAAGTCGTACTGGTATTTATCCCTTGCCATAGTTAAACAACGGAGTATGCTGAACTATTGCAGATGATGTACTAACAAATCTTTCTTCTGAAATCATATTTCTTACATTATTGAATTGTTTCGCTCCATAAGCCAATAAAAAGATAGGAACCACTATGTCGTCATCAGACATGCCTTAATCTGTCAATATCGTCATATCAATAATACAGATATTAGCCTACACAAACACCTACGTCTTACATATTGCACGCGCGAAGTTTCTCTTGACAGCAGCTAAATAGTACAGATTCTAAGTATCAGATGAAATGAGTCATGACACAATTAGTAGTGCAATACGCTCTTCATTATATATAATATCAGCCGCATAAATGGACATCCAGAGAGGCATTACATATTGATTTTGAATGGAAGGTGTTGATTTTGGTGTCCTAACAATATATGATCTTGAGGGCATGTAATATAATAAACCAATAATTCTTTACTCCAATCTTGTCTTTCACAATTATTAATTTATCTGCAAAATCCTTACCATGGTCCCTAAAAAAATTTCTTCTTGAGTGAGAACATGAATATTTAACCTCATATCTCGCAGACCAATAATCATGTTAGTCGGGCTTCTTTATCTCATAAGCTTTAGGATTGATAAATGGTAAAAATATTACAGGTACTTTAGATTCAAGCATGTGGAATTAAAGAATGAAACATTAACAATGTTATTGTGCATCCCACCAGCACAGCTTCCTCTTCTCCCTCCCTCCTTCCCTCCCTCCCCTGCAATTACCAAATCAAATTACTAAATCATCAAATGCTAGTTTAGATACTCCATCAGCATCGCATTTTTTTGAAATGTTAAACGGAAAACCATATACAGTATCAAGACACACCGTATCACTAGTATTGTTAGTGGGTAGAATATCAACGAGACTAATTGAGCCAAAAACTACAGAATCAGACTTGGTTAGATTTTAGTTTTTTAAAGCAGGTCTAAAATTGTTATCCGAGTTGAGCTTATGCAACTTTTGTGTATCCAGTCTAATTCAAGTAATTTGATTTATTTATATATGTAATTTTAACTTCATTGCACTTAACAATTAGAGCTGATCCAAGCTTGAAAAGTTACTTAATACTAAATAGGGCCCGGTTAACTTATCAAACCAATCATGAATAAATTCATCAGCTAAATATACCTTGACAAATGAGTTAAAAAAACAACAATGACAATAATCTTGATGTAGGAAGGAATGTTAAATTCCTATGCAACATCCAATGCATCCAAGCCCAAACCATCTACCACCAAGGCCACTAGTTTGGTTGTTTCTACCAAAGATCCAATCAATTCATAAAGAGACGGAAGAGAGCGATAAAGCGTGAGGCAGATGCGTGTTTCCATCCTAGTATCATCGGGTAAGTCATCAGAGGTCACTGGATCAAGAAGAATGTAGCAAATGCTGGTAGGAAGTGATTCCAAGAATGTTTCTGTGCATTGGAGAGAGGACCATCCGCTGGGACGATTAGAGTCACTGAGAAGTGGTGGTGAAGGATCAGTCGCTTAGCAAACTCAATAAGTGGGGTCAGATGACCCATTCCTGGGGATTGCAAGACTGCCGCATGAGGTCTTTTCCTGTTTTGCATTGTAGATTTTGAAACTTTTGGTTTTAACTTGTTACTGAAGTTTGAAGTTGGAGCTGAAACTAATAGCAGCAGGGAAATGGAAATGTAGATTGAAGTTGGAGCTGAAACTAATAGCAGCAGGGAAATGGAAATGTAGAGTCTTCAATTTACAAATTCCACGTGTGCGTCCAGCAAGTTTAACTGTCAAGCAAAAAATCTCGGGATTTAATTCTAATAAATACTTTGATGATTAAGTTAGTAAAGATGCTGCAATAAAGAAGAGAGATGGGAGGGAGTGTTTTTCTCAGAGCTGTTGTGGGCATGTGTAATCTGTGTAGTAATGAAAGAGAAAGTGAATGTATTAAAGATAAAGACAAATCATACCTGAAAATAGCAATTGGTGTCATAACATTAATGAGGATATTAATGAGGATGTAACATCAGCCGAATGTAAATTTAGCCTCGCCGAACTTTGCCAAAGTAGTATAGTCGAGCCGGAGATCAACAGATATACTATGTGGCCTAGCTGACGTGAAACTTGGTCACCTTGCTCCTGCTGGAAATCTTAGCTGAATTTTGCCGATGAAGAGAACCCAGTTAATTGGATAGAATTTTAATTGTTTATACAAAATAAAATGGTTATTCTTGGTAGAGGTCCTGCGCCTGCGGCCGCTAGAATGCTTTCTTTTAGCTGTTTCGTGTGCCGCCACCTTGTTTGTTTGTTTGTGAATATCGTACCCCACGTAGCATTGATCTTCTACACTACGATCAACGCGAAATTAAGAAGAATTTGATCAGTAATTGCAAAATATAAAAGACTTGTAATTAGCAAAATTACTTTTATTTATGATAGCATCTACCATGGGAGGTTGAATAAAATATGCGAGAAAAATGAAAATCTAACCGGTGTTGACTGATGGTGTTAAATCTTCAACACTAGGCAGTCAGCGATGGAAGCGCCAAGCCACCCCTATGATGGTTGGCGGGAATCGGCAGTTGGCAGCCAGCCCAACCCAGGCCAGCCGCCTCACCAACATCTGGAAAACTCTCCAATTTCACGTGTGTTTCTGCTAGTTGGACTGGACTGGGTACTGCACTCTCCATTAGTCATGGAAGGACGAATGAAGGGATTTAGAGGCTCCAGACCATGCTGAAAATGGAAATGGCCCAAGCATCTGTGGTTGCCATAGCCCACATCTTAGATAAATGTGTTAGCCCTGGTACATTGTTTAATTACCAAATACAATCAACTATCATAATCAAACCAAAAATTGAAAGTTTATGTTCGATTCTCAACTCCAGTCCAGTTCCTCCCCACCCCCCCCCCCCCGGGGTGGCCCCCAAAGACACACACAAAAAAAAAATATTTCCATTTTCCCTGTAAGATTCAGGTACATTTGGTTCATGAGCAACACGACTTATTCTTGGATTATAAATCTTGGGATGAATTGTTATCGGATTAATAACTTCAGTTATCAAAGGTTTGATTGATATTGAGTTTGATGGGATATTTAATGAAATAAGGTTCTTGTGTGTTGGGTTGGGGAATGAATTTCGATTCTACAAACTAATATACTCCAAATTTTGTGATATTATTTTTATAAAATGTGTTTATTCCTAAACCAAGCTCACTTTACAGTGAACTGTAAGAATTTGAAAACTAAGTAAAGAAGGACCAATAGTTTTTGAGCCACACAGGCCTCCCGTACTCTTAACATCTTCATTTTCATGGTGGCCGAGGCCCACGTCAAAGTAGCATCTTTGAGGCCCACGTAGACATTCTTTTTAATTTTATTCAGATGAATTGACGGGATCCATCTAACATTGGATCAACGACAATGCAGCATTAATGTTTTTGTTAAAAATTAATTTGTAGTTGTCAAGCAAGCTCCAGGACCCAAACTTAAGTACTAATAGATTTGGGGTTATTTTATTTTATTTTTTATTTCGAAGCTTCTATGAGTAACATGTCCATTTTATTTGGTCATGGCCAAACACAAACAACGTCGATTTGTGGTTTCTTTTATTTACACGAAGAATATGGAAAAGAAATCCCTTGCTGAAATCACGTCTAAGTAACATCTTCAAAGTTCCTATAGAATGAATACCGCGTAAAGAGGATAAATTGGGAAAATTAGCTCCTAAGAAAATTATTTTCAACCCAAGAAAGAGCATTTTCCTATATAACATTGACCAATAATCACAACCCATATTTTTCTGGTCAATCAAACTAAATAATATTAGGGAAACAAAATACATCATCCATGCCATCACATCCTATAATTGTCTTTTACTTTTCCCTCGTAAGTTGGACGGTTCAATTCAGAAATATAAAACTACTTGAAGTCTTAATTACGTACTTGGGGTACCGTGGTAGGTTTTACTAATACTATAATTTTTCTTCTTTTCTACAGAAACTTTGACACGGTGTCCACACAACACAACGGTCTGGAAACGTTGATAAAATTAGATATTGATAATTAAGTGAAAATTTTGTAAATTGCTGTCTGTTGGAGTATTTTAATAAAAATAAATATATTAAAGAGTTATTTAATTAATTTGACTACATAAATAGGGAATTTTTATAACTAGTATAACGGTCATATTTATAATAGCCATAATATTATTGTCATTAAAATTTGACCATTTGTGGAGTATTAATAATAATAACGATCATAACGGTTATATTATTAAATTGACCGTTATACAATCAATTATGTTTGTAATGGAATTTCACTTATTATGAGATTTAATATTGTAATAATTCTATTATTATTACTCCTATATTTTTAACATATAAATACAAGGCTATAGAAGGATTGTGAGTACACTTAAGAAACAACCATTATTTTTTTAATTCCTATAACTTTATTTTGGACAAAAGTAAGGTGTGTGAGAAGTTTCTGTGCTTCTCTTAGTTGTGCAGATAAAAAAAAAGCAACAACTATGAGTTGAGTTATTGTATCCTAGAGGCGACGCGTTGTGACTTACTGCACCGGAATTAAATTCATAGGGGCGCGAATCGTCTTAAGAAGAACGTATAATGCGCCTCAGTCCTACCGAACTTTATAGTAGCTGTCAAGTTCGTGATCATCACTATTGAACGGTATAAAATTTCACATTTACAAAATGATATTGAGGTAATATCTTTCTACTTTAATTTTTGGTTGAATATTATTTGAGAAATTTTTTTGATTGTTTGATTACTTTTATGGTCTTGGACCAACACTGTCAAAATTGCATTTCAAATGGTTATGGAATAAGTTGAAAATGTAAACACATCGCTTCACAAGTATTCCGTGCAAGAATCATTTTAAAAGTTTATGTACATTTTTTTACGTGACTTAATATAAACTATGTAGAAATTTGAACGAAAATTGAGCGTAAATGTCGTACTGCTACTTTTTTGGAGCATTGTATTTTCAACAGATTTATTTGGATTCAAATCTTTTGTTACACCTTCTATTACACATCTTTTGATTGACAAATGTCTCGTATTTTAAATTCATCGTACAAGATATAAGATAATATGAGATACTTTTCAATCAAATAAAAAGTATAATAAAAAAAATATAATAGAAGATTCCGTGCCGATTTACGAGTAATTCAGTAATAAAGGACCAGAATTTTCAGAAATACAGAGGGGTGGATAACATATCCGTCCACTTAAAGTGAAGATGACACATCCCAATGAGAATACCAGAAGGTTACGGGGTTGAGACATCCTTGTGACCAGGGCGGGCAGTCAGTCGAGTCACCATCTCCTCTCAGGCTGAGCTCAGCGCCTACGAGTCCACCAAAAACATCAAAATTTCGGTCTTGGTGGGTCATCCCCTCTCTCTCTCTCTCTCTCTCTCTCTCTCTCTCTCTCTCTCTCATGGGAAGACCGTTCCACATTTCCATTTTAGACTTTCATGGATACACCTATCCCAGATCCCACCTACCTCTTCATGAATTTGGCACCGCACAAGTTTTAACATTTTAAATAGTATACACTCGTACACACAAGATGCAAATGAATAAGGAATTGGATTACATGGCCTCGTATGGTTAGTTGGAAAGTAATCTGAAATGGAAATAGTTTTTCTAGTCATCTGAATCCATAGATTTTAAAAGAAATTAATTATATTCTGTCGTTTGGATATGTCACAAATTTTATCAGAAAAATTGATCTGAGTAACTTGTATGGTCACTATTACCTTTTGCTGGGTTAACAAAAGAAAAAATAAGAGAAAAAAAAAATCCTAAACTTCAATTCAAACTGCAGCAAGTTAGATATACGTTAAATTCATTGTTATGATCAAAGTTTATATACAAAAAGGATAAAAAATTACACAAACAATACAATAACATATAAAAAAAAATTAAACTTGATTGGAGAGATTGAAAAGAACAGCAAATCGAAAGTTGGGGAAAAAAAAATCTTGTCCTCTTAACTGTTAGCGGAATAAACTTTCATGGGAGTAGTATCCAAGCAAATCCCACGGGAATGGTATTTTGTCTTGGTGGAAGATTGATTTGGCTTTCTTGGGGGAACAAATCTGGTTCTTTTAACCGCTTGCCAAAAAAACCTTCATGGAAGGAATATCAAAGCAAACTTCATGGATGGAATATCAAAGCAAATTCCACCGGTATGATGTTTCGTCTTGGTGGAATCTTGATTTGCCTTCTTGGAGTTTCAATTTAAACTGCTCAAGGACTCTTTCCCCCACAAGAATGAGTAGGGTTGTTAGTGTTTATGAACAAATGAAATTTTATCTTCAATATATGTAAATGATATGGCATGAGTGTAATAGGGTCTTCCCTGTCATTTTGTTAAATCCATGAAGGTTTTGGATCTTTTGTTACATAATTTGATATTACACTTATTTTACATCACTTAAGTGATTGACAAGTATACAACCACTAATTATGTCTCCAAAGACAGGTACACTTGTTAATCATCTAGGTGGTGTAACATGAGTGTAACATCAAATTGTGTAATAGAAGACCCAAATCCATCTAAGAATCACAATACCAGAACTATGATAGGATTCACTTTCCTGGTATTTTGATGTTAAAATCCTAACTTTTAGGAATCATATTCCTTACCCAAAATCATTTTGCTAACCAAACAAAGGATTCTAGATTTGAGGAATCAGATTACTTCCCCTGGACAGAATAATGAGGTTGCTGCATTATGAAAAAATTATAATGTCAATTTGTTATGCATGCCCACACTTTTTGCGGCCCAATCTCGTGCCACAGTGTATCTAACAAACAAACCATAAAAATAAAAATAAAAAAGATGGAGGTTCACAGAAAGTGATTGCTGTACAAAGCCAAATTCAATAACCAGTGACAATACGGCTACATTTTGAACTTCAAACCAATAAATAACTAGTTAAATAAGAGTAAAATACAAAGCCAAATTTAACTTTAAACTTTCTAAGAATTGGAAGGTTAGAGGACTGTTATTATTGAATACTAATTTTTTTATGCACAAATATTGCTCTTCCACTTGCAGGCGACTTGAGCAAGAGCATTTGTAGAAGAACCATCTTCGCTCAAAACCTTAGCGGCTGCATCCTTGAGATCTTTCATACGGCTGCGGAGCCTCTTCCCTTCTTCTCCATCCATTAAGCCCTTGACGACATTAGCAATCTCAACTCTCCCCACCAATCCATTTTCTTCAGCCTTTGGCCTCAGAGCCACTTTTAGATCCTCCACAAGAATTACGGCATTCATCTTCTGTTCAGCGTAGAGCGGCCAAGCAATTAGTGGAACACCCTCGACCACGCTCTCAAGAGTTGAGTTCCAACCGCAGTGAGTTAGAAATCCACCGGTTGAACCATGGCAGAGAATTTTTGCCTGAGCAGCCCAATTTGGCACCAAGAATCCACGCCCCTTGATCCTATCTAAGAACCCTTCTGGCATAAAAGCAAGAGGATCATTTTGACTTTGGAGACTTAAGTATGTAGCCTTGGCAACTCCATCATTTGGACTTCGGACAACCCACAAGAACCTTTGTTCGCTCATCTCCAATCCCAATGCTACTTCAATTAGCTGATTATGGGAGAGGGTCCCAACGCTCCCAAATGAAATGAACAACACTGATCCACTCGGCTGATCATCCAACCATTTCAAGCATTCCGACCCATCCACCTCTTTTGTTAAATTCCTTTGTATAAGTGGTCCAACCGGATAAACCGGCGGCTCACCGGGTTCTTTCTTCTGCAAAGCTTTTATAGGTCCAAGCTCCAGGTCTTCGAAGCTATTCACCATGATGCCTTCAGCCAAGCTGTACCTCCTTGTGTGGTGAAGAAGCCACTTGTATGCATCATTTTTGCGATCCTGAGCAGGGTCAAGGAGATCACTGCCGCGAATTGGTACGCAACCCGGGATTTGAATCGGATCAGGCAATTCCCGATATTCACATGACACCATTTCATGAAGCTTAGGCAGGTACAAGAAAAATGATAGAGCTGTGGCCGTGGAAGGGTAGAAGATATACGGGGAGACATTGAATTCCTTGGCAACATCAAATGCATCCGTGCCAAAAAGATCGACCACAAGAGCAGCCAACTTAGTGCTGGCAATCAAAGACTTGAGTGCGTCACGAAAAGAAGGGAGAGATTGAGTAACGGTGAGGAAGACACGCGTCTCAATCTTAACATCATCAAGTAAGTTAACAGGAGGAAGAAGAACATAACTGATGCCACTAGGAAGAGCATCAAGAAAGGTCTTTTGTGCTTTAGACAGAGGTCCATCAGTAGGGAGTATTACGGTCACAGAAAAGTTGTGCTGGAGAATGAGTAGTTTAGCAAACTCCACCAGTGGTATAAGATGTCCCATACCAGGAGATGGTAAGATGGCTATGTGGGTTGTTTGGTCCATTAAACTGGCTTGGTTTTCTGCCTCAAAACTCAAAAAATTTCTAGCTTTTGATAGAATAAGAAAGATGCATGAGGCTAGACAAAGGCATATAATACCATAGTTCCTAAATGAGTGGGAGAACAGCCAAGTGATGATAGGGACAGCTTAGTCAAAAGCTTTGTTATCACATTTAAGAGTCATAGAAGGAAGATAAATCCTACCTTCCTCATGAGATTATTTTATCCCTCTACAGGGAATAATTCAGTTAAATGAGATAATTGATTTTATGTTTAAAATGCAATCAAATACCGGACAACATTAATTCAGTTAAATGAAATGTATGATCACAGGTTTAAAATGCAACTGAACATTGGATAATGTAAAATTAGTTTTCTAATCTCATATCATCTATGAACCGAACATGCCTATCCATTAAAACAAATAAGCTGTGCTAAACAAATTACTACTAACAATCAACTATTGTAATAAATTGAACGTTATTACAAAATTTTGATATGAAATAAACTATTGTAATAGATTAAAACTTTATCACAAAATTTTGATATGAAACTTTGAAAGCTGACTGATTGGACAGCTAAATTCGACCAAAACTCGTCCCAAAATTCCAATAGAATACATAATGAAATACTTGAGTCGGATAGTTCTAAGCACCCTAAAAGAATGTATCAGATGACATTGATTCTAAAATGGCTTTTCCATTCTAAGTTGTTTTGATTACCAAACATAGGTTTAGACTATTAACCATGGGTTCAGTGTCGTAAGTACACAAAAGAGTTGAAAAAAAAAAAAATTAAGCGTATGAAGTTTCAAAAAAAGTTTAACCACACCCAATATAATTTTCCAAATTAAAAGGCGAACCCATGCAATTTAGCTAAATTTTGGAGTGGGAGCGTGAAATTTAACCTATTTAGTGGGATCCCGGGTAATCAGTGAATTCCGGGGGGGAAAAAAACACTAAACCTGCGAGATCGAAAAAAGGCTTCGAGGAGTGGGCGGATGATACACCGGAAATGGAGTTTGCTAACCGGCCCTGTAGCCATTCTGGGCTCAATCGTTGGCGCTGTCGTCGTCGCCAACTACCTCTTCATCCAAAATGTCTGCTTTTTCTTTCTTTTTCTTTTTTGGTTAAAACCTAATATTCTCATTGTTTAATCTTTTTAGCTGAATAAAATTGAACGAGATGCACATGCCCATTAACTCTAGTTATTTAAATTGCTCTTCGATCGCAAAAGATTGTAGCTTTATTATCTTCTTGTTACTGTTGATTATGGTTAATTCATAGTTGATGTCATGATCTGTCTTGCTATCTAGTTTTATTTAGCCATTTAGTTACCTCTGTTTGTTTTGGTGTTGAGGGGCTGATTGAATCTTTCAGTATTTTGCATTTCTGTTTGAAGATATTGAAGTAACCTAGGGGAAAGTTTTTTACTTTAGGTTTACAAACTACATTTTGCATCTTTTTTTGGGGTACCCCTGGAACTTTTTCAGTTGAATGAACTTGCCATTGTCTCACAGCTGGCCACATGTCGATTGATTTAACTCTGGGGATAATAGCGTTGTAAAACAGCACAATGTATGTGGATTACTGGTGTGAGGAAAGTTTATGATTTGACGAGTAACTAAGTATGAGCATATCTTGCAGTGATACAATACCATTTGGGAAAGTATATATAGTAATACAGGTATCATTTGGGAAAGAATATCCATTGAACCTAATTGTTCTCAACGGATTATGTAAAATACGAGGGAAGGGATGCGAATGTAGTGATCTAGGTGTCTAGTTGGATTTGGTATTTTGGAATGTAGGTCACATGTCGACTGCATTATTAACACAGAACCTCTTGTTACTTGTGGTTAGATGGCTTAAGAACCAGAATTCTGCTAATTTCCTTGCCATGTATTACTCCCAAAAGCATATTTCCATCTATGAATTAGATTGCCAGCCTTCTGAACTTGAGACATATAGCGTGCTAGCTGAGGATAAAACTGAGTGAAGTCTGCAATCAATTATAATCATGCACAAAGACGGAAGCGTAGCTATCTGGTATGGTTCTAAATAGCACATTATATCTCTGTGTGACTTATATTTAGAAGCTCCCCCTTCCTTAATGCATTCAGTTACTAATATGTGTTGCAACCCCCAGAACTCCCCGGAGGCAAATTAGTGGGGACAATTTGCTTTTGCTTCTGCTTCTTCTGCTTGATGTTTGAACTTTGATGAGATTTCTGTTTACTTACATTATACTTCTTCTTATTCTCATATTTTCTGTGTATCATTTCTGTTGTAGGACCGCTTTCTTAAGCCAGATCCAAGGAAACAAGAAACTTTGCCTGCATCCAAGTGAAAAGAAATAAGAGAATAAGAAATGCATCTTGAACTTGATTTAAACTATAGTTTTAGCTTCTATTTCTGGTCATATGTTATCAGCAAACTGATGTCTCCGAGTTCATTTTTCGAATTTTATATTTTTGGAGTAAGTTGATGTTTTAGTGGTACATACATGGAACATCTGTGGTTCTTCAGTCATCTTACCGATGTAAAACTCCTGTTAGAATACTTTGAATTTCTAAATAGATTCTGATGCTCTAAAATGCTTCCCTGTTTTTCTCTCCAAATTTGTCTTGGAGGTGGTAAAATTGGTTCATGGATCATAATTGGTTTCATTAAGATGGATCATGGGTTAATACTGTCGCTCGGAAATGCTCTGTTGATAAAATAAATAGCTTACATGCAAACAGATTTTTACGATTTTGGTTTTCTTTCAACTAAAATGAAGGATTTCATAAGCACTTGTAATTTTGCTGGAAAATGTAGATCAGTGTGATTTAACCTGTTTCATTAGCTGAAGTTTTAGCAATAGATATTGGCTTAACTTGAATCTGCAGTCTACGCATTAAGCTTTATCTGAAGATGAGCAGGACTTGGTTACTGTAGGGTCGAGCCAAGATAATCTGACGAACTCGAAATATGTTGCATAATCTTTTATTTTTCAGTGCTTGCTGTAGACACCAAATTTTGACACACATTTTATAAAATATGCGTATTACTTTATTTAGGGGTTATTATGATTTTTAGGGGCTAATTATAATTTTTGTGTATATTACGTCTAATTTGTCGTGTCAGGGGCAAAATGGTAATTTCACCATATAAATATTAGTTTATTTTATTTTATTTCTTAAATACATTGATTTTACTATTTTTATCATTATTTATGATTTTAATGATTTTTAGGAGTCATTTGTTATTTATTTAAAAATATGCTATTTTTAATTCAGCGGCACGTTTTCCAATGCGCCATTTTTATGAGAATTTTCAAGTGAAAAATTTTATACATGCATTTCGAATACTCATAAATTTTCTGTAAAAATCTCATAATTTTTAGAGGTCGTTTAGTATCTGTTTAATTTTTATCTTTTTGTTTATTAAGGGCACGTTTCTCAAGAATGCGTTGATTTCAAAATTTTTGAGTGGAAATTATAATATACGTGCTTCATGTGATAATATATGTTGTGTAAAATTTGTGTGCTGTCATTTATTAATTTTCATAAATTTTATAATTTTTGTCATATTTAGGTCACGTTTTCCAATGCACTTTTTATTTAAGATTTTCTTTATGAGAATTTTGTCTATGAGCATTTTATAAATTTTGTGTAAAGAAAAAATAATAATAAATAAATAAATAAAAAAATAAAAATATATATACATATTTTGTTAAGACCATTTAGTGTTTATTTTAAGTTGTATTTTCTAATGTTGAACTAACCTTTAATTTGTTACACTAAATTTTATCTTTTCCTTCTTATAATATTGTATTCAACTCTTCTTTTATTTTTATTTATAAAAAAAAAAATAAAGAAAAAAAAAATTTTTTTTTTCAAGTAGTCTTATTTTATTTTATTTCTATTTTTATTTTCATTTTTTTTTATTATTTTCTCTTTGCTGCTTAAAAAAAAAAAAAAAAAAGAACTGAATGGAACAGCAGCAGCGTTGCTGCTGCTGTTGCTTCTGCAGAGTTTCTGCAAACTCCATCCCATGGCCATCCCTCTTCTCATCATCACCCCCAATTTGCACTCAACCTACCAGATTTTGGGGGATTTTGTTTTGATTCACCATCCCCTCTTTCTCTTCCTCTTCACAGACACACAACAGATGACTCTCCCTCACACTCTTCTCCCTCTCGGCTTCCTCACTCTCTCTGCTTTCTCTGGCAGCAATCACACACAGACGCACAACACTCACGCACCAGACCCTTCCCCTGCATTTTTTTTCACACACGCCTGCACTCTCCCTCTCCTTCACTCTCTTCTCTCTCGGCCAAACTCACTGGGCACACACCTCTCACTCTCTCGGCTCACCTCTCACACAAAAACACACTCAGAACACACAAAACACACACATGCACCTCATCTCTCCTGCAGAAACACACACAACCAGACACACACTTGCATACAAGCCTCACCACACAGGCACACAAACAGGCATACACACACAGTAGCACACACAGACACAGAACACACACATCACACTCCACCCTTTGCATTTCCCTCACCCCTCTCTACCTTCACTTCTCCCTCTCTTTCGGCCTTCCCACAACTCACACAGAACACACACCTGCAATCACACACAAACACGCAAAACACACAACCTGCATAAACACAAACGCACAAATACACACACACTGCACATACAAACTCAGATTCACACAAACACAATCACACACGCATACATACACCAATTCAATTCACACACACGCACATTTCACTTGCAAGCACACAGGCACCCATTCAACCTGTACACAACACATACACCTGCAAAACATATACGCACGCACCTGCAAAAAAAAAAATTCGAAAAAAAAAAAAAAAAGACAACAACAACAACGACGACAACAGCAACAGCAACACCATCAACTAGCAACTACCGCCACAACACTGCCAACCTCCATTGCCTCCGCTTTCACCTCTGGCAAAACCAGGTATACCCCAGCTCCCTTTGTTCATTAAATGCTTATTTTATTTTTTTGTTTGATTTGTTAGCTAATCGAACAAAGAGATGACGGATTTGATTTTTCTGTTAGTAATTAGAGATGTGGTGATCCAAATTTGGAATTTAGAATTGAGGTTTAAGAGAAAAATCTTCCTGAATTTTCGATCGAGAGAGATAGACTGAGAGAGAGAGACACAGAGAGATAGAGGGGAATCGGACAGAATCGGGAGGAAGAAGGGCCAGAGGGGAATCGGACAGAATCGAGGAGAAGAGGGAAGAACCAGGGGAGAAAGGGGAAGAAAAAAAAAAAAAAAAAAAGAGAAGAAAAGAAAAGAAGAAGAAGAAAAGGGAAGAAGAGAAGAAAGGAGGAAGAAGAAGAAGAAAGGAAGAAGAGAAGAAAGGAGGAAGGAGAGAAGATCAGAAGGGAATCGGGGGAGAAGCAGAAGGGAATTGGGGAAGAAGAAGAGAGAAAAAGAAAAGAAAGAAAAGGAAAGAAGAAAAGGGAGAAAAGAAAAAGAGAGAAAAGAAAAAAAAGAGAGAGAAAAAAGAAAAAAAAGAAAAAAAAAACTAAGTCAGCCGAAAAAAAAAAAAAATAGTTTTAGTGAAATTACGTCGTTTTGACGTAGTTTCACTCAAAACTACGTCGTTTTGATTAGGTAGTTTTTTAATTTATTTTTAATTAATAATAGGTATTTATTTTATAGTCCTTATATTTTCATTAATGCTACTGTGGCCCTGGAAATGTTTGACTAGTGCATTTAAATTTCTGTTTATTGTAGATTGACCCCCATAATTTAATTTTCTTTGCAATTAGGTCCCGATTAATTGCATTTAGATCCCTCAACTTTTAGATAATTATAATTTTGCCCCCCTACGTTTTTAATTTTTCATTTTGACCCCTGTATTTTTCGGTAATTACATTCTGACCCCTAGATTTTGCTGGAATTGCATTTTTACCCTCTGATATTTATGAAAATTGCAATTTTGCCTCCCAAACTTTCTTTTATTATATTTTAGGCTTTAAATGTTACTAAAAATTGCATTTTGGCCCTTATACATTGCTGGAAATTCCATTTTTGTCATAAAATGTTGCTGGAATTCTATTATAGTCTTTGAATATGGCTGGAATTTGCAATTTGGTCCATCATGTTGCTGGAATTTTGCATTTTTGTCCCTAAACCTTGCTGGAATTTCATTTTGCCATTATATTTTTGCTGGAATTACTTTATTGTCCTCCAATGTTGCTGGAATTTATATTTTTGCTCTCCAAATAGCTAAAACTTGAAATTTTGCCTTTAAATGTTTGCTGTAAATTGTGTGTTATTTAATAAGCTTGCTGAAATTGTGTTCTTGGCTTTAAATATTGCAGGAATTTTTTATTTTTGGGCATTATACTTGTTGAAAATTACATTTTAGCTTTTAAATTTGTTGTAAACTATGTCATTACCTTAATTAGGGTTTAAAATTATAATTTTACCTTTTTGTTCCTCATAAATTACATTTTTACTTTAGAATATTGCCTAAATTTTCACTTTTAATCCAAAGCTTATAATATTTTATTTTTGCCAAAAAGGTATTAATTAAAATTAGTTAAGTCCTCAAAGCTTTAAATTATTTCTTTTTACATTTTTCTTTATTTATTTTTATCAAGCTTATAATCAATGTTCTAAAATTGGGTCTTGTTAGTCTAATTAATGTTCAAATTAGTTTTCTCTATTTTCCTTTTAGTTATTTTAATAATTCTCATTTGAGGTGTTAAAATTTCAATGTATGTATTATTGTATTTTATCTTCTATTATTATTATTATTTTTATTTTTATTTTTTATCTTATCTTTGTTGTTTTGCTCTATTTATTTATTTATTTACTAATTTATTTTTTACTTAAACAATTTTCATTTTTTTTCCTAAATAATTAATTATTATTATCATTATTTTCTTCCTCTTATTTCGCTCATTATTGCTATGATTGTTTGAATTATCGTGGTATGTTCATAGTGATCGGTAGAAAATTATTCAATTAGTATTTTATTTATTTAAATAGTGGTATGTTGATATGTTTGTTCATTTTAGTAGCAACTTGTACCGGGTCTTCGAATAGGAGGTACCTCGATTATCCTTTTAATTTCCTTTTGTGTGCTATTACGTGCTCCTATATGTTTTTCTATGTGTTTTTATGTATCTTTGTGCTTATAATTTTATCCATGTGTGAATGTTTATTTATTTATTTATGTCGTATTATTTACTCGAATTTAATTGTTGATTATTCAAAAATGTAATAGATAGGTAATATTCTATTTAGTAAAAATTTCTTTGTATTTAGATAATGAATGTAATAGATAGTTTATGTTTTATCTATTTAATTAAAGCCTATGTATTTTAGATAGAAAGTGTAATAGATAGGTTAGATAGGATATCTTTTATTCTCTTTCCATTTTTTAGATTGTAATTAAATTATTCTCCGGTGTAATAGTTAGGGCTTTGTGTGCTATGTGTGCTATGTGTTTATGTGTTTAATTCGCTTTCTTTAGGATTTTGCATCTAGAATATCATGTTTATGTGTTATGTGCTCCTATGTGCTATTATTTGCTTTTATGTGATTATTGCTTTAATACATGCTTTATTTATTTACTTGCTTTAATTATATATGTGTATCGTCGCCACACTAGTCCAAAGCTAGTTGTGGTTAATTCCGGTTTCTTCTCTAGTCCAACGCTAGCGGAGAACTTATAGAAAATAGGCTAGTCCAATGCTAAGCCTTTAGGTCATTTTAGCATTAGGAATATTTTTTGTATGCATTTCATGACATTTCACACACATTTTATCTTTTTAGGCTTTTCCCATTTTCTATGAGTTTTTTTATATATACTTTATAACTTGTTACTTATTTTAACATCTATTTGGTGCATAACTTTTAGATTCCACTACACATAGAATTTTAGGTCATTTGCGTGATTTCGACTAGAGAAATAGTCATCTACTCACGTGGGAAGCGATGGCGTACATGTCGTTCCCCCCTCCGTGAGTAGGAACAGTTAGTCACGAGTCCATTTCGTCTCCCGTACCCGTTATGTTGCATCCTTACTTTCTTTGTTCACTTACTATCTATATTACTATTTTCCTTTTCTTTTGCATTCCATTTTTGCACCTATACTCGTGACTCCGTCGAGGTCTACATTCGGGTTTCGCAATTAATGTGATAATTCCGACTAAACCTCAATGGAACATTTTGTCCCTTAACGATATCCATTTTAGGACTAGATTTGCATTCATATAGTTGCATCCAAATGCGATAAAATTTTAGGGTTATATTAGGAAAAATTTAGACTAAACCTCGCAACTAGTTTCGGCTAGGTTGAAAGGGTGCCTTGGGCGCGAGCCTTTGCCTTCCCTTTCTTCAACTGTGACTCCCGAACCTTTTTCTCTTGTTTTCAAAGACCTGGAGTCGTCTAAAAGGGTTTTCTTGTTTTTTCCTATATTTTTTCCAAAAATCATTTCCTTAAAAAAATCGTTCTTAATTTTCTTACCTTTTATAAAATATTTTTGGGTGACTTGGTACACCAAAACTCAATACCAAGTGGCGACTCCTTTTTCACTAAAAAAACCCTTTTTAGACTCTATTTTCGGGCTCAAAACCGTCGCATTTCCAAAAGTCCCATTTTAGGCCCTTTTCATTTGCTTTCAAAAATAAAGTATTTCATGTCTTTTGTACAATATTTTCTAAAAATCATTTTGTAAATACCTATCCTCTTTTTCCAAAAAATAAACACAACAATGCATTTTAATTTTCCTTTTTCCAACTAACACATTCACCACACTTATTATCATTTTATCCGTTTTTCTTTTTTCGAAAAATGGGGCGCGACACTTGCTTTATGTTGATAGCCCTAATTCAAATCCATGCTAATAAGAAAAGAATTCCCAATTCTGTCTTTTGCATCTCTCCCGGGGACAATTTGAGTTTTGGCAACCACAGCCAGAGTCAATATGATATGGCCCACCTTCATTGAGAGGCGTTCCTTGCTTCACCCAAGAAATCATGGAAACGTAAAGCTTATAATGGCTCTCAAGTTGGGGATGAAGAATCACATCCTCGCAATAAATCAGTACTGTAAGCATATACCAGGGGCCAGTGGCCAGTGGTCAGTGGCGGGATCAGAAAGAATTGTTAGTGGAGGTAAAAGTAATATTAAAATTTCTTATTTATTTTTTTATTCTTTTTTAAAATAAAAGAACATCAATATTCACATATTAAGTAGAAATAATGCATATATTACATATAAAATATAATTGAATTCATATTTAAATTACTAATGAACAGTAATTTCATTTCAAAAAGTAAACCAAACTATTTACAATTATTCACAATGAGTTTTCATGTTTTTATAATGGTCTATAACATTCTCATTTTGGGAGCGGGGAGAGAAATTGTGGGGATAGGAGAGAAATTAGGAGGACTAGAGAGAAAATAAAGGGAGTAACTTGCCCGAGATCAAAATGAATTTAAGGGGTGGGAACACCGAGAAAATATGTTTAAAACTTATGAATACTAAAGTAATTTAGGAGAAGGCAGTGGGGGCCCGTGCCCCTAGGGCTCCCACTTTAGATCCGCCACTGTCAGGGTATCACGGGCTGGCCAGACGCTATGCCTCGTGACTTGCTAAAGTCCCTTAAGTACGTTGCCTAAGAGAGGATGCCGTTGCCGATCGTGCCTATGTGCTTGCCTAGTCCGCACCCAGAGTCGTGCGGTCATTGCTTGGTGCATCCTTGCCACAACCCTCATGCCTTATCGCACTTGTGCGTTCCTTCTTATTGCACTCGTGTAGTAGCCGGTACGACCTGTTGCACTCCTGTCGCAGCCATACATTTAGCACAGTGCTAGCCGATGCCTACCATGACTCACGAGAGGACAGAGTCGCACGCCCAGCACCACTCGCACTCGGGATGCATGAGACTATCGGTCACAGATCGGTGCGAAACTTGACGAGCATGAAGAACCAAGCACTAGGAGCATAGAGATGTAATTTTAGGTGCTAATTCTTCTTGTACATATAAATAGCTTAGTTGTTGTATTTTTCCTTTTGTAGAGAAAAACAATGTCTACTCCTGTCACTTAGAGTTTTTTGCAAAGACTACTATAAGGGGTGATAAGGAGTTGGATGCGAAGTCGGTTGTAACGATACTTGTAAATCTTGCGATTGTTGAATGAAATCTTGTTTCCTATTTTATTACTATGCCTCTAAAGCTTATATATTCATGTGTTTACTATATTTGTGAATGCGACACACAATCAATTAGATAGGCAAAAGTGGCATACGAGACGTTACTTGTCACACGGCTCGTTTCGCTAGGGATAAACGAATGACCGTGACACAGGGGCTGAGGATTCGGAACTAATGGCAATAAGTAGCGTGAGTCTTGAGCTCAAGTCTGAAGAAGAGTACAAATTGCATGCTTTTGTTGATTGACATGGTACCCAAGAAGAGTACAAAGTAGAGTTTGAGAATGCCCATGCTATCCACTTAGACCTTAAAATGAACCTCCCCCAACAAATGCAATGACTTGACCATCTTTTGAAGCAATATGAAACTACATCTTCCACATAAAACTTGATAAAAGAATGCTGCTAAGCTGAAAAGATTTGTATGCTAGAACTGCTGATGGCTAAATTATTGTACCTTTTAGTGTGGAGATGTTCTCAGAACAATCATGGATTCTTATGACCCAGAAAATTTGATGTCACGGTCCTCAATCTGTATCTACAATGATATTTATCTTTTCTAATTACACTCAATTTTTGTAGATCCCTAGAAAATGATGAATACAAGTGATATTCGCTTCAATCTTCCTGAGCCTGCATATGGTAATATGCATCGTTGCCACTTGTTCAATAATTGGCCTATACCTATATGGTATATACATCGTAGCCAGTTGTTCAAAATTTGGCATTAGGTTAGCCAAAGATGGTGAAGCCATCCCAAACAGGAGTACCTAATCTTTCTTTCAGACCATGAGGTTCAATACAAGAAGATAGAATGATAACACCCAAGAAACAATGGGATTACAAAGTTTCTGGCTGAATCATCACAAATTTCAACTGTTCAGCAGAATTCTCAACATCAAATCATTCCAAGAGTCCATTGGCCCAGGCAAGCACCAATGCAGACAATCATTTTGAACTTTTGCATTCTTGTCCTTTCCAGCAAATGGCTGGAAATGCCTATAGGCTCCTGGGTGCCCATCAGGCCTCAACAAAGAAAGATGCGTAGTGTCAAATAATTTTAAGTTTATCCCATTTTGAGATCCTATAGCTGATGCCATCTCAAATTCTTCTAATTCAATTTTATGCATCATTTCATCTATAGAATCCATGTCAACCTCACCTTCTCTAAATGGTTTCGTCCTGTTACAATAACCGCCACTGTTCCATTCACCATTCTCAAAGTGGTCAGGAGTGGTAGTTCTAAGGAATGTATAAACCTTGTGCTTTGAGCTTGTGATAAATTTAAGGGTAGAGTTTACTACCTTGCAATAGGCAATATGAAATCCTACTTCTGTAATATTCATTCCCTGGCAGTTATGGCAGCCAACAATCGTATTGTTTTCATAGTACACTGCAGCTTTCAGAAACCATTTTCCCCCTGCAGTCAATATGTAATCAAAATTGTTGTATTGTTGCGTCCACACTGCATCTAATTCATCAAGATGAAGCTGAATTACGTCTGATGATACCCCATTGTCATCTTCAAAAATAGTGGCCTTGGATAAAAAAGGAGACCAGACAACTGAGAGGGTGAAGTTGTGAATGGGGAAAGACCAACTCATGCTCTTGTAATGCTCATCATGGTAGATCTCAATAGCTTCTTCTGCCTGCACGATGTTAATCACAAATTTGATTTAACTGCTATATCTTTGTGACGAAATCTACCAGAATGACATGTGATTTGATCTAGAAAGAATAACGAAATTTTCAGCATATAGTACATTTTCAGAAACCAGATTTAAAGTCTTGGCTTCATCTATGGTGTGTTCTTTGTCTGAGCCGAGTCTTGACAATTCCTACAAGTTCCACTAATATGCCTCCAAAGGGTTGTAATACAAAATGTACACAGCATCTTCTTGGTAAGGCCTATGCATGGGCCAGCACTGGGTACGTTGACCACATAGGAATTATGAACCTTTTAATATTAGCATACTTGTCAACACTCATCATTATCAAGGTTCAGATTATAAATAAATCTGAAATTTTCATTTCCCCATTCACAAAAAACCTTTGACGATTCATAGAGTAGCACTTAGGGCAGAATACAATGGTGGATTTTTTAAACCAAACATTAGAATAAAATGATGCAAAGTGACATAGTGGAGCAACCACAACCTGCTTTCTCAAAAGAAAAATAGCGCAGAAACAGAGATGGAAGAAAAATTGCTAAAAGATAGGAATATCTAATAAGTGAATTTCCAAAAATATCTGATATTAAAAATTATGAAGTCGGTCATAAATCCCAAGGAACACTACCTCCATCCCTGGAAATTCAACTTTAGAAGTCTTTTTGTCATAGGATCAAAAACAATAGCGGTGTCAAGATTTCTGGCAGGAGCTAGTGAGCGGGGTAATGCATAGATAGTAAATTAGATGGTCTTTACAGGTGAGTGGTCATGATAATCATCATCTACTTTCCATATGATACAAAAAAGCAATCCATTAATCTTAAACCTCAAGGCTTGATGTATAGAAATTCATTTTGATATTCACTAATGTCCTAAATGGAGATGATATCTCAGCTATTCACTGAGCAGCTACAATGCCAAAGTTGCACCAATGTTGATGAAAAATCATTGCTACTTGTGTCAATACAAATCCAGTGAAAGGTTCAAATGCATAGAAAGAGAACCTTAATTATGAGATCCGAAAAGATATTTTTTTCCCTCCTAACTTCAGCAATTAAAACAGATAAATTTTGGCCACAGATGATTCGCATGAGAAGATGGCCAAGGGAAGGACCACTTCAAAGTAATTATGATCAAGCTCCTAATTTTAACTAGCCAAGTGATTTAACAAGTATAGCATTAACAACAACTAAATAGAACATCACATACAACACCGACATAGGCAAACAACTAAAGGTCAAATTGTACCTGAGAAAGAGTGCAAAGCAATGATTGTGCATGATTACGCACTATTGAATCACCTATAAAAGCCAGTGATTTGTTCCTCATAAAATGGAGAAACTTTTTTGCACTGAACTTGGGTAAATCACAGTCTCTTGGATCCCATCTCCAATAGATGTAATCGGTATCAGGACGACCATTCTTCATACAGTTTTGGTGAGGTTCCATTGAAAAGCACGTGCTGTTGGTGTAATATGGACCAGTAGGATCTGGAACCCAATCTCCTACAAATAGATCGCACATTGCTGCTGCAGGATATATTTTATTGAACTCAATATTAGTCTCAAATCTACCTTTTGACAATTTGCAGATATATTATGATGGGATGAGCATGACAGCAAACTATTATCACAAGGCAGGCATAAGAGATCTAAAAAACATTGACCAGATAGGATATAATGATTGAAAAACCAAATTACATATATAGTTCTAGTTAAGCGTCATAGATTCAGTATCTTTGAGCTTGAGACAAATCAAACTCAAATACCCATATCTCAGTTAATAGAGCCTAACAATACAAAAAACACCTCAAAAAACCTACAGTACCTCCAAAACTACTTATCCTCATCCACCACCCAAAAGGATAAAAAGGATAGATTTTTAGTTCCAACAGCCTAACAAATCTGAAAACTTGTGGACAAGTCCTCAAAAAGTGAGCAAGAAGGACAATAACGGTAAAAGGCTACTTGACAATAAAAATCCACAGAAAGAATCCATTTTTTCCCAGTTAGCGGAATTTATTTTTTATCCCAAAGCTAAAAAATGGAGAAAGACTCAATCTTTACCTAAAAATCTCTGGGGAGGTGTTAAAAAATCTCACTTTATTCCTTCACAATTTCACAGCATTCCCAAAACCCAAACAGCAAAGTGATATAAAAACAGTATAAGCATAATAAATAAAACGCAAACCAATTCCGTGCATGATTTCAATAATAAAAAAAATTACAAGAAAAGACAATGCAACAAACTCTTCCTTCATGCATTGCAGGCTTAGAAGAAATAAAAGGACAAAATTCACTAACCATTTTGAGAGGATTTATTCTTCACCTCCACCCGAGGATCAAACGTGTGGACCACATTGTCAAAAGTTGTTGATTCAGTAACCTCAACAGGGGAAAACTGTACATAATTTGAGGAATACAGACGATACGCAATCCCAAGTAATAGAAAACTAACAGCAAACTTCACCAAACCTGATGAAAGTGGGTTCTTCTTTGTAAGGTTGTAAGTACAACTCAATTGTTTCATCGTTTTGGCCTACAATTAGGAGTCCTACCGAAGACCCTGTTAAGGAAAAACTATGATTAGCGGGTAGGTGTGTCTTAGTAACCCATGGAAGGGAGGATGCCAAGTTAAATTAAATCAGGAAAAGCTCAGTTTATGTACTTTTTGGCAAGTTATAAAATTGGGTTGTTGCTAATGAAGCCAGCAGATGCAAAACACATTAATTTGGCATGCATTATAGGCCAAAAAAACATCTCAAAGTGGAGTAAGCAATAAAAATAAAAAGAAAGTGGGGATATGTTCAGAACATCAGGGAGAAAAAAAAATATCTAGATCTTCGAAACGACAAGCGTGCCGGGCTGGATTAAAATCTGCAAAGAATATTTGTCACAGACTTACTAGTAATACAAATCCTAATTTCCTGCCGAAATTATATATTACATGTAATATGTTAGATATTTCCAATTTTGTTTCTTTACAATCACATAATAACAATTGTCCTCTTTATTCTGGCATCCGTGAACTACAAAAGAGGATTCAAGTTGGCGAGGGCATGGTCATAAACACATTCCCTCTCCCCTTTCTTGTGCCAGTTATTATGTGGTTAAGAAATGCTATAAATACTAATCACATCTCATCAGCGTAAAATCTTCTTTCTTGGTAATTATGTAACTATCTTGACTAACTAATTTTTTTTTTTTCTCTCCTATGCATCTATTTCTTGACCACTAATTTATTGTTTTATTCCCCTATCTAGCCGTCCTCACATTTTTAATGATGTTGCCATGCATTATTATTAATTTCGATTTACCTTCCAACATTTACTACAATTTATCAAAACAAGAAGTTTGATGGTAAAAACATGTCTTTACATGCTTACCTATTATTTGGGAATAAAGTGCTCTTCCTCCTTTTTTCAGAAAAATACAAAGAGAAGAAAACATATGTTCAAGTGGCTAGAGGGGGCAGCGTCATGAAACCTTACACCAGTGATGGATGTTTCTAGTGATCTATGAATGATTTAAAATCTAATTAAATTATTTACTATCTGTACCAGTCTAGACTTAACAATGGAAAAAAGACAGGTCAACAACCGTTGCACGTGGTGACGAGGATGACGATTTAACTACCGTAAACTATGAAGTGAACAAATTATTTGAGGGTTAATAACACTTTGCCCTCTAAAGGTACAGAGGGATCATATTTTGCTCCCCTAACCTTTAAATATATATATTTTGCCCCCCAGTCAAGTAGGTGAGAGAAAATAAATAGTCAAATGATACAAATATTCTTGACTTGATAGTGAGAAAAATTTTAGGAAAAAAAAAACTCAACCGTTACAATATTTTTTAAAAATATTTCTACAAACTTTCAAATAAAATAAACCACTGAATTTTAGATGAATTAAATATAAAAAATAGCTAACAAAAAATGTGATTATGATATCATAAAAAATTATACTTTTTGTATTGTTAAAGAGGATATTTACTAATTTTTTACTAAATAAAAATTACAATGTTATGAAGGCAAAGCTAAAATTGAAACTTTTGATTTTTTGTCTTGATTTAAGGAAAATTCTTAATTTACAAAAAAAATATTAATTTTAACTTTGCATTCGTAACAGTGCAATCTTTATTTGGTAAGAAATTAGTAAAAGTGCTCTCCAATAGTACAAGAAATATAATCCTGTATGATATTATTGTCACATTTCTTGTTAACTATTTTTCATATTTAATTAATCTAAAATTCTGTAGTTTACTTTATTTGAAAATTTTTCATAAATATTTTTATAAAATATTGTAATGCCTAAGTTTTATTTTCAGAAATTTTCCTCTTTGCCTAGTCAAGGGTATTTGTGTCATTTGACTATTTATTTTAATCAAATTTTCTCTCACGTAATTGATTAAGGGGGCAAAATATATATATTTAAAGGTTAGGGGTCAAAGTGGTACTCCCCCATACCTCTAGGGGGCAAAGTGTTATTAACCCATTATTTGATTAGGTCGCCTTGCAAAGTGAGCTCTGAGGCCTGGGCACTACAATCTCCGGCAGATCATTTTGGGCTTCTTGGGCTCTGGTTCTAGAAAATCTGTAGGGCAGTTTGAAGAGGGCACAATAGCATGTCTGCTTGAACAACCCATATCAAATGTCCCAAAAAGACACATGTTAAGGAACAAGAGATATCTTGGTCTCTGTCTTGGGCTTTTGTCCAATTTTCTGTGGAAATTATGCAGCCAGCTCTGAATTAGGTGCATCGTAATGGACACGGCTAAAAGGGCCGTGGTGTTGGCAAATTTGCTCGGCAGCACAACTAATCGCTGTGTGTTATGGAAGGACAGGCATGAAGATGAAGCGCTAGATTGAAGTGCAAACACAATTGTGCATAACTCCCTTCCTAAATGGAGACGAAGTTGTTCAGAACCATTTTTAATTACGTGACAATTCTCTTTAAACTCCAGTAAATTTTCGGGGTAAGATAGATAAACAAGAGCAGAGATGTTAGATGTTTCCAATTTCCGGTAGGAAATGCCAGGATGTTATCTGTACAACCCGTTGAATGAACTGGGAAAAAAGGGATCTACGTATCCAAATGCAGAATATAATGTATTAACACTGAAGAATTCACATTTCTGAAAACCAAACAAGTCAATTTGAAACAAAATCCATGATAGGAAAGTAATTCCTTCCACATCTGCTATATGGTATCAATCATGCGACTTCCAAAGTTCCTTGGTAATAATGCAAGAGAGTTCTTTAAAGAATGGCTTCCACAGAATCCTAAATACAGTTGTCTACTCAATTTGAATGAACTGTAGTTGCTCAATATCTTTGATACATTTGAAGGACTTGTGCAATTCTGTAGTCCCTTGAAAACTCAGTTACACCACTGCTTTTGGAACTTTCATGCCAAACCCACGCTTTAACTTTTCAACTCTGCAATAAACTTTCATTCGTTAGAGAATTACTGGAACAGGTCTTGGTAGCGTACAATATTTTCGTGTACATTGTAGCCAACAGAAAAGGAAAAAAGTGAATTTAGGACCATGGGTGTGCACGTGTTGCATGTCCTGCTATAATATCTGTATTTTCAATTTTAGTTCCATACAGACAGCAACAGTTCACATGAGAAGGCAAAATGACCCTTCATTTTTTTTTGCTTTCCCTTAGATGGGGAGCTTTTGTCTGAAATATCAAGACAAATGGCCATCCATTTCTTTTCTTATTGGCTGGCAAGCAGTATATGAAACTGTGATTAAATCTTGGATGCCCTAGCCATTTAAGCTGCAGACCTAGAGACACAGAAGGAGAAAATTTCCTTTCCTCCGTTAAAGTGGATGGATAAAAGTTGTTCTGATTGCGAGGTATGCTGACAATGCTCTTTGAGTTGGGCGATGCTGAAAATGTTCCTTGAGCAAGCATAAATTGTTTTGATTATGAGATCTTGTCACAGATATTCACAGGTTCAAGAAATTAATGAATAAGAAGTTAAAAATCAAGGTAAAAAGAACTTGAATAACTGAAGAAAATTTAACTATAAAGTCAGGCTTACGTTGGTGCAAGTTTGCCGAGGCTTTCTATCTCTTCACCGGTATCTTCATCTAGGACCCTACCAGAAATCTCAACAATGAAAGATCTACCTGTGTCAGTTGGAAGCCCTCTACTTGCCAGCAAATTCAAATCTTTTTGATGAAGCTCTCTACCATTGACAAAAACACCCGTGCTTCCACCAGTGCAATTTTTAGGCATGGGATAGTTGAATTCTTCAATAAACGGCTGAAAGAAATGAAGTGTCTTCACAAAATGTGGGAACAACAAATTTATCACAGATGCCTAAGCTACACATGCTAAAAGGTGTAGAAAATCTTACAGGAATTATGCCAAGACAAGGGCCGCTCATCACACCCCAGAATCCAACACGGAAATCATACCTGGTAGAGGGCAATAGAGCAAAGCATATGATTAAAAGATAGACAGAAAACATTCTTCTTTAAGAAAATGTAACTTGCGGTAAAAGTTGTTGTAGCATAACAGGGATTTTTGGTGATATCATGTGTGACAGTATGGAATTTCATTGAATCTGACCATCCAATGCTCTGTACTACCATATTCAGAAATTAATTTGGGGTCATTTTCCCATAATATTCAAATCCTTCTGGGATATAAAATCTATGACGATAAATACATATGGATAACTGCAGAATCACAAAGGTCCTAGTGGCTTCCATATAAGGTTTTGATTGTACTTATATAACACTTACGATCTTGTATCAAGGGAACTAGATTACATGATTAGTTTACATCTTTTTCTCTCTTACTCCCAACATATTTACACCAATGATGAATTGGCTAATCAAAAAGCCACCATATGCAAGATTTGCAGCATGCTCTCTTTCCTGGCATACCTATAAAAGCAAGTAGAGACATTTTCAGTTTGATGTAGTTAAGAGGTAACTGATCATTACCAGCAAGCAGCAAAACTGCAATCTCTATTCCCTTGTTCTTTCAAAGAATAGGATTGCCTAAAATCAGCAGTTAATCTGCAATTTTCTATTTTCCCATTTTCCGTCTCCAACCTCTAAGAGATAGCACAGTTAAAAGATTCCAATGGTAAGATCATGATAGAGAGAACCCTTCTTTGAGAAAGGGTCTGGTTCTTAAGGGTCTGGTTCTTAGTAGAAAGAAAGCATAGGTTTTGTGCTGGCTAGGCACACCACAACCACTATTCATTCTTACCAGGCCTTATGTCTTTTCTTTGATAAGGGATTACACAACTAATAAAGGCAGCAGCAACATCAAGAAGAGCAGATAATCTAATGTTGCAGATTAAGGCAAAACTGCATTTGTGTCAGAGAGAAAGCATTACAAAAAACTTACCAGTAGTGTCCAGGATGGATTGATCCGGCTAATTTTTCGGCCTTTTTAATTAGCCTATCTGAAATAAGATTCCCATTAACTGTAACATTTGCCTTTTCCTGCTCTGCGTCATGATTAGACCTATTAGAGTCCCAAATGCTCTTTTTTATCATGCCTACAAAAAAGGATTCGGATGCTTTATTGGCTCTCATTTGATCTCCTTCTCTGCTTGCTTCACCTGAATCTAAAGATGTTCCTGTGTTAGCGTACTCATTGGGTGATATCTCTATCTCAGTTGCTAATGCATCATTCACGGAATTCTGCCTTGACATAGTCTTTTTTGGCATAACTTTTTCCCGTTCAGAGTGCCCACTTCTGTTTCCATCTTCAAAATGGTTAGCTACATGGCTTTTATTAGAATAATTGAAGTAATCTTTAAGTAGTGAACCTGCAGGAGGAGGAGATATTTTGCCCTTCACTGTTTGCTCAGAAGAATTCAAATTTTTTCTAATTGCAGTCAAGATATCCAGGTTTTCCTCTTTCTCGGAAGGGGAGGAAAATGTAGAATGAGGACTTCTCATGTCAGCAGACTTAATGGAGCTTCCCAGGCAATAACCAGAATTATCGTAATCATCAGAGGAAGAGTTTGTGCTTGCCCAGTTTAAATGACCATGGGTGTGTGAACTCTCTTCCTTCAAACTGTCACAGTGGCTTATATTGAACTTTTCATTACTTGCATTTGCTTTGGCATGAACGGAAACATTAAGCCTCTTAGAGTCAACTGTTAACAAAATTAAAGTAGAGCATGCCCCACATCTCATTTTCTTTAAGTTTCCATTTAGAAAAACTTTCTTGGGCAGTTGCAGTAACTGATGACAACATTGGCATGCCAAGAATGGAGCACCACCTGCTATAGGCTGACATCGACGTCCACTAGTAGTTAGAAGAACCCTTGCAGGACGGCTACGAACAAAACCACTAACTTCAGTTTTCAGATCACTAGGCCATCTTGTGTGGGATACCGAACTATTAGACCTGAAGGTAGAAGGAGCATTAAATTTTGCACCATAATGTCGTGCACCAAATGCATTTTGATATTCATGATGATAGAATGCTGGATCCTTTGTGACATCAGAGAAGTGTGTAACACCATATGCATTGGGTGGAACTTGGCGTGGAACTTGATATTTATTGTAGCAATGGAAGCAAGAGCATGATGGGAGGTGATGGTTTATGTTGGGTGAGTATGACTCACATGCATCCATAGGATTTAAATTACCATCCGCATACACTCCAGAAAAGCATGCATGAGGTGGCTTTTGTTGAAAAGAGGCAGGACCATGGTGTGGACCTCCCCTGTGCATCTGGGACCTCCAAGGATGCTCAAATTCTTGGAGATGGCCAGAAGTATGCATGGAAGGATAAAATCCATGCCCAGCTATTGCATGCCTATCCATAAAAGGAGATGTCTCAGCATAGTTATACAACGGTCTAGCAATGTGATGATTAGGAAAGGAATAAGGTGCAGAAGCCCTATTGATTGCCGAAGAGCTATCAGGAAACAATTTCTCAGTATAACCATAGGGATCCGGGGGAACCACTCTCCTATCAAGTGGAAATTTGTCTTTAGGCCTGCCAGCCGCACCACAAGATTGACTAAGTTTATCTTTCAGCTCATCCAGCTTCCGCAAAAGTTCAGCTCGATTCTCTCCAAGCTTCCCACGTTTGTCAGACCCGTCCATCTCATTCAGGTTTTTCAGTAGTTCCCCATTACCATAACTGCCCTGCGACTGATAATCTGATGGTCCCTCTTCTAAGTATTTTGAAGGTGAATACCTCAAACCATCAAAATCAATTCTTTGAGCCCTTTGGAAGCCCTCCATCTCATTTCTCCCCTTAATTTTCCAACCCCACTGTTCACCTGATCTTTCTAATCCTTTTCCATTCCCAGTCTGAGGCTTCATATCCTCAAAATTTTTGTCCATTTTGGCACCACTAATCCGGCTGATGTCATCATATATCTCCGCATCATCCTCAGAAACCCACTTATCAGCTCTGGTCACCAGACTAGTTCCATAATTTTCAATTCTATCACACAGAATTTTCCTTCCCTCACTTCTATTAGAAGAACTGCCATTAGACTTGACATCATCCTCACAAATATTACCTACGTTTATTCTACTCATTTCAGAAACTCCAGCATTCTTAGATTTCTCAGAAAATCTCCCTGGACACCCTTCAATCCTCTCTTCATCAGACTTGTCAGATAATGCATCCACATCACCATTGGTGTTCTTAGCTGTCAATTTATATAAGAAAACAGAAGTTGCAAAAAATCACTTCTCACGGCATTTTAATTATACAAAACCAAGGAAATTTAACCTCAGTATATGCTTCAGTATAACTAGGATCAATGACAATAAAGGACAGAACTTTTTAAGAAAAATCCCATATCTCCAATTGCATGCACTTGAAAAGAGACAATAATATAATCAAATTAACTGGAAAATAATCATTCAAAAACACCACTTTTCACCAAAAATCCCATCTTTCCAATCAAATAGATAAATACAAGAGAGAAAGGTTGAAGAAATGTACCTCTCAGCACAGCACCGCAACCACCACACACATAAACAGAGTAATCAGTAAGCTCAGGAAGCAGGTTTTCACACTTCGGACAGCGAACTAAACGAACTTTTGCTGGTTCAGACATTCTTTTATCAACAACTTCCCAGCTAGTCCTGAGGCCAGCCCACAAAAGCAAATTCAAAGAAAATAAGAGGGGTCGAAAAAAGATTTCATTTCAACCGAGAAATCTGATTGTTCCGCTGCAATAATGAAGCATCACAAACACGCAAGAATTTTTCTGAGGTTTGAGTAGTAGTAGACAATGTTTCCCAGTTACCACCTAGCAGTGGAAAATAAAGAAAAGGGGTTCAAAGGAAAAAGGAGAAATTAGCAGGCTGTTTCTGTTTCTTTGCTTTATTTCTTCGTTTCACATTTGTGTTTGTTTGTTTGGTTTCTCTCTCGGGGCCTTGAGAGAAATCGAGTTTGTACGGTTTCTACATAAAAATGAGGTTGAGAATTTTATGACAAAGTAAACAATTCCATAAAATAATTTATTAACAAAAGTTTGTAGTGTTTTGTCAAATAGGCAAAAATTATTTGGAGCGTTAAAAAGCCATCTTTCTTTGACATTTACGAATTGCACTTGGCAACTAGTAATTGCATTTTGGAGTAGTAAACTGTTCTCCTGTTGAAAATTTGAGGTTGTTTTCAAAGGTTCCACAGAACGTACTCATATCTAAATCATACTTATGATACATTTTTTAGAGTACAATAAATTTCAATTATCGAAATATTGCGAGAGCATCTCAAAAGTTTACCTAAATCAATGCTTATAAATCTTATTAGATATTGTAAAGAAAATTCCTTAGCTTAAATTGGCGTAGGATATCTTTTCATGCACTCTAAAGCTTCGGATGGCATTGTTTGCTTCTTCACATGGTGATGATATGTATTTAGGTGACTAGTGACCGGCGAGAGTAAAGAAAAAGCATGATTTGGCCTTTCTAGAGAGAAACGAAAGTGCGTAAACCCATAAATATTGTAATAAATTTTGTGTACTGCTCTGCTGCTGTACAACTACTACAGGAACAGTGGTACATTCTGAGTTCATGTTCAGGCAAGAACAGTGAAACTCAGTCATCACAGTCCAACAATTCTTTCTTTTCAGTTTCTGGCCTTTGAGTTCTGACTGAGTTCCTCTTTCTTGAGGTATAGTACTACAAATAAATTCGTTGAGTCGGTATCACATCACATGAATCGAATACATCATCATCTCTTTTGTTATTATCATAGCTGCATCTTTTTTCACAGCTCATATTATTATCACTGTATCTTTTTCACAGCTCATGTTATTCAAGGATCCATTACACGTCTAACTGTGAGATAGTATTAGATACATTTAGCAGGCTATATCATATATTATGTAGTGTATTAAAATTAATTATTTGTCATCAAATATTACAAAGTGTGTCTCTTTATCTAAAACACTATGAGTTTGAATTATGGGTTCAAAATACTTAAATCAAGTTATTAATATTATATACTAAACAAATCTCATATCTCCTATCGATATGAAACTACAAATACAAGTATCACATTCACCTCTCCTTAAAACCTTTGCATTCTTGCAAAGCCCAACAAAAATTTTTCACTACATTGTCTAGTGATAACATTTGTAACATACTGGGTTTAGATTGACCTAATAATTTTTTAGTGTAAATTACAAGTTCAAATTGTTTAAGCCAAATTATTAATAATTCATAATCCATAATATTATATATCAAACAGATTTCATATTTCCGACCGACGTGAGAATACAAATAGGGGGTATCACATTATGACCACGTGAGAACATAGATGATCTATTTTATACTTTTCCTCAAATCATAGCATGTTACTAAATTTATCCTCCTGTACGAAATCTAAGTTTATGGCATTGGCTAATGGAAATTCATCAAAAGAATTGATTAGTAATCTCATCGAGTCATATCTCCTGATAATAACGAAGTCAACTACACTGAGACTGTATTTGTTTGAACTGAAAATATTTTCTGAAAAATATTTTCATCAATTTCTTGTGTTTGGTTTCATTATGGACTAAGAAAATATTTTCCCGTGAAAATGATTTTACATCGACTGGAGTAAAACAACTTCCAAAGCCCAAATACTGAAGTTGTTTTCCATATGAAGCGCCTAGCTATCTTTGTACGTTCCTGCCACCTCGGTATGCTTTTTTTGCTTTAGTTTCAAAAGACAATATTCTAAAAAAACTGAAATATCAAATTAGCCGATCCGATTGTTTTCTCATTCTATTACTCTTCTTTATTCTTCTTTTGCATCATACATAGATTCACTTCATGGAATAGACAAACAACGGGTAGAAATCTACGAAGTTCGCGCAATTGAGAGAGGAGATTTTCCTTGGGAAATTGTTGCAGATGAGACATCTTTGATATAAGAGAAAGGGCTGCCATGAGAGATTGATAATGGGGGAAAGAAATGGGAGATAGAGATGCGATAGAGAAAGAGGGGAGAAATAGAGAGAAATGGATTGGTTGCAGTAAGCAGTTGCTACAGAGGAAAGGGACAGCATTCAAAAGTCAGGGTTGTGGAAGGTACGCAATTGACACAGAAAAGATATTTTTTTAAAATTAACCAAATATCAGAAAATTTATAAAAATAAAATCTTTTCTTAGAAAATATTTTTCGTGAACATATTTTCACAAAAGAAAATTTTTTACGTCCAACCAAACAGACTCATGTCGATGTCTTTTCTCAAACTGAGGCAATAATCTGATGTCAAGGAGAGTTGGCAAATATTATATAGCACGATAACATATGGTCTAAAAAGGGTATACTTTGGGTGAAAGGTATTAGGCTAGGATTTTGACATTTGTATTTAATAGAGGTCTCATCTCATTTCGTTGTTGGTTGTGGGCAGTTATTGAAAACCAACCAGCACGAAAAGGAACCAAAACACATTCAATATATAAAAACCTAAATAAAAGAAAAATATTTATGTTAGCTGAAAGGAAAAATAAATAAATATCGATAACAAGAATGAACCTTTTTTTATTGTTGTACAATTTAGGCTCCAATTAAGAGTAGGGGCTCACAAGGGGTGTTCTGGGTCACAGTGGGTAACTCTACTATGACCAAAAGGAGAAGGGGTTTTTTATTAAAAAAAAAAAAAAAGAAGGCAGAAATTGATTCTCCAACTGAAAAGGTCAAAAATTAATTCTTGAAATCAGGTATTCCTGTTTAATTTGTTGGAAGGCCAGAGGCCCAATTTACCGTTTGCAATCCAACACCTAAAACTTAAAACATCTGAACAAACTAGAACTGGACTGAGACAACTGTAAAGCTCATGGTTGTATTGGTACTTGGGAAGCAGTTTTGCCATTTAAGACGGCCCAACAACAAACTCAAGTTAAGACCACAACCCAAAAGACAACCAAATTAAGGCCGAATCCAAAAGTTTCTGTGGTTCTTCTTGGTCTGAGTTTTCTTTCGAAATAGTGTTCACTTTTCCTGCTATCAAGTTCAATCTTGTGTATCTTTAAATTAAAACGCACAAAACACATTTTAGCACCAAGTGCTGCTGAAACCATTATCAAAAAAGCTTCTTGAGAAAATGATCAATCCATTATTATAAGAATGATAAAAAAAAAAAAATCAATAAATGGTTCTTCCTGCAATTGAAGAAATAAGGACCTCACCACCTGGGACCTGGAGTAGCGTTGGAGATGGAAAGGGATTAGAGCGTAACTCCTGAGCACCACTACAGCAATTACGGAAAGTGGCTTACCAGCTTTAATGTCCATCCCAAAAAGAGAGCAGTTTTAGTGGTTGATTTTTCGTATGAAAATGGAATGCTGAATCAGTTATGACTGTCGCTGTTATGCTGCATTTTTTTGACAAGGATATTCACCTAACCTCAACTTAGCAATACATTATATGCACTACATAAATTGGATCCAGATATGATAACATGGCATCAGCAGAGCTAGATGGCTTAGCTGAAACGTGGAATTACAATAATCCAACAACAAAAAGACTTGGCTAAGAACACGGTTCCTATCTGTTTGGTGAGTCGACCTCGCGCATGCTATCATGCTTTCATATCTGGTTACCATAAAAGAAACAAAAAGGGGAATGTACTTTTGCATTTATTCAACCACACACTCAAACATAGACGCACAATTTCGCATGTCCAACCGGAGATATAGCACAAATAAAGGTTATGTTTGCCATAGAATGAAAAGGTTATCCCACTTCTATTTTTTTCCACATTCGGTACAAGTAATTAATAACGCATGTTGCATCTTTTTTTTTGTTTGAGCTAAAACAAATTGACAGAGTTGCTTTCAAAGGCTTGTGGGAAAAACTAACATAACCAAAAGCAAAGCCGTGGCATGTATCAAGGAAGCATGAAAATACAGACAAAAATAGATATACAACCTAGGAGACTATAACTGCAATTATGGAAGTTTTGTAAGTGCAAGGTTCAAGAAGTTTTGCTTGGCTATGATTTTTTTTTTCCCGTTAGCATGCTGGGGACAATGTGAGAATGGGAGTTGAACCTAAACGTTTTCCGTGAAAAAGATTGATAATTGTCACTATTCTAATCCTTGCTCTCAGCAGCATAATATATATGAAATTCGACACAGCAAAAGCAGCTCATTTGATTAGTTAATTGTTAGTAACATGATTAGTTCGCCAAAGAGGGAGACCATAGAGTATTTCTGTGTCCTACATTTGTCTGGTGCGTGCATAAAGATCTCTAAGTCCATCTTACAAGCGGCCTCATGGTGTAATGGCACTTTGATTTTTGATTTTTTTTTTGTTAACCATGCCTATTTGTTAAAAGTTCAAGTGAAAGCACTATAGTTTAATTTCTACAGTTGTGTGTGCCATTAACGCAGCTATTTCCTCGCGATCAAGTATCCCAATGACAAAAATCCACATTTACTTCCATATAAACAGTATGGGACAAAAATAATTTGTAACAGCCCTCTTCAATTGGATCCATGAGGATTGAACTATCCTACGTTTGGTAAAGAAAAAATTTTCCGACTTAAGTTACACCTGTTAGTTACAATTTTAAAAACAGGTTACACAAGATATATTTCAGCAAATTAAGATTGGAAATGGAAAAAAAAACAAAACAAAAGAAACTTGAATCTTGCATTTGCATATGCATATGCCTTTGAGAGATATTGATTCACAAAGCATAAAGAAAGAAAGAGGACAAGACAATCAATCGAAAATTGAAAGCTTGTGATTAACAAGCAGCTACATTCATCAATCATCTCTACATAATCTTAACCTATTTCCTCGAAGAATTAATCCTATTATAAACTTTAGAAATCCCACAGTTAATTTTCAGCTTCTTAGGCTTCTCGACTCTTGCACCACATATTCTCCTCTTCCAAGAATCCCTCTCCATAAGTTTACACAAAAAAGTTGCTAAAACAAAAGCCCCTCTTGCCTTCTTTGATGCAGCAGCTTCTTTACTTACTGTTGAAGATGAAAACAACGAAGGAATCAAATGATTCGATGCATGAGAAAATCGAGAGCTCTTCTCCTGTCTTGATCCGCTAAGAGATGGCAAAACCAGGATATGCCTGTCGATCACATGGCTGAGAGAAACCAGTTCATATGAATCATATAGAGGGCTACCACAATCCCATATACGAATTGCCTTATCTTCTTCTTTTTCTTTCTTTTTCTCTTCATGATCAGATAATGCTTGTTTCTCTTTCATCTGGACGATGATGCAGAAGTTTCTTGATGCCACTGGAGAGTGGACTTTCTTCTACAATTTCTTGGTAAGTAAAAAGTCACGGCATGTTCTTTTTTTGTGGCCAACTAGAAAGATTCTGTGGCAGTTTAACATTCGAGCCGACCATAATCCTACATAATCACTTGCCTTGCCAGTGAGAAACCCTCCCTTTTTTAATTAGTTTAGGCAACCTATCCAATTTAGAAAATTAAGAGTTGAAAATTCCAAAACTCTCCCCATTTTATTATGCTCTTGATCTTGTGCTTTATGGGGGAGATAATTGTTCTTTGTCATTAGAAAAAAAAGGTAACGTGCATAATTATTTTTTATTATTGTAAAAAATGATGAAATTTCATTAATGAGTAATACGTAAGAGAATGGAGTGGCATATTATACGTATATTTGTTGAATAGATCTTCTTATATAATATTGCAGTTACGGTAATAAAATATATGGTTTAATGACCACCAATCTTTGTGTATATACCAATTTAATGGGATGTGATGATTTTTGGTAAGCAATTAAACAATATAATCTTGCATTGCAACTCTTTTTTCTTTTTCAAAAATGCAAAATAAATTTACTTTTCTAATGTGAAGTTGGAAACAAGTTGCATTTTAATATTCGATGTTTCAAATTAGTTTAGTGTTTTGCTATCTTATGTGTTCTGATAGAGCGTCTATTTATGGAATTAAATCCATAAATAGTGTGAGGGTATATATGAAATAAAAAATAAAATTGGAGGCTTGGAGAAACTAGTGGAGTGAATCAGAAAGTTTGCACAAAATTATCTTTTTCCCTTTTATATTTCTAAAACCAGGGCATAGGAAAAATTGGATGGACGTGCTCTTTCAACTCTCAAATTTGCTTCCTCAAGAAACCAAGTAGCCAATGGTCATGGAAAAAGGATTTTTTTTTTTTTTTTTTTTTTTTTTTTGGATATGCTGATAGCTTTTCCCACAAACATGTGCAGCTTAAATTTTTTGTTCAGACTAAGTTGCAACTTGGAAGTAGAATAATGGGAACTTCTTCAATTATGAATACGCGAAGGAACACCAATCCAAGAGAAGATTAGTTGGAGATCTAATCGTTGGTCTTCTCGCCTAGGGTGAAAACTTTAGATCAGCATAAAAAAAGTAACGAAAAAGACAGCAACAAAAGAGATTAGAGAACTCAACTACCAAATTATAAATTTGTACACTTTGTACTGCTATTAAGAACTGGTAGCTGCCCAACAGATAGGAGTAACACGACAGCCTAACTAGCGACAATAAACAACTCTTCTCTCTCTGTATGTTTAGTCTGAATCTGAAATCACAAATTCAACTAAAAGGCAGTACTAAAGTAGCTCTTAACAACATTATTACAAAGTATTTGCAGCACTGTGCTATTGGAGGGGCCAACACATCGTGGTGTCTTGAACTGACTCACAGCAGCTCCTAATCCAACATAATGATCCAAGATCTTATGGAAGGTTCCCCTCTTCACAATTCTGAGCTCAAGTGCTCCAATGGCTTTAACTTTGCGGGAGCTGACATATCCAGCATCAAAGAAGGATTTGTCCAAGCGATTGCAGCATTGCTCTAAAATCTCGTCGCTTGCATCCCCACTTATTTCCCAGAAGATAACATAGTGGCCTGGCTCGGTCAATGAATCAACACGGCTGGTGAAATCAACTACTTCCAGCTTATCTTCTGCTAAAACCCTGGCTGCAGCTTCTACAGCTAATTGCAAATCTTTCTCTGTATTCTTGTCAATGTTGATTGTGAGCAGAAGGTTTCTCCTGCAAATGAATTGGAGTTCTGGAGTCGAGTTGTGAAAGCCTTTTACCTTGACCACATCCCCTAACCTATAACGATACAGCCCTGTATTTTGCAACATGTACAAAATACATCTCAGTTATTGGCATATCGCAATGAGCAAAAATCAATCTACGTGCACTTGGAAAAATGATCAAACAAAATTCTCAAGTCATAAATCAGTTGCATAAGTTAGGAACCACTTTCCTATAAATAGAGATCCAGACTAGTATTCTACTACAAATAATTTTCCCCCCTTCCAAGTGAAAAACTTATCTTAGCTTGGATTGAAGTTGGCTAATCCTGACTAAACAGCTTCCCAAAATAATCAAAAAATAAAAAGTTTGTTACTCCGCCAGTGCCATTAGGTACATTGTGCAGGTTTGCCTGCCCATAACGTAATTAATTTTAGTAAACACAATAATTCCAGCAAATTTAGTACTTTAAAACCATATAACAGAGGAGATAACTATAATTAAAAGAGCAGTCAAGCAAGATAAAGGGACCTCTTTAGATGATTATATGCTTAATCTAATAATTGCTGTCAAAAGTCACTTGTTTTGTCAGGTCAGTCAAACATCTTCCTTATTTTTCGTAAGCAAAACACATAAACAATTACATTTTCAAGGCCATGGAAAATGTGGTATTCTAATATATGTGAGTTAATAAATGAATATACAAGTACCTAAAGGATGCTTTGTATGCCTTTCAAGAAGATTTAGGCAGAATCAAAGACTTTCATTTACATGGCTTTAACAACTACCAAAGTCTTTTGCCTGCTTTCATATTCAGCAGCAGCTTTTGCTGCCTATGTTGAAGTTATGGTGCATAAGTAAATTCTTTCACACTCTATTTTCATACTTGGCCCGTACATGTGTTCTTCTCTCTGAATTGATTTTCCAACCATTAATTTTTCCAAAAATATTTATCATACCCATGTTATCTGATATTTTAAAATTTTAAAGGTTACAACGCAAAAGTTAGTAGTTGGAACCCTAATTTTCAAGTGAACAAAGAAAATGACATTACCACCAAAAAAGATTCTGCTGACAACGAAAAGTTAAAAAAGGACATTCAGTTGAAATAGGAGAAAGAAATCTTCTTCATTTATTTCTCTATTAGAAGCCATTGCAGCAGTATTGTTGTCAATCATGTGTACGGCATCCATAATTGCAGAGACAACATGATCAATACTTTAGGCTAATAAACAATATTATCGTCTACGATCAGAGTAGTGGCAAGCACATAAAACAAATCTATGAAATAAAAAAGCTAATACATAGAAACAAGACCTGGAGACCTTTTTATATTTTATTAGACACGGTGCACATGCATAGTCTGAACTCTGAACAAAAGCAACTTTTCCTACAATTTTGTCACACCTAATGGGTACCAGAGATGGAACCTGCATAGAATTTTCTTCTCATCTTTTGAAATGCAACAAGAGTAATAAAAAGCACAGTGCAAAGTATTATCAGTAAAATTGTTTAATTAAATCTAGGCTCTAGCCACTTGTGTGCTATCCAGCTGGTTTACTCATCTGATCAAGAGAAAACAAAAATGGACAGTCAATGATCCAAACTGCACAGGCTATTAACAGAATTGGAGTCACTAGCGACGGATAGAAAGACAAATTTATACCTGCAAAACTTGTTATGACAACTTCATATTCTTCACCAACTTTTACTTCAGTAAGACCAACTGGCTTGGCTTCCCCTGAAAGAGAAGTGCAATTCTCTTGCTTTAGGCCATCAAAACATTTGCGCAGAGGAATAAACTCAAAATAACCAATATTCGGAAGAACAGCAAAAGTGGCCAATTCTGGGGGTAGATGTGGATTAACGTTTGCTCCAATCCAACCTTCAGAAGAGCCATAATCTGCACTTAATAATGGTAGCTCTCCTGCGTAATGCCTCAATTTTTTCAAATAAGGTTCCATGGACCCCGTCATTATCCCATATATGTACCTGGTATTGGGAAATAGCTCTGGAATCAACCCATAACAATTGCTCAATCCCTTACACTTGTTATAAATTGTATCAGCCAATTCAGGGTTTGGCTTGAGTAATTTTAACATTGCTGTTCTAATTGATGGGACAGAAATTCGATTGCTTAAGACTCCTTCTCTTATATCAGTACACAATTCCTCCCAGTCCTGTTCAAAGGTTCGAAAAGCATGAACGATGCTGTGTGCAAATGTAGAAGAAATTACTTGAACTTCTTCCCTGAAAATGAGTCCACATAAAAGATGGCAGTATAATGATTGGTGAAAATCTGGGCCAAATATCACTTCATCAGGGCTGCAACATGGCGTCTGCATAGCCTTCATTGTTTTCTTAAACAGAGGATTACGGTATACATTTGTGGTGGCAGTTCCTGCAGCCAATCCTCCTTTAGTTTTGAATTGCCTACTGCCATAGATGAATTGCAAACATTTCCCGTTACCAACCGGGAATTCCCTGCAAGAATTAAAGAATTTTCATCTGAGTCACATGTCACTATTATTTAAAGCATTCACTAGACGCCAATGTGAATAGGAAAAGATAAAGTGTAAATAGCTAAAATGTATGCCTAGGTCTCGGCTCCCAGTCTCTGATTACCATTTCCCAACCCTATCAGCAAGGAAAAGATGAAACACAAGTTTGAAATTAGAAACGTAATACAACAATCAACATCGTAGAACAGCTGCGAGACAACCATAAAGGGAAAAAGCTAAAGTTAAAAGGACAAACAATGTCGTCATGATACATGGAACGCAATGAATCCACTCGAGACAAAAATGAAATCATTGAATTTAGCAGGACAATAATTAGAGTTACAGCAACTATTCACTATAATTTAATTTAAGACAAATAATCCTATTGAGGTTTTAGTTCCTCTATGGTGTTGAAAAGGAAGAATAAAGTGCAAAAGGCTAAAGTCCATCCTTATCAAAGGATAACTAATGGAGCATTAGAAAACCATTCAGATTCCAAACCGAAGCAGTAGTGCAAGAAAGTGAAACACTTGCCTGTTCCTAAACGAATAAGAAGTTTTGTAGATTTGCATGGTGGATTCCATCAATTCATCATTGAAAGGCACAAACTTGGGCATCCCGCGAGTAGTACCGGAACTACAAGAAAATCCCAGTTACACAAATCTGCAAACAGCCATAAAGAATAGTGCTTTTTCACCCCCAAGAAATAGACAGTTGACTTACCTTAAGGAGATGATTGTTATTGGTTTCTCAGTAAGAATTGGGGAATTATCACCCTCTACAATCCTCTTAATATAAGGTTCCAAATCCTCATGAGTGACCAGAGGAAGACAAGCCTTAAAACTGTCTGGATCAGTTCTTCCATCAAGACCCCATTTCTTCAAGTACTCTGTACCACCATTTTCTTCCAGAATTTTCTCAAGTGTTTCTCTCTGAACCCTTTCAGCATCTCTTGTCATTGTTTCGAATTCAGCTATAACTTGTTCTGGATCAAAAGAGATTGGCATCTCCTCCAGCATCCCCATATTCCTTTTAGGACCTAATGGAACAATCAATAAAGTTGATTTATCAATGGCAACAGGGAAAAGGTGGGCTGAATTTGAATCAATCACTAAAGCTGAAGGTTGACAGGAGCAACAAATAAGACTCTGACAAAATTCACTATGCTTTAAGTAGTGAAATCGAGAGAATAAAATTGTGAGGGAAAAAAAGTGAAGTCAAAGTTGGACAAGAAAGCAAATATGAAAAGGAGAAAGTTCAGAGGAAGCCCATAACCAATTCTTGAAATTAATTTCTATCCTCCCTCCCAATTCTGTGGACGGTAAGCTGTTCTTCTTTGAACCTAGTCAACCAAGTCAACTATTTTAAAAAAGTTTTTAAAAAGAAAAATTCAGCAGAGCATAACCGCATCAGTAAAAGCATAGAAAGAAAGAAGGAAACAGCCGGGTGGAAGCATAAAGCAGGAAAGAGAAAATCCAGATAAGACGTACAAAACGGTAAAAAAAAATATAAAAATCAGCATATTACCTTTTGACAATCTTTAATGCATGAAAATAAATGACTGATGATGGTACAGACATAATTTACAGTAATTCGTTAGAAACCCGTACGTTAAAAAAGACAAAAACCTTAAAAAATTTGAGAATTCATCAGGGAAATGAGGCTAACATCTTAAAAAGTAATCCCAGGATATATAAGTCGAAAAGTGAAAGAAGAATCACCAACTCCAAAAGTTTCTCCAGAAACGTTCTTTTATGGCGTCCACAAACCCAAACACCCCCACCCCCCCCCCCCCCTTCCTCCCCAACCCAAAAAAAAGAAGAAGAAGGAAATCCAAGTCTAATTCAATCAAGAAAAGGAAAAAAAAAAAGCATAAACAGCTTAGTTCTTGGATCACAAAAATCATACACTCACAAAGAACAGTAATAATTTAAGGAAACAAAAGTCAAAGCCAAAAAAACTAGGAGAGGAGAGGCGAGGTGTACGAGGTAACTGTCGAGAAGTTGATCCGAGGCAGCGCACGAGTGAGCGAGTGAGTCAGTTGAACTGTGTGATGTGTGTGAAAGATGGATGGATGGAAGAGGTAAAAGAAGGAGAAGAAGAAGAAGAAGTAAGAGAGATTCATCCGTTAGTGACCGACGTTTGCAGCAAATGGAAGCTTATTAATTGTACACTAGTGGTAATGCAGTAGTCGTAGTAGTTGTTGGATGGGAAATTGAGGCTGACCAGGATGGGATGAGACAAACAAGTGGAGAGTGAGACAATTTCTTGGCCAAATTCATTTTTGGCTTGCTTTTTGTAGTTTTTTCTTCTTTTTTTTTTCCTTATTTTCTAGATTTCTGTTTTTGGCGGCCTTGCTGGCTTTGCTAAATAAAAACTGGGCTCACACATTTCTGGCCTTGCTGTTACTGCTACTTTAGAGAGAGAAGAGACAAGAATGGATTTTTCTCTTTGGAAAGTCGAAGATTCCGTGTGGCTAGTGAAGATTGGAGGAGGGTATGCAAATATAGGAAGTGACGGAGTGGAAACGCCGTCCATATGGAGGGTGGGGGCCATCCCATTGCACACCCACGTTGTTTTGCCAGAATTGCCCCCCATGTTCGATTTTTTACTTGAAAACCGGGGGCCTCTCTTTGGGACTTGCGTCATTTTGGCAGGCTGGATTCCGGATCTTGGGATATTGCAGGAAAAGAAAATTATTCAAAAACAATTTTTTTATAAAAAAATATAAATTTAATTGTAAAAGATAGAACACGACAATTATTATAACAATTGTCGAATCCTAAATTCACTTTCAAATTTAATTGTTCAGTACGATTTTTTTTTTCATTTTAGCATTAGATTTTAGGTTAATTGTTATGCTGTTGGCAACAATAATTTTAGGAAAAAATTGGAGAAAGACATTTTTTGTATTTTTCTTTCTTTACGGACGATGCGGGGATCATTAATGGTTTTGATTTTTTTTTTTATTTTAAAAGGACATTTGAGGCTTTGGAGGGAGAGGGTGCTTGCTGACAAGGAAGTGGACTTGGAAAAAACGTTCGAAATTTTTAATTTTCCAACCACCATTTGCATCTGGTGGGTTTGTTTTGGTCTTGCAATTGGAGTAAAGTCAAACATCATCTCTGTAATTTTGGTCTTCGTCTTCTCGCCTTATGATTTGCGATGTTGAATTTAATTTAGAGCTAAATCGTCAATCAAGTTATTGCATGCAACAGTTTGATTCAAAATCGATTAATTACCCAAATTTTCACCCAACATAAAATTTAGTGCATCTAATGTTCATCAACTTGTCATTTTTTTTTTCCTTTGACTTGATTCAAGTTGAACTCAATGAATTTGGAGTCACATAATTACGTAGTATATAATATACAGCCATTCTAATTTGACTTGGAATTTAATGAGAGCTCCTTTGAACTCAACTTTTATAATAAAATAAGTAATTTAAAGTTGAATATAAGTTTAAATACATTAAGAAATTGAAATAAACTTAAGAACTATGATATTTAATTCTAGTCCCGACCGACTTGTTCATACCATAATTTAAGCACACAGATTGGTATATAGTGCGTAGAAACAACAGTTTGAATACGATAAATTATCATGTTACCGTACAAGAAAATTAGGCGTACGCAATATTTAGATGTTCACACTACATTAGTCGTGTACAAATTTTCTATTTCGTAATGTATTTCGTAATGTAGGTTTTTTTTTTTCCTGAAAGATTCTACAGTAATTATTGAGTTCGTTGGTGTTCTGACCGGACACGAAAGCAGATATCTCGTTGTATTCCTCTTTGATTAAGTCAATTGCTACGTCTGTTGTGGGAAATAATTCACATTTACTTATCAAATACAAAGAAAAAAAAATGTTTGTTGTGTAGTGAGAACACGGAACATAGTCTGTAAGATAAACTTTGTTTCTTTTTTTGTTTTGTCTACTTGTATTTAGATGATGAATCTATTAGTGAAGGCTCAGACGAAAATAGAGTGGGGGGAAAAAAGACAAGCTACTTATGTAAATCTCATTGTTTTTTCTTTCTCTTCTTCTTTTTTTTTTTTTTTTGGTTAGTTTCTCCACGGAGTTAAGTATATAATTGCAGCAAGATTTAGTTAAAAACAATATGCGAATCACTATCTAACTCATTAATGTTATCTCATTTCTAGGTGGAAGACAGGCAATTACTATGCAGGCTTATGACACTTTACACCTCGGAGATGGTGAATAAATTATTACTTTGACCATTAATTTGAAAAAATTACAATTGTTTGAAGCCTTGTATTTTTTTTTTTTTGGTCAAAAGTCCGTCATTGTGTGTCTATATATATATATATATATATATGTATAATCAAATATAGATCAATACATTATTTACATCTTATCTAGCAACAACCAGAAGATCATCTAGTGCGGTCTTAATCAACCATATTGAAAAACTATCCTTCCACTTAATTTCGTTCAAAAATTTAATAGCAAACTTTGCAACTCCATTACTACACTTGTTGCTTTCGCTTCCAATAAAGGAAAAAGAGCAATGCCACAAAAGGACTTAGCTAAGTAATCTAATGTCATTAACTACTAAAGCAGTGCCTGAAAGCTCATCATCTCCGACATTAATCTTCCTAATCAATTCTTTACAATCAGACAGAATCAAAATAGATGTCCAGTTCTCATCGACGGCCTTCAACAGTGCATTTCTGATCGAGACATAATTTGAACCTTATTAGAGGTTGCGTGCACCGCCGGCGGAAAGCGGGCGGGGGGAACTTATATCACCCCGTGTAAAGAAATGTCGTGGTATTGTGTGAAGATGATAAACACTAAAATTTTTTCCTAACTGCAAAGGATTAAGGTACATGTTCTTAGACAGAAGTGTGCTTTTGTTCTACCGTTAAGTGAACAAAGATGGATAGAACCCCACCCGAGAGAGAGAGAGAGAGAGAGAGAGAGAGAGAGAGAGAGAGAGAGGGGTAAAAAAAAAAACCCAATTCGCAGGAATGGCAAAAAGAGAGGCTTAACAGTAAAACCATTTTCCATAATAGGCCCACATCTCATCCCCTCGCGTCATCGTTGAAAAGGACTAATGAGAAGTTGTAAACAAAGCAATGCGACTAGAATTCATTTTCCGCACCAGACAACAACTGCTTTATTCCTAATCGGACTCACCATTATTATTTGAACGATTACTGAAAATTTTCAGTCGGCAGTATTAAGACGCTGAACATTAATGAAGACGAGCTTTCCAATTGTATTGCACAGCATTTCTACAAATTTAATCAACTTTGTAAATTTTGAAAATGGAATGTATATTTTCCATAATCAGTGTACGTGAAAAGAAAAGTCCCGCCCATTTGGCACAAAAGATTTTACACTTCTCGTTTTTTTTTCCAAAATTTGGAACATACAAATTTTGTGATCCCAAATTCACTATATTAAATATTCAAGCTTATGAACAGATGATTGACAAAATAAAATTGCTAACTGTAGAAATCATGTCAAGTTGAAGCTTTCAAGTTAATGAGTTAGATCAGCAATGCACTAGTCTTTGTTCAACTTTTTGTTAGTCTTAGAATTTGCAAATAAATAAAAGTAGGAAACGTGTCGAAAGGAAATCCTAAGACTTGCAAAGACCAGAACTTTACTCCCATAGCTTATACACAATTTCCCAGCTATTTGCAGGACAGGGTCTCAATGTTGTTAAATTGTATACTCAAAATAGTTGGTGTAAATTTAAGTAGCATAATAATATTTTTTGAAAATTTTTAAATTGACCTTTATATCATGCCACTCATTCTAAAATTTATATTACTTAATATAGAATTTACAACAATCTTTCTGTATATATTCCAAGAATTTAACGACGATTGAGCCATTTTCACACGATATCCGGCACTTTACCTAGTTGAGCAATCCATCATTTTACATCCAACTAGTAAAGGGATCCACCATCCACTAGAGCACTAGAGCTTTTGTTTTTTCCTTTTTTCTTCTCAAAGTCTCTCCACAAAATTATAGTGAAAAAAGTGCAAATAGTGTCAACCACGAAAGAGCATTTTTGGTACTTTTCCTTCAGTGGCATAGAATCGTGAAATGGTATAACATTAGACAGAAAGCAACAAGAAAAGGAAAGCAAGAAATGAAAAAAAGATAGAAAATGGGAGCGACACATGTCCTCATTGCCACAAATATTCAACTTTAACACAACAAGCCACTTTTAACGCAGATAAGAAGAAAAAAAAAAAAAAGAATACATCATGTATTTCCCACTAACTAATTAAAATTTTATGCTATTATCACACCTAGTGCCTGCAGACCTAAGTCGCGGCTAGAGTCTTACCACCTAAGTCAATCTAAGTATTTAAACTCAACTTATACATTGACTTATGTTACTCAACTTTTTTTATATGCGACCTATATTTTAGGTCTCTATAAATGTATAAATAAAAGAAATCTATTACAATAAGCACGAGGTGTTTGCTAGACCAAAAATATCATTAATCAATTTTAGGTCTCTAAAGTGATTGCACATTCTCAAAATATACGTTGATTTGCATCATGTAATATTAGGTGCAACAACTCCGAAGAATCAGCGGAAATCGCATGAATAGTTTAAAAGAAATTACTAACTTGAGCTAGAATACAGTGGACGTGATTGAGACTCTAAGAAAATTGCGGACGAGCGTACACAAGTACAAGTTTCTGTTTGCTGCTACCATTTACGTTTGCTGGTCAAATCGTTGGATGTAAGACAAATTATCTTTGAGTTTGATGTTTCAACGGCAAATCAGACAGCAGATTAGCAGAGCCCGTATGCTAATTGATTGAGTGCATGAAATGAAACAAAACCATATTCATCAATTGACTTGCACTAGCGATCATCAAGGTACAAATTTTGCTTATCGCTCAAAAAAGGGCAATTTAGGCAGTGTGCACTTGACATTAATTTGTAAAGATACGTATACTTTGGATAAGAATATGGCGCAGCAGAAAAATGTGTTTTGCGCTATCAACATCTCCATGTTGGAAGCACTGTTTGAAAACAGTGGAATGGCACAAAAACCAGTGTTAGATTTTAAGTATTCATAACACGCTAATGATTTCGATGATTGCATGCAGATGTACTAGCTCACAAACTAAAGGTATGCTTGGTTCGTGGGTATCGGAATCAAGAATCGAATACTTTATAAGCTGCTTGGTTGGAGGGAATGGAAATTGGAGAATCGAAATCATTTCTGAAAATTTGGGAATCCTCCATTCCCAAGTAAGTTGGAGGGTATCAGAATCATTTCTAAAAATTTTACAACTTTGATTTCTTTTTAATTCCTCATTTATTTTGTTATAATAAACTATTAGTAGACATCATCATTTATTTATTAATCAACAAAATTAGATAATTTAGGACCATAAAGTCTTCACAAGTGAATGATTCCGATTCCGATTCCGACATCTAACCAAGCAAGGATATTGAAATGAAAAACTTCATTTCAATTCCAAAGTGAATGATTCCGATTCCGATTCCGATTCCGATTCCGATTCCGATCTATGAACCAAGCGCCCCCTAAATAAATGTCTACTTGCCAATATAGAAATAGATGAAGTATTTTAATATAGTTAGAGGTTCCTTGCAACTATTTACCAATTACCAAGCATCAATAAAAAACCGTGTAGTGTAGTGATTCTATACTGATTTCACCACTGGCCCTCCAGCAGAATATACATCGCCCAAAATTAAGCAGTTAGAAAGGAGGTTAATATATTTTAAAAACATGGGGGAGCGAAATTGCAATTTGTCTAAAATACATATTATAATTTGAGCTCTGGAAACATTCAAAGAAGCAAAGAAATTTAGCCACAATTCATTTGAAACTTTAGCCAACTTGCAGAACGTTGGCATTATTGGTACAACACACTTGAAAAATGCGATAATTTGGGGACCGCTAATTAGTTGTTTTTCTCACTAAATCTAATTAATGTCAAAATGTGTAGTGCAAAGGGCCCATGTGATCTGTTTTGCTGTCTTGTTTCGTTTGTTCATTAGCCAATGCGGACACGTCCTACCAATCTAATCTTCTTTGACTTTACGGAATAAAGAGATTCCATTTCCTCATTAAATGAAATTGGCCATATGATTATAAGATTTGATATATATTGATTAGTATGACTTCGGAAGGACATGACTGCAACTTTTACTTGATGTGTATGTAATACGCTAATTTCATGAGAATGGCGAGAAAGGTTTTGTTTGGGGTGAAATTTGGCAAATAGGATTTGCAATTTGTATGATCATTCAAATAACATGAATTTATTAATTAAATTGGAGACTATGATGACAAAAGACCACGGAAGGCAGACCAAAGAAACATTAGGCTTACCGCATTTCTTTTGGGTAGCTTGTTATTATAATATAACGATATGGAAGCGTAATGAAGAAATTATTGAATATTAAAAAATAATAATCTCTAAGTACTTTAAAAGGATGTTAAAGAAGTCTATTACAGTCCCAAAAATAGCTTAAAACCATACTAAGAAGAAATTGTCAAAGAATGACAAAAGAATAAAGAATCTACTAAAACTAACTAAAATTTCGTAAATTATCCGCTTGAGAATCCGGGACCTTGCCAAGAAGAAACCAGGCGTGGCAACTCTCCGGACCTCAACTGTGGGATTACCCAGGGACGTTTGCTTCATCACGTATCAACGGCACTTGAAGCCGGGGATGTCATGCTAGAGAAGCCGAGCCATTAGTCTCGGCACGTTCTTGCGTGCTCCAGAAGTCATTTTCAATGAACTTTACATCATATAAACTTTACAATATCGATGTTTGGGGCTATAGCTACTAGATAGAGCCTAGAGCTCATAGAACTTGTAGGGAATGCACAGTCGCACAATTCGTTAGTAATAGTTTATTGTCAAAATTGGCATTTTACCATGCTACATTCGAAGATCTATAACTCTATAATGCTTAAAACGACTGTAGAATCTTGAATTTCTGACCTCCACGTACTTGTACTGTGAGTAAACTTAAGTTGCAAGAAAAGTTACATGCAAGAAGATTTAATTCCCAAGAACACCCTGATGTTTAAGTTAGTAATTGATTCTCAATAAAGAAGATAGAGAAAAAGAAAGAGAAGAAGAAAGCGTTCTTTTAAGATACTTAGAAAAAGAGGAAAAAGTCCCCATAAATAGGAAGAGAGATGAGTATTTATAGAAGAAGACAAACTGTTCACTCAATAGTGATTAATTGTCAGTGCATTAATGGAGACATAATAGCGGCCGAAAGCATATTTGGCTTCTCAATTGTCAGTGCATTAATGGAGACATAACAGCGGCCGAAAGCATATTTGGCTTTCCAAGGCTCACAGCTGAAGTGCCAAGTGGGACCGAGAGGCTAAGGAGTTTTCCCTAAAATAGAAGTCAAATGAGTCAAAATGATGACGTGGCTAAGCTGACGTGGAGCTCGGTTAACTACGTTCTCACAACGATCAACAAACATAAGTACTTGGACAACCCATACAAATACTGTTTGCATAGATGGCTCGTCAGAGCACATAATTTCCTGTCAGAGTAATTTTGTTTTAATTTACAAAAATATCCTTCGAGTATCAATAAAATTACATTCACATCTCCTTGTCAGACTTGCAACTCGTTTTGTCTCTTTTCCTTCACTTCTTTATCACCTTTCACCTCTATTCTCTCATCCAAATCTCTCAGCCCTTGCAAACATGAAAATAGTTATATGAATTATAACTTGCTTTTGTCTCATTTCTCCCACCTTTTTACCTCATCCCACCCCTGTTCTATCATCCAAATCTCTTAGTCCTTACAAACATAAAAATGACTACATATAGTATATAGATCAATAACAATTTCGGGTTTTTATCCAAATCTTACAGAAGGGAGGAATTTCAGGGAAACACATTGAATCTTACCTAAAAATTTCCAGCTAATAAGGATGCTTTTTCTCTGTTGGTATGTTGAAATTTTTAGGGGCCTTTTTTGTTTTTTAGGAAGGTTCTCTTTACTAGGACTTGTGATAGAGACACGTCACGGTCTTTTATTTTTTATTTTTTAAAGAATGTCAACAATGGTTTTTGTTGAGAAATCTTTTAATCAAATAGATCTTGATTCCACTTGCTCTTCCTTATCCAATTGTAGCTGATAACTACTAGAGTTTCCATTTGCAACAAAATTTTGTGCAAGCCAAACTCAGCCATTGCTGTCCAAATTTCATATCCTACTATTTATTTTGTCATCATATCTTCTTGGCATTTAAGGTACAATATTTCAACTAGCAAGCTTTTCTAATTCATGCGGGGAAGTGATTGGAAAGTGGGAGGATAACAAGGCATTCTATGTTGGACCCGATCCACAGGCGATGAAGATTAGAGCCAACAAGGCTCGGTGGCACCGATCCTTGGGAGGTGAAGATTAGAGTCAATGAGGCTTGAAGATTAGAGCCAACAAAGCTTGGGCTCTAATCTTCACCACCGGGTCCATCGGTGGGGCTAGTGGAACCCGGTCCATTTGAAAAAAAATCCGGAGGATGACACAACAGTCGGTGGCTAGCGGAATAGGAGGGGTGGGTAGCGGTTGGGCCTGACAAGTTGAGAGGAGTGGTGGGTGATTAAGCAAGGGACAAGTATTATGTGGTGGGACTTGAATGGAGCATTTATATTCACATTGGGTAGTTATGGCATTTTGAGAATGATTACTTCAGTTGGATAAGAATTACTTAGCCTGTTTGAATTTAACAAAATATCATCGCTCTCAACTTTCTCACAGTTACTTGAGAGTCCACTTATGAATATGAGTGTTATACTTGCTAGCAGTTAGAGAGTTTATTCCTCAATATGATTCCTTCTTATTTGGACAACCAAATTTTGAAACCATAAACTCCTAGTTTTTGACTTTTAAGTAAAAATATGCTCCGATGTGGATATGGATATGATTCTCATATTAAAGAAAAAGGATGGGGAGGCTGAATGAATTCTAGATCACAATTGTTCTGAGATTAACTTTTCTGCGTTTTTGTCTTCCGTTTATTCTCGAGGGTATTTCTGGGATGGTACCTTTGAATCTTATGATAGTATTAAGCAACATCTTGACCCCCCCTGTGCCCAAAAAAAAAAAAGCCAAAAAAAGAAAAAGAAAAGGAAATAGAGAAAGTGTCTTTTGTCCAAAATATGTTTAAAAGATAATAGCCAAGTGAAAGAGAGTAGTAGTCTTCAATTTACTCTAGTAATCTTAGATTTACATGAGCAACATGACATGGATCTAGTGGCGAGGCCATGAAGTTTTTTTTTTTTTTTTTAAGGGAATGAATTTAGAGCAAATAGTCAAGAAATGTAAGGTCCAAATCAAAATAAACTTATAAACACAATAGTTTGGGGCATAGTTGATTTTTTGTTAATTTTAAGTGGGGCATAACTGATTTTTTGTTAATTTTTACGGGGGCAAAATAAAATAATACACAATTTTTTTTTGTTTTTTCAACTAGTTGGAGGAGGGGGCATCTGCCCCCGCCCTGCATGGATCCACATGTATCCACGTACTACGTTGACAAAATGAATTGTACTAAATTTCTCTGTCACATGGCTCATAAAGGTTTCTTACCCCCCGACTATGTCCGGGATCGTGCATGTGCGATAGTGCATACTGCCAAGTACTTCACCAATTGGAGACCATTAATCGGCCCTGCCGCACTGGACAAACTACTTTGGTACATTCAGATGTTGAAGAAGACGATCAGCTATACATTAAAGTCGCAAAATTTGATGATTTGTATCCAAAAAAGGAAAAAAATAAAGCGATATGAAGGCTATAAATATACACAAAAATAACGAAAGATTGCAGTATTCTCTCGGGATTAAGATCATCATTCATAAAATTCGAATAATGATTAAAAAACGGCGCCGACATTTGCTTTTTAATTACGACGGTTGAAATGATCCGTAGTAGATGCTGCAGAGTTGTGAACACAGTTGGCAGAAAGTCCTTTCCCATGTGCTGCTACTTAATTTCAAAATGTGATGCACATTACCAAAATCCTTTTAGGTAATTTTATTCAATGATTAGACAAAAAAAATAAAAGATCACAAAAAGTTAAGTTGTCTTCAAGAAGAAAAAAATGGAATCACCCCACAAAAGTAACTACTCATTGATTACTGAAAAATGATCATTGCAAGATTTACACCTTGTCCTTTTCGGTTCCGAAAAGGATTACTGCGTTGGATTAGAACACGTTAACTAGTCTAATCATTTTGAATTTGGATATCAATTGTCGATGCTTTTTAATAATCATGGCTGTCTAACACACGACAATTTTTCCATGCCAAGTATGGGACAGCTTGATTAGCGAAGAGTGTACCATGTTTCGGCTGTAATATAAAGTAACTTACCTCAGGTAAATATTCACTGTGTAAATAGCTTATACATAGCTTCAATTAGAATTTTGATTTCATTGATTTAAGGAGTTTATTGACCTTTAATTTAAACTAAGCATCTTGTGAGAATTTCTCCCGAGAATACCTTTTTTATCCTAGCATGACATATCTGATAGTAATTTGGTGCAAAGTGCAAACAGTGCATGAACTGTGTGAAACGCAACTGTTTTAGTTGTCCAATTATCATAAGGGGGGTCGGGGTCTACCACCAAAAATGGAAAACAGTAGTCAAATCCATCCCACTGAGAAAGATTTTCAGGCGTTATATGAGTTGTTGTTGTCACGAGCCATTATCAGGTCTTTCAGCAATCCAACATCTTTGGCAATCTGTTACAATGATGGTTAAACCATTGGGTCCGTGAGCACTACAAGATGAATAGGGACCAGCACGAAGAAGCAGAGCCGGTGACGGAAATTTGGTCATGGTGAATCACTGCGCCGAAATTGATTTGGATTTGAAGGAATGTTCATTCTGATCAGGTCGGAAAGAAAAGAAAAAAAAAACGAGGGATAAAGGTGATTGGATATTCTGTTGACATTAATTCAGTCTATTTCAGCGCAGAAGTAGATAGAAATTAGAAATTGATGGAAATGAAGCTAGTTAATTTAAAGTTAAGATTTAGAAAGTAATGGGTTGAAAGGGACAAAAAATGAAAAGATCATATTTCGATTACTTGTGAGGAGAACAAGAGTAATAACTTATGGCTCTGAAGCTATCTCCTTTCTTGTAAGTATGTTACTAAATAAATTAATCTTATTTCATGTAACTTAGCTCTTTGAAACTGTCAACAATTATTCTTTTATATCTTTCCCATTTCAAACAAAACATTTGGTCGTCTTTTTGCCATTCGTAACCCAAAAAAAAAAAAAAAAAAGGTATTTAATCTTCTCCTTTTGTATCTTGTGCCATCGTTTTTTTTATTCATGTCAAGTATATCCCAATGGAAACTTGTCAAAGCCAACTTGTTCACAATGGGATACAATTTGATGGAGAATAAGAAAATATAGACAAAGATATATGGAATGTGTACTTGAGAAAAGAAAGGTAGTGGGAGACCTTTCTCCTGAGCCACTATTACATTAATAAATAAGAGTTGGTTGAGACATGGTGTTCTGAAAAAAAAAACAAAAAAAAAGTAGCTAGAAAATAACCCTATGACTACCAAAATAAAAGAAACAGAAAAGCTATCGAATTAACCACAATTTCAAAACAACTAAGATAATAAAAAACGAACTTTGGCATACTACAAAATCATAAAAATAGTCTAATCTAATGAACCATTGTTCGATATGATCTTCTTGTTCCTTCCTTTAACAATTAAGCAAGACGACGATTGATGAATCCTGAAAGAGATAGATTCCACTAAATAATTGAAGAAGCAACAATAACTTATTGACTACGCAAAATGAAAACAAAGTCCAAATATTTTCGAGCAACCCTCATATAGTTGAGTTCATGGTTCATTTCTCACGAGTAAAATATGTAGCTCGTCATGATGCATTAAAAATTTAAGACGACCAGTGGGGACTTACAATGACATGCACATACGTGCAATGCAATTATTGAAGAAAATTGTGAGGTTTATATTTGCAAGACCTTAAAACTTCCACCCGATAGGCTTTAATTATTCAATTTTGTCGGGTACAGCGAAAGAGATAAGAAGAACAGGTGAATGAAAGTTATTTTTTTTGTCTTGATGAAGAGTGATCGTCATTTCTCGGGATGTCTAATTTTACTCTCACGTGACGTGCCGTGTTATGCCGTGCCGTTCGAGTAAGGGAATCGAAGAGTTCTTGCCAGTAACTGATATGACACTTGTGGAGTAATTAATTGACCAACGGACTAACACAGATTTTTGCCAATTCTGATCTTGTGTTACAATTTTCATGTTAGACACTTTAACATATTGACACGTGTCTCTTATGATAGTAAGTTATAAAGAGGTTGGATTCTAATTGATTTATGCGGCACTCCATTAAGAGCATAACATGAGGTGTAACAGATAAAGTGTAATAGAAGATCTTTTGTCGATTTTATCCCTCATTTCGAACACTAAAAAAAATGAAAAATTGAAACCCTCAAGCAAGTTTTCATTTGTCGATTTATCTTTAACAAACACTTATAAATTGTTTTTCTAGCATTTCTTACCAGTGATGAAAGGGAAATATTTACATGGACCGGTCCACAGGTGGAGCCGTGGACCCTATAATCCAAATTAACTACATCAACCATGCCCCACACATGACTCATGCCATGGCCCATTAGGGATCCACTCATGACTGATGTAGGTAATTGTAAACCACAGGATCCACAAGCCCCACTCATAAACCGGGTCTATGTAAATATTTTCCGTGCTGCAGGAGAGGATTCTTTGTTCAAGGAGTGGGCTTTTTTTATTACCATCAAGTTTCGTCTCGTGATATGGGCCCTCTGGCTCCTAATATAACCAAGTTTTGACGCCCAGAACATATTAGAAAGCTGGGGCTTTTGTAATTTTTAAGTAACTGCGGGCTTATTCTGAAAAGAAACTCTTGAACTGAATGGTAATCTGGGTATTGTTGAAAATTGAAATGCAGTTGTTACTTAAACAATATTAGTTACATTGCAATATTCAATGCATGTGCAGATATTATAAATTTTTTTTTTTTTATTTTGTAAAAAATAAATTCATGAAGATTAATTATGCCTTTCAGAATGAATATATGAATTTTATTTGTATATAGTGGTTTTATTTTTTGTTTGCATATAGTAGTTTTATTTGTATGTATATACATCTGTATGCATATGTATGTAGGTACGGTAAGATCATTGTTGGTTTTGCCTTTTCAAAATTTAGAGTTTGGAGTGCATCCCACTACTCGAAAAATATATGATATAATATATATAGTTTTATAAAAAGAATAATTATATTTCAATCAGTTATGATAGCAGAGAATTAGGTCAATAACTGGGCTTCAAAGTTGAGTCCATTGGATTATTGGTCTACTTCTCCAGCTCGACTTACATTAGAAAAGTCCAGGTTTGGGTTGCCCCAATCTCCTTGTTGGGGCACATTAATAGGGTTTGATTTTAATCCACTTCGCATTGGGATTATCTGGACGCCTGCATGCCAAGCCAATGGAACTTAGGCCGATTATCATGGATCAAACCACAATCGCCATGACCCTCAAATAGATTCGTCTTGGGTTCAAGTGTTTGACCCAATTATAATAATGTAATATTCTCGTCAAATTTATCAAAAAGACAAGTACTAGCAGTAATTAACTCTACAAGTCGGCTCTTTTTACTTCTTTTTGGTATTGCAATATTTAAGGCAATATGATTTTATGTCATCTAAATTGATACCAAGATTATCAAAAATTGGAATCTACAATTTTAAAGCTATTTTTATTCACCACAACAATTCTATATAGTGCATCACTAGTGTATTCTTGTTTTAAACAAAAACAGCAGCATGTTTTTTTGGCTCCACGTATTACTTGACTTGTACAATTAACATAGCAACATGCATTTGGGACAATCTAGTAGTGAATAGTGAATACTAGCAATTCTTCATTTTTTTTTCTTTCTCGTTCTGCTTTTTAGTTTTCCTTTTCTTCTTTATAATGAAGGCATAATTACTTATATGCTCATAAACCAGTTCACATGATTCATGCAATTCGGGTAATTTATCTTAGGATGTTCAAGTGACCCCGAAAAGAATTGCTTACTGTATATATTTGTCAAATTTGAGGGGCTCCGGGAGGCTGGTTTGGTTTTTGTCTGTTTATCTAAGGAGTGATGTAGAATTGCGGATACAACAACTATGAGAAAAGTAGGATTATAAAAAGTGGAGTATCTACTTTTTGCCATCTTTACAAGGGAGAAAAAAAAAAAAAATTGTCGCAGCGGTAAACAAAAAATTTATAAAATTATTTCATAACTTATTATTATTTTTAAATAAAAATTCACGTTTTCTGTACGATATCGCCTAACTCCGTGTTATCTCAAAAGAAATTAACAATTCACATCAAACCTTCAAATTTATATGACTAAAAAATGTCATCATGTGCATGTGTATTGACACATTATACAAATTAAATAATCAATGTATACATATTCACAAAAAATAATTTCATGGACTCCTTCTTCAGTCAGCAATTGTTTGAATGGAAGAGTTCTGTGAATCTCAATTTAACTCGAGTTAAACCTTACTTATTAGTGCGTGAGAGGTTAGTTAATTTCAATTTAATGCCCTTCGATGAAATTCTGAGTGTTTTGATTTAATTTCTAACTTTGAATAAAAATTGATAAAAAAAAAACAAAAAAAAAAAAAACAAAAGACACGTGTAACCGAATCTGGTTCCATCTAACCACTCGCAAGTTTTACTCGTTAGAGCTCAAAAGTTGGAAAAACTCGAATAGCTTGACAAGCCATGCTGCAGCCACATAAATCCGCGAGTCACCGTCAAAATCCGTGGTCCAACAACTAGCCGATAGAACTCTCTCCAAACGTCCAAAAAAGCAGAACGGCACCTTTTCAGCCACCACGAACGGGGCTCACATTTTGGCAACAGGACCCAACCCAACCCAATTCCCAGACCCCAAACAACCAATCACCGTTAATTATACAGTAATTTTAAAAAAATAATAATAATAAAAAACAGAGAGAACACTCCCTAACAAAGCAGGTGAAGTAAACGCCGCCACGCATTCACACACACACACACACTCTCACACACACTTTGCCGCATCTCTCTACGTTTCATTCGCCGCCGAAAACCGAAATTTTTTGCTTTCTTAGATCGCCGGTAGATAGCAGCCGGGTACCGATTAGGATCGGATTGTCGGGAACTAGGGTTCCGGCGAGGAATTTTTATTCTTTTTTTTTTTATTATTTCGGAGGAAGTGTTGGATTGAATTGGAGTAGTAATTAGTTTTTTATGGCATCGGAGGATGTGAAGACGAGTGAATCGGCGGTGTCGAAGATTGTGAATTTAGCTGAAGAAGCGAAGCTTGCTAGAGAAGAAATTAAGCCTACTAGCCATGCTGTTCTCAGTGTATGCAAGTCTCTCGTCGCCGGTGGTGTCGCTGGTGGCGTGTAAGTTTTTGCTTATATTTATTTAGTTTGAATACTCACCCTTGGATTGAGATTTCTCTTGGTTCTAATGTATTCTAATTAGACTCTGCATTAGTTTTTGGTGTAAAATTGGTATGAAATATTTGTGAATTTGACTGGACAGAAAGAAGTTGAATTGAATTCTTTTTTTTTTTTTTCATTTTAAAGCTGGAAGTTTTTTACTGGGATCAGTAATTCTTGCTTATATATCAAATTCCAAAAAAAAAGAAAAAAGGTTCAGTTGTTGCTTATGAACCATATGACTAAATTATTTTATGTCTACTGCAGATCACGTACTGCTGTAGCCCCTTTGGAACGGCTGAAAATTTTACTTCAGGTTAATTGCAGTTTCTTGATGCTATTTTTATGTTTCTTTGTTGTCTATAAAGTTAAAAGAATTTTTTCTTACGCTTGAGTTATGTTGGCACCATCTAACCATTCATGCCATTATCTTTTGAAGGATTCCTCTTTATATCTTTACAACAATTTTGCTTTATTTGTGATAATTGCAGGTTCAAAATCCACATAATATAAAGTACAACGGTACAGTTCAAGGCTTGAAATATATATGGAGAACTGAGGGTTTTAGGGGATTGTTCAAAGGCAATGGAACCAATTGTGCTCGCATTGTCCCAAATTCAGCAGTAAAGTTCTTCAGCTACGAGCAAGCTTCCAAGTATGTTCTTGTTGGAATGTGTAATTGAACTCACATGAAAAGAACGAATTAAAAATGGCACTGATGATTTGATGCATCTTTTGGCTTTTCTGTGTGTTGATCATTCGAAGGCTTCAGTTTTCTGTAAATAAGTTGCTTTTATATGCTTATTAAACCCATCATTTTGGCTGCCTGACGCTGCCTTCTATCTCGTACATTGAAGTTGGATTAGTTTTTAGTGTTTTTCTCTGATATCTGTCACCTTCATTGACATTTCCTTTTGACGCTGAAACAGGGGTATACTGTGGCTATATCGGAAGAAAACCGGCAATGGTATGTTCATTCTTCCTTACTGTGACATTTTTAAGGTTACATTCAATGTTTAAACGTTCTACAGATTAGTCTGAGGCATTTGTTTCTTTGTATGTGAGAATACCCTTTAAGCAATTTGTTTGTGACACTAACGAATGAATTTTTTTAGAAGTTTGTTATAATCATGTCTTTTGTCACTACACAATAGCCACAAAAACTTTCTTTACCACATTGGTGACAAAATGTGCACAGTTCGTGACAAAAGATTCGAAGTCCATTTTGAATCATGTGGCCTTGTTTCTGCAGAGGACGCTGAACTAACTCCTGTATTGCGGCTTGGAGCAGGAGCCTGTGCTGGAATAATTGCCATGTCTGCGACATATCCAATGGACATGGTACGAGGAAGATTGACTGTGCAGGTAACTTTGCATGATCCTATCTCATAACTTATTAATGTTATTACGCTACTTTGTGTGATCGCCCGTTAGTAGTTCCTGCAGACCAACATGACCACATCCTGTCTCTTGTTTTGCAGACAGAAAAGTCTCCTTACCAGTACAGGGGAATGTTTCATGCTTTATCTACTGTTCTCCGAGAGGAAGGTCCGAGGGCTCTTTACAAGGGTTGGCTTCCTTCTGTGATTGGAGTTGTAAGTTCTGCTTTGAGGATTTCTTTGATGTTTTCCTTTCGATTAACCATAATAAAGTGCATACAACAAAGGTTCATGTGTTGATTTGTTGCCTTCAAATTTCTTAAAGATTTTGTACTTGTCATACTTCATGTGCATTGATGAGATGCTTATAGTTGCAACTAGTTCTCTGTGGAAATTATTTGTGGAGTAGAAAGAACATGTTCTTTCCTTTTTGGGTAATGATACTGCTAGACACTTTCCACTGCACTTCAGAAAATTTGGTATACAGTAGACTTTGTACCTCCATTGATATATGGCTGGAGAATAAACTGTCATACATTTACATATAGATACTCTTTCATCTAAGGCAATTTATTTAATTTGCATTTGGAGTAATCAGATGCAATGATGCTGCCTTTGATTTTCAGCATTTTTCTTCCTGAAGAAGTATGGTTAGGGAGTGTGGGGCGGATTGGAGGGAGGAGATTGGCAATGGCAAAAAATGTTTTTATACTATTTAAGCTGTTGCATGGCATAATCTTCACTGGTTTGTCATACTTCGTAGTGTTGAAGTGGAGTTTTATATGTCGGTTAAGGGTGTGCATATGTCTAAGTCAATGTACCTCTTCAGAAGTTATATTCAGACGACTAATTTGATGTTGAGACTTGCATAATAATTTTGTTTTCTCCTATTATTTTTGTGTAACTCATATTAACCATGTGGACTATGCAGATTCCATATGTGGGTCTCAACTTTGCTGTGTATGAATCATTAAAAGATTGGTTGATTAAGGCTAAACCCGTTTGGCTTGCTGAAGACTCGGAATTAGGTGTTACAACTAGGCTTGCATGTGGGGCTGCTGCAGGGACTGTTGGTCAAACTGTTGCTTACCCTCTTGACGTTATCCGCAGAAGAATGCAGATGGTGGGATGGAAAGATGCTGCTTCTGTAGTCACTGGTGATGGGAGGAGCAAAGCACCGCTTGAGTATACTGGCATGATTGATGCCTTCAGGAAAACTGTGAGGCATGAGGGCGTTAGAGCTTTGTACAAGGGTCTGGTCCCCAATTCAGTGAAGGTATGTTCATTGCTTGTGTATTTGTCTGGTAATTTGCATGTGTTGTAACATTTGGTGTTTGAATTTCTAATATAGTTGACTTCTGCTAAATAAATTTTTGAATAGGTATAAGCATAGTATGTAGTTCATTTAGAAGGATAATGTATGTCATATGTGCTATCTTCTGATTGGGTGATTTGCAGTAGTATTTTATAGATTGATTAGAGTTGCTTATAGTCTTTCAAGTTGACACTTAAACTACACCTGCTTCTTTAATTTGTGGCCTGGATAATATTGACAATTAGTAACTAAATTGAATGGGTCAAAATTAGTAAAGCATGGCCCTTTCAGCATAAAGGAGATTTCAGATCTCCCCTATAGTTCCCTGACTAGCTAAGAAAAGCATTTTTTTAAAGATTTGATTTGACTAATGAAGCTCATGGTTAGTAGACATCCATATTAAAAGAATTAGACTTAATGTAGAAATCTAACTACTGAATGGGATGTCCATGGAAAGGAAAAGCGAGGATTAGAATGCAGTGGAATTATTGATATCTGCTTGTAGTAACTGTCAACTCTATCACCGTATAGAATAAGGGTATGGTTACTTGCATTTGGCAGATTGGACGTGTTTTGATTCATTGTTTGAAAAATAAATTATTGAATGGAGTAGTTTAGAACTTACCTGTTTAACTGTCTACGAAGACCTTGTCGTCTTTAAAATTCATAATGGTAATCTTATGCAGTAGTTCATTTTGTCAAAACTCTGATTTTTATAAACAACTTTATTGTTATTTATTTAGGTTGTCCCATCAATTGCTATTGCCTTCGTGACATATGAGCAAGTGAAGGACTTACTTGGCGTTGAGATCAGAATATCAGACTGACATAGAGAAGCCTTGCATAGTTTTTTATTGCATGTGAGATTTTTGTAGGCAAGGAGAAGAGTGATCGCAACTGGTGGTCATGTCCTCTCTATCCAAGAGAGGATTTAGGAAACCTGCTCTAGCCTGTTTGTATGTTGCTTCTCTGTTTAGTCATGTATGTTTGCAATTCAGATGCATTAGCATGTAGTTGCCATTGAGATGATGTGTCAATAATTACTTCTGAGGAATAATGCAATAATAGCTTTGCGTGCGTCCGCTTATCATCTGATAAAGCATAACCCATCAGATACATTGTATGTCCTGATGTGTCATTGGGAATATTTGATGAAATTTTGATAGCTCGTTTCATTAAGTTAGTGTGAAAAATTACTCGCTGACAGCATGATTAGGCTGTCTGGCACTCTTTCAAATTGAAAAATTAAATTGTTTTACTCACGCAATGCTGTAATTGTTTGGTGAAGCAGCAAAGTTTAGGTCTTGCACTCTTAAGAGCGATAAACTGTTCTACCCGTTAATCAATGCTATATTGCCAGATTAATTTTTAAAACCAGTGAGATACGAAAAATTTCACGCGATGAAGTTAGATGTTAAAATTTTCTTTTAAGTTTTAAAATCAGTGAGGTATTGAAAAAGACATCACGTGATGAAATGAGATCTTAAAGTTTTTTTTTTTTTTTTTGTTTGATAAATCTTACCCTATTACAATGGGATAGAAATTTGGTGTTGATAGAATTTAAGTTCTCGACATTTGAGGTGGAGTCATAGAGTTCTAATCGCTTGATTTGTTCCCAATTAGTTTTTGTGTTAGCATCTTTTTCAAGTTGATGACAGAGTGACGTCTGAATCTTGAGCACATATTACAATTAATACGAATAGGAAGCTATTGGTGATTTTTAAAATTGTTGACTATATTAATAAAACTGTTAATTATAATAAAATAAAACACTCTTCTTCAGAGACATAAGCAAAAGAAAAGGTGGACGTGCGTAAACGAACGCAACTTTGATGCTAAAACATAAAGAATCTAAAGATGTCATACATTTAGCACAAAATAAAACACAAAAGAAATTGGTAAAATTTATTTATATGGGAATTTTTAGAATTAAGCTTTGAAAGTAACCACATAAAATTTATTCGCGTAAACTATTCCGTGTTCAGCAATTAAATGTTCAAAGAAATTTGAGTTTTTAAACTTAAAATACGGAAAGAAAAATTCAAACATAGTGTACACTTCATGTATATTTTCTTTTTCTTATACCTTTTAACTTCATTTATCATTCCAAACAGATAAGGTGGTGGAACTAAATTATTTTGCTCCTAGGAATTGGACTTTGTAAATGGCATTGCAACATAAGTTAATTAATAAAGGTGACATCTTATACTATGCTGAAACTACAAAAGATGTATCAAAATGTGGTGTAAGGGAAAATTGGCAAATTTTAAGAAGGCAAGATGAAATTAACCATCATTATGTTGCACTGATATTTATTTTGAAATTAGTCAAATGTACAATTTATAAATTAATTTGCAATTTCATGAATTTTCAAAGTCCATTATATAATTTTTCTTCTTTTATGTTTAAACGGAATCTTTTAAAAGAGTTAGGTTATATTTTTTAACTTTCTAAGACATTTAAAATATTTTGTGTTTTTAAAATATTAATATTTGCTACTTTGACAATAACAAAACTTATATTTCATACATTAAGTATCACTTGGTGAAATCAGATTTTTCCAAATTGCCATAAATAGGCAAGAATAGTTACAAAGGATTTTTAGAATCCTGAAACAAAAATTTACATTACTTACATTATTACTAGGCAAGATTAGTTACAAAAAAACTTGTAGAATTTTGGATACAATCTGTAGCTTAGAACTTATAACTTAAAAGTTTGAATCTGCATACATTTTTATTAGTGGGATAAATGAGGTAAAAAATGTGAGATCTAATGGATTAGGATACAATGGAGGATAGGACTCCACAGAGTTTGCATGAACTATAACACCAGCCACGAGCAATAGTGGAACGCTCGCACAATATCTAGCAGCTAAACCTGCAGTAGGCATGATGGGGATCAGCAGAGGGGTGGAGGAAGGAGCTCTGCATATATATATATATATATATATATATATATATATATATATATATACACATATATATATAGATAACCTCTGAGACACATGCGCACACTTGCATGCATGCATCCATTTATACGTATATAACCTTTCTCTCTGTGTGTGATGCGTACATACATACACATATATAACATCTATGTGTGTATAAAACTAAACATTAACATGTGTGTATATGTGATGGGATTCAACAAATAAAACAATGTACTAGTACAAATATGAGTAAGACTGATATGTCCCCGCATAAAATGCTATGGTGAACAAAAGTAGCAGCGTTGATGTGGAGTCTTCACAATGTAACATGTAGCTCTCTCTAATGCAAAAGCCGTCAAAAGTGCTTTAGAGCACTCTTTTGGTGGTATGCTAATTATAGGAGATGACATCACCTCTGAGGGGGGAAAGCTATGGGTGTGTTTGGATGAACTATTTTTTAAGAAATGTGTTTTTATGGCATAAAAAATACCGAAAGAGTATTTTTTGACATATTTTTTGGTTTTGCATACACATACATATTTTTATACACACTAAAATCTTACAAACCAAGAACATCAATAACATACACTCACTTTTACACACACACACATATATATTATACGTACATAGATACGTATGTACACGCATGCATGTACATACGTATGTATGTACCTATAATATATACAAATATATTATATATAAATATGCATTATATATTATATATTTATATATAAATATATGTATGTACATATAATATATTTATTACCAATATATGTTATATATAATACATATTATATATATTATATGTATTATAATATAATATATATATATAGGTAATATATATACATACATATATTGATATATATTATATTATATGTATGTATGTATGTATGTATGTATGTATGTACATGCATGCATACATATAATATAATATATATATCAATCTATAGATATTATCTATATATCTATATATATTATATATTATATATATTATAATACATAAAATATATATAATGTATATTATATATAATATATATAGGTAATTAATATATATACATACATATATTGATATATATTATATTATATATTATATATATAATGTAAATACATGTTATATGTGTGTGTATGTATGTATGTATATGTGTGTGTGTGTGTGTGCATGTGTATATGTGTGTGTGTTTACAAATTTAAATTTTGGACAAAAATTCCTTAATTGTTTCTAAAAAACAACATTGTCCAAACGTTAATTGTTCCTAAAAAAATCAACAGTAAAATTTCTTAAAAAACACCCCAAAAAATATCCATCCAAACGCAACCTATGTTTTTATATTCGGATCGGATTGGCCAGGCTTTCGGTTCGAGTCTAACTTAAAATTCGGATTTAAAAAATCGGTCAAACTCGGTTAAAAATCGGTTTGACCGAGACCCGTACAAACCGGACAGACCCCGGTATATTAATTTTGGACATTTTTTGGCTTTTCTTTTTCTATTCTTTTTTTTTAGACTTAACCTTTTTTTCACCCCTTTTTTGAACATTTTCGACGGTGGTTCTTCCTTTCTCTGCATCAAACCCATCTGCCCTCCTACCAATCGACGGCAATGGCACCGCCCAACCTTCCGCAATCCTGCTTTGCCATAGTTGCAATTTCCATTCTTCTCTCCCTCTGTTTGATCGAAGAAGCTGCTGAAGGATTGACTGCAGGTAGTAATTCATTTTCGCTTTTTCTATTTATTTTTGTTCATTATAGATTCATGCCTGGCTGTTTCAAATATGTTTTTTGCTAGATTATTGGCCCTTAATCGTTCCAGAAATTTAATCAAAATAGAACGAGATTAAATCTATGCTATGGCTATTGGCTAACGGTTTTGCTGTCAAGGCTGGTGTTTGCGATATCGATAAGGCCAAAGCAACCTTTGCTGGAAACAAGCCTGATCTTCAAATTGTCAATGTTTGCTTTAATAATGTTTCCTTTTTAAAAGATTTGGATTAGTGAAAAGGTAACACAAAAAGAAGCAATAATCTACTTGATTTCTTGATGTAGTTTAGGTGTTTCTATTTTCATGTGATGAATAAAGTAAGGAAAATGAAGGTTATATATTTAACACTTGTTTGCAATAGTAGTGGAATTATAAATAGGATAACTAGGTTTTAATATTGCAGTATTTCTTCACAAAATTACAGCAGTAGAGCCATGTATGTACTATTGAGAAATCTTCTTAGGCAGAGTCTCACAATGTGCATATGGTTATATACTTTAGTGAGAGCCTTGATGTATGTCCCAAAAACCAGTTGGCAACTTCGCAACGTTAAGTGAAAATCCTGATGTATTTGTGCATTTTGTCAAGTATGTTATTTAAGTGGTTTTAGGATTGTTAAAATACCATGTGCTATCTTTAAATGAGAGCTTCTAAACCCAGTGCCTGACACGTACATTTCTCTTCCAAGTATGTATATTTTGTGCTTTAAACCCCTATTGGAGCTTCATATTCATATAATAGGACACTTTTTTATTTGTTATTTGGAAAATTATTTTGATTGGTAACTCTAAGCTCCTCTTCAATTACTTCTTGTTTGTGTCTTTGTAAGACTACTCTGACAGTAAAAAGAAATTAGCAATGGCTGGACAAAACAATACGTATTTGGTTCATACGTAGCATATGGACCTATTGATTATCTATTTATTTTTGAGTCATTCTTCTAGTTGATCATCTTTGAAGCTATGATTGCCACTTGATTGCTCTGGAGAAATTAATGCATGCATATGGGCTTTGAAATCTTTGACTTACTGAAAATTCAAGTTCAACGTTTATAAACTTTGAACTTGAATTTTCAGTAAGTCAAGTCTTCTTTTAGCAAACCACTCATAGGTCCACTTGAAGCATGAGCAGTCGCAACTATGAAACTTAGAAGGCATTTAAAAATGTAAAATCCCAACAAAGGAAGGCACAAAATCCTAACAGTCAAATAGCTCTTTATCGGTTTATTCCATGAAGCAAAACACTGTAATCTAAGTATAGTACTTTAATTTAATTGCTCACTAAGAAGGCTTGTTGATTGTCCAGGTCTCAACAGCTTTGAACTTTCAATAAACAATTACTTTTGCTAATCTGATGAGGAACAAGAAGGAGAGCTTGATTATGATGAGTTGGAAGAAATGATTGAGGAAGAACTTCCCAAGACTAGTGAAGATGGACCCTCTTAATCACGTAAGATATATTTGTTCACTTAACCTTATTTAATAATTTTTTTTAGTTCTAATCTATTTTTGAATCCTTTTATTTACGAGTTTTTAAACGATTTTTAGTTAAGAAATATACAAATATTGTGCAACTTGATGATGAGGGTGATCTTGATGATATTGACTTTGAAAGTTATGGAACTTGAGATGTGGATGAGGAGGAAGAAGATGAAGCATGACTTAGATAATTTTAAATTGTGTCATTTAAAATATTATAAATGAACTTATTGCGTATTTGGATTTATGTTTGTTAAGGTTGAACATGTATGATATTTTTATAATGTGATTTTTGTGAGTTTGAGATTTTTATTTGATTTGCATTTCTATATTATGAGTTTTGTGAGTTTAGAGATTTCTGTTTGATTGGCAGGAAAAATCAATTAGGGGAATGTGTGTCCATATATATATATATATATATATGCATATATATATATGACGTCATATATATGTCATCCGAGTCGATTCCCAGTCGAACCCATTGACCCCTAACCCCTGAGTTCGGCCGAATCGATGTCCGGTCTAAATCTGAAAACATAGGGAGAAAACGACTAACTCATTTGAACAGTTTGTCGTCGTGGGTGGAGAAGATGTCTAAGCAATATGAGAAGAGGGAACTGGTGAGAAAATTCTCAAAGGGTCGTCCATCTATGGTTGATATTCGTAAATTCTTTCATATCTTAGACCTGAAGGATTCTGTTTCAATCGGTCTTTTATATCAGCGTCATATATTAATCCATTTAAATGGTGAGGTCGATTTTCACAGAATTTGGGGAAGGAGCTTATGGTATGTTCACGGCTGCCCTATGAGGGTTTTTAAGTGGACTATTTCTTTTCATGTGGATAAAGAACCATCCATTGTCCCGGTTTGGTTTTCCTTGCCAAAACTTCGATCCATTTTTTTCGTAAAGAATGTTTGTTTCACATCGTTTCTTGTCTAGGGAGACCTTTGTTTATGGATGCTAGCAACAATCTCTCTTTCACGTCCAAGTGTGGCAAGGAGTTTGCGTGGAGATTGATCTTTTGAGATCTCTACCATCTAGGGCTTGGATTGGCACGGGTGTTGGAGAGCATGAAGGATTTTGGCAAGAGCTCATACCAGAAAACTTACCAAAATATTGTGGATTTTGTTTCCATCAAGGCCATGAAGAAAATGATTATAGGATTAAAAATCCAGATTTGAAGGCTGCTAAATCTTTTCAAGTCAATGGAATAAATGATAACAAGAAAGAATATAGGCCAAAAAAGCAGAAAAATGAAGCAGGAGTGGAGGTAGGTGCAACAGATCCCAAATCAACCAAGTGAGTTATCTATTCAAATGAAATCTCGATCTTGCACAGATAATATGGATGAGGACATTGGACTGGAGGCCTGAATGGCCAGAAGGAAAGGGATGAGGACATTCAGCTGAAAACATCTCCTGATATGCAACAGCATCAAAATGATCAAGCCCTTGACAAGCAATTGTTAACCAACATGGAAGAAGGACACAAACAACTGGACATTAAGCGTGCCTCAACCTATAATGGAGATTTCGTCATTACCAGGAAAAGTGGATAAGGATGTGATCCAACTACCTAGCTTGGAAACTTTTAAAAGTTTGATTCATCAAAGTAATGTTTCAGAAATCATAGACGAAGCCATCTTAGCTGCTGCAGATAATGTGATTGTTGAAGTGGCAGATCGTGTTATGGTAGAAGAGGATATTACTGGAGATGAAAAATATTTAGAAGTCTCAAAGCATCAAAAAGATCTGGTGGATCAAATAAACCTCTCCCCACGGAAACCTTTACAAGAATCAATGGATGATCTTCGACGTCGTCTGGATAGGTTGAGGAATGGGAATGAATGGCAAATGGTCACTAGCAAACACTCTCGAAAAAAGGCTGCCTCTCTTCAAACTTCTCCCTCTAAGGTTATCCAATGATCAAAGCATTATTCTGGAATGCTAGAGGGTAGGAAAACCGACCACGCTCGCAAGATTAAAAAAGCTACGTTCTCTTCACTCTTTTTCATGTTTAGCTTTATGTGAACCTAAAGTTCATGTTTCCAGTCTAGAGTCAATTCGTATTAAACTAAATTTTCAGCATGCTTTCGCAAATAAGGAGGGAAGACTATGGGTGTTCTTTGATAATGGATTTAGTGTATCGGTGATAGCTCAATCACAACAATTTATTGCTGTTCGAGTGGCTTCTTCTCAATTGGCAACGCCTATAGTGGCTGTCTTTGTTCATGCATTATGTGACAAGAATGCACGTCTTGAATTATGGAGGGATATATCATTAATACATAATTCCAGTCCGATGTTTGTTTGTGGGGATTTCAATGTGGTACTATCGCAGGAAGAAAAAAAGGGAGGCAGGCCATTCAACGTTAATGGAGTGGATTTTCAGAATTTCATTAACTCTCTCCATCTTGAAGATGTAGGATTTTCTGGTTCCAAATTCACTTGGTGTAATAATCGTTATGGGAGAAAAAGAATTTGGAAGAGACTAGACCGCCTTTTGGTGAATCAAACATGGTTAGATTTGAAGGTCTCACCATCAGTTCTTCACTTAAATAGATTGGGTTCAGATCACTCTCCATTATTGATGACCTTCAAATTATGCCTCGATGCTGGACCAAAAAAGTTTCACCTTCCTTAATGCTTGGTGTACTTATCCGGATTTTTTGGAGGTAGTAAAACACGCTTGGATTAAACCAATTGATGGACGTCCTATTAAGCGTGTTCTTTTAAAGCTTAAAAATGTCAAACAAGCTTTGCGGAATTGGAATACAGAAGTGTTTGGAAATATTTTTAATGCTTGTGAAGAAAGCTGAAGAGGAAGTTCGTCAACAAGAAATCATACTGGAGCAGGATCCTTCACCTCAAAACTTTTCATTGCTAAACTCTATGCAAGAATCATTGCGAGTTGCACTGCATAGAGAATCAGCTTTTTGGCATAAAAAATCTCGTCCTAAAATGGTTGAAAGAGGGCGATGCAAATTCTAAGTTTTTCCATGCTACAACGAAGAGTCGGAGAATTAAATTGTTCATACATCGTATTAAGAATGATGCAGGGGTTTAGATTGAGGATGAACGCCAAATAAAAGATGAGGCGATTCTTTTCTACACAAGAGCATTAACATATGAACAAGAGTCATCAAGTTCAGAGGATGTGTTTTTGAGATTTATTCCAAAAATCATTTCTAATGAAGATAATGAGACTCTATCAGGCTCCACCATCTGAGGAAGAGGTGAAATCTATAATATTTGCCATGGATAATAATTGTGCTCCGGGGCCTAGATGGATTTAATGGGAGATTTTTTAAGACATCTTGGGAGATTGTTGGCCAAGAGATAGTGCTAGCAGTTAGAGATTTTTTTGCAGGTGCCACTTTGCCAACTGGAATTAGTTCTACGTTAATATCTCTAATTCCCAAGACAACAAATCCAGAATCTTTTAAGAATTTTCGACCAATTAGCTTATGTACCTTTCTCAATAAGGTTATATCAAAGCTTTTGTCAAAAAGGTTGGAACGGTTACTGGAAAAATTATTTCACCTCAACAGAGTGCTTTTGTCAAGGGAAGATTGATTTCTGATAATGTTTTGCTAGCACAAGAAATGGTTTCTGCAAGTTTCAAAGAAGGTTAGAGGAGAAAATGTGGCTATAAAATTAGACATGACTAAAGCATACGATAGGGTGTCTTGGGTTTTCTTAATTCGGGTAATGAGCACGTTTGGTTTTTCAGAATTTTGGCTGGATATGATACTGGAGACTCATCTCTTCATGCAAATTCTCTATTTTGATTAGTGGTCATCCTTGTAGATTCTTCTCTTCCTCCAGAGGTTTGCGTCAAGAGGACCCTCTTTCTCCTGCTCTCTTTATCATCAGTGCAGAGGTATTATCACGTGGGCTAAATGCTTTATTACAAAAGAAATCATTCGCCCCTTATTTTGTAGCTCGAGGGTGTAGCCCCATCTCACATCTGAGCATATGCAGGATGATATTCTAATGTTTTCAAGAGGTGATGCACGTTCTCTCCGAGATGTTATGGAGGTGATTAAAGAATACCAAAGATGCTCAGGCCAACTAGTGAATGCTTCAAAAAGTTGCTTTCTCACGGGCTCAAAAGTTGCTCAGCAAAAAAGAAGGAGAATTCAACGAAATTACTGGTTTTTCAGCTCAATATTTTCCTATCAAATATTTGGGATGTCCGTTATTTATTGGGAGAAATTTGAATTGCTATTATTCATCCCTCATAGAATCCATCTCTTCTCGAGTCATTGGCTAGAATAAAAAATTGCTCTCAATGGGAGCAAGGATTGTGTTAATTAAATCAGTTCTTTCATCAATTCCGGTTCACTTATTATCTGTCATTAAACCTCCCATGAGTGTGTTTATTCAGATTGAAAAGATATTTGCAACTTTCCTTTGAGGACATTCTGAATATGGGCTGAATTATCATTGGGTGGCATGGACGAAAATGTGCTTTCCTACAAATGAAGGCGGAGTTGGATTTAGATCGCTCAATATAATAGCAGATGCTTTTGCATGTAAATCTTGGTGGAGATTCAGGAAAGGAGATTCATTATTGGCAAAGTTTTTATCATCCCGTTACTGCAAGGACTTCCATCCAAATGAGGTTCAGGTCACTTCAAATGTATCAAATTTTTGGAAGAGGTTATTAGCTGTAAGGAGACTGGTTGAACCTTATCTTCTTTGGGACCTCTCGAACGGGAGTTGTAATTTTTGGTGGGATAACTGGTTGGGGTTTGGACCTCTTGCGTGGAAATTCACAAATTAGGTATCAAATGCACGAATTTCAGAATTTTGGAACAACAACAGATGGAATTATCCTACTTTTGCGATCTGTCATTCCTAATGCTATGATTAACATGATTCAAGGAATTTATTGGTCCATGGGGAACTCTCCAGATTCATTGATGTGTTCAGCTACATCTTCTGGAAATTTTGAAATCAAAGCCATGATCACAAAATTAAGACAGAGGCGTGTTTCCTCCCACATATTTTCGATAATTTGGCAGCCAGGTTTACCAATCAAAATCTCTTTCTTTATGTGGAGGCTGCTTCAAAATAAGCTACCGTTGGATGACATCCTTTGTAAATTCATGATACATGGGCCATCCAAATGCTGTTGTTGCATTCCGTCCTGTATGGAATCAGTAGATCATTTGTTTTCAAGGAGTCAATTGGCCAATTATATTTGGAATTATTTTGAGGCACCATTAGGCATTTTCTCAACAAATAGACCCATACGTGGAAGATTAATATATTGGTGGTCTTTGAAAGCTCCTAATACAAAACTTCATTGGCTCTTTAAAGTGGCTCCTTCAGTTATTTTCTAGTTCATGTGGAAATTTCGCAATAAAGCTCGTTTTGAAGGCTCAAGAATGGATTATACACGGCTATCTCAGGAGTTAAGCTGGATGTTTCGGGCAAGATTTAATGTTCAGCTCGAGGGCTTATATAATTGGCCAGATATCATTACAAAGTTGGAATCGACGCCTTCTTTTGTAAAAACAATAGCTATCAAATGGAATAAGCCAGGTGAAGGTTTGATCAAACTTCAACTCAGATGGATCATCTCATGAGAACCCGGGAATTAGTGGTGGTGGTGGAGCAGTAAGAGACTTCTAATGGTGAGTTTATATTTGCATTTTCAGAATATTTTGGTGTAATTACATCTTTGCAGGCAGAAGCTAGAGCTCTTTGTACTGGACTGGAGTTGTGCTCCATATATGGTATCAACGACATTCTAGTTGAAGTAGACTCTATGACCTTATGGCAGCTATTGGTGTCGAAAAAAGATGCTCCTTCAAACATCCGTTCGGTTATTAGAAGAATTCATTCTTTCGAGCATCTAATTCACTCTATAACACATTGCTTTCGTGAAGCAAACATGGTAGCAGACTTTCTTGCAGCTTTCTCAACAACAACTAAATCTCTTTGTATCTTTGGTTCGGTAACCTCCCTTCCAAAATTAACGAAAGCACAAATTTTTATGGATAAACGAGGTTTTTGTAATTTTCGAATTCGAAAAGGAAAGGGTTAACTCCTAATCCTGTTTTAACCTGTATGACATAGAGGTAAGGTTTATGTCCCCCTCTATCACTTTTTATTGAAAATTAATAAAACTTGAGGGTGGCGCCTCCCCCCTCTCAAGGGGTTAGCCAAAAAAAAAAAAAAAGATAGCCAATAAGACAATGCCAACAAACCTATACCAACCAAAAACTAGGAAACAACAGTTAGATGATCCATGGAACTGAGGACAAAGTTAAAAGTTAGATCCAAAATTGTTTGAAAATTGGCTATAGTGGCTAAGGACATTCGTTTTCTTTTCAACCGAGCTAGTAATGATACAGCAACAAAAACAACAACTATGTTTTTATCCCACTAAGTGGGGTTGGCCATATGAATTATATGTTGCCATTGTGCTCGATCAAGACACATGTTCTCATTGAGGATTAAATATAACATGTATTTTTTAATAGTTTCTTTCCAATTCCTTTTAAATCTTCATCTTCTCCTGTTAATTTGAGTTAAGAATTTTTCCGTATTGGTGTGTCTATTGTATCCTGTGTACATGCCCAAACTATTTAAAGCGTGATTTTCTCATTTTCTCATCTATTGGTACTACTCCTAATAATTTCCTCCTAATGCTTTCATTTCTTATTCAATCTAGTCTTATGTGCCCACATATCCATCTCAACATTCTTATTTCTATTACCCTTTTTTTTCATGTTCACACTTAATCGCCCAACATTTTGATCAATAAAGCATCGCTAGTCTTACAGTTGTTTATTAATTTTTTTTTAATTTAGAGGAATTTTACCGTCACAAAGTATGGATGACGCATTACTTTATTTGTTCCAACCACTTTGAATCCTATGTATATTATATTTATCTATCCCTCCATTTCCTTCAAAGATAAACCTTAAATATGTAAACTTTTTGATGCCTTTGGTTCATGCCTTCCAATTGTTTACACTTACCCTATTTCCAATTCTATGATAACTGAAGATGCACTTCATACATTCTCTTTTGACCCTACTTATAATTTACCTGATTTTGCCTTTTTTTTTTTAATAATTATGTATAAGGAAAGCTAGAATTTGTCCCTTATGTAAATCACACGTCCAGATTTAAGAAAATTTCTATAACATTTTAATACACATGTACTAAGAAAACTTAATAATAGCTTCAATGAAGATGGCAGCTGAGGTACAAACCACTAAAGCTAAGAATTGAGATTCCTTAACTTCAAATATGAAACATCAATCAGATATGGCTACAAAAATGAAGACTAAAACTTTATTTCCCCCAAACAATAAATGTAACAAACTTGCATAACGGGAAACTTGAACATCATACGATTGAGAAGGAGAAATTAGTGGCTACTAATTAAAAGAAAATTAGCTTCTAGCATATTGGGAAAGAAATTAGAGGAGAATTGATTTGTAGATAAATTAGGATATTTGATATATAATTGGAAGATAAATTAGCATAATGGATATAATTTCATTTGTATAGAACTCTTTTCTAGTACAGACACTTTTGTATCCTAGTTATATGTAATCTAAACACAACAAATATAGATGGTAGAATATTTTTTCACATGATATTAGAGCTCTGGGCAAGAAATCCAAAACTAGCCATCTATCCACCCTCCATCCTCCTTCACGATGTCTGATTTTGCATCAGAATCTCAACCAAGTTCAAATTTACAACCCCATCAAAAAATAATATGCTCTTACTTCTTATTTCTATTCGGTCCATATTACAACCATATAGCTGAATGGAGAAAATTTTCTGGTCTCAATTAATGCAAATACATATATGTAGGAACGGGTAACTTCACTACTTGACAGGAGAAAAGAAGGAACCTACAACTGAGGATCCAGGTTACTCCATTTGGGATGTTGAAAATTCTATGGGGATGACTTGGTTGATAAATTTTACAGAGGAGGAAATTATTTCCAATTACATGTGTTACCACACTGCCAAGGAGATATAGGACAATATTAATATCATGCATTCAGACTTGGACAATTAGTCGTGAGTGTTTGAGTTGACACTAAAACTTGAAGAAATTCTCCAAGGTGAGGAAAATGTCACAAAATACTTCAGTTCTTTGAAACATCTATGGCAAGATTTAGACTTGTTCAGCAATGATTATGAGTGAAAATCATCAAAATATTACTACCACTATAAGAAAATGGTGGAGATAATCATATATTTAAATTCCTTATTGGACTAAACGTTGAATTTGATGAAGTTAGAGGCAGGATTATCTGGTAAACAGCCACTTTCCACCATATGAAACATGTTCTCTTAAGTCTGAAGGGAATTGCATACTTGTGTCATTAAGGAAGAAAAAACCTGACCAAACTTGGCCGAATGATTCAAGGGAAATTGGAGGAAAAACCCCATTTTTGGTATGGCCATTACAGCAAGCTAAAGCGCATACGTGAAATTTACCAGAAGTTGCATGGAAAACCAACAAATTATAAAGGAAAAAGAGCAGGATCAGCCAGTCTTCGCTCATGAAGCCAAGACTGCCTTTTTCAGCAAATAGCAATTGAATCATATCCTAAAACTATTGAAATATAATTCTAGATTGTTGGATACATCTAATGCTTTCGCAGCACATTCAAGTTACAATCCTAATGCCCAAGTATATCATTCTCTTTCGTTTCGGGTCTTGGCTTTAGACTTCAAAGGCTGTTGAGCCAGCAGCCTTACTTAAAATCTGCGTTTTTTTCTTCATAAATATTGAAGCCCGGTGAAAAATGAAATTTGTTGGGCGGTGGTGTTAAATCAGCCAGCAGCCTTTTACTATAAAATTTATTTTCTTTTTGTCACGGGCAACATTTTCGTGGGGTGAACGGATATCAAATTAGCAAGACACAAAATTTTGCGCCAGACATTTGATTCGCACAAAAGTCTTAGCCGGTGAATGAAAAAATAGTTCGTATTTTGGAAGTGCAAAGCTCTCTTTTATAGAAACAGCTAGAAAACCAAACCAGTTGGCGGATAAAATTAAAAATTCTTCACAATCTAAGGAATTGGCCAAGCAACAATGTGTTTTTCATTGCAAGTATCAAACATTACTATTTCAATCATGTACTTTTTTCTCTACTATTTAATGTACGAGATATGCAAAAAGTGTGAGCAACAGTATTTTTTTTCTTTGTTATTTCATTATGCAAAAAGTGTGAGCAATAATAATTTTTTCTTTGTTATTTCATTTGCAAGATGCAAGTATCGATAGTACTATTTAGTCATGTATTTTTTTTTTTGGTACTATTTCTTGTATAAGATATGAGTATTTTTTTTTTTTACTATTTCATATAGAAGATGCTGTAATTTTATTTTATTTTTGACCTATAAATTGTAATGTTACTTTTTCATATGTAAAAAATGTGAACAACAATCAGTTATGTATTTTGTTCTCTATAATTTCATATCCAAGACTTGAACAGCAATCAATTCATCAGTATTTCAATCATGCATTTTTTTCCACAAATATCTCACATGCAATATGAGCAGTTACGTACTTGGTGGTTTGATTCACTCATATAAACCGAATGATTTACCCATCTAAACTAAATGACTCATTGATCCAGTTCCAGCTGTAGTTGCTCCTTCACTTAATATATAACACAACACCTTAAATCACTTGCCATACCTCCATACATTTCTACCTCTTTACATCGCTTCACACCTCTACTTCACCTCATGCTTTCACCTCACAGTTCACTTTTTACTTCGCTTCACAATTCTTCTTCACCCCACACTTTCACACACAGTTCATCATGGCATTTTATCTATCTGTTTGGATTTTTTTGCTTTTGGCCTCTCCCATGCCCATGGCGAATAGTCAAATTACATTTTAGTTTTTTCAGCTAGTGCAAACTTGGCCACTAGCCATTTGTTACCATACAGGTAAATGTGCAAGGAGACCACCCATTCCTACTTTTACCATTCATGGTCTACGGCCGTAAACCGTTGCAGAATTGCGGGAAAAATTTTATAACTTTTTGTTGGTAAAATATTATATGAGGTGGTAATTGTACGGAAAAACAATATTATTGGTAAAATATTATATTACGGAAAAACAATATTATTGGTAAATATTATATTATATCTATAAACATTTGATTCTGCATGGTTTTATAACCATTGCAAGGAGACCACCCATCCCACAAGTTACCCTCAGAAATATTATATGAGGTGGTTGTGTGCTTTTATGCCAGTGAGGATAAGATGGATTGTTCACTCAATTGGGTCATGCAGATTGTAACAATACTCTAGATAGGGTGTTATTGACACCATATTAGGATTTAATTTTTCATTACAGGGTAAGTTATGAAAATTTTATTGCTGTTTTTTAAGTCTACTTATCTCTCTAAATACCATCAATTGAAAGCTAATTGAAAGTTAATTGAAGGTGCTCCTTATGAACATCTATTGTCAATCATAACTTCAGCACCATTTGTCATATGGTTAGTAGTTAGCTTTCATTATAAATGTTAACTAGCAAATTTCCTGGCAAATAATGCAATGTTTGCTGCATGAAATTCCAAACTTACAACTCAAGATGGACAAGGAAAGAAATGGTAAAAAAACAAATTTAGTGATCAATTATTGCTATACTCAATTTTCAAGAATTAGTGCGATGAGAATAACTGCACAAGAGAATATCTTGTTCATGTCCCTCCATAATCAACTTGGTTTGCATTGTCAGAAACATCATCTGTGGTTTGCAGTCCTTAGTAGTTGCTTTACCATTTGTGGCCAGCAATTTACGTAAACATCTCCTTCTATTTCGCATGGCCAGATATTTTCAGGATGCATATATAACGTATTGCATACTGAATGATCACCACAATTCCACAATTTTGTCTAGTTCACATTAACATACGCATTGAATACAGAGATCTAAATAATTGCAGCGCATTTGTTGCCCCATTGAGAAAATTTGTGGATGATACCATGCGAAGGAATAGCTACTTGTTGGTGCATTGAATCACAGGTGGACCTCATTTCTTCTGTGTCCTTACCTTGATAATGTATGATCGAATGCTACTATTTAATTAAGAAACTTGATAGAGTATATGTTTTGAATTCAAGTGTGACAAACATCGATTACAATGTTGCACAAAAAAAAAGAAAAAAAAAAGATACTTCATATAAGAAGAAAGGAAGCTTATTTTGTGTTAACGAAATGACCTAAACAATGGCATTTACACTCATCCTGAAGGAAGTTTCTTTGACACTACACGTTGCATTAATTTTCCCTAAACTTATAAAAAAGGCTATTTGTAACAGGAAGAGGTTATTGTAATTAAACTATAGGGTTAAAAAAAGCTAATTAACAAGGTAGGTCTAAGTGATTTTGGGAACCAAAAAAGAGATTATTGTAATTATGACAAAATTTAGGAGAGATCAATGCAATTTATCCGGAAAATGATGTACTTTGATAATGATGAGTGAGAAATATATGGATTCTCAATTTGGATTAAGTATATACTTAATTGAAATACATGGATTCTCAATTTGGATTAAGTGTATACTTAATTGTGATGACTTCATGTTATGGTTGGATAATGATTCCAAAGCAAACAGCGCAAATTGAGAGGAGCCAATACCAATGCGAGCCGGCAAAACCAAAATGACAGTCGAAAGTTAAAAGAAATTGATATATGAAATTTTATTCTAATTCCGGCTATTTGAAAAGCTCTAGCCGATTTTTTTAATTATTTTTATCTTGATTAAATATTACAATTTGTAAAGAATTTTTTGAATGATCATTTATTATTTTACATAATTATGTGATGGCCAAAAAATAAAATCACGATATATATGATTGCTATAGTCATGTTCTTTTTGTGGTTTTTATGTCCAAACATTTTTTTAATACAAATTTGAAATGTTAACTAAACCAAAATTTTTTAAGAATCGTCTGATCTCCTTTTCATACTCACCCGACCTCTCCAATAGAAACTTATCATGTGGACTTGCCCTTCGTTTATGGTAGGATAAACAAAAAAATCTGGGATTTGGCAACTAGTTCGTCAAAGTTAGCAGTATATATTAAGCACTTGTTGTCATAGAGGAGAAAATATTCTTGTAGCCTTGTACCATAATCATTTTATTCAGAACTAACACAAAGGGCATAATGCTTGGTTTGTAACGAATATATTGTTTGAGATTTCCACCAAAAATTATATACGAAAGGAATTGTTTCAATTACTTATTAATATCTTTCATTCGCATATAAAAAGAACTTGACAAGTTTACTTTGCGGTAGTGATAAATAGGAGAACAAAATTGATCTACATAATTAAAGAATCTTTTTCAAACATTTATCTTGAATTATTGGCTCTTATTATTTCAAAGCAAGAGCAATGTGACTAACCAACCTACGCTATCAAAAATCAAACGATAACAAAAAAATTTTTTTTTGGGCCAATGAATCTTGCAAACGAACTAATCATTTTCTACAATTATTGCAGGAAGTTAGGGACTTCTTTGCAATTTGCTCCCCCAAGGCATACATGATACAACCACTCAAATAGTGCAATGCTTTGTTACTTTCGAAATTAATTTCAAACCTACCTCGACAAAGCCGTTTCCCCACATTAATTCCCCTCAACCTCTCCCCTTAAAAAATCTCTATAAATAGAATCACTTGTTTGCATCAATTCCAATAGGCTCAACTACTCAAATTAATTTTTTTAAGCTAAAGTATAGAGAACTATAGATACATATTAATTGTAAGAAAAGTAGTAGAAAGTTAAAAATGAACGGAGGAGGAATGGAGTACTCAATTTCAAGGCCAACCACAAACAATATTAATACTGGTGGTGTAGTTGGTGGTTCAATCGCTGGAGGGCAGCATGCTATGGAGCGTTGCGGCTTCCAAATGCCATTGCACTATCCCAGGTACACAAAAGCCGAGTATGAGACCATGCCCGAATGGAAGCTCAATTGCCTTCTTGCAGAATATGGGCTGCCGGCAACTGGAGATGTCAACCAGAAAAGGAAATTTGCCATGGGAGCTTTCTTGTGGGCTCATTGAAATTTCATTTTTAGTTTTCTTTTTGAACTGAAAATTCTATATGTATGATCATGGCATGTGGTGGACTCGTAGTACGTAGTATATATAGTATGCTAGTTATACGTCCTTAATTTGCTTCTTCCAAATTTATGGTATCTATGTAAGAAATGTGTATTTAGCTCTTGAAAACTGAATATGTACGGAGTTATTATCAAGGGGTGTTAATGTGGAATATCTGGTTTGGAACACTTTCTTGAATCTTGGCATGAAGTTTTTCATGTTTTTCTTGTCATTGCAGCTTTAAAACCTGGGCAAAAACTGATCAATTCTTTTTTAAGACACAAAAAATTCATGTACAAGCGTGTGAATATCTAAATTAGAAGCACAATGTGTAAATTTTGGTATCTCAGAGAGGCATCAAGGTTTGAAAATATCAAATGAAGAAAAAGAAAAATGTAGCATTTCTTGTCCTTCTTTCATATCAAATTTTGGTAATTGTCCTTACTCAGTCCAAACTCATATCAATGAATTCGATCTTCACCGCCTCCTTGTCCTGGTGGAATTAAAAAAAAAAAAACTAACAAACAAGCACATACGCACAGAAATGAAAAACTGGCCCCCCGGGCCGCGCCGGGGGGGAGAAGAGAGAGAGATTCTTTTGCATGGGCATAGTTATTTGCTAGGTATGCTCTAGATAGTTGTATCATTTAATAGCAACCATAATTGGGCTAAAGGAAGCAATAGATTGAGGACTTGTTTCATATGTTGAGAGAAATGTTTGAAGAAACCAAACAAATTTCCAGCACATGCATCCATCCAATCAATCGAGTTTATCTTTGTTATTAACTAAATAAATCACACCTATACTCCCGTTAAACATTTTTTAAAATGCCACCATGATAGATTAGCATCTAGTATGACTAATTGAATTCTCAAGCTTTCAGATTAGTTTTTCATGGTAAATAAAGAAAAATCAAATTAGTTTTTAGAGAATCCTTCGCCTCAGTCCTGCAGCAATTGATGGGCACAGCCCCGGCCGTAAACATGTATGCATCACATTGTAGTCAAGTTCGGGTCATTTTTTGAGGTTGTTTGTCCAGAATGTTAATCTTACCTTTTCTTAACAAGAACAGAAGATTACTACGGTAAGCCATTTCATATACCATACAAGAACAAATGTCTAGAATACGGTTAAAATATCAAATAGTTTGGCACTCAAAATACATATGATGCGTTTGTTTGTTTCCCCAAAGCCAAGATTAAAAGAAAATGAGCAATACCCTCAAATATGAATTTTAAGAAGTTGTAACGTTTTCCTCTTAAGTAAAGATGCTGAAATTTCTCCCATACTTTGCCTGAGATTTATCGTAATTATACCTAACTCCTTTCAGGTTTTAATAATTACATTTACCGCTCATGAGTACTTGAGATTACTACAATAACTTTGAATGCTACCACAATTACATCAAGAAAAATTACAATAAAATAAAAAGAAAAAAAATCTAACAATTACTCTTACGTGCTTTTGAGAGCGTTGCTTCACATATACACAAAATTTCTACATAGATATGTTTTCATAGTTATCTTGTTTGTTTATGGAATGTTTTGGATAAATAAAAGAAGTAGAAAATAGAGCACTAAGAGAAGTGTATTGGAAGGACATAGCTAGTTAAGTATTGGGTGGCAGTACGTGGACAATATCACGATTATTTTTGACTTTATATTGGACTGATTAATTTGTTATTTTTCAATAATTGTTTTTTTTAGAAAAAAATTGTAGGAATATTTTAAGATAGTTAATTAGTTTTTTGGCATACATCACGCCAATCCGTTCTTGCGGCTTTTAAAATATTTAATTTTCTCGAGATATTTACTTTATTATTGTTTATTTTACCATAAGACTTCAAAAGCATACTCCAAAAGTCGTACCTTTTGAGTTCGGATATTCTAACGAATCAAAAATCAAAGGCTGATGTTGCTATCTCGTGGTTAATTGCAATAAACTAATAAGCCCTCCTATGTAATGCGTTTTTTTTTTGTTGCAGAAAGACGTCAATAAGAACATATATAAGTTGAATCACCATGCCTGGTGTGTAAAGTTAAAGATTTTAAAGTATCTAAAGCAGATAAAATTGAGGTGGTTTGAATTCAAGATTTGATAATCCAATGGAATCCCCTATTTGAATGATCTGTAATTAGCTGTTACAATTTTACAACCAGAAAACAAGAAGGAAAAGAATTTTAAACAACTGCAAAGTGGAGGCAAAAAGAAGAGTCCAGACTGGCAGAAACAAGATTATGAGAGGCGGCACATGGGCTCTTGGCCTTTTGGCTGGCCTCAACTCTTATCATTTTCTTGAACATGACAACAAGACCGCATAAAAACCATTTCAATTCTACAGTCCAACAGTTTATTATAAGCACATCCAACGTCTCAAAACAAGATCCCTCCTCATCCATTTTATTCCTAATGGCTGTGTCCAGGGGCTTGAAGGGACCTTTGACCTTTGCTCTTGTGATGAGCATTTTGGTGCTTCCATGTGCTCATGCACAGGCTACGGCTCCAGCTCCTCCTCCGGCAAATGATGGTATGTTCACAATTTTCAACTTATAATTGTACAATGTTTTGTGTGTTTCTTTTTATGTTTAATTATCATTACATGGTCATTAAGTATTCTTTACTTTTTCTTGGCTTCAGGAACGTCTATTGATCAAGGAATAGGATATTTGCTGATGTTTGTGGCCTTGGTGATTACGTACCTGATCCACACCGTAGATGCAATGTCTCTCTAACTATGGAGAGATTGATTCATTCTGTTTTAGCTTTTCTTTTGTTCCGGTCAAGAAGATTGGATAAACATTCAGATTTGGTGTTGCTAACTTGTGCAATTGATTTGAATTGTTAATAGTAGTTTCTGCATTTGAAATGACAGGTTTCCATTCATTTATATATTGAAATTTTGGGGCCAAAATGATACCGTAATTCTTGCATCTCTCTCCAAATTCAACAACAATAAACGAACCATCTTTTTATTATTATTTATTTATTTTGGGTGAGTAGAAGGCATCTGTCTCTTTTTGCCCGCCAATCAATGAAAGACTGATAGATAAAGATTTAAACAAGTATCTGAACTTGATGACTCCGCCCAAAGTACTTGATGACTCCGCCACCGCCAGCAAGTGCCAGTGGATTCACAGCAACACCGAGAACAATCTAGCATCAGAGATGTCAGCGATCCGAACCCAAAAAGAAAAGCCCACAGAAGCTCCATTATAACGCCAACATTATTCAATTTAACAGTAAAGGGTTTGACGTCAATTTCTTGCAACAACTGACGTCGACTTCCTTGCTTCCAATAGTGTGCACATTCAATGAACTATATGTCATTAAGCCCGCAAAATATATATATATATATATACACATGTATATTTTCCCGTCCAAGATAAAACTTTTTCCCCAAGTGCTTTTTTCATTTAGTGGATAATGAAAGAATACAACCGGAACAACTGTACAAAAATAATAAATTATCATTTATTCTCAGATTCCAAATGGCATAAAGCCTGAATCATATCGTCCCAAAGCTAGGGATGACAACTGGCAATGGACAAAATGGCCAAAGATCATCATTTCTTTTTGTACTCTAAAGGAATATATCGGGTTAATTACTCCATTGGTCCCTAAACTATTTCATGAGTGTCAGTTTAGTCCCTCAACTTTTAATTGTGTCTATTCAGTCCCTCATCTTTTATATTTGTGTTTAATTAGTCCTCAATACCAATTAATCCTTCTACTTTTATGACCTTTACTTTTTATCTCCTTTCTTATATTTTTTTAATTTATCCTTTCTCCACATTCACTATCCTTGTCCACATCATCAAAAACCTAATTGCATATTAGCTTCTTTTCAAGTTTATATTGATTGGTTCACTTGATAAGTTTAGAATTTTTTTTACTCTCGAGTTTTTTTTTTTTTTTTTGAGGAGATTCTCTTGAGATCTCTAAGGACAAACAAAAGAAAAAGAGTTAAGAAAAATTAAGAAAATGATTAAAAAAGAAAGACATAAATTTCTACAATCAAGTAAATAAAATTGAAATCCTAAACCTTATGTTTTTCTATTTTTATTTTTTTTGAAGTTTTCTTTCATTTTATTTCCTTTAATAGTCTTCTTCATCTCAAGAACTATAAAAAATACTCTAAATTATTCAAATAAATCAATCAATATAAACTTGCAAATAAAGAAGGTAATGTTTGGTTGAGTTTTTTGAGAACATAAATAAAGATAGGTGAAGAGTTGAAGGAATAAATAAATAAAAAAATATAAGAAAACTGATAAAAAGAAAAGCAGAGAAAAAATAAAGATAGGATATGATATAAATAGAAGGGCAATTTTGTCATTTATTAGTATTGGGGACCAATCAAACACTAACGTAGAAGTTGAGGGACCAAATAGACACAAATAAAAGTTTGGAGACTTAATTGACAATCATGAAATAGTTGGAGGACTATTGGAGTGATTAACCCGGAATATAACGCTTGAATCGAAACATCTAAAAAGCAAGCAATGAAATCAATTTGTCAAGTTCCAATGCAGCCAGGGAAACAGTACGTTTCCATCTCGTGCCAAAACAAGAAGGTTAAGCATGCAGCCACCGGGTGTTTTGGATCAAATGCGAACATTCTTAAATCTTATCTGTTAACAAATTATGCCCTGCATCCATGTGAATGGAGCTAATGTCACCATCCTGTTTTCTGACAATTTGATGAAGATAATCTTCAAAGGATATGGTTGTCAGACACTGGGTTGGACTAAAGGATGCAGGACTCATGAATCTGTCAAATGCCTCTGCTGCAAAGCATATTTGACCACTTCATAAAAGGAAACTACAATCCCTACCGAAGGGCCTGCCCGAGCCACTCGAGGCCCAACTCCTGTAAAGAATCCCTTTATCCCTCCATCCCTGTTACACAGTCACGAGAGTTAGAGAAGAAATAAATATTATATCCAAACCATCTAATATATGACGTTAAACAAACAATTTAAACAAGAAAAAATGGTTGAATTCTTGTCATCAAAGTATACGCCCATGAAAAAGGTATAAGGGATGCTGTAAAGAGAAGTTCACTAAAAAGCAACTTCATAAATTAGGACTACGCAACATAGGACCTAGACGACACTTATTTATCAACATGGAATGATGTACGAGAAAAGAATGTAAAACAAAACAAATTATATACAAAGCTCAAGAATGATAGTTTGATTTATTGAAAAGGAAAAAACAATCTTGGGGTATGGTCACCTCTCCACCATCCAAAAGTTCTCAACTCTCATCCGTGGAGAATGCATGAGCTGTGTGCCAAATGTTATCACCAGAGGATAGTGGAGGCATGTCCATCTAAACACTCGAATGCTTTTGCCTCCAGTAAACATCAGTCATTTCACAATGGACAAGCTCATTTTTCAGGTTTTTTATAAGTATATAAGCAAGAACTTAGCTCCGGTTTAAGAGATAGACCTAATTTTATTGATTTGGCAATTATACATATTATCAGAATTTGCAAGCCTCAATGGTAGTGGGAATCAAATTGGACAATTATAAGAAGAATTAGAAACTGAACGTTCAGGGTTACCTCAATATCTCCAGCAAAGTTTGTCTTGTAGTCATCTTCAATGCTCGCACAGGATCATTCTGCCAATTATTTGCAAAAACCATGTTAGATCCAATAATCACAAGCTAGGAAGGACAGATGCTTTAAGTATGACTAAATATTTGCATCTAAGAAATTCTCCAGCTTTCAAACGGGTCCAAAACTAACTGAATTATAATCCAACACTAGTTTCATTAAGCTGTGCAATCAGCGGTTACAACTAAAAACAAGCTTACTAGATCAGCTATCATTGCAATGAGTAGTCAGATACCACAAATAAGAACTATAAATAATTTTGTGACAAGGCAGGTAAGGACAGGCCAAGTGTCAATATGGTAAGCTTTGATGATTAAATTAACTTACAAAAAATACTATTAGAATTTTGAGAGCATGATACTTCAGGTGCCGTTAAGACTGGTGACTATAAACAACCTCCACAAATCATTAATGACTTGAAACTGCAGAAAAGATCAGAAACATAAGGAAAACTTGGGACTTCGTATACTAAAATTCATACCCTATTAAGCAGTTATAATCTGCTCACAACTAGTACCCCATTGTTCAACTATCAAAACTTACTGCACACTCGCTGAATCTAACTCAATATTGTCCATATGACGACAAGAATCAATCTACGTTGTGCTTATTTTTCAGTCGATCAAAACACCAATTCAGTATTAGTGAAAACAAATTAACAACCTCTATCTGTCTCCGGGTCCTTGCAACATCTAAAGGACATGTAGCAGCAGCTGCAAGACTTCCTGCAGCAAATCCAGCACAAAAGTTTGCCCCAAGGACCCCACCAATGCTTGTCTTATCCTCCATCAGACCCAAAATTCTTCTTCTGACCTGCACCAATCGTGGCAAAAATTTGTATTATAGTATCACCATGCAAATAAATGTAAAACTTATTCTGCAGATAACAAACAAAATAAGTACTCACTGGCTCAAGAGTTGCCCAGCAGATTGCAGAGAAAGGAACATCACGAGCAAGCTGTGCTCCAAGTCCAGTCCACAAAATACGGTAATTCTGGACTGCATAAACATTGTTTACCACAATGCACAAACTCCATAAGTAAATATCGAAATCACATAACTAATCACCAACAACAAAGAGTAGGCCACAGTAAAAAATTAATGAATCAGGCATAACGCTTCCAGCAAATCAGGAACAATAAAACAGGTGAGTATTGAACTCTACTCAAACATTCCTGTCATGAAACTCTAATCTAACAGATAGTTCCTACAAAGAAGAAATTGATCTTCTTAACACAACTGTGAAGTAGAGGACCTTGGACAATTCAGTTTGCTACCGATTATATCATGCGAATCTCAACTAAAATTATAAATGTGTGCAGAAACATGACAATAGTAAAAAACTACCCCAGAACAAATCCTAATAATAGAAAAAAAATTTCCCAAAATTTCTTATAAAAATCACTGCAATTATATGAAAAACCAAAAACAGTGAAAAGTACCTAGCATTTATATAATGAAATGCTTAAAAATCAAGAAGCATGAAAATTTTGCTCTATAGATATGCAAAGGTTTTATTTGAAAACTAATTATCACAACGTGGAATTTGTAAATACGTGCATGTGAAAGGAGTTAAAAAATTAGTGCATGCACGTTTTATTGGATTACAAGGCCCAATCTAGATAAATTTATTCTTTAAGTGGTAAGCTTGGAGAATTGTAGGTAAGAGAACAGAGTTGCCAACTAACCCCATCAAACCAAATAGCTGTACCTCTAAGGCTATACAGAGTTACATTGAATTAATGAGACATGAATAAGTTCCAGATCTCAAAGCAGATAAATAGTGTTGATTTTCGTATTTTTCACTTTCAAGCTCCCTTGTTCTGAGGATAAATTCTGATATAAGCATGAAGTTAATGAAATGTGAATCCAAACCTTACACGTAATACGGCTAGATCCTAGCATTGATAAAAAAAGAACGATTATATGCAAGAACATGATAGAAGATAAAAATCACCACATGAGAACAAGCATAAATTCATGAGCACACATACAATTCTGATGGTTGCTTGGACTTTTAACCGGAGAAATGACCCCAACCAATGTCTTCAATACTCCAGGTGGCTTCACACCAGCTTGATGGTGTCTAAATGCCTAGGACAAAAGTTGCCAGACAACCAACTTAGCAGGAACAAAAAGGAAATACAATGTTATGACATACACATCATAAGCATGCAAAATTTGCACCAGAAAAGTTGAAAAGCATTTACAAAAAGGAAGAATAGCAATTGGCTATCAAGACCTGATTCCTCGTATATACCACCTGGTCTACCTTTTACTTGTTCTCAAATACAGACATTTAGTTTTCATCCTTCTGTGGAATCATATCATACATCCATAACAGCAATTAATTTCACCATATTCACATACTAAAGTCAATATATTGACTCTTTCTAAGGGCCAGCTCAGATGTCCAGCAGTTCAAACAAAATTTTAAACAAGAATCTGCACATTGTCAGATGTAGCGGTAGGAAAAGAAAAAAAAAATAATTACCTGCATACGTGTTCTTGCTAGGTCAACAGGGTAACAAGTGATGCAAGCTACTGTCCGAGCCAAGGATCCTGCAACTAATGGAACATATGGCATCACAGTTGGAGCTTTTTCTGCAGCTTTTTCTTCCATAAAATTCCGGAAAACATCGTAAAGAGGCATATATATTCCCACCTGTACGGAAAAAAAATTTGAGTGAACCGAAATCCAGGTATTATACCATGTTATGGACCCATATAACTTCAACACAAGCTTTGTATATAATAACCCAATAAACACTGCAAGTAATGAACTTACAGAAGGGATTGCTAATGCTAAACTTGCATTTGTGCCTCTCCACAACCTAGCCAATCCTTCCTGCATAACTCCAATTGGTTAGGCACCCCATTTCAAAACATCTAAACGAAACAAAGACAACATAGTGATACCGCAGACAGCTGCTGGAATGATCAGATCAGCAGTTAGTGGGACAATTCTTGGAAGGAATTTCTAAGATTCAAATTCATTTACTAGGAAGAACCCTTATGTAAAACAAATTCCTAGGCTGAATTTTGAGGATATAAAACATGTGCAATGTTGGCTACACATACATCTAACTTCTAATCCAAATTTACAACATGGTTATATATGAAAATGCACACACAAGCACATACTAAATAGCACATTACCTTATGAACAGGCTGAGACCAATGTACACCATTGGTTGGAAAAAAACAGGTGGAAACCGAACTAGAATCATGATAAAATTTCTTTCAATCAAAAGAAAGATTGTCAACTTAATTATTTTCATATCCACAGTTTAGTAACTAAGGTTTTTGACATTAAGTAAAAGTCTTCTTGTATATTCACGATCAGCCACCGATTAGAGTTTGCAATATTCATAAAAGACTTCTAACCGAGCATCATTTTGTCATTCTATGGCTTTGAGATAGCATCTGGACAACCTCTCATACAATTCAAGATGATAAAATATTCATGCAACATACATACTAGCAACCTTTTCTTGCTAAGAAGAATGCAACAAATTTATATTACCTTCAAAAAATATCTACTACTAACCTGACGAACAACTTTGTAAAAGACATCTAATGTTCCTTTATACCGGGTACATTCTGGAGAGCTTGCTGGTACAGCGTCCACAATCGCATGAGTAGATGATGGATAACGCTTTATATCTGGCAGAATCTAACAACATTTCAGAGCGAAAAATCATTCAGAATTTGAAAAAACAAAAGTCAGGTTCAATAATGAATTACAAATCATAAACAAAATCCAAGTGTCTTCATGACTCTTCATATAGTATAAAACACAGTTTGTATGTTAACTTGAATTTTTATGTATTAACAAACATGAGAGAAAAATGACAAGTTAACTTACACCATGAGCATCAAAACAACATGCTGGACTGCAGAGGCAATCATTGTAAGGTACTCTTGCAGCCTGGGCTTGCAACCTAGTCTGGCAAATTAAAGACACAAACAACAATTTGAAATTGAACCTTTATAAACTGAGTCCAAAGCATCTAGAAATAGCATCGATTGGAAAGTAAAAAGGACAAGCAAAAACTTATAAGGGAAAAAAAATTCGTTGATCAATTTGGAATCCACAACACAATAGAGATAAAGTTCCATGACATTTGATAGAAACACAATCAGGTAGCCAGTAATGCATTAACTGGCAACAGCTAAGGGAACGTATTATAAACACAAACAACCTAACTGGTGAAGCAAACTGTAAGGAACACAATGAACACAAGAGAAGAATAGACACTGCTCAAAATGTGGAAAGCATTAGATAATCAAATACAGTTGCTAACTAAGGAAAGAAAATGCTTTATGCCCCCCAAACTTTTAGCCTTACAATAATTGGCCAGAGTTCAATAGGTCCTCTACTAGCTCTAACCTCCTTGTACTCGGAATATAATAATCAATAGCATAAATGAACAAATATAAATTATTCAACAAACAATTCAGCCAATCTACGCAAGCGGAAATTCTGCACAAAAGCATCAAGAAAAGCCATAATCCACAACAAAACGCCCAAAAAGCCAAAAGGACATCCGCAAAAAATCAAGAAAAGTTAGAAAAATAATTGAAACAAAAAAAAGAGTTGCTCTTTTGAAGTATATTCTCCAACTGGCAGAACACGGGACGCCCAAGATTAAAATTTTAAATTAGCCGAGAAGGGCTTTGATTACCTTGGCAACATCGAGAGGGTTAACGAGGATTGCGGAAAGAAAGGCGGCGCCGGCGGCAGAAAGCGCCCTCTCTCCGAAGCTTAAACTAATATCCGAAACAGCCTTGGCACGACTACTCTGCTCTTCTTCCAACATTTTTTTATCAAATTCAGCGTTTCTTGATTTCGTCGTCGTGGCAGAAGCAGCAGCATTTATCCACGAAGGGGAAGGCAGGCCTTGCCTCGACGCACTTGATGACGTTGACGAGGAACCCACAACCATTAGTCCAGAATTCTTGCAGAATTTTCTCCAATTATTGTCATAAATAAAATAAATTAAAAGCTTCTTTCTTTTTTTTGGCACATTAAATGCTTTTTTCTTGATTGATCATAAATATTGAAAGGAAATTTTTCCAAACTTTCCTTTTCTGGGCTTATTTTATTTTGCAGTGATTGATTCGTTTCTTTGATTTTATGGAACTTTTGGCTGACGAAGGAAAGGAAAGACTGAAGACAGCGTGGATTCGTGGCGGTCAAAGAAGGACACGTGTCGATTGTCAGAGTAAAGCATACGGGTGTACGGTGTACCGTTGCATTAGAGCATTCACAATCAAATATAATAGAATATAATGATACCCTTTGTTACATTCATATATTAAACTTACTTTAATTGTGATAGTTTCATTCATATAATACGTATTATATTCACTATAATTATATCCACTATAATTATATCCACTATACGCATTAATAAAAGTAGAAGAGGTAAATAGTAGGTCCTCCCACTTTATCACTTATCCATCTATTTATTTTTCTTCTTATATTTATTTTCTTCCATTTCCTATTCTATCGCTTCTTCTATTTTATTGCATCGTTTTCCTAATTTCACCTTATTTTCTTCAATCTCTCATCCAATTTTCTAAAGTCCCAATATTTTTTCATTATGGATGAGGATTTTAATAGTTCTAAAAAAATTTATAGAAAATTCATTCTCTATGCAAAATCAAAACCACCAAAATTACTTGAATTATTTTTGAGGTTTAGGAAAAAAATATATTATTGAAAGCAAAAAATTAATAATAATATTTTTTAAAAAATAAAAAAATATTAGAAAGTGTGTACTTCAATTAAAGCCCATAAATTATTTTCCACAAATAATGAAATTATTTTTAACAAAATTTTACTTATTTATGGGATATATATTGTGAATAATTAAAGTAAATATATAATTGTAAGTCCATGTTATTATACTGTACATGGTATAATCTATTGATGACTGATGGTATAGAAGTGGGTTTAGTGAATTTATGATGTGGCATATGGATGACACTCTAAAGAGTGTAATCCATTGTGGATGCCCTTACACAGCTTCTTGTCAACTTTGTTTACATCACTGCCCATGTAATTTGAAGTTTTCATTTGATTTTTGCTTTTTTTTTTAATTTTAATTTATACTTTTTTTTTATGTTGTCTTACACCACAAGTGGGGTGAGCCTTCTATTGATGTGCTGGATGTGACCCCAAAACTATTTTGCCATACACAATTGGGAGTGTGATTCTTTGATTCTAAATCTACCTGTTTTATCCCTCTCGTTCTAAATACCAAGGCTAGGGTTTGGATTAATTTATACTATTATGAGAAGCGAAAATCAAAATTATGTTACTAGTTCAAATAATTTCAGAAATTTGTGATGCATCCTTTAGAGTTGAAAATAATTTGGATTAGACCATGAGAGCTGTTATTTGTACCAAGTAGTTCCAAAACCAATTTCAATTTTTTGTACGGCCTAAAAAACATGGATGGGGCATATAGACATTGGACATATGTTGTTTTAAAGAAAATGAATAATTGAAGTTTGTTACGTATGAAAATTTTGGTAAGCATATAATTGCCTTTTGATAGAAATGTATGTCATATTCATGTTGCCAGTAATACAAATAGAAAATTTGAGCAATACTCTCTTAATCCCTAACCGACTTCACATTCATTAACAGTGCAGCCCTACAAATTTTATGTCGTTCCATAGTATAGTAAGTAAGAGTGATCAGTAAGGATTATTGTTTTGCTCATTTCAGCTTATTTCCTTCATTTAGAATTATGTTGTAATTTTTTACTGTTAAATCTTTTAGGTCTTGCTGCATTAACAGTGGTCAACAATGCTTGTAGTTGCAGTAGACATTGTGCTGAAGCCCTAGTAATATCCATGGTCCATCCCTATTCCCTCCTCGGTAGGCCAGCCATTTCACAATTACTCATGACTCGTTGTACCCGTTTCCATTTTCGAAAGATTAAAAAGAAAAAACATAAAATAAAATAAAAAAAATTAAAACGGCTAATGGAGATGCGGGGGATCGAACCCCGTGCCTCTCGCATGCAAAGCGAGCGCTCTACCATTTGAGCTACATCCCCGACTTGGAAACATTTGCTGAAGAATTATATTTTTGTTCATCTATTCCTCTGCTGCGGACACGCATCTCCTTTACGAAACCTATTAGGTTGATTGCATAAGCCTCTGATTTCTGTGTAATTGTTTAGATGTTAATTTGCCACCCAGCTTGTCCAAAGAAAGCTTTACAGCAACTATTCAGGAATTAATATTTAGTATTTCATGCATTCTCTGGTTCAAGTCATTTAATTTCTGTCTGGAACCTTTAATAACTATTCAAGTCATAGTCACCAAATCAAAATCTTGAGTATAAAACAGATACGAAATTGACCATAAGGTACATAAATAATCAACCCCTTCCGCGCAAGACATCAATGTGGCTAGTTGAATCATCGTTCAGTGAACATTCCAATTTTCTTGCTGCCTTTCTATCCTTAGGCCAAATAATTTTTCTCTGGTACTTAAAATAATGCTGCCTAGATCTGTATACATCAACTGAAGCAGAAATTATTGTAGACACAACAACCAATTTTATGGCGATCCGGGCACTGTTGTACCAATTCCATGGATTGAATAGACTCCTAATGCATTTAATAACAGAACCAGCGTTGCCATAATTTGCTGTAGTTTCCATAGATTTTTCCTTTCTCTCTTTGAATTTCCCGGTGAATGTTGTTTTTGTGTCTGCAAAACATGAATTTAGCTCTTCAAGCACATCAAGTTTTCTCCCTTGTCCTGGGTACTGGTTTATTCTTTCAAGGAGGTGCAATCTGCTTGCTTCCAAACGGGCAAAAGCCGCATTCTCATGTTGTTGCTTGCTGGACTCAAGTGCCTGCACCAATAATTGATACAGAGTTAAAAAGTTGTCAAATTTAATTTGACCAAAATGTTTAAAAAAAAAAAAAAGAATCTGATAAAAAAAAAGGCAAAAAGCTTGCCCATCAAATCATCTGAAAGATTGCACATCAATATACATACTGATAGAACTGGCCTCAATCACCATATTTTATCGAACACTGATAGAATCAAGCATTGTATGTGTAGTGAAACGAGTGGGATTGAAAATCATACTTATCCAGTGTTCTAGACTATTGGTTGATATGATTGGAAAGAAATGGTATACCTGCAGAAAGACCAGCATGTCCAGGACTTTTTTTAAAGAATCTCTAATATCAATAAGTCTCCTCCTCTCCTCCAGTGTGGTTTCCGGGATCCCACAACACATACCGTGCTGTAAACAATGTTTACAGAAACTGACATTGTCATAATGGATTCTTTCATCGATTCTACCGTGTAGATCCCATGTTCTTTCAATGAGAGAATTCAGATTTTTATTTAGTTCCATCATCATACTAAAACAATGCTGTCCAATTGCTCCATTATTTATCCCTTTCACAATTGTTTTTTTGCCATTATTCTCCAACTCACTTGTACTCCAGCTTGTACTTCTTTTTCAGCTCATTTACCAGCTTTTCTTTTTCTTTGGTTGGCAAAATCTTGAAAACATTAGGAATGTAAGGTAGGTCTTCCACTGACTCCTTTTTCTGGATTTGGTGTTTGCAATCATAATTGCTCTTCTTTGTTTTGTGGCATTGCTTCAAAGGGAAGTTTTGTTTGGAACTGAAAAGGTCTTAGCTGTTCATGCCCCACAATCTCACTTGTTGTATCACATGCGCAGACGAATGCTAGATAGCAGCAAAAATGTAGTCACCACATATGAGTATATTGATCCGCATCCGGATGTTTCCCTTGTGGCTCAGCAATTAGCATTCAGGGACCAAATCTATCCGGTCAGTCATCATAATATGGTGCAAGAAGCACTCCACTGTAAATAAGCTAGTTTGTAATAGGCAATGCGTGAGTATTTTGCAATCCGGGCCATGTGATCGCATCTTAAGATGTAGTGTCACGAGTATCATCATTTTTCAGTGCGAGAATACCAATGGTTAAATTAGAATAGTGCCTCATTTTCATTAGATCAGTAACCAACAGTTATTCATTATTTTCACTAGATCAGAATCAACAGTTATTACTTATCAGTGGCTTAATACTTCCTTTCTTCGGGAAAGGGGCTCAATCAGGCACATGAAATTGTAGGTCCCCAAACAGGAAAATTCTGTTAAGAGGACATGTCTTCCTGTTCTCTTTTCGGAGCCTGGTAACATGTTGGACAATGTCATATGATGTTTCATACAGGCCAAAACTTTAACCAGATATCACCACACCTACTCTAAATTTCAAAAAGCAAACTCTAAAACCAGTCCCTCGCTGTCTTTAAATATTTAAGGAATTATAAGTTATCAGCAATGGCTTTTTAATTCATTCCAACTATTCAAAATTCCTAACGTCTTTAGTCACCAGAAAGGAAAAAAAAAAAGAAAGAAAAAAGTGCAAAAATGAAAAACAAAGAAGGCAGGCAACCAGAATCAGCAAGGCCCAATCAAAAAGCCTCAATCAAGCCAACAAATCTTTGGTAATCATTAGACTATCAGCCTATTTGCAAAACAAAGATTCACGAAATATATTCTTCTATATTATAAGTATCAAAGGTTAGATGTTTACACACATAAGACACTAATTTACTTGGATAAAGGCGTAGTTCTCACTCTCCAAACAACGCTTACAAGTTATAATCACTTCGATTCAATGTCGCGTTTCAATTATGCTTAGTTTCAGGGTTTCTATTTCTGTTTTCCACTTCTAGTACAAAAAGCTATGTTTTCAGACTCGGACCGGGTATCGACCCGGCCGAGCTCAGGGGTCAGGGGTCAATGGGTTCGACCGGGAGTCGATTCGGGGTCGAACTGGATGACGTCATAAATATTTTATATATATATATATATATATATATATATATATATATATAAAACACATATATACACTTACTAAGTTTTTTCTTAATTTTAGTTGTTAGTCTAAAAAATTATAGCCAAAATACCCTCAATAACCATTTTAATATCTTGCTATTAATAGTTCAAAAAGCATTGAATTGAAAAAATTATCAATAAATATAATGGACTTAAATTATTTACTTTTTAATTTAATTAGTATAAAGAAATAGAAGTGAGGCACCACTAATATTTTGTAATTGGTCAAAAAAGTTGGTTGCCTTTTGACAGATAACTGGGCCAAGCAAATAAAAATCATGTATTGATTTAGCATTGATGTTCATTTGTTGGATGTATGTCAATGGGCTCATGTCATTGTCAAAACTCAAAAACAAATAATTGTTGGAATCTATTTTCTTCAGACAATGAATATGGAAGCCTACAAATATGTATAATAGCCCATATCTAATGAAGTGTGGAGCATTAATGTGGTTGGATTTGTAAAAAAAAAAAAAAAAAATCTGGACTGTTTCCGGTTTCCGGTTTTGCCCGGTCAAACCCGGTTTTTGACCGAGTTTGACCGGGTTTTTTAAAACCGATTTTTTATGATAACTCGGACCGGACACTTGGCCGGTTCCCGGTTCGACCGGTCGGTCCGGTCCGAGTTTAAAAACACAGACAAAAAGCAAATTCTGATAGATGTTTTTACTCCATTAATTATCCAATCCAGCTACACTATATTAGAAATACTTAAATTAGTGAGGCAATAAGAAATTGGAGACGTCTGAACTTCCAATTAAAGACTAACAAATTCTCCAACTGATCAGCGTTTGCAGTGGACTGTTCGTCAAGCCTAGCACATTGCCCCCCACAAAATGAGAAAGTCACGATCTTAGCACATCTGGAAGGCTGGAACCATTTCACACAGATTTTCATAGCAAAGACAAGATAAGATAGCATGAATTACCATTGTTCATTATTTAAGATATTTGATCAGCGAATGCTCAATAATTAACATGTCAAGTCTGCAAGTAGTCATCGCATGATGAGGCGAAATTAAATCTTTAAAATATACTACAGCATGCATTAATTCAGTCCCTACTCTTCTGCACAGCTCATCAGAAGCTTCGATAACCTTTGCTTCATCACCGTAGGCTACAATAACATAAGAGTAAGACATAAGCTTTTTAATTAATAAGCTAAATGGACCTCGTTGGTCCTACTTGTTTGTGTGCGTGATGTTTCTTGAATATATAAAGTTTAGAATCCATACCTATTGCCCTTCTTCTAGAGAATGCACTTTTCCAAATTATGCCCTTTCAAATCTAGAAAAGGATCATTCACCTCACCTGAGCTTTTAAATGTTCAATCACACCAAAAAAATAAATGAAGCAAATTTTATCCATACTCCCATCTTAGTACTTTAGAACTTGGTCAAAAAGTTGCCATCTTTGCCGTGACGGGCTTTGATAATTTAGAATATAATATATGTTAGCCTTATATTTTACTATCGTCTTTATTTCCTTTTGTGTATCACATTTGTTTCTTTTCTAGACATTCAGCTTCTTTGCGCCTGAATTGTTTGTATCAAACACACATTTACAAGATGAAAATCTTAATCTACAAGTATGGCGCCAATTTTTTTGTCTGACAACCCTCACAAAGCAAAAAGTTTATATTGTTCTAGGGATTGATGTACAAATTGATTCATAACCCAAGTTTTTGTTGCAAAGAAACATATAATCACTCTTCAAACGTTTAACAAAATGAGCAAACATTTGAAACACATAATGAGAAATGAAACAACAATGACAGAGATTTCTTCCCTTTTTAAACGAAATGTTAAATATTCACGAATTTTTATCATTCTACTAAAGATTTTTGACATAGTATATATCAACTAGGGTATAGATGTTAACCAGGATCAGTACATAGTAGAAGGGACCATATCATGCTTTTCCAATTTTCTGACATGGACATCAATCATAGGGTGGTTTGGACCATAATTTGACAGAAATATAATAGTATTTTTGTCTCCTCAATATTAATTCCTTCATGAACTTTTGGCTCTGTCCCACATTGATTTTCTGCGCTTTGAGCTGCCCCAAAGGATGAAAACAGGAGAAGCAAAACCGACAGAGACCGACAAAAATTTGTCTTTCGAGTCTAAACTCTCATCATTCAAATTAACGGAACGGGGAACTTTCCGTACACGCATAACCGTTGAATATTTCCTTAAAGAAAATGTTTATATAACACTGACAGATATTGTTATAAAAGATTTATCTTTGAATCTTTTGTTCTCTTGCCTTCTGCACATTAACAGCTTATGCCAATGCAGCAATGATCCCTTTTCTGTCTCACTGTTGCATTCAATTCCTTGATAGGTCTCGTCATGTACTACTTTGCTTTGTCAACAAGATAATTGCTCTAGCCCTCTTACAACCAAATCTATTTAAAGTCGCTCCAACATAATAGAACTCCATAGCAGGCATTTCTTGTGGTTGCATTTGTCAATTTAATAGCTTCGTAGAGTTCCATCAATTGGGATTAATAGTGCACTTACATTGACATGAATTACCGTTGTTATCTTAACGTTTTGTTTACTATAAAAAAAATTAGTCAGTTGGATTCAGTACCTGCAATTAATTAAAGCAGCAAAATCTATGCGTGATGACAACCGACTTCTGGTTGGAGAATATAAACGTACAAGGAAATGACGGTCCTGTTTCTTTGGCCTTTTTACTCCTGGAAGTCAAACGTGCCAACTGCCATGGAGTAAAGCTGAAAAGCAGCAGGCATTGTTCTTGATGTTTACTAGTAAATTGCAAGACATGGAAAAGACACCAAGGCAGAACTGCTTACCGGGCTATTGGCCCTCGTGTCCCTCGTGGCCCTTCCTCTACTCGACCTATGACCAACGTTTCCAAGGTAGTCTTTATCTCTGCTCTGTGCTGTTTCCACTTTCATGCGTACAGGCTGTAGTGAAATAGTATCAATCACCTGAAGAAGAACATCATATTGGTGGGACCAAAATTTTCCAGAAACGTCAAACTGTCAGAGTCTGAGGATTCATATCTCTTTTTGCCACTCAGCAACTTGATTCGGACGATAGACTAACCATTTCCTTGCAGTGATTGATTTCTAGTCTGCATCTGCAATTAATCTATCAATGTGATTAAATATAGGATTGATCAATTGCACTCGGATCTTTGCCATATTCTAGTAACTCATCAATTCTGCCCGAGAAAGAATGAGATCTACATGGTTAAATTCGGTCGCATTTCCTATGCAAGACTTGTTCCCAAGTAACCTTTCTTTTTTCGCTTTTCATACAATGCCACTTCCACGACCATGAACCATTTTTTAATCTTGAAAACGTATCTGGCAGGATGGAAGATATTTTTCATGAGGCAGACAAAACTCTTGACTCTTGAGTAACATTGAAAAGTCTATGGACACATTAATGTTTTTTCTTTCCCCCAAATAGTAATCTTTTCTTCTTATCTGAATAAAACCAAAGAAAAATATCTTACCAACAGACAACAAATTTATTTTAGTCTATCTGTTTAGGCCCCCTTTAACTGCAGCTTTAACCATTAGGAAATAGCATTAAGATATTGAAAGTTTCAACTTACGTTTAGCTAAAATCAACACTAAACATGACTAGTTAAACATGTTTCTTCTGTCATTAACATACTAAAATCTCTTTTCAAATGCAATGCAACAGGTTGCTAAATCGTTCACAAGAGTGAGATATTAAGCAACCCTGAAAAAATAGAAATAACGTCTCCGGGAAAAAATGTAGTAGTAGAGCTTTTATTTCTTTTTATTTTTTATTTTTTTGAGGCAAGTAACGTCGTCATGATTACATGGGCCCAAGCTGTAAAATGCAAATTATTAAAACTCCATTGCGCTTTAGTCACTAGAAAGTATGTAGCAATTAGGCTGCAAATTAACCATCCAACTGTTCCAGCAAAAACTCACAAACAAACTAGCATAAAAAATATTGTAACAAAGATTACCATAAAAAAAAAAATTCCCTGTCACTACTACTAGTACGGACCAAAGGATACCTACACAACTGTTTCGTACAATTCACAAGAATAATGTGTTATCCCATTTCCATCATTAATTTTCCAAACATCCTAGTAGTAGTAGTAGTGGCAGTAAGCAGTAACTTAGCATCACTTCATTCTACACACTTGACAAATACTAATGAAATACTAGTACTACAAATTAGACCAGATCAAGATTATGTACGAAATTCCCCTCTAAAGCTAAAGTTTCCTAAGATTTACGAATCATATCATATCCATCAGCCCCCAAAATCTTCTCCTAGAAAACCAATTCCAACTCCAATTAGACCGCCAATAATTGATCTTCCAAGAAATCATTTACATCCAATGCCGAAGAAGACCCCAAATCATCATCATCAAAACCAAAATCCGACCGTATATCATCAAAATTCCCTTCGAAAACAGCATCATCCCCTCCAATAATTTCATCGTAAATCAACGGTGACGGAGACTTCAAATTGAAAAAATCATTCAATAAACACTGATCTAATAACAAACAGTCGTCATCTAAAAGATTGGCAATCCCATTTTCCGCTGCAACCGGCTCCACCGGCCTCCGGTCACCTCCCCACTTATTTGCTTTCAACTCGTTCTGCTCCTTATCCTTAAACCTCAAAACAGATGTCGGAGAACAAAGGTTGTTATTATTCTCCGACTCCTTCCCGGAATCATAGCCGGAAACTGACGTGGCATTGACTTCCACTAATTCAGGTCTCCTCTCCGGCCTCTCCGGTCTCTCCGGGTCCGGTGGCTTAATAAAATTAGTCAAAGCATCGGGCCCACGTATCTGAATTGCGGCTCTGTCGTAAACCATGGCAGCCTCTTCAGCAGTTTCATAAGTCCCCAGCCAAATTCTAGTCTTTCTCACGGGGTCTCGAATCTCCGCCGCCCATTTACCCCATGGCCGCTGCCGTACGCCGCGAAACTTCTTTACATCCCCCCCGGTAAATTGATTACAGCTGCTGAGATTGGACAGTGATCTCTTTTTCTTCTTCTTTCTTATATTAGTCATCTGCTGCTGATCGTCAATTGTAGCAGCAGCTTTCGCTTTTGGAACACAACAAGAAGGATTTTTCTTTTCAATAATGATCTCGTTCACGTGCTTCTTTATCCTAGGCCGACGGAAATGGGAAATTTTCATGGGCTTCAACCGAAGTTCATCCTCATCGCTGGATGAGTCCGTGGCATCACAATCAGTGAATTGGATTCTGACCACACGAGGCATATTTAAGTTCGTGTTTTGTTGAATTTTGCGGTGGACTACATATTTGATAGGCTGCGAATATTTTTCAGTCATTGCTAAAGAATTAAAAGAAATCGGAATAGCTGATTAGGGAGGAGCATAAACCTTCAACGACTAGTGAGAGTGATTGAAAGGAGAAAAAGGAAAATGAGAGAGAGAGAGAGAGAGAGTGGTTGTGGAAAAAGTACCGAGGAGAGAGTGTTGGGAGAGGAAAAGATGCAGAGAATCAGAGTTATATATAAAGACTTGGGACTATGAGAAGATGGAGGATCCCTATTCTTGGGGTTCAATTAACATGCTTTTTTAAAACTTAGTATTTTCGTAATTTTTCTTTTGTTTTTCCTAAAAAATTGTTTAATTTGAGTTATTATAGTTTCTCCAAATAAATATTTTTTTTGATTTATTGGGTTTTTCCCCTTTTTCTAAATTAAGTGGTTTTGGTTAATTGGTAATTAGAGAAGTTAAAGAACCAATTAGTTGCAGAAATTGTAGGTGGGGGGGCTATTGAGATTTGAGTCGTCCGGAGATTCTCCCAAGCGACCCGCCGCATCCCGATTTAATCGTTTTTTATTCTATTAACACGTGGCACATTTGGACCCGGTAAACTTCCTTTATTTATAGACATCACGTTCTGCATTTTGCCATAGCTGAATTAACAAAAATTAAGTTCCAAAAATGAAATAATTATCTTCAAAGGGGCTTCAAAATACAAACCACAACACCTTAGGACCTTTATAAACAAAGGTTAGTATAAAAAAGTAAGGTTTAGAATTAAATTATTTTAAGGAAATGTGATGCATTTTTCTCCAATCTGATTTAAGATTGATTTACAACTTTTGTTCTTGTTGAAGAGCTCTAGAATATGCATACATACTGGTACTATTTATTTTCATTTAAAATCAGTAATTTTTTCAAAAGAATTGATTTTGCAGAGGACGTTACCAGTAGCCCCTATGCTCTGGTAGAGGAAGGAAATCTTTTTTAGTCATTCCAACCCATATATGGAATTTCTTTTTATACAATACCCAAATTGATCTTGTCAGTGAGTGTAGGTGTATCAATGTCTAACCAATATATTTCGAAGGTTTAGGGTTCTTTTCTTTCTTTTTTTTTTTTTTTAATATTTGACATGGGTTTTATAGGAATTTAGGAAGTATACAGATAAACATTGATTATCACGATTCTCTTTTTCTTTTTTTTTTTTTCATTTTTTAGAGCAATGATATTTCACAGTTGATCTTTAACGTAATTGAAGATTATAATTGACTACTTCCATATTTGTTTGATTGAAGACAATTAGAATTATAGTTAGCAAATTGTTTATTGGTATTTTATTTTTTAATAACAACATTTTTGTGTAAAGTTCGGAATTTTTTAGCAAGTAAATGCCCTTTCCCTTGCAACTTTTTTACTGTTATTCTCCTATTATCCAATTATAACTGATATCTAATTCATTGTTGGACTTGTTTATTTCAGTTGACAACTAGACATATTAACTTCACTTTTCTTGCATCGAGCATCCATGAAAGGTACAATTTGACTTAATTGATACTATAATTTATTCAATTTCGGCCAAATGAGAGAAGGAAAACTGGAAAGTGAGATATTCTTTTGACTATTCCTCCATTTTAATTAATTAGCCATTTTACACAGTAAGTTTGTTGAAGATTTAATTCTTGCACCCCAAGTTCTACCATTCACAGTGCTTTAATATAATTCACTTAGATTGCAAAGGGTAGTCATATGGATGATAAATACCGAAAGTGTTTAAATATATCATCGTACAAAATTCTAAGGGCTCTAAGGCTTACACGCAAGTAAATTTTTAGCCTCACAGTTGAAAATTATTATAAAAAGAAAGAGAAACGCAAAAAGTAAAATAACAAATAAACTACAGAAATTGTCTTTTATCCATGTTTCTACCAAAAAAAAAGGTAAAATCCAGCAATAAATGGGATTGACATTATCCTATTTGTCCTTTCGGTAGTACGTCCAATGCTTGGGCTTCAAGCAAATAGAGCATGCGCCCGAACCCTGACGAACATAGTAGAAAACAACAAAAAGACAGCCACGTGAATCCTCCTGCCCAAATGTCTTTGTTTTACCTTGTGCTCTGTGATCGTGCTAAAATAGAATATTATTAACTTAATAGTTATTTTCTAAACATCAATAATAATAACTGACATCTATTTCCTTTCCTAATTTTTCTAAACCAAACAACCTCTAATTTTGCTTGTGTGTTATGAAAGTTTTTTGAAAAGACAATGAACAAAAATAAAATTTACCTTGCAACTAATATTTCATATTATTTTACTTAGTCTTGGAAAATAAAATTCTGTCTGGATGGTTGTTTTTTAAGGTGTTTTTCAGAAATCAATTTTGTAGCAGTTTTGAAGATTCTTTTCGATAAATATGTTTATGAGATAAAAAGTTAGTTGATAAACGTATATGAAGTTTTTAAAAAATATGATTCTGAGAAAACAAAACCAAACAAAACAGAGCCTAAATTTCTTACCATATTAAGGACGATTTCAAGAATTATTTTGAAATTTGAAATTTTCATAAAAGTTATAAAAATAATTAAGGAAGTTCCTAAGATCACTAGAAGTGACAATCTTTTTGGATTGAGGAGAATATATGATAACAATTTTTAACAATTGATTGAAAGATTTGAATCAAATTTGTTTCATATGACAGACCAAGTATTTATGGGGAATTTTAATTGGATGTAGGAGCATAGTTCATAATGTTCATTAATGCAGAGGTTAATTTTTTAAATGTCAGTTGTACATTACAACTGATACCTAAATTAATTCGTTTTTCCTTTGGCTGGGGAGCCAAGATTTATACATACTATTCAAATTTAATAGGAAGGAAAATCATAACCACGTGCTCCCAAAATTTACAATGGGTTTAAAGGAAAGTACCACTCGTTAGAATTGTTCCCTTTTCTGGGTTTTTAAAAAGATACTGTAGAAGTTTTGGATGTTCCTCTCAATAAAAGTGATTTTTTAAAAAGATACTATAGAAGTTTTGGATGTTTCTCTCGACAAATATATATGTGAAATAAAAAGGTAATATATTTGAAATTTTTTAAAAACATGTCCAAACAAACACGGTTTATAGTCGGGATTTTTTTTATTATTTTTGGTTTTTTTTTTTGTTTTTTTGAAAGCATAGTCAAGACTGGTGTTGGTAGAATGATTTGGTCAACGACAGGTCCAGCAAAAAGTTGTTTGACCAATGAAACATTTATTTCTAACCTTTAAAAAGAATAATGCTACCTTAAAGATATAATTTAAAAGTCAGTTAATTTAATTTAATTTAATGAGTTAGTGACAATTACGTTTCCTTGTCAACCAAGCATGCATGTATCCCGTTCTCGTACAAGATTTTTTTCTGCCACCGCGTTATTTATGTTCCTTTTATTATAGCCATACTAGATGCAACTACCATCTCTTATAATTATCTGTTGGACTTCTTTCACCGAATATTTTTAATTGACATACAAAGGAGTCATTTTTTGGAGTACGATTGACACCAATATAGTTTTATATAGTTCCTATCATCCCTAATTAACTGAGTTTTTGTTGATCATTTTTTTTTTATAAATAATGCGCAAATATGAATTTAAGTGCAGCCCAAATAATTCTTAGCCTGACTAAATGATAACGTGGATTCCATATCAGGGAAGTACAAGGAAAAAGGAAAAGATCATTTATTATTATTTTGGCATTTAAGACTACATCATTGTTCCGTATGGAAGTTTATTTAGGTATTGATTCATTCTTGCACTCCAAGCTCTATAGTATATTAGTTTAAAAATCAAAAGTTTCTCAATTCTTGCAAAAAAAAAAAAAAACTCACTTGAAGATAATTTTAATTCATTCTTGCAAAAAATAAATCGAATGTATAACGTAAGAAGTGGGTTCATTGTCTTGGTAGCCCATAAATCAAACAGATAGACTGTACTAACAACAACCCGTTGAAGAATCGTTTCATCATTTTCTACGAAAACCAAAAAAATACGGTACGTAATTAAATAGTAGGCTTATCGGGATGTGGACATGGGATATGTATGGTCCAGTCGTTTCAGTCAAAGCTTGGGCTTCAAGGAAAGGAAAATTTATTTGTTTCCAGATCCGAGGAACGTTGTCCATTTGCGCTGGTATTTAAAACACAAAAAATAACAAGAGACTTTGCTGTCCTCTGTTGCGTTCACTGATCCTCATCAAATTCAAATGGGATGCTGTGTTGGAAAATTTGAGGTCCAAAAACTACATATCAAATCAGAAATAACTGAATATGTAATCGATAACTAATATACTCCATCCGTCCCATTTTGATAAGCTTTTTTTATACAGTTTAAGAAAAGTTGGTTAACTTTATTAAAAGAATAAATTAATCTATGATGTTCCTAAAATACCCTTATATTCATCGTTAAATATTTAAATTAAATACAAATTAGAAATTACACCATAAGTCAAATTAATTCCATTTGATATGTGAATGCACGGTTTGCTATGCACTCTCACTTATAACAAAGTAATTAAATAGGAACATTTTAGAGTAGTTGAAAATTAATTACATTCTTCAATTAGAAAGTGGACTATAATTTGAAACGGATGAAAAAGGAAAACAAGCTTATCAAAATGGAACGGAGGGAGTAGTAATGAAAATTTAAGCACAAAAATTGATTCTTTTTTTCAAAATTTAAGGATTAAAATGGTTTTGTCCCAAAAAAAAAAAAAAAAAGAAGTTATAAATTAGTATTTTAGACCTGTCCGGGACTCCCCGTTAAATAAAACTTTCATTTGGTTCTTCTGAGTTGTCAGTCGGACCCCTACTCTCTTTATACCACATTGTATAAGAAATTGACCTCTTCCACCGTCTAATAGGCTTACACCGCGGACCAGGTTTGTCAAATTCAAGGCATAATATTACCAATTGAAAATTACCAGGTTTGTCAAATGCAAGGCATAATATTACCGATTGAAAATTCAATCCTAGGAAGACAATTGTAAATATAGTCTTGAAATTCCCTCCTGGCCTTAGATTCCACTGTCAAGATGAATTGGCGTGGGAGTTCAGTGGCTAAACACAAACATGGTTTTGCCTCATATGTAGGGATAAAGTACTCCGGTGTCGATTTCAGTCCTTTGCACAATGTAGATAGCAAAAAGTCTTTACTTTTTTTTTTTTTTTTTTTTGGAGAAAGGAAGCAAAAAAAAAAAAAAAACTTTACTTGGTAAAGATTACAAGAGTGACAGTGTAACAGATAAGCAGACACCATTAATAGTACTGGAAAAAATTTTAAAACATCCATACAACGAAGTCAAGTTGGTGGGAAATACTTAATTCTATTCTACATTTGTTCATTACATGGGTACAAAAGACAAGACAGAATCCATTTTTACATCCATATTAAGGTGTCACCACCTATTATCATATGCACAAGCCACTAGCCCATGGCATACTTCTGGGTCCAGCTTCTTGCAGTTGCCTCATATTTGGCCCTATCTGTTTTGTACATGTGAGCAATCTCTGGTACCAGAGGGTCATCTGGATTTGGGTCCGTCAAAAGTGAACAGATTGAGAGCAGTACCTAAAAGTAATACAAGAACCCTTCCCTTCTTATGAAAAATATCAAAATCACAGATACAGCAATAAATCCTGTAAAATGCATTTGAACTCTGAATGCTGGGAACAACTACTAATTGGATGTAAATGATGCAAAAAGATCTATTCTGGGGAACTCTTCCACTTAGATGCTGAAAAACTGGTACGGCAAGTATTATACTATTTGAAAACTTGTTTGGAATGCTAGGTGTAGGTGATTCAACAGAACGCAATATCCTCTATAAGAAAGCGATTCGGCTTGAAAGCAGCCAAGCCTATTTGATCTTAGCACAATGAATTATATTTTTTTGCAAACTTGAGATATTTGATGACAGTGGGAAAAAAAAAAGGGCAATGGAACCTGTTTCAGAATAATTCCCAGGGCTGATGGAATCCATGAATCCATCGATCTCATCAAGAATCCATTGGCTTATAGAAAAGCTTAGCGAATGAAAACTCATTAATTATTTGAACGTAATTAAGACCTCAAACTTAAGAGATAACCTTAGAAATAGTCAAGGCAGGGCTCCACTGCTCCTTCAGAATATCTAGGCATATACTACCATTGCTATTTATATTTGGATGAAAAACCTTTGTCCTAAATGCTACCTGCAATAGTAAAAGCACAAAGGTCTGGTTTAGAATTTCTCAACAGAGTATAAATTTCTGATTCATGCAATAAGAAAACCCAGTAGCCTAGTGGACTCCATCCATGCCCATACCAGACACAACTTTTGCCAATTTAGTTGTCTTAAATACTCAACGACTTCACACACCCAAAACAAAAACAACAAAATACTTGGCCAACACAAGTGCTTTGATCACCTCCACCTCTTTGTGAAGTTTCTATGGTGATAGGACGTGCATCGCAGGCTAGCTATTTCACATCCTATTCTTTTCTAGATAAAATATTCCAACATCAATGCAAATGAACACAGTTTGGAGAAACCAGGTAAAGCATGCCTAGAAGCAAATGAGCATAAATTACACCATATAAGCATACATGACTAGTATCTTCAAACTTTCATTTATATTTCTTCCGATATCACAGTTTTTAAACCCAATATTTATCTGCATAGAAATGTTGAAACCAATAGAAATAGTAACGCAAATATAACATTACATATTATTCATGAACATAAAAAGATGACTTTTACAGAGAAGCAGAATCAGAATTTAATACAGAATCAGCACACAAACATGTTTTTGCAAGTCAATGAGATTTACAATCAGCTTTTTTACTATAGAAATTTTATACAATTTAGAGTACAAGGTTACACCTTACAAACACTAGAAATTTCTGAAAGTTAGAAATGGAATAGAGTAGATTTCCCCACTCATAATGCAATAAAAGTGTAGTGTGTAATTCACATGTTTTAGATCAAATAAACAATATCAGGAGTAAGGTGTGTTGCGAGCAAATACTTCTCAGTACAATACACTGGCAGAGACAGAGACCCAAAACCAATTTTTCTCATCTTTCTGTACATTCTATGATCTGTCCAAACTTGCATTGAAGCATAATAACAAAGTATCTTAATGACACGTTAAATTTCAATGACATTAAGAATAAAGCCCAATGTGAGACATATTCCACCAAGCACATACTTAAGGAAACATCGAAAATAGTGGAGCGACCTTAGACACAGGCTCAGTTTCCTATCATTGCCTTTGTAGAGAGCCAAACTTCATGTGAACACCGCTGTTCAACACCTCAGGGTTTCATTTCAGTGCAATTAGCAGCATAAATTGCAAAATTCAATACATTAAAAAACGACAGCAGAGACTCAAATAACCAAAAAACAAAAAAAGGAAACAGAAAAAATAGCAGGCCGTCCAATAAAATAAATAGAAACCTCCAAAGGACAAAATCAACAGCTCCTAAAACAATCAGAATCCAAGACATACCTTGGGAGGCTTGAATGGATAGTCTGGAGGAAAGTGAATGGTAACCAAAAAAACTCCCCCTGCATAAGGACTATCTGGGGGACCCATTATCGTGGCTTGCCAATGAAACATGTCCTCAGCAACAGGACCTGTTAAGATACACAATCAAAATGCAAAAACATGTTTGAACCCTCTTGAAATTCAAGAGATAGATAGTGCTATATTTTGAGAGAATCTAACTCTGACTTTTGAAGCAAAACTAAAACCATCAGGTTCTCAAAAGGAGGAGCTAAAATATGGAAAGGGGTCAGGATCTGATGACAATTGGTGTTTTAAACTCAGAAGTGCTCAATCACATAATAATCATTATACCAAGATATAAATTATCAGTGCACCAGTTCACCAACAATAGAACATTACACTGGTAACTTCATTGACAAGTAAAACATCAATGGATCAAGAAAGAACATATAAACTTTCAATCACAACAGACTAGCTAAACTAATTTTGCAAATGACAAAATCAAACTACAAAATTAAATTCTAAAGTTCATTTAACCGTGTCAGTAATAATGGAACTCATAATCTATAATCCATAAACTGCATATACATTCTTTTAGAAGACTTGTACAAAAATCCTAGTCCTCTATCCCTTAAAGTATTATAAAATCCCATAGAAAACCAAGAAGTTCAATTCAATTGAAACTTCTACAACTATTTTGTTTCTTCACACTATCACTTATATAGAGAATCAGATACTTTCACATCCCACAATCAAAACCATTAACTTGATACATCATATGTGGTTCAATTTAATTGAAACTTCTACAATTATTTTGTTTCTTCACACCATCACTTATATAGAGAATCAGATACTTTCACATCCCACAATCAAAACCACTAACTTGATACATCTTATGTGGCTTATAAGATGACATTAAAGTAAGCAGAAGCCAAAGACCAAAGAACGCTTACAAATATTGCGAGCTCCAAAGAAAACTTACAATTCCTGTTTTTGGTTTCATCAGGCCCAAACATCAACTCATAAAACTCAGAGACCGAGTGGGTACAGAGGTATGCAAATTTTGTCAATAGACTATTGGGTTTTGGAATTGTAAGATAATAGGATATACAGTGACATTAGCTGTTAAAGTCACTTTTTTGCTTTTCACTTATCTATAGATCATGCGTTCCACTCTCAAGTCCTGATTACAAGAACAATCTCTAAAACCATCAAGCCCAGCTTTAAGCAAACCAGGCATCAAAACAATACTACACAATTCACTTAAATTCTCAAGAACTTTTGAAATTTTTATTAGCTATACCTACTGTAACAAACTAATCTTCATCTTCCCTACAACCTACAACCTAACCCTAGGACTAGTAACCAGATTCAACAAGCCTCAAAGGCTCAAACTTTACAGCTTGATCCATACATCAATATCATGTACCTGCATGAATAAGTAAATTCACCCTCAGATCAAAAGTCTTTCTCCTTCGTGGACATATGGTCACACAAATTATAGCCTTTTTAATACATAACTATCCAGCAACAACATTTGGCTCACGAACACGCATCTTACAGCATAAAAGAATACAGATTATGTCTTCATAAAAAAATGTCAAACAGCAAAATAAATCCAACCCAAAAATCAGACATATAAAACATGCAATAAAAATTGGAGTTTTCATCAAACCAACATATCATGTGTGAATAAATCTAGATTTTTAGGGGGGGAAAAAAGATAGACAAATAAAAAGGTTACCCGCGCTGCAAGAGGTAGGAGGATCTTTCTGGAGATCCTTCAGCTCCTTCAAGATTCTTTTTGAAGCCATCCTACAGATTCAATCCCACCAATCCTACAGATCTGATTCAACAAAAAGAAACAGAATAAATTCAAAAAGCAACAAAATCTATACACAAACAAACGCAAAAATTTGTGATTTTTCCCCCTTTTTGGGCATAAAGATTGGAGCTCTAACATACCTGATTGTGGATGGAAGATGGGATTTGAGCACAAAGATTTATTTACTTGTGTTTTTGGTTGGTTGGTTTTCTTTGCTTGACCCAGCTGCTAATTGATTCTCAAGGCTGTGAATAATAGTGCCAGCCAATCGCCAGTAGTCTTTCTGACTTTTATTATTTTTGTTTAACTTTTTCTTTTCTATTTTCCAAAAGAAGAACTGACGGCTGTGCTTTGATTGATATGACGTGGGAGGGGACTCCATCTAGCTGGCTTGCTCTGACTGGTGGGAGGGGATTCTTGTGCCCCGAGACCCTGGGCCCATCTGCGTTTTTCAGATTCATACGTTCATTTATTTTTGCCGCTCAACCCCTTTCATTTTCAGTTTCCTCTACTTGTCACTCTGCAAATAGTTTGAGTTTGATGCCAAATTATTTCATAAGTCTTTTCCGTGATTCTATTCTATCTTCCAGAAGTAACCAACAAAATGAGGAATTCTACACATCTAATCGCCAATATTTTCCTAAATAAGGTAAATGTTTGAATTAAATCCGTTTTTGTTATCATGTCGGCATACGACGTTATTTTACTCTTGATTATAAAGCTTTATTAGGTATTTTCTGGAGACAATTTGCTGATTTTGAAATTTAAATGGAGAGGGATTTGAAGCATTTAGTGAAAGTCATGAGAATAAAGTATGGTTTCACCACCAAAAGTTTCAAATTATTATCCATGATCGGATTTTTTCAGACAGACTATTAATTTGTTTCATGGAAATTAAGGAACCATCAAAACGTATATTGTTTTTTTTATTAAACCTAACTATCACACGAGAAGGGAAATTGACCTTTGGTGAGATTTGAAATCCCAACTTCTGAATTAAAATTATAAAATTTTAACCGTTCGACTCTCTATTCGTTACCAAACATATATTCGCATCAGGTAGCAATTCCTTTCAATTTACAAGCCCCTTTACAGGGATGTCGGCGGAGGCACAACAACAATAACCTTAGCGTGCCCTATTCATTGTCATCTCAAAACTTAATTCTCTTTTCACATTTCTCTCTCCACGGAAAGAAAATGAAAAATTTGGCACGGGTACACTAGCGCAACATGATGAGTCTGAATAACAAGTGAAGTGTATAGACAATTCCTGCAATAGATGAACAAATGACCCAACAGTTTGCTCAGTTTGTAGGTATACAAGCTCGTTTACTTGATGTTCCATACGGTTTATACCAGAGCAATTGGAACGTGTAAGAAGCCAGTACTCTATAGGTTTACATGGGTAATCCCCGGCCTACGGTATATACATGATACTAGGTTCTTGTAATAACTAAAAGTAACGCAGTGTTGTACTTCCAAATTGAGCTTTTTCAGCATGACAAGCGTAGGCTTAACGCAACATGGTTGTGTCCATGATCATCAGTAAACTTGGATGTTGATAAATCGTTGCATAACACGATCAGGTCCGTGATCAAGTTAAAAAATATTAATCCTGCAAAGAAGCAAACAAATTTGGATTAATCATTATTAAGAATACTAATATAAACAGAATCTTTAAAGACAGTTCTTTAAAAACAGCTCTTTAACTTTGCAAATTGCAAGCACTATATGCCTAATCACAAATCATTAGTGGTAAGTATTAACGATAGTCATCCTCTTGTCTAGTATTTTAAACTAGCAAGTAGATCACATCAATCCTGATATGATATTTTCTTGAAATAAACCACGTAAAACCTTCATCATCCTGTAGGTTCACAAAGAGTAGTGCAGAGTTTTATGATACAAATTCAGATCCAGTTATGACCTTCACTCTTAGAACGTAATCCTATATGCACAAATCAATTTGGGGTATCAATTGCTCAACCAATCAGAGGCCACTACTGGTATTGAAGATCTAAAAGGATTCAGTACAAGGAAACATCAATGAGTTTGTAAGGTTAAAAAGGAAAGCTAATCTTATCTGATCGAGAAAATATGCTACGTATAGGCAACTTTGAAATCTAGAATTATATAAATACACCAACTATTTCCTTAATAAAGCGAAATTTTGGCCAAGGCAAAGTGTTGAGTTTTTCTCTTGATGCTTTTTTAATATTTCCCCATAATAAAAACCTTATAGAATGAAATAAATTTTGGCTTCATACTCTACTTACTGGCGGAACACGAAAACTTTGCATTTGGGCATGGCACCTTCCTGAATTTGCTTCAAACTGGAGGTTCCACAAATCAGTTTGAGTTCTATAATGCCAATTCTCAATCCGTCTAAAACCATCCCCATTCCAGTTCTCACCTCCACAGTAACCATCAAGCTCTTGGCCCTGAATTGATCTTTGAGCTTCTGAGCCTTAAAATCTCCCAACACCTGATTTCCCTTCAGCGAAAACTTCACAACCGTAGAAGTATTTCGCTCTTGAGTGAACCCTGGTACATTTTCTTTGCCCAAACTCAATCCTTCAGCAATGTCATCATTATACAAGGACATGGCAATCCCATCATACATTAATTTGATGTTTTCATTCGCGTTCTTGAACTCCATGCTGACAGATATTTGTGAATCCACTGCTGAGCCCTCAGAGTCAGGGGTCTTGGTGACGTTGAATTTGTTGACCTGGAAAGATTTCAGGGCGAAAATGGGGGATCTTGGCTCATACCAGAGGTAGAGAAAACCACCAAATGAGATGAAAAAGAGCGCAATGAGGATAACGAAAATGAGAATGCAGCGGAAGCATCTGCAGCAAAAACTCCTCTGCTTCTTCTGTGCGTAAAACGATGATGGAAGGTTAGCTTTTCGTGATGGAGGTGGCTTATGAATTGGGAGGCCTGGTTCTCTGAATCCAGGTGGTTTTGCCAAAGGTGGTTGTGCTTGAGTCATTTCTGAAAATTAAATAATCCAGAGAAAGGAAATGTCAGTTGAGTATTACTACCATAATCAAAATTTGTTAATGGAAAAGAAAATACAGGTATATGTGAAGGCTCCTAAAAAAAAGACAAAAGACATAAATTGAAGTCAAGAACCTTCTTTTCATAAGTACATGCTGGTACAAGATTGAGGAAATTGAGGCATTATGTATGTGGATTTTCTTGAAGCATAATAATTTACCGAGTCACAGCATGCAAAGAAAATGTCGTGAACAAGAGCAACGTTGCAAAGATTGTACATATAAATACTACCATAGAAATGTACCTAGGAGAACGTATTAATATTGCTTCAAATTGGTTGACTACCAATTTATGGACGTTTAAGGTAATGAATAAGAAAAATCAGACGAAAAGCCATGAGGTTTTGATGAAGGTGGTGGTTTAGGATGGAAGGGGAGGGGAGGAGAGGTGTGGGGTGGGGTGGGGTGGGGTGGTGGAAGGATGGAGAAAGGGGAGGGGGGATGGGGGCCTGGGAAATTTTGGGAGAGGTGTCTGTTTATGTATATTTGCAGAGGGTGTATGGGGGTTGTGATGAGTGGTAGAAATTGAACTGCGGATTTACGCGCGGTACCCATTCACTGACCAGGCCAGAGGGTTTTAATTATAGATTAACAGAGGTTGGTTGATACTTGCTCAGTTAGTAAAATCCTTAGTAGCTGTAGAACAAAATTTGATGTGAATGTCCAAGTCAATATTCCTACAAATCAATTGAATTAATTGAATTGTCCAAAAAAATAAATTAAATTGAATTGATGAAAATGTACATATTTGGAGCGTTTGATTTTTATTGTAATACCGGAGGGTTAGAGTAGCTAAATAACTTTTGATTGTAAATCACAGTTTCAAAATATTTAAGTCATATTGGTATCTCACAACTCAAAATATTATATACAAATGGAAATCACTTCTCCCACCAATAGAAGACAAAGATAGAGTATCACATTATACTCCTTATTATAAAATTTTGAGGACAGAATCTAGATTTTGTTTGAGTAGCATCAAGAATCTACAGTTTTTTTGCAAGGAAAACTTTAGAGACAATAATAAAAGATCAATTAAGCCAGCTCGGTCTGTATACAATATAATGATTTGTTAGTTTCAAGAAATTTTGATTGACTTCAGGAAGGATTTTTGTCAATTTTCAACATAGCTATGGAGCGGCCAACATGTTACAAACTATTAAGGTCAAGTGCTATGTTTTTAGATTCAAACTGGGCATCGATTCGGTCGAGGTTAGAGGTCAAAAGTCAATGAGTTCGACCAAATATCGACTCGAGGTCGAACCGGATGACGTAATATATGCGTCATGTGTGCGTGTGTTGTTAGTCAAGAGTTAGTTATAAATACCTATTAATTTTTTCTTTTTTGTTTAATTTTAGTTGTTAGTCAAGAATTAAAAAGAGTCAATGAATCTAAAAAAATCATAACTAACCAAAATATTAGAAAATTTTGATTTTTTCCGAGTCAAATCTGGTTTTTTTCAAATTAAACCTAGTCAAACTCGATTTTGAGCCAGATTTGACCAATTTTTTTCAAATTCAATTTTTTCAAATTACTTGCACCAAATGCCTAAACGGTTCCCGGTTTGACCGATCCAGTCCGAATTTCAAAACATACATCGAGTGTAAATCGCGTTCTATTTTAAGCCAGCCTAGGAAGGGACTTGACTTATTAAGGCTCATTATCAAAGAGGTGCCTAGTTCATTCACATACCATCCCCATTTCCCCCAAAATGGCAAATCAATGCCTAGATGTGCTCTTGTTTATCAATGGGATTTTCTAAGGACCTAAATTTTATTTAACTAAAATTAAAAAGACTCATAGAACAACTAAAGAAAACCCAATCTAAAAGGAGATAAGATGATTTTAACTAATTTTTGGAACTAGATTTTGGTATTGAAAAAGGGAAAAAAATAAAAAATAAAATCCCAAGGTGATGGTGTAGAAATTAGTTGGGTTGGGCTTACGAAAGGTTGTTATTGTCATAAGCTTAATTTGGGCTTCCTCCAACCAATTCACCCCTATTTACCCAAAGCCCATTGCTAAAAAACCCTTATATCTTCTCTCTCCTCTTTCCAACGGGGATTCCGCCATGGACGACGGGGAAAAACCGGTGACGGCAGCATAAATTCATTGGACTACTAGGTTAACGGAGATGGAATCCGTGAACCATGAAGGTCTTCGCTTGGATGGTCGCTGTCCATTGGAAGTTTGGATTTTCTATCCCACTTTTATACTTCTCCTTTTAGGGGCATAATTTATACTGCTAGTTTCAATTTTCATCTCTACGTTTCAAAACTCCATAGTTGATTTTAATTGTTTATTTAATAATATAAGATGAGATAGCTGCGTGTAGAAATACGGGTGGTTTCCGAAGCTGATGGGTACTCCTCCACAGCGTCTAATATCTCTGTCTTTTAGCATCATTGCATTAGCGTATAGAGTGTTGTTATAGGTGAAGGGTGAAAATGGTAAAAATGCGAAGAATTCTTGTAAAGAATGCATTTTTGGACCTAAAGACAAGTGGGTGTTGTCTAATACGTGCTATAAATGCAGCTCGCTGTTTTTGAGATGGAAAATACTGAAGTGATAGCTGCTGTGTATGTTCCCAGAGAGGTGAACTTTACCCTCTTCAGTCTCATGTTTCTTGTTTGTATTTTAGTCTCCCTTTGGTTATTCTACTACAGTTGGGGGGGGGGGGGGGGGGTTTACAAGTTGTGTGATGTGCCACTGAATTTACTGTTGAAGCATAAATCTTGAATTTGTATATTTATACGTTTGTTATTTCTGGGGTTTCATTTTGGACTTTTTAGCCATTGGATGGATGGATTTTGAGTGAAAGTGTGCGCTTGATTGTTTTAATTGAAGACTAGATCTCGCATGCCTTAATGTATGGTTGGATGAGTGTTTCTCTTAAAAGCAATTTGAAGTTCGTACTTCTTTTAGAATGTTGCTGCAAACTTTTTAGAATAAAAAATTGAATTAAAAAGTTCATTTCTTGAACTTTGGATTTTGGTTTGAAATTATGGAGCACTTGCCACATTCCCTTCTTCTTGTTAACCATCTTACTGAGATTAGTTGCATGAGCTTTATATCACGTGGAATGCATTCGAGTACCGTTATTGGTTTTTCTAAATGCTGCTATATGCCTGTTTCTGAATGTTGGAGTGTATGAATGCAACAGCCTAGTATTAAATTTTTAGTTTGCCCTTTAAATGCTCATCTGTGGATATTTAGTAGCAATGTTTAGATAATGATTCCAGATATGTTATTTGAGAATCAATTGCAACCCAATCACACTTGAGCAATGAGCTTAAGGGTACTGGTCCTTCAGCTGTAGCCCATGTAGTGGTTAGATTAGAGAGGTTTCTTTGCCTACTATTTTCTTTGAGTTTTTAAGAATGAATGTCTTCTTTTGAATATTTTCTTACTTCCTGGCAAATGTCTGAATATTTGTAAGCTCCATCCTTTGACTCAAGTTTGACCATGTGACAAACCTTCTGCTCAAACTAACATTAAACAATATAGTTGTCATTTTTTTTTTATTTTTTTCCCCTGAGAATAGAGTATTTTTCTACATTGCGTGATTTTTTTGCTTTCTTTATGTAGGTCCAAGTTAAAAGCCAACAAATAAATGACCAGGCTGTGGTGATTGTCTTCCATCATCATTTTTTAGATGCATAGGTGTATATGCCTTTTCACATCTCTCATGATGTCCTAATCTAGTCTTCATTTAGGTGCGCTGCGAGTATAGCATGGCTAATTTCAGTACTGGTGATTGCATGAGGAAACCAAAGCGTGATAGGTACTGTGTTTCAGTTTTGAAAATTTTCCCACCATCCCAATTTTGTTGATTTTCTTAACTTTTCATGTTCGATTTCATATCAATATCAAGATATGAGTTACTGTTATGTCAGTATATATGCTTACGTGGTTAAATATAATGTACTTTATTTATTCTTTATCTTCTTAAGAAAGGAATTGATCTAAAAGCTAGTTGGAAAGTCTATGAGGTCTTGGATGTACTAATATTATTGACTCTCTCAATTACTGAATATAAATTGGGAAAAATTATATGAATTTTTTTGGAACTATCAAGCTCTAAATCTTTTATATGCTTCCATGAATGTATTTGTTGGGAAAAAAATGACTGTCTACACTTGCTTCTCTACAGTACATGTGATCTCACTAACCAAGAATGACAATGAATTATCATTTTCCTTGTAAATTAGTCACACGGCATGCAGGAGATCCATAGAGACATCACTGATTATTCATCAAACTATGGAAGCTTGCATATTGACACATATAATGCCACATTCTTAGGATCTACATTTCGTATAAGTGAGATTCTAAATGAGTCAATATTGTTTTATTTTATTGTTTTGAAACCATGTAAGAACTTTGCAGATAGATATATTTGTCCAAGTCCTCTAGGCTGATGGAGGTAAGCTAAATCCAGTTGGTTTTACATTTTAGTATCATGTTTCATTGTCATATTCTTTGCTACAATTCTACCATTTCTTTGCTTTTGTCCTCTACAACTTACCTCCAAATTTTCTAGAGGAATAGTTTGTCTCCGTGTTATACAGTCATCTGATTGTTGCTATACTTCAGGAAGGGGTCAGCATGTATAAATGCTGCAACTTTGGCCCTTGCTGATGCTGGAATTCCAGTGCTTGATCTTGTTACTTCCTTTGCCGCTGGATACCTTAATAGCACTCCCCTTCTTGGTAAACATCATTAATGTGCTTTTGGGGACTGTATGCTTATTTCTAGTCAATCTCTCTTATGTGATTAGATTTATTGGAAAAAGTTGTTTGGTGGAGGCTTGTTGAATCAACAGATCTCAACTATATTGAAGATATCCCTGATGTCCCAGTAGGACTTCTTCCAAAGTTGGACAAAGTGACCCTCTTCCAGGTTCTTTCCAACTTTTTTCTTTTTGTTCTTCTTTATTTGGTGTAACCATCAATACATGAGGAAACATTTAGGAAAAATAAATGGTTAAGTGGCTTTCTCAAAGGCCATATTGTGCTCTCAGTTGAAATTTTCCCTTGCTGGAAACAAGCAGATTCTCCTCAGTTACCAGCGCTTTTTTCTCAGTTACCAGAGAAAAAAGGAAGTTTTCTCAATTTCTTTTATAAGCTGCACTTTTGTCATACTCATTTTACAGCCCTCAGACAAAGTTCTTTGCCGGAGTATGTCTTTTATTAACTCTTTTTGTTTACCAATATCACACTTCTAATGATTATTGAGTCAAATTTTGGCATCTAATATAAGCTTTTAGGGGAATCATATATTGGAGTTCTCAATTTTGTCTATTAGCTCTCTTTGTTGTTCACAAATCTTCTTGTGAAAGCAACCTAATTCATCCTCACGGGAAGGTGTAAAAACACCAAACCTAATCTGTTTTTCATTTTATTCTAGAATTTCTCTAATTTTTCCTTTTTGATCAATTAAGCTTGCCCGTGGCTCATAGTTCTGAGTAACATGCACGATTGCTTCTGTTACAACAGGAAACATAATGTTTCTTTGATGTAGATGGATGCTAAATTACCAGTGGATACATTTGAAACTGTCATGCAGCAAGGCTGCAAAGCAGTGGTAAACTATATTCAGGAAGTACGAGCAACTCACTGATTGTGGTTTTTGGCTGCTATTTTCTTCAATATTTACATGCATCTTGGTTGGATTATTTATCAGGAATTGACGTGGCTTTTGTTTTCAGATATTACTAGAAAATACAAAGCAATTCGAGTTCTGCAAGGGTGTAGATTTCACAAATGAGGAACTTGAACTGTGATTTCTTTTTCCAGTATTCGTAATGGCTTCTGATCCTCTTACAGTATGTATGAATTGTAAGACTCTTTAAGAACAAGATCAAGCACTGGTTCTTGGTCTTCCGCAGGTATAGACATGGAGCTTTGCCCATCATGCTGAATGGATGGAAGTTCAAACTATTTGGGGTTTACAATTTTTTTTTCCTTCAAAGTATGAATCGACTTCCAATCTAGTGGTTGAACAGAATACCTTGAGGAACACTAAATTGAGCTTTGCTTGACCTGCATCTCTAGGATCGTTTTGTACTGTAAGAATATTGATTGATTAAATTTTGATAACAAAGTATCCTTTTTGCCTTTGGTTTTGCTACTTGATTGTGCATATTCATATTTTGTTGATCCATCTAGGTGTTTATGATATGTTAAATTACGCAGGAAAGAAATCGCTCACTGATCTTCAAGCAGTTTTAAGGGCACAAAAAACTGTAAATAATGCCAAGAATATGGATTGAAAACATTTCTTCGAAAGAGAAGCCTTTTATCTCTTCAAATTATATAATGTAAAGAGCAGCCATTTTTAAAAACTATTGGCCATGCTAGGCTCATTGGAGCAAATTCTAATGATCCTGGTAGGATATACAGTATTGTGGTAGGATACATTTCAGTCTAGCTCAATATTCCAGTAAACCAAAAACTGATGCTTTAGTCCTAACTAGAAGTTTTTGGCCTGGTAATATTGTTCCCAACACATTAAAAACACCTACCCTGGGAATCAAGGTCATCGCTGCAAAAACTTGATGGCACAACTGCAAGCTCCAAACGTCCCGTCCATTCCTCTCCTGGCTTCAAAGTGATAGGTTTCTCTATTGCTGCCGCATCTACGCAAAGCATATGTTTGTACTCCTCATCACCAAAATCTACCATTCCTTTGGATTTCTTTTCCCATGGATTCCACACCACTGGTAAGTAGAAAAGACAACAAAATGTCAAGGACAAGACACTAGCATTACACGTGGAAATGAATGATGATTGTGTAATATTTAAGGAGAGAGATGATAGCAACTATGGCTCTCATCTTTCCATGTTTTTTGTGAAAGCATACTTAGATGAAAGCAGCTTACCTGTATCTGGTAACCCTTCCTTTCTTATCACATATGTTCGCTTTATTTCATGATCAAGAACCGCAATACAATTAGGAGAACCAAGATAGATGCGATCCACCTGCAAGAGGAATGCCACAGCCTTAAATCAAGGGCCTAATTCAACTAAATTCTATCACGGGAAGTAAATTTTCATACATTTTATGATTCTTCTAAAACATTGAATATGACTTATAACTGACATCCAACAACTGTTTTTCTAAATCCAGACCAGACCAGACCAGACCAGACTGGACCGGTTCAACAAGGAACCAGTCATCAGTCTGGTTTTGGGCTAGTTTATCCGTTTCTTATGTTAGTGTGGGATCCGGAAAATTGGGTATCTGGCAGTATGCCAGTTCGATAACTGCTCTGGGTTTAAAATCATTGTATCCAACAAATGAATGATAGGCTTTCCACCTAAGTAGCTTTCAGAAATGCAAAATAAGTTTTACAACCAAAAATCATTGTCTTTTTACAAGCCATTTATCAAGAAAAAATTAATAACACGCATGCTCCAACAATTTGTTTTAAACCAGTTCACATAAATCCAAAATTTTTCCTTTAGGAAAAAAGAACTACTACCTGCTCAATTAACAAAATAAGCCTATCGTTTTGGGAAATAACTAAGGATAGAAGGTTCTATACATACAGATTTTCAGTATTCCTGATCTTGTAGACAAGGTTAAATTACATGCAATTATAGTTCATTCAATAAAAATGGAAGCAAGGAGAAAAGAATATGAAGGCAAAATAGAAGGCTACCCTTGTTTGTTAGATAGCAGTTTTCATGCCATAAAGCTGTCCACTTTCTCTCCTTTGACAAACATACAGGAAATACAACCCTTAGTCTATGGATTCTGTGCTTAAGAAAGTTCACCTCAGATTCAAAAGTAATTGCATCCCCTTGCTCTGTATAGCGTTCTCTTTGGCAAAGGTTGTCTAGATAGTCCAGTGTTTCCAATCCTTCTACCCTTACTTCACTGTGGATAAGGTTCAAGTTGAAACTTTGTATAAGCAAATGGAGAACAAGTAAACCAATCAAGTAATCAAATATAAATGCATCATCATTTCTTAAAAAAAAAAAAAAAACTAGAAATAGCAAAAATATATATATATATATATATATATATATATATATTAATTTGGTAAGTATACAACAGACTATAAATGAAAATACTAGCAAGTGACAAGAGAGAAAATTGCATACCTTATGTCAGAGACAGAAAAATATGTATGGTACGCAAACGAGAAGCTGTATGGTTTCCCATTGATGTTTCTAACACGTGATATTAAGGACAATTTACCATCGGACGCAAGTGAGACCCGAAGACGAAACTCAAAACTAGAGACAAAAGAAAACTTTCCATTAGCAACATAAAAGGTTACACTTCATCAGAAACAGACCTTAATAACTTTAAAACAGGGAACACACTCTACTTATATGTTTAAGGTAGTGCACCAATCAACTACCCTTTACATTTCTACGACACATTTACAGGTTGCGAACTAAATTAAAAAATTATGTTTTGCAACTTGATAAGCTGTCAGACAAAAACCATCATAAGCTGAAACTATAAATCTTATAAAAAGTTGTTCCTACTTCTGTCAAAGTTCCAAATGGGAGAAGACAGTTTCAGGAGTTTCCTTGTTATCATATCTATGCTACTAGGATGAGCTAATCCATTTGTAAACAACGTTGTCAAATAAAATTTATACTCTCTGTTTCTGCCAAATTTAAACAGCCACTCAGAAAGTCAAGCCTTAATCATCCGTAAATGAAAAAGTTATCCATATACATTAGAAACTCATCCACCTCACCACAAATTCATACAAAAGAGACAGATGAAGGCATCAAGAAAAAGGGACGGACTGTTTCATATAGTGTGAAAACAATAAAGAAAAATATACAGCTATGTGAAAAGTGGCTATTCTACGAAGGAGTTGCTGAAAGTCAATGAGTTAGCTAAACATATACAGCTAGGTGAAAAGTGGCTATTCTATGAACGAGTTGCTGAAAGTCCATGAGTTAGCTATCTTCTGGAACTAAATTCAACCAGGAAGAGGATCGCGATAAAATCACTTAAGCAGTAAATATCATACCTGTGAGGCCAACACTTAAGGTCATCTTCAGATGGTTTTAGCAGCAAGTCTATGAACGATTTGCCTTGGGAATCATTTGGATGCAAAGGCGGAGGGTCATTGTCAATTCTCCAAACTTTGTTCCTTGCAAAGCCATGTTGCTCAAGTGAACCACAGTTTCCAAACTGTGCCACCATTACAAAAACAAAAAACTGAGTAACAAATACTACTAGTGGTCAATCAAATGTTTACTCAAAACAAAACATACCTGGGGGAAACAAATGGGAATTCCTCCTCGCATTGCTTTTGGAGGCTTAAAAATTGCCTACACTACATCAGAAGCAGTAAGCACTAGCACCTTCATTTACTGCTAGTCACTATAAATGATGTGTATATTACAAGATACTATTAGCAAATGTTAAACTTGCATAACTGGATCATAAATTAAGTTTGCCAAACCAAAAATGATTTTAAAAATCTAGTTTTGGCAGATATATAATGTTTTGACATATTTAGATAAGATAGTTATCATCGCTTAATCAGTTGTTCCTAACACATTCAACAATTGTTAACCGAAACCAGCTAGATTAGATATTGCATTTGAAAAAAAAAAGATAAGAGCATTTTTGAATTCCGCATATTACAGCTACCATACTGTTTTAAATGAGTGCACCTATTAAAAGAATAGGAGAATTTCTGCATGAAAAATGAATGAGATAATGTCATAAATATTACATCAGTGAGGAACGAAAAAAAAAACTGGAAGCCAAAGTTTAAATGATTAAAAGATGGGATGTCACAGGAGGAAAAGAGAATGTGGTTCCTATTTGATGCTCTTGCTAGACGTCCACTAACACAAATCAATTCCCAATGGAGCCAGAAATTTCTAATTAAGACAGATGTGGAATATCCAATAATATGGCTTGCAACAATCTGCTTCGCATAGAATCAAGACAAAGCAACTTCAGAAAATTTACTAAAGATACATTCACAGTAAAGTACACTGCTCAATGCACAAAAGGGGGCTGTCTCCTCGGATCCAAAAAGCATACCAAATCATAACTTAATAATGACTAAAAAACAGTCCATATCTTTAATGCCTGTGTAAATACCCAAATTTTGATATAGAAAAACTTCAAGTACAGGTCTGGAAATATGCAATTTTAACCCCTCAGCCAAATATCATCTTTTTATGTGCTAAACACAGTTATTACCTTACACAACTTGCACAAAATTTTCTGATGCTTAAATTTTCATGTCAACATCTAACATCCTGTCTCTAAGTTCTTGCCAAATTTTGGTCCTTGTCTTCTATTTAATGCCTAAAGCAACTGTGAATGTTTTTTCATCTTAGAATTTGAATCTTAAGTATCTCCTGTTCATGCTCTAGACCTGCAATCATGTGCAAAAAACTCAACAATGGCATATGGCATATAATAAGTAATAAGCTTACGTATACCCACCTTACTGCTAGTAAATAGGAGTTCTTCGCCTCGGTCATTCCGCCATGAAGTAACCTGTCCTCCATGCAAGCTAACCTGGATCGTTACTACAGAAATCAACAAGACATTTTGCAATTTCGGAACAGTTTAAAATACTAGTCAGACAATTCTTCTATAAAGAACAAGTAAAAAAGGAAAAAGTTGTGGTAATCAATGACTAAATCCAATCAAAACAATAAATCAGTCACAGGATCTAACCCGTGCAGAAGAGCCTTGAGGGTTCCGAAGTACTATCTGATCAATCCCATTCCAATCCTTTGTCACTTCAATTGCTGCTTTGTGATCCCAAACTGCTGCATGACCCATTTCCTAAAGCACAAAGCCTAAAACCCAGTACCTTTGCGTAACCTCTAAAAAAAATCCCCCACACGCTTTAAACCGTAATATTCCAAATTAAACTCCTCCAAAGTGTGAAATTTTCGGCAAACCAGATTATGGAGACAATTGCCACTGGGACAGTCCCACAGCTACAAGTGTATTTATCGTCTTTCTTGCAAAAAAACTTGGTGAACTCGTGAACCAAATCAAAAGGCCATAACTTCATATAACTCTGCCGAACACTCCCTCACCATAGCCCCTCAGATCCATAAAAACCAACCGCAAATTAATACTCCCAAATGTATTGATGACTAAAGAGTAAATCCCTATCTCCCAACCTACCGCAGGAATCCTAGAGAATGTCGCATGTGGCAACCACGCAGCAATGCTTCAACTTTTTCCCCAGATTCACTCCAACGCATCCCCAAGGAAAAACATTTAAAAGTAAGAAAAAGACAATCAAATGCAGTAAAAAATGGACATTAGTACAAATACAAAAAAGAAAACTTTGAATACACTTCAAACCTTTTGTCAAATGTTCAAAAAAGATCAGCCCTTTCAGAACAAAACAACAAAAACCTTAATCCCAATTCCAAGAAAAAAAAAAACTCAGAAAACAATAATAAAGAAATTAATCAGAATCAAACCAAGCACAATCAACAACCAATTTCTAGAATACTAGTTCCACCAAGTCTCCTAAAACAAGCTTAAAAAAGAACCCTTTTTGAGAAAAAACTAGACACGTCTAAAACTGAGTTCAATTTCAGCCACTTTTAAGCCAAGCATTCAAGTTCAAAGAAGCCCAGAAAAGGGAGAGTATGATATATACTTGTACACATAGTAGTAAAATAAAACAAGAACAGGAAAAATCTTAACTTTATACAATGCATGGTGTACAATTGGGAGTAAAATGGAATGTGACAGCCAACTTGTCTGGAGTATTAAATTAATTATGCTTTAATTAACTGTAGCTGATATTCAAACTGAACGAAAAACAAATAATTGAACCTGTGGTTTAGAATGCAAGATTGTGAAAGCTCAAGAGTAAAATATGGAATGGAATATTTATGACAAAAAATTTTGTTTTATTAGTAGTATTTTTTGGGTAGATGTAAAGGAAGAGGGGGCGCTACGTGAAGTACAACCTTTGTTGTACAAACGGTCAAGATTTGGAAAAAGGCAGTTGCTAGATTCAGACATTTCATTTTAAATTCCTGAGTACGGCAAGGGCCGCCCAAAACCACCTCCTCAACTAAAGAGAATGATGTGGTGCTGAAGATTTTCAAATGAATCCATAAGTTTTTGTAAAAAATTGATAAATTTTTATAAAAATTAAAAAAACGTATTTACTTTTTTTTATGGAAGCAATAGCATGGCAGTGTGATCCCTTTTCTTCTCAATAATACTGGCTTTTCTGAATAACTTATTTATCAAAAATTGATTGGTTTTACTTTTGATGATTAATTGCAATCATTTATACATTACCATGAAGCTTTTCATAGATTTTAGGATATAATCCGTTAACTATTAAATTAGTTCATCGATAGGATGAATAAAAAACTTGAAGACAAAGAAGTTTGCTGCTGAAATTGTAGTTCAAGTGTCTACACACCATAGTAATTTTGGTACACCAACTATTTCTTTGAATTTCAACTTTCATATATTAAAGTCCTTTAATGTGTGAATGTGGTATTGTAATCCATGTACCTTATTAATTTCTATAAAATCTTGATATTCAAATTCTTCAAAGCTCCTACATAAAAAAGAGTTGGATATAATTATATACAAATTAAGCGAGAGAGAAAAACAAATATCGTACATTTAGAGAGAGATACTTGGCATTTTTTGTTTATATCTCTTCTATTTTTACTATCACATGAAAAAAAAAAAAGGCGATATAACTCGTGTATAGAAAATATCCTCTCTACTAAACAAACTACTAATATTTCATATGCCCTTCTGGTAATGTGATAAAGTCACAGTACTTTTGACGTTGCTCCAGCTCACCGCTGTTGACCAATTAGAATAAAATTCATTAAGGGTTTTCCCCGCAGGTACATGCACGTGGGTACCTCAGCAACCAAGTTCAAGGAAGCCATATAGCACGTCTTGAGTCTCGGATGGTTTAATTATGAATGAGGCTTCAAAAGTCATTACTTAGGATTAGATATAGATCGGCGTTAGCATTAAGGGTTGCTTGGTTCGTAGCGTGGAATCGAAATCGGAATCGAAATCATTCATTTTAGAATTGAAATGAAATTTTTTATTTTAATATCTTTGCTTGGTTAAATGTCGAAGTCGGAATCAGAATCATTCGCTTGTGAAGACTTTATAGTCCTAAATTATCTAATTTTATTAATTAACAAATAAATGATGACATCTACTAATAGTTTATCATAACAAAATAATTGAGGAATTAAAAAGAAGTCAAAGTTGTAAAATTTTTAGAAATGATTCCGATTTCCTCCAATTTATTCGAGAATGGAGAATTTTCAAAATTTCAGAAATGATTCCGATTTTCCAATTCTCATTCCCTCCAACTAAGCAACCTATAAATAATTCATTCCGATTCCCGATTTCGATATCCATGAACCAAGCAGCCCTAAATATTGCAAAACTTTTATTTTTTCTAGTTCTTTGAAGTGTAACTAAAGGTACAACTTTTTTTTTTTTTGGGTAAAACTAAAGGTACAACTTTAATTTACACAAAATAGCAAATACTATAGGATAAGGAGAGTCGGATCCCATTAATCTTGCTTTGGGAGAAAAGACGGGACTGTCGAATTGACAATCAATAATGTTGGCTGAATCACGTGACGATGAGACATTAAACAAACTAGTCAAATTACTTCTCAATGGCTAAGAGAATCCTAAGACCACCCGAAACATACGCCGGCATCATTCTTGAAATCGATGATGGCCGTCAGCTTCTTGGGTCATTCACGTCAAAGGCTAGCTGCCTACCGGCCGTGATTAATCGCAATTTTACTTTCACATTTATTTCTGCAAATCAGTACTTGAAAGAGATGGTACTAATTAAAAAAAATTGACTGATTTGACATTGAAATTCTATTGCTGCCCAACTTTTGGTAGTAGATCTCATATTCCTGTGGAACAGCATGTGTCAATTTCGCTGGTTGTTGGTGACATCTGTCGTTTTACCTTAATTGAGGAGAAAGAAAATAGAACAGCAATAGCTTTGTCGTGAGAAGTTTTCACCTGCCCTTAGTCCCCGGCATTCGGGTAAAAGAACAGACGCACAAGCAAAGAGCTCAGGACTGAATACTTTACCATATGAAAAGGAATATTCAGTGCCATCGTGCCAACACTATTGGCTTCACGTAAAACTGAGACAAGGTAATCAGTATTCAGAAACACAACACAACCCTTTCGTATAGTTCTTAAGCTCCCGCATTCGGCTAAGCTAAAATTCCATACACACCCAATCAAGGTTTTCTGAGTTTCTCAAATTTACATCAACTACCAGTCACAGCAGCCATCCCAGCATTCCGAATTCAAAAATACATCTCAATGCTGTCCATAGCCCAATTACAGTCAAGCAAAGTTTAGACTAGAATAGTTCTTAAAATCCTGTGCAACTATCTTTTCTTCTTTACTACTGTCAGCGGTAATCTTGGACTTGTAATTATGCCAAGATCACATGGTCTACTAATTATAAATTCCAGGCAGCATACAAAGACTCCCTATTCAGCCAGCAGCCACGGCATCTGTGCAAGTGCTTGCATCAAGCAGCTGGTGAAGCTTTGCCCCAGAATTTTTGTTCTCAAACATCTCACCCTCCTCGTCATTTCTATCAACAGAACCGGAGTTGTTTACTCTAGCAAGAAGGTTTGCTGTAGCAACTGGCTGCACGTGCAATTCTTCAAACTTGTTCACACCCATGTCTCCCATCCGCCCTGGCCTTCCATTTTTCAGTTTCTCCTGGCAAATAAACAATAATTTAGCTTAATGACAGAATCACTCAGTAATAAATAAGAGATCAAGCACAAGGAAGAAGGCCATACCATGATAGTTGCATTTTCCACCTTCAGTCGCTCAGAACTCTCAGTTAGTTTACTTATTTCAGATTTAAGGGTCATGTTCTCAGCAGTCAACGACCGTACTTTTTTAGCTAGTTCTTCAGCCTCAGCCTGAACAAGACAACGTGGGGGGGGGGGGGGGCGGGGGGAGGATACATGGAAAGAGACATATATTAGCAGGCAAGAAATTAAGACACAGTTCAAACCCCTGAGTAGACTACTCCTGGTTACCTGTTTCCTCAATCGGGATCTCCTTGCAGATTCTCGATTCGACTGTTTCCTCCTCTCTCGCTTCAGCTCTCGCTCATTCTGAAAATGAGAAACACAACATGACAATGAAAATAGTGATTCAACCTTAAAAACAAGAAAAAGCAAAAAATAATATGACACCAGAAAGGATAACTACTGGTTTCAGTTAAAGAAAAATTGGAAGCACCAAAAGAAAATTCCGGACAACATCATGTCCACGAAAACAAGCCAAGTCCTTCAAACCTCCAATTGCATGGATGTATTAAATAGAGAGTTCAGACAATTTAGAATAAAGATTATTCCAAAGAACACAAGGAAACACTACCAGTAACCAAGTTTCACTAACTGGGCTTGTCTTCACATTTGCACCAGAAGGGTTCCTCAGTTCAAGCTCAGTACTCATTTTAGGAGAAAGTACAGCTCCTGTCACCGTTTCGGCTTCCCCGCCGGGAACAACAGTCACGCCCATCTCTTTGGCAGAACTCCCATTTGCTTCTCCAGAATGGATCGGACTTCTTGGCGTCAGATTCTTGCCTTTTTCATCTGTTAGAGATTTGAGAAAACAAAATCAAGAAACAAAAAGAAAAAACACTTGGTTTTTGCTTAAAGTACCTAAAGTGGCACAAAAATTAAGCATGGAAGCAGTGAGTATATTTCACTGAACCATAATTATTCAGAGACTTCAGCTTCCTGTAATAGTAACTGGATAGTGACAAATAAATGACAAAGCTTACCATCGGTAGGAGTTCCCTCGCGGCTTCTTTTCCTATCGTTTTGGCCTACCTAGAACACAATAAGATAAAAGTAGGCCATACATTATTCCTCACAATGAAACCATTATAACAAAATTGCCCATTATGAAAAAGTCCTTACTTTTGTAGTGTTCCTGTTACTTCCGTCACTTGAACCTTCAGTATCCTCACTGTTTCATGATGCATGGTAGGAGAATTAGTTAATAGCATTCAAAACAAGAACCAGAAACTAAGAATATTCCCAAGATCACTCGGTAGTGCTTGCTTCTTTGTAAGTTTAGGAAACACAATTTCATGACACTATAGTCCTCAAACCTTTGTGAAATCCCATGGTCAGATCCTGCCTCAGCACTCTCACTGTTCCCATTACCAATTGACATTGCAAGCCCATCAAACCCTTTCAATTTATTCATAAAACCTCGGTCTGTTTTTGCTGATGACTTCACACGTGTATCCATGCTCAAAGGAGGAGCAGCCTAAATGACGACAAACACATAAATCCAATTCACTAAGCCAATGATATCATTAACATTCAGAACTGATAATAATTCACTTAAGTACAGCTAAATTACCGTAGCTTCAGTCGCAGCAGGAGATGGCGAAACCACATGACCATTTACATGTGAACCCTTGAATAAAAAGTTAAACATAGAAACCACAAGATATACATTAGACCAACTACACCCATTACAGAACACATACGTAAGTTCATTAAAAGATTGTATAAACACAAGAGCTGCCTTGAAGGTGGCACTGCAGGCTTGTAGTAACAAAGGAAGCATAATATTGTCCTAAAGACATCCAATGACCCACCATGGAAAACAGATATCCATGAGTAGACCTAGGGAATGGCAATGCACACTACTCTCTCACTAATACTGAGTTGGACATAACGGCACCACATCCCAAAAAAATCCAATCCTCATAAACATAAAGGAAATGACAAGGACTGAAGACTCACCAACGGAACTCCAGGATGAGCATAAACACCTCCATGAGGGTAGATCGCTGCATAAGGTGTCCCATAAGGTGACATCATTGGCTGGAAAAGTAAATGGCTTAAATTAATAATCATTTCCAATATGATGTCCAGAGATTTTTGCACCAGGCAGATATCAGTATGAGGTGATAAGGATCTTAAAAATGAACTCCAGAATAGCATTAACGATAACAATTAAATTACCTGTGCCGGTCCCCACATATAAGGATGAGGGGGATGACCAGACGCAACAGCTGAGTTGAAATATGGTGGTGGTACAGCAACACGAGAACCATAGTATGCCTAAAGAAGAGAGAAACCAAAGCCATGACAACCAGTTCCTTAAGGATCGCACGTTAAAAATGCAAATGTGTTCACTTAATAACACAAACAGCTACAGGAATTAAGTGTACAAGGAAGAACCTGCATTGTAGGCCAATCAGGATATACATGAACATTAGTCTGGTCCTGTCAATGAAAAACAATGAAATCAACATTGACTTTCAATAAACATTCACATAAAACAAAGATTTTGCCTATCATGATAAGATTAGAGAATAAACATGTATCCTTCTATTCCCTGAAGTTCTTCCTCTGAAAAGGTAAATGCTAATTTTTCTCACCAAAGAAGTATATTAATAAAATTCACTTACTGATGTTGGAGAAGAAGATTTCTCAGGCTTGGATGACTTTGCCTCTTCACTGTTTCCCATGAACAGACACCAAAACGCCCCAAATGAACAGAAAAAAGAAGCAAGGAATTTCTTCACAGTCACCTACTGAGAATCTCTAAAAACTCACTGGAAATAACAGCAGCCCGTCAGTGGCTAATTGAGTCAACCTGCAGAAACAAAGGCAGTATGTTCGTGCCAAATGATTACAGAGAAAAAGTAAGAAGCAAATCGAAGAGGTGTAGAAGTATGAAAAGCATGAATTCTAAGGACATCACACAGCACGCTACTGTTTATTGACCATTACAATGCCCAAGCCGAATTAAATCATACTACCATTATCGAATTACATCAAGTATGACTGCCTTTCTATCCTTTCTCTCAGTGGACCTCATACAAAAACCACCCTGAACTCTAATTTTTTAATATTTAGTCCATACTATCCTATCTCCATTGTTTTTCATTTTTCCACAACAACAGGAATGCAAGAAACAATCTGCGAATGGATAGGACACGTGAGAACACAATATAAACAATATGTTACATAAAACAGTGATAAGCAGATTTCAATCGCATCCAAACTTAAATTCAGCTAATCAATATCAAAATTTTAATCCATATCACAGATGGGTTTGGGAAGTGGTCACAATCCATAATTTAGAAGAGTTGTGAAGCGGAACTAGTCCATTTTCTAAGCATGTATAAGTAAAAACAGTTTTCTCACTGGGATCCCGCCTTCCAACGAGTTTTACAACTAGATCCATTTCACTAAAATTCTTTTCCATAACCTCACAAATCCAGCATCATTTTGCAACAGCTGAACAAATTCTTCCCATAATAAAGTTGCTTCATGATTAGTTATCATAAGCAAACAGTCAGCAAATTAAAAGGGCGAAAAAGAACAAGTATCCAGAAGTAAGAGGACATATGCATAATTTATGTCTTTAAAAAGCCACAGTATATTTCAATCCAGCCTAGAAAAACAAAAAGGGTATCTCAATTCTTACCAAAATTAATACTACTACAAAGACCCAGCCACCAGAAACCAACGTGAAGAAGCAAAGGAAATAGACGACCAGTAACCAGGGTTAGTATTGAAATTTCACTGCCTACCAAACCCGGACCTAGAAACAGAAGCAATCAAATCCACCAGTGGATCCGGCATATCCTAGCTTTGTAATTACAAAAATATCCTCTTAAAGATATCTAATTAAATTTCCAATATAATCCCATCAAGAGAAACAAATAACCCAATATTCTCTAAACTTTCGCTTCCCCATAACACTTACTCCTATAATTTTCCAGAATTGCAAAAATTCCCAAAATAACTCTCTTCCACCACCCTTTCCTCTCTCTCCACCTATCACCACAAAATAAACTAAAAACAGAACAAAATTGCATGTTACGGAACACGATAAAGTTCAAAATTCAAGCTTACATGATGATGAATTTTACCAAAAACAAAATACAACAGACATAAACAATTAAACAATAAAAAAAAGCTCATAAAATTAGGAAATTCAGAAAGATCAGGAAAGTGTAATTACTCGCAAAAGAAAAATTACCACAAAAATGACAACTCAAGAATTTGCGCGCACCTTCTACTGAGATGTACGGGAAAACAAAAGTCGGCAGGACGAGAAAAGTAATTTTAAGGAAAATTAAAAATAAAAAAGGGCAAAAGTACCGAAATTATGAAGGTTGCTTTAAAACTCCCGCATTGGCGAAGGGAATGAAGGGAAAAATAAGTATGTAGAAAGAGAAGAGGAAAAAAAAAAAAACAGAGTGGGGGAAAGAAATGGAAGAGAGAGAAGACAGGGGAAGGGGGAAAGGCGAGCGCCAAGGCAACACTCCACGTCACACAACACGTGTTCTTTTGGTATAAATGACCACGTTAGTGTGGTACGTATCGGGAGATTTTATTTGCATCGGGATATCGATTCCACTTGTGGATTTAGCAACTTAAACAAGTCACGGATGACTGTAGTGATGTATGCTTATACGTAGAAACACTAGTTTGTTTCTTATTTTGACCATAAATTTCACGAGTCCATCCTAACATTGTCCACAGTATGCCTACAGCGAATACGTGCAAGTATTCATTATTTTCATATTTGAGTTTGCTTCGATAAAAAAAAAATGAATCCAATATCAGTTCGTTAAATAAGTAAATCAAGTTTGAACAAAAATATTAAGATTTGTACATAATGAATGAATTTTCTATTACTATTATTTGTGAAAAAAAAGTTTAGAATTTTACAAACATATGTTTCATTATTATATATAATATCATCTCAAACGTTGAAACGTTGAATATTATATTTTTTAAAACTTCAAATTCTTTTGAATTTTTATAAATTTTCTGTTGTTCTTAATTGAAAATTAAAGATTTAAATCGATTCTCAAAAATAATCTTGAAGTATTACAAAGTCGTTTTTTGATTCTTTTAAACAAAATATAATCAACAAACCAATTTTTTTCGAGCATAAAATGACAATCGAGGGTAATCTGTTATTATTCTCCTAAATTTGTGTAGCTCTTTTAAACTCAATTCAATGACCAAAAACAATATTTGCATGTACAAAATCAATTTAATTGAGTTTTGTTCGACAATAACTCATTTAACTTCGATTCGAATAAATCTTAAATTTTAGTTGTTTTATTTCCGCTTACATCTACGTATAAATATACGGTTATGCACGGTTGTTAGAATATTCGGCTTAGATACAAGGGATAAAGGTTGGGTTGGTGACCTGGCGCATGGCTAATCGTGTTGGCCAATATATTTATTCCAACGTCAGCCGTTGCCGTACACGTGTCGTGTAAGAGTAGATCTATGCGTTCACGGTGTTGGAGGTCTTACAGGCCAACTAATGCCGGCAGTCATGTGGCTGACGTGGTCGTTTTTGCTTGGGAAAAAATAATTTTATAGTTTTTGGGGAGAAGAACTAATTAATGAATAAAGTAATGGAAATTAATTGTATTGGATAGGGCCTTTCAGATCCGGCGTGGGCCAGTCATGAGTCGCCAACGAGTTTATGCTCTCTTTTATTTAAAGGGCTGCTTTCTGAGAGAATTTTCTGCCTCTCTTGTATTTCTATATTTTTCTTTCTTTTTTTTTTTTTGGGCCGGGGACCTCGGGGGGGGGGGGGGGGGGGGGGGTGTGGTATGGGGGAATTGAAACGTAAAGTGGATTCTGCCCTTGTTTCAATTCCTTTGGGGGAAGCCCGGTTTGAATTTTGACGGGCCAATGAAAGGATGGGATTTGGTCATTGGTTTAACACGTAACGTGCGGTGGGATTTTGTGGTTTTGATATCTTTTTCTTCTTCATGGATGCCTATTGACATTTGGTGGGCTACTGATGAGTTTTCTTTTCTTTTCTTTTCTTTTTTTCATTCTTTTTAGTCTTTTGTGAATTATCGTGTGCGTTTGATCTTTGATGGCCTGAGAATCTGCAGTGACAGGTGCATGTATCATTAAATTTTATTTTAATTTGTATTTATATGACAGGATGCAAGGTAATTCTATCTTATGAATTGTGAACTACGTATTTCTCATTTTCTAGAATGGAGTAAACAAAAGCACAATTTTGATGGACAACTAAAAAACAACTACAATCTTAGTCTCTGTTTGTTTGTTTGACAATGTTCTTTAAAAATATGTTTTTTAAAAACTTCATATATGTTTTTTAATCATCTTTGTATATCACATATATATTTATCAAAAAGAATATTTAAAATAACTGCAATAATATTTTTTTAAAAACACTCTAAAAAATAATCATTCAGACGCAGCCTTACATTCTTGAGAGGATTAGTCCTTATTGCAGTGTTGAAAAATGATGTATAATATAAACAAGATATGATATGTAAGACAAACATAATTTAATTCATTGAGCTCTTTTATACACATTTAAAAAAAACGTTATTGACACTGGTCGCGATTAGCAAACGAGTATGATAACTGTAATGAGGTCTAGTAGAAACAAGTTGGGTGGCGCATTACTTTATCGAAATATAGTATAGAAATTTATTTGTAAACAAAGGACCTAGTTTGATTTTATACATAATTGAAAGTGGTTTTTAGCCTGATTTAATTCTTGATCGAACTAAATTAGGATGAGCATTTAATTAAAACGATCATTTAGTCTGATTTCTTAATTTGCTTTTTTTTTTATTCCTTAATTTTCTTGTATTTGAGTTTGACAAAATTACGAATAATAAAATTTATAAAAACTTAATTTAATCAGTTGAAAGATCAATCTCCAAGTGGAGTGAGTATTGCGTGCACCACGCGAACCACGTGGCGTGTCACGTGATGCACTAGAACCAATCACACATCGCCAAATAATATAAGATATGACCCACTATTGCCACATGACGATAAATTATTAGTTCTAATACATCACGTAATAATGCACGTGGTGTATTGTATACTTTTCCCTCCAAGTGAGCTCCAATAAGTTGGTAGGTACTATTTCCGTCCGAGGAGGGTAATTAAAGTCATTTTGACACATGAGAAACATCACTTATTCCAACGCGGAGAGCACTTCCTCCCTGACACAAGTTCGTCTTTGACTCCGACTCTCAGTCTCGCCACGTCAAATCACCACCGTTTCTTGTCGATTCTGCGAAAAATATCAAAAGCTTTCATGGTCCCGTCACCAGAGGACCGCGTGTAAGCGCAGGGATCCCATAACCAGGAAAATTGACATCCAACGAATTAGATGATGAAGCGATTTAGTATTAAGTGCGTCATGCGCTACGCGAAACAATAAAACTAATCCTATATAAATGTATAATAAAAAATATAATTTATTATTATTACGTAACGATAAATTATTAATAATTTAATACATTTCTAACCCCTCTACAATAGGAGGGCAACTTATTTTTTTATTATATAATAAACGAGAATTCATATCAAAGTAGTTGAGATAGTTATAGTGAAAAGTGCAATGTATCCGCTAGAAGAACAAGTACAAAAATAACAATCTCTCTTTTAACTTATTTTGGGAGTTGCGATCCAAAGATTATTATTTAAAATTGTTGCTTTTATAAAAAATACTAATATATTAATTCGTGTTCTATAAATGAGAAAATTTAGACTGACAATCTTAAAAAGGTCAAGTTTTTCAATTTAGTATTCATTTTAATTGAGATCGAGCAAAACTTGATTTTAATTTTTAGTGAACGTTCAAATTTAGCATCAATCAAACTCTAAAATAACTAACTTTCAATTGAAATTCAGTTTGGAAACTCAATTTCAGCCAAATCTTTACAAGTTTACCTCTCTTTCTAGAGTTGAGCTTTCTAGGTCTTGATTTTACTATTTATAGAGCACAAATTAAATATCAATATTTTTAAAAATATTAATATTACAATATATAACCCATCATCCAAATGAATCGCTTATTGAATTTAAATAAAATTTAATCCGTACTATGAATAGTATCCTATAATTATCAAATTCATAGGGTCCCACGTTCACTAGTTCTGAATCCAACGGTGGAAGCAGTCCAAGCCTACATCTGTTCTCCACCCACGCAAATTTCGAAAGGGGCAATATATATGGCTCCTTTTAAATAGTTATTTTTTGAAAAAAAATTTAAAATTGAAATAGTTTTAAATATTGTTCTTGATAAATATGTATGTAATATAAAAAAGTTGATTAAAAATAATATTTAAAATTTTTAAAAAAATATTAACAAACAAACAAAGTTTATATTTTTTTCCTAGTATGACAGGAAAAAGCTCCCTAGCACCCATTATAGGGCTCAGCTGAACATCAAATTCGGGAAACCGCAAGTGCAATGGTTCTCTAAACGATAGAATCCAACTTCATAGACACAACCGAGCCTTACTATTGTGAATATATCACAAATATTTCGTATTATAGCGTTGGGTGCGTAAATTTATTTCTTCTAGTTTTAAAGTAAGATTCATGATGGAAGAGCAAAAAATTATTTCTTTTCAGTTCAAAGGAAAAAATTAAGTCTTACGATCGGAAAGAGTTCATTTTAAGAATTCAATTAGAAATCTTACAGCATAATTAATGTATTTACTGCCGGGATTGGTGAAAGGTGGACCCACATAGCTTTTTGACCATGCAGGGGAAATCTAAAAAATTTTAATCGGTCAAGAGTGTCATGCATTACTATTAGTTATACCGCGATCATGTGGCAGAATCAGGAATTTTGTATTAGAAAGAGGGCGAGTCTAAAGCAAATCATCAAGAAATATTATGTCAAAATCTAAGTAACTTATGAATACAATAATTTAGTAATATAATTGATTTTTTCTTAATTATTAGGGAGCATAGTTGATTTTTGTTAAATTTTAATAATTAGGGAGCATATTGGATTTTTGTTAAATTTTAATAATTAGGCAGCATAGTGGATTTTTGTTAAATTTTAAAAGGGACAAAATATAATAATATAAAAATTTTCACTCGGAAAAAGTTTTTTTAAGTTTTTGGAGGGGGGGGGGGGGGTTGCCGCTGACCCCCTTCCTTCCGCTCCCCATCATGTGTAATTATCAATTATATTACGTTTCGTAACTATTGGGGGTTCTACTTATATGATAATTAATAGATAGTTAATAAATAAGAAGATTCGTTATACTTATATGATAAAATGTGATTAATATTAGTACAACATGTGATATCATGTAATATCTTTTTAGTGAAAGAATGGTCCACATATTCATTGGTTGGGATCCTTAGTGCCTTATTACAAATAACAAGTATGATCTTCACAACTATGTTACTAATATTAAGTCTAGTGCTAATGATAAGGAGTTGTCACATTTTGTTATCAACAGTGGACTTGGTCCTCATAATGCGACAATCTCTTGTAATTGACATTGAATTTGGTACTCATAATGCAGCATTGAGGATCCCAATGAAAGGCGACGATTCTTTATTATGCACACTGGATTTAGTATTGGGAATGGCAATGTGGCAATTCCTTGCCTCGGACTGCATGCTCAGTTGTCCAAAACTCACTAGCCGATGCGGGTTGCCCATGTGGGCCCCATATGCGTAGGCCAACTCACAAATCACGACCATCTAGATAGATGTTTCTGGGCACCCCACGTGTCATCACGCTAGCTCGACGTGGGACATCCACGTGCCGGAGCATTATTGGTAGACCTTCCGTACTGGTATTCAAAAGATTAACACATGACAGGTAAGCATTTGTGGTTGTGACGTCACGGAGGATTTAACGGGTCTGGCGAATCTTGGCCGTCGGTCGAGGGAGTCGTGATGGACGGAGATGCGTCTTTCCCGGTTGATAGGGGAAAGTGACAGGTGAAGGGAAGGTCTGACGTGGTACAATTTTGATCGTTTTCGACAGGTTGACGTGTCTTGCAGGCACATGGGTTTACTAGGTAAGATGGGGTGGGCCCAAGTTGACGTGGACTATAAGCAAATGTTTAGATCCGATCTTGAGATTGGCTACTGGAGTGATTTGATTTTTCATTTGTTGTTTTTTTATGGTGTAAACTTCAAACTTATTTTCTTTTGTTTTCAACTTTTAATCTCACTCACTTTGTTACTGCCATGAAATTTTTTTCCTTTTGACATTGTGTATTCAAACGTTGTTGTGATAGTAGTTTTTTAAAATTTTATATGTAGTTGTGAAAATATTTTTAATTCGATTACAATCTCGTTAAAATACAATGACAAATTACTATTTCGATTCAAAAAATTATGGCTCAAATTGTAAAATGATATTATGCAAAATATTTTACGAGCATGGCTAAAGGGGTGATTTATGTTGGTCATCTTTTTTGTCACTTTTCCAGGATTAAAGTGATAAAACTTGCCTTTTTTTTTTTTTTTTTTTTTTTGTGATGGTGGGATTGAAATGTGGAGACCACTCTACTCATTCCTACCAAATTAAGTAGCCTACTTTTACACTCGACGCATGTAAATTTAGCCAATGACAGCGTTGGACTCCGCATTTTGTACAGTTTGAGTTATAGAATTTCAAAAGTTCATTTGGCTACTAAATCTTCCAAATCGCAGTTATCTTTTGGCGCACGCCTCCTTGTTCTCCAAATGAACATGCTATTGGTGCTGCTACGTGTCCACTGGTTCAGACGGACGGAATTTACGACATCAATATCGAATCCTTGCAGAGAGTTATGTCATCGATGTACCCATGCAATATACACCAATCAAACCCATTACTTCGTCTGTGTCCACCCTATTTTCGTCTAGATCTTTTGTTTAGTTTTTATAATATTTAATTATGTTTAATGTACAATTACATCGTTTTATAATAATATTACGTATTTTTACATAAAAAATAATAAAATATAAAAAAATAGACAAATGATCTGAGTTTTGAGACATGCAACCTGCCGGGACCTGGGTAAAACTTAGTCTAGCCCCGACTCATATTTGGTTCAGAAACTGAGCTCTGTCACAACTATACCTTGAGAAACGGAAAAGAAGCGCCCAAGTGGAGCTTAGGTCCAATAGACCATCTAGACCTTTTATTTTTTTAAAAAAGGTCCAATAGACCAATACAATCAAAGGCTAACGTGAACTATCAAATTAGTGGTTCTGACCAAAATAGGACCTATCAAATCATTCGCCACCTGCTCGCATATTATTCATTCAATGTATTTTCACAGCTTTAGGCTTACTTGTTCATATACAATTGACAAGTGTCGAATCTGTACAATAATAAAAATCCTACTCCAAGAAAATATAAATTTTGTATATAGCAGTGAGCAGGGTCGTCTCCACAGGGATTGAGAAAAATTTGTTTCTTTTAAACTAAAAACTACTGGGGGGATTTGTTTTAAATAAATTGAAAATAACAATTAACTAATTAAAAACAATTCAAGAAAATAAATAGAGATTAAAATCAATAAGAACACAGCTCTAGCCAAAGATGCAATTTTCAAACATGGTTCACACAACTGATCACGGATGCAAAAATAGTTCAATTATTCATTAATAGATTGGTTATAGCTTATAGCCAACTCTTCCTTAATTTATCGATAGCCAATGTACTGACCATTGTCTATTTCTCTAACCAATAAATAACCCTAGGTACGACCGTAGGATTTAATTTCTTGATTGCCTTAGAAACTAGAAAAGCCCAAATCCTAATCAATAAACACGCTACGAGGGTTTATTTAAATTAGATCATATGTTCCCCTAACATGAAATTAATCAAGCTAGTTACCACTTGAATTAATCAATCAAACAATTACGGATTCAATTGATTAATATGGCTGTAGATTATTATGTTAATTCGAATATCGGGCCCTTGACATTCAAAGAACAAAATAATCATAAAATTAAACCAAAGAACATACTAATATTAATGAATAAAAGAAACAACTGAAATTTAATTAGATCTCACAGATGTTTGGAACCAAGTCTTCAAATTGACCCTTGACTAGAACAAGTAGTTTAGTTGCTCTCCATGGGAGAGAACTTTACACAAAAGATGAAAAGAGAGAAAATTGCTAGAGAGAACGTAGAAGAATTTCTGCAGAATTTTCTTATGGAAGAGGCGTGCCTTCCTAGACCCCAAAATCACGTTACTTCAAAGTAACGTTCCCTAAAATTCCCTTCCATAATTATCTCCTAATTTTTAGTAGTCAAAGTCTTTCCAAATTCTCTCTTTGGAAGAGATATTCTAAAAATAAGGAAACACAAATAAAAATAACTTCCTAACACAATTAAACTACTAGGGGAAGGAAAACGTCCATCCAAGCTGTGACTCCAAGTTGGAAGTTTCTAGTGCAGGATTTTCTGGGCGTTTTGTCTTGGACGTGAGGACTAGGCGTGCCCGTGCCAACTTCACACGTGATCTTTATGGAAAAATCTCTTAATTTCCTTTTATTTCCTTCTTTATATACTTTCCTGCAATTAACATCAATTATACCAAATATGAGTAGAATCAATCAATTAGCACAATATTTGGTAATAATAAAAAGGAAATAAACATATATTAATCCACTAATTAGCACCCTATCAATCTCCCCCACACCTAAACTATGCTTGTCCTCAAGCATATTTAAGCTCAGAAACACAATCAAGATCAAGTAAGTTCATAGCAAATTGTACTAGTAAAGCATCCTATTCTTCCAACAACTTCATTGAATTCAAAATATATCAGATTCAACAATCCTCACGAAGATGTTTAACGAATGCACTCATCACTCTCAAAAGTGTTTAGGGTATAAATGTAACTCTCAAATCAACACGATAGAGTGACATTACCATATGCTTGCTCTTATATCACATCTCTCACCACTAATTAGTAGAGTTAAACACAAAAATCAAAGGGACTTTCATATAGGTTGTAATGGGGCTTGGGTAAAGGTAGGATAAAAAGGTAGAATTTAGGTTTAGCTATGTCAAAAGAATGTCAAAAATTTACTGCATGAAAATTTTTTTCAAACTCAACATTCCAAGGCACGTTAACAACTAGCACCAAATTCAATCAAGTGTAAGCACTTTTCTTCACATTTGATTCTCCAATCTCAACACTACAATTACTTTAGGAGATACTTCACAACAACCATCATTTTTCTTCTTCTTCTTCTTTTTTTCTCTTTTTTTTTTCATTTTCTTCACACCAGATTTTTTTTTACTACTTCCAAACCAAGCTTTATTTCGCCAACACTTGACAATTTCAATTCATGCCTTGTAAAAATACATCAATTTTTCATACAATAAAACCATGACAATTCTTTGACATAAGGTCAAAAGAAAGTCTAAATAAAGGTCTTGGTTAGCAATTGTGGTTATTAAACAAAGAAAAGGATAAAGGCTCAAATTGGCTTACTAATGATGATTGAAATAAGGGCAAGGTTTTAAAGAAAGTAAAAAATGGGTAAATCCTAGGTGCCCTTGTCATTTTTAATGCATCCAACTCATATACGTGTGGTCTGGACATGCATAACCAAGCAAGTTCTAGAATGAACAAACCAATGTGCAATAACCACTCAACAATCAAAATGGAGCAACTTTGAATGGAATGCTCACTAATAGGCTCAAAAGCTCACAAAGTGGTTAAAATTTTTGTCAAATCTAATACATTTATCATTCAATTGCATCATTAAGAAGAACACGATACTCACTAGCACAATCACCACAAAAACTTAAATCTTGATTGCAATCATCATATATAGACAAAGATACTAACAAAGAAAAACATAGACACACAAAACATAAACTAAGACACAACTACTAATAAACTCATCCCCCACACCTAAAGATTACATTGTCCCTAATGTAAAAATTAAAAGTAAGAAAGTAAAAGCAAAGGGGGCAACGAGACTTCCCTGAACACGAGGGGAGTAATACCAAGCCACGGTTGAGGAGGAAAAGGTGGATGATCATTTATTTTTACTCATGACTTGCAAATTAAAAATTTAAAAATTAAATCAATCAAAAACACAAAGAAAATCCAATAACCAAGAACAGGATGTGAGAGGAGTCTACAATAGTAGAAGAACCTAGAGGAGAGAGGTGCAGATCTGCAAATTCTGTTGGTGGAGAGCAGCAGTCGACAAGGAATGAAAACCAGCGATTGGGAATAGTAAGAGAGAGAGAGAGAGAAAAGAGATAAGAGAAGGGGGGAGAGAGAAGAAAATAGAAGAGAGAAAAAGAAAAAAAAATCGAAGAGGGGGAGTAAGAAGAGAGAGAGAATCGGCGATAGAAAGTGGAGGATAGAAGTTGGATGATGACGGTAGAGGAGAAGAAAGAAAGAAGAAGAAGGTAGAAAGAAAGAAGAATAAAAGAGAAAAAAAGAAAGAAAAGAGAAAAGGAAAGAAAGAAAAGAATCTGCAAATTGACTTGAACGTCAATTTGACTATATCTTCTTTTTTTTTTTTTTAAATAGAACCAACCACCATGTTAGACGTGGGCACGCCTAACTCGCAAAGGGTCTTCTGACCGCAACTTCAAAAATCGTCCTTTAGGCGTAACTACTAAACGTGGGCACGTCTAGCTCATGTCAAACTTTATGCTTTTCAAACTAAAACTCATTCCTTAGGCGTGACCATTAGGCGTGGACACGCTTAATTGTTAATGAGTCTTCTGTCCACCAGTCCCAAGTTCTCAATTTTAACGTGCCTTGTAGGCTCAAGCATGTTTAACCAAACGCTTCCTATCACGAAAAAGATAAAATCAAAAGTTACACCCCAAACTTAAATAAAATATAAAATAACAAGAACACAAAATAATAATCATCCTAAAATCCTTGGGTTGCCTCCCAAGCAGCGCCTTTCTTTAACGTCTTTGGCCAGACGCAGTCAAGTCCCTTCAAGCCTCATAAATTGGATTCCTCAAGTGGAATTGTCTCCACTTTTTCCAGCTTCAAATCCTCATAATAAAGTTTGAGACGACTTCTATTCATCACAAATTTCTTGTCCGTTCTCAAACTTTTGATTTTTACTGCACCATCATGAAAAATATTAGTAATAACAAATGGGTCAATCAGGCGAGAACATAACTTACCCCTTTCCTTATAATTCATAGCATCCTCATAGGTCTCATTCTTTAACCCTTCACCTATTTTTACATCACGAATTGTTTCCAATTCGAGATGTTTGGTTGGTGCTACTTTTACTTCATCTCTTCCATCAAGTTTAAAAACTTCTTGCACCATAGGGTTAATTGTACTAACAGCACACACTGAATGAGAGTTAGTAGGAGATTTCATTGCATCAAAAATATTAAAACGGACAATCTCTCCATCAAACTCCATCGTTAGAGTACCCTAAAAAACATCAATCTTTGTTCGTGCAGTACTAAAAATGGTCTACCTAATATAATAGGTGATGGATTAAGAGCATTGCGATCATCCATATCTAAAACATAGAAATCTGCAGGAAATATCAACTCATTAACTTGGACTAAGACATCTTCAATTAGCCCATCAGGATAAGCATTAGTGCGATCCGCTAATTGAATAATGATGCCTGTGTCCTTTAATGGTCCTAGATTTAAGGAATCATAAATGGTCTTAGGCATCACATTAATAGATGCCCCTAAATCTAACATAGCATTCCTTATTCTAGTGTTTCCTATCTTACAAGGGATAGTGAACATACCTGGATCCCCAGCATTTGGGTGGGAGCTTTCTTTGAAGCACTGCAGACACATTCTCTCCCACTATCTACTCTTTCATCTCCTCTTCAATCTCCTTTTGTTGACACACAAGTCTTTCAGGAATTTAGCATATTTTGGCACTTGTTTTATTGCGTCCAGTAGAGGAATGTTGATTTCCACCTTTCGAAACACTTCAAAATCTCCTTTTCCTTATTTTGCTTCTTCGACTTTTCTAACCTGCAAGGAAAAGGAGGTGGATTAGATTTAGCTTGAACCAACGGGTTCAGAATTTACCTTGGAGTTCGTATGGTTTTGCTCTTCTTCCTCAATCTCTTTTTCAATTTGGTCCTCACTTCTTTCCTTTGGATTAATCACTTTGGGTCCATCTATTTCCTTTCCACTCCTAAGAGTCATAGCACTCACATTTTTAGGATTCACTTCAGGTTGCGATGGTAGTTTTCCATCCACTTTAGCTTCCAATCGACTTATCGCAGTCGCCATTTGACTCATTTGAGTGTTCAATTGACTTACTTGGATATTCAAATTGTGAATGCTTGCATCCGTTTTCTGCTGAAACTGTAAAGTGCTAGAGGCAAAAAACTTAACAATGTCTTCTAAAGAATTCTCTGGAGTAGAGGACGAAACTTGATGCTTGGGTTGATATTGAGATTGGAACCCTAGCCGTCTATTCTGAAAGAAATTCTGATGCTTGTTCCCTCCATAGCTAAGGTTCGGATCGTCTTTCTAACCTGGGTTGTAAGTGTTAGAGTATGAATCATATGACCTCGTTGGCGTAGGCATGTTCCCAGCAAAATTCACTTGTTCAGTTTTTACCTCTTGAAGCAGCATAGGACACATATCCGTAGAATGACCCATATTCGTGCATATTCCACACACCTTTGCTTGTTGTAAATTTTTCACGGTAAACTGTCGCACAAAAGAAGTTAACTCAGACAGTTGTTGTTGAATAGATGAGCTATCCATTTTATTCACTCTACGAATAGGGTTAGTATCACGAAAACCAAATTGTTGAGAATTTTCTGCCATCCTTTCAATTAACTCCCATGCTTCTGTAGGAGTTTTGTTCACTAGAGCTACTCCACTTGCGCCATCAATGATGTTCCAGTCATTCAAATGAAGGCCTTCGTAGAAATATTGGATCAATAACTGCTCACTTATCTGATGTTATGGGCATTTGATACACAGTTTATTGTACCGTTCCAAATATTCATAGAGAGACTCTCCATGTTGTTGCTTGATTTCGCATATCTCCTTCCTCAAACTTGCAACTCTAGAGGCAGGAAAATATTTTTTCAAAAACTTCTTCTTCAATTCAGTCCATGTCGTGATACTCCCTGCAGGCAGATAATACAACTAGTTTTTTGCAACATCCTTCAGAGAAAAGAGGAATGCTCTCATCTTAATTTGGTTTTTAGTAACTCTAGGAGGCTTCATACTTGAGCACACTACGTCAAACTCTTGCAAGTGTTTATGGGGCTCCTCACCTGAAAGACTATGGAAAGAAGGTAAGAGATGAATTAAATCAGGTTTAAGCTCAAAAGGAGTATTTTCATCCAAGTTAGGGAATGTAATGCATAATGGCTGTTGAGTTAAATTGGGAGCAGCCAACTCCCTCAATGTCCTATTGTCAGTCATGGTTACTTCATCTTTTTCTGAATCACTTGAACTTGCACTGGATGAATCTACTAATTCCGTTGCAAATTTTAATTCTGGAGATGCAGCAGCTAGTTGTGCCTCTTTCTCTTCTTGGTCTCCTTTTTAAGCCTACACGTGGTCTTCTATATCTCGGGAATAAACACCAGTTCACCTGTACGAGAAGAACGTGACATAAACTAGTAAGGAATATCAAAAACAAATCAAGTAAACTAAAATAAAAGAAACAAAAATTCAAACGCCAATTCCCGGCAAGTGGCGTCAAAAATTGAGAGGTGTCGAATCTGTGCAATAATAAAAATCCTACTTCAAGAAAATATAAATTTTATATATAGCAGTGAGTAGGGTCGTCTCCACATGAATTGGGAAAAATTTGTTTCTTTTAAATTAAAAACTATTGGGGGGATTTGTTTTAAATAAATTGTAAATAACAATTAACTAATTAAAAGCAATTCAAGAAAAAAAATAGAGATTAAAATCAATAAGAACATAACTCTAGCCAAAGATGCAATTTTCAAACATGATTCACACAACTGATCACGGATGCAAAAATAGTTCAATTATTCATTAATAGATTGGTTATAGCTTATAACCAACTCTTCCTTAATTTATCGATAGCCAAAGTACGACCATTGTCTATTTCTCTAATCAAGAAATAACCCTAGGTACGACCGTAGGATTTAATTTCTTGATTGCCTTAGAAACTAGAAAAGCCCAAATCCTAATTAATAAACACGCTACGAGGGTTTATTTAAATTAGATCATATGTTCCCCTAACATGAAATTAATCAAGCTAGCTACCACTTGAATTAATCAATCAAACAATTACGGATTCAATTGATTAATATGGCTGTAAATTATTATGTTAATTCGAATATCGGGCCTTTGACATTCAAAGAACAAAATAATCATAAAAATTAAACCAAAGAACATACGAATATTAATGAATAAAAGAAACAACTGAAATTTAATTAGATCTCCCAAATGTTTGGAATCACGTCTTTAAATTGACGCTTGACTAGAACAAGTAGTTTAGTTGCTCTCCATGGGAGAGAACTTTACACAAAAGATGAAAAAGAGAGAAAAATTCTAGAGGGAACGTAGAGGAATTTCTGCAGAATTTTCTTCTAGAAGAGGCGTGCCTTCTAGACCCAAAAATCATATTACTTTCAAAGTAACGTTCCTTAAAATTCTCTTCCATAATTATCTCCTAATTTTTAGTAGTCAAAGTCTTTCCAAATTCTCTCTTTGGAAGAGATAATCTAAAAATAAGGAAACACAAATAAAAATAACTTTCTAACACAATTAAACCACGAGGGGAAGGAAACGTCCATCCAAGCTGTGACTCCAAGTGGGAAGTTTCTGTGCAGGATTTTCTGGGCGTTTTTGTCTTGGACGTGAGGACTAGGCGTGCTCGTGCCAACTTTACACGTTATCTTTATGGAAAAATCTCTTAATTTCCTTTTTATTTTCCTTCTTTATATATTTTCTTGCAATTAACATCAATTATACCAAATATGAGCAGAATCAATCAATTAGCACAATATTTGGTAATAATAAAAAGGAAATAAGTATAAATTAATTCACTAATTAGCACCCTATCAATAATTAGTTCGTGGGTTGATTCTACGAATTAATTTAGCATTTTTAGTTTAAAAAAAAAAAAAAGGTCGAGACCTTATATTGTCTATATATGTAAATTTTGGATAAGCGATATATTGGAAATAGCTTCTTCTAAACATCATATGTTTGATACCCCAAGACAGCATTCAAAACAAGTAGATAAGGATTTTGTTTGATCGGAGATAGAACACGTCAATCGATTTTGATCCTATTGGGTGTAAAAAGCTAACAGATTGAACGTTAAACGTAAGTCCTAACCCTTGTGCTAACAAACAAGACTTGTTTGAGAGCCTCTAGTGCTCATGTCTAGTGCTTAAGTCAAATATAGGACTCAATTCATAATAATGCACGTGCTTTAGACTTGATACAGCATGCTATGATTGGCTTCTATTAAGAACCTTTTAAAGGCCAATTCAGGCCTTCTTAAGCCTTAGCAATTTGGACCTGGTCATGTTTCGAATTCAATTGAGCCCTTTTGGGATTGAAGTCCTCAATTGACTGGATACAATAATATATATCATGGCTAAATATTAGCATTTATAATTTAAATAATCAATCGGTCTGTAGTGGAATGACAAATTGCAATGCACGCAAGGCACATACTTATCAGTGCATTCTGATTTTTAGGCCTAGTTATCTTTTCTCGTCTATTGCAGAAATACTCACGAAATAATTAACAGGCAAACATTACTTCACCTATTGTCAGAAAGAATGCTTAAGGCTGATGGCCTGAATTCGTTCTTGTAATTCTTTGTCCATAAATCTTTTAATGAAAATTTGATGCTGATTAGTAAGGACGTTAAATTTTGTTCTTTAATTTTTCTATTAAATTTTGTTCTTTAATTTTTCTATGTTATTTGTATCCATTTATATCAATCCAGATTTGCTTAAAGCTTATAAATATATTAGCAATGAAAACATGTCCAGCAGACCAGCAGACGTTCACAAATCCTTTGATGAATTGGCGTACAGAAAAATCCATATCTGGAGTCTTTAATGTTTCCATCGATTTTCACTTAGTGTTGGTTCTGTAAGGTAATGCATAAGTGCAATCCTTCTCTAGCTCTGAAAGTTGGCAAAAGTATTACTTACTGGGGCTTCAATTTTGATGAGAATATTCAGAAGCGTTTGCAGGCACGATATGATCTCACCTCCTTCAACTGTTTTGGTCCTCTGAAACGTGATGTGTGGCAAGATGCTCAACACTTGATGTGCAAATCTGGAAAACAAATAGACATCATGGAGTTTAATCTTCAAATAGTGAAAATGGAAAAGAGAGCAGTAGATAAACTTTTTTTTACTTTGACAACCTAATCATTCTTCTTGTCTTTTGGGTGATAAAAAAAAGCAAGAAAAAGGCAACCAATCTTACCCCTGTAAACAAATTTCATTAGCGTATATAGTTGTGCTAAATGAAAAGGCATAATCTTTCACAATCTTCCTTGTAGAACAACTAACATGTGTTTCACTCTCATTTTGGCTATTGGTAATCTAAGCAAAATGGAGAAATTACTCCTTCCGTCCCATTTTTGGCGCATGACAAAGGTTCTTGAACATAATAAAAAGTAAAGGATAACATTAACGAAAGGATATAACTTACATAAGGGAAACATTAAAGGTTTTTCTTTTTTTATGCATTTTTTGTTACTTCTTCCCTTCTCCAAATTCAGTAGACACTGTAGACTCTTGAATCGTGAATTTCAATAAGAATATAGCAAGCACCCGAACTTTGCTGCTCTTCGGTTCCAATGAACTAAGAATTTCAGTTCAAGAAAGCAGTAAGATAACGAACTTTGTTTGTTTGTTTGTTACTATTTTAGAAAATGTTTTTTCAAACTTCATACACGTTTTTTAACTATCTTTTAATCTCACATACACATTTATCAAGAAAAATCTTTAAAACAACTACGGTAATATTTTCTAAAAAATACTCTAATAAACACTTATCCAGCTTGTTTCCAACTTGGTATTTGTACAGTAATTCAAGTCTAATCAGAGTCAATGGGGCCAGCTATATCCATGTTACTTCAAAAAAGAACAGTTATACTATTATATGTTCGTATTCCATGTATTCATTTAAAGATACATTCGGATAACTAGGCAATTTTATCATTATACAATGATGAGAATTTCAGAACAGATGCTAGTATCTTAGGGCATTGACGAGTGTCTTCTGTCCTGGTCCACTACGACCATTAAAGGAAATTTTACAGCGTTGTGTGTGCTTTACTCGCAGGAACGTTTTTTGTCACGTTGGTAGTAGTAACATATAGAACGTATTTAGCGACAAGATAATTAAGTGATTTCATTTAATAAAGAAAAGAAAAAATCATAAATTTTCTCAAGAAAATCATAAGTTGTCAAATAAGTTTTCGAGTTTATTGATAACACTTACCTTTTTCATTTGATAATGCAGCAGCGTCACGGTAAATATTATACGGTGCTATATAAAAGGTAAGTCTTTGTGCTCCATGAGTCCTGAGTTGCGTAGTTCAGAGAACACAACATTAACGAAATCAAGAATGAGTCTTCAGCTCCAGCTATCCAAAGTTGCCTTCATTCTCTGGCAAATTTGGCTGATTTGGATAGTTATGACAATATTAGCATCAGATAGCGAGGGCAAATGTGATATTAAGGCTATCTTCAATTTTGGTGATTCCAACTCTGATACTGGAGGTTTTTGGGCAGCTTTTCCAGCACAGCGTCCTCCTTTCGGAATGACTTACTTCAAGAGACCAGTTGGTCGGGCTACTGATGGAAGGCTCATCATCGATTTCCTCGGTAATTAATTTTTCAACTTCTGAAACTTTCTATGCGTTGAAAATTACCACAATCTTCTTTCATCTTCTGTTCTTGCATTGGAAGCATGAAAAAAAATAGTGGGATCAGCCTGGTATTGAAGCTTTAACAATGCATGTATATTGAATTCAATTTGATTGTGATAATATATTGCTACATCTTCATGTACCAGTACATGTTAATCTTATTGAAGTCCTTCAATTGCCACTAGGCACTAGCTATTGGAACCTCATTTAGTAGTATGGAATGATTGGCTATGCCTCCACCCCCATCCAGTTGATTACAGAATTCTGCGCAGAATTTTTGTCTTAAGAGATAGTGTGAAAGGAATTAGTTTTGCAGATGCAGTATAAAACGGATAAATAGCTGCGTAATTAGATGGTGTCGGTTGATCAATTAGGAACTCATAGTTAAATGTACAAAAAGGCCAAGCTGTAGCTGGAAAAAGATAGGTCTAGTGTAGTCTGTGAGCCTACGATCATATCGAGGAAATGTAACCAAATTTCTTATCCTGATTCTCATGCACGACAATTTTTTGAGTTTTGGCATAACGTGAATTATTCAAACATAAGGCCCAGTTCTCACCTTCTGTTACACATATTTCAGTGTCCTGTTTTAAAAATTTTTGGTCCCCCAACTTTTTGTGCTGTCAAGTCATCAAATCTTCTCATTTCTGGCTTTCATTTTTGTTGCTTAGTCCTTTGTTTGGGCACATTACACGAGTCTCAAAAACAATAATTAATTTTTTGCCTTACTTACTAACTCTGGAATTAACCACAATTAAGCAGTGCTGCTTTGGCATGCAGCTCAAGCTTTAGGGCTGCCATTTCTGAGCCCATATCTGCAATCAATAGGATCTGATTACAGACATGGTGTGAACTTTGCGACATTGGCATCCACAGTGCTCCTGCCAAATACTTCCTTGTTTGTTACGGGAATCAGTCCCTTCTCGCTGGCCATTCAGCTCAACCAAATCAAGCAATTCAAGGTTGAAGTTGTTGCATATCACAGGACTCGATCCAAAGGTAAATGTGGAGTAACAATGCATCAGAATTTTTAGAAATCCTTTCATTTATTATGGAACAGCCACATTTGAACATAAAGAGATACATTTATTAATTAGTTTGCCAACTATTATAATGGTATTCTTACTACCGATTTCCTCACTTAAGTTGATTCATATCCCAGGAGCCAAACTTCCTTCACCTAGCATATTTGGAAAATCACTTTATACATTCTATATTGGCCAGAACGACTTCACCTCTAATTTAGCATCTATTGGCATAACTGGAGTAAAAGAATTTCTCCCTCATGTGGTTTCACAGATTGCTTATACAATCAAGGTAAGTGTATCCGTTCATGTCTTTCAGCAATCACAAGGGCACTTAAGGTTCCATACAATTTCCATTTATTGTAGTAATACAACAACATTCTTGGTTATATTTGAGAATTTCATTATTGTGGATGTTGAGATATTCTCCTCGCCCCCTCAGGAAGGGCACAAAGCTTTTTACCTACTATTTTGCCTGCTTTTCATTCTCCGTGCTTTATGGAACTTCCAGGATCTGTATGCCTTAGGGGGAAGAACATTTTTAGTACAGAACCTTGCGCCTGTAGGATGCTATCCATCGTTTTTGGTGGAGCTTCCTCACAACAGTTCTGACATTGATGAATTTGGATGCTTGATTTCGTACAACAATGCTGTTGTGGATTATAACAACATGCTAAAGGAAGCATTGCGAAACATTAGGCAAGATCTTCCAAAAGCATCTGTGATATATGTGGATACTCATTCTGTACTGCTAGAGCTATTCCAGCACCCCACATCTCATGGTATTGTCGATCAAATTCAGGCATTTATTGTGGTCTGGTCTTTTCATTTCAATTTTCTAATGGTGGTACATGATTTGAAGAAAACAAGTTTCTGCTAAAATTTTGTGTGCTTTATTTCATTCCAGGATTGAAGTATGGTACGAAAGCATGTTGCGGATATGGGGGAGGTGCCTACAATTTCAACCAACAAGTTTACTGTGGGAACAGTAAAATGATCAACGGACAGAAAGTTACCGCTACAGCCTGTAGTGATCCACAAAATTATGTTAGCTGGGATGGAGTTCATGCAACAGAAGCTGCAAACAAGCTCACTGCTTATGCAATTTTAAACGGTTCTTACTCTGATCCTCCTTTTCCGCTCCATAAGTTCTGCAACATCCAGCCTATAGGTTGATGCAATGCCTCCTATATGTACTCGATTGCCATAAAGAATAAGATCAATCCTGATTCTGAAAACAGAATAATGATCAAGCTTCATGATTAAATACTACAAGTTTGATTCAATTGGCTTTAATTAAATCAGGTCAGTTAAATTTTGCAGAACTCTTGCTTTTGTGAATCTAATGCACGTCAATATAAGAATTCAACTCACGTCAAAAGGACTTAAAAATGACGTGAGCCATCTTTATATTCCGAAATCACCTGCTAAGACTAAGACGGCAACTCAGTTTACCTACTGGCACAAGTACAAAGCCACATTGTGACAACGAGAAAATGATCACTATAGGACATAAAATCAAGAAGGTTCTCTGTCAAGTGTAATTGAAGCATTTCTGGTCCCTTAGTCTGTCAAGTATTTGTAGAGAAAGAGCACTATGGTGGAAAAATCCGGCCATATATTATCCACAGAAATGACAACACTAGAATAAATTAAACCTTGAAAGTATAATTGTGCTTGAGTGAATGAGTTAATATGATTTACTTATGTAATAAGAGACTTGAATGTTTTATAATGAGTAAAATAGGCATGAACAATTGGTCTGTATGGTGAAGCTTGAACAATTTCATTTTGCTAATGGAGAATGCAGCATTTGTTAATCTGGATTGGCCATTAATGTACGATCAGTTATTTGTTACAATAGGCCAATGCCGTCTGTATTCCATGGAAATGCACTGCTACACAAGCTGACGAGTTGCTCTTGTGACTGAAGCAATTAATTGCAGCCTCGGTGATTAGGTTCTCTCAAAAATCATGGATATCAATTTAGCTATATACTTTCAAGCAAAAGCTTAATGCACATAAATATTTCTCTTTATTCTACATCACTCAAATAGTTTTGCAGTTTGTTTATGCAGTAAAATATGCTATGATCAAGCATCAAAGTTCAGTTGATAGTTTGAGTGGGGAATCTTCTCATATTTATTCATATTGTCTTGGTATCTTTTGTTAGAGAAAGCAATGGCTTAACTACAAAATTGTCTCCTGGATGAAGACTTGAAATAAGGAGACAACTTTCTATACATGCCAATAAGTGGCACATTGACTGTTTAAGTTTTCTAGTCAATTAGATATGATAATTCAACTCAAGATAAGAAATTATGTTCTGTTTCTCTTAAAGAAGCATGTAAAGGTGGACTCTAGCTATCCCAATTCTTAACTACCGCAGGCTATTCTATCACCTCAAAGCAAAGCCATGCTTACCATTAATTTTAATGCAAACAAAATGAAGCAGATATCTAACGTACCCTAATGAAATGCAAATTCAAGCAGAAAAGATGTAATCCCCATAAGAACTTTTGGAACAAAAGAATATTCACTGGTAGAAAATGACATGATGATTTCAATAGGAAAAATGCGAAAAATGATACAGAAAAATCTGTCAAGGTACATAGCTATCCTCAAGAACTGCTTGGGTCCTGATTGCTGTAGCTGAAGGCATTCTACTTGGTCCAACCCAAATTGTACCTAAAGCCACACTTTTTTCAGATTGTTTTTCCATCTTTGCAATCCATTTCTTCCTAATCAAGTTATACATAAGAATCCCGGATACAACCAACAAAACCAATCCACCAATTCCTACTCCAAGTCCTATCACCCACCATTTCCAGTGCCTCTTTTTCCTCTTGTTCGATGGGGAAGGAACTGGTGGCCCTGGTGGCTGAGACGGAATGACAATGGAGAAATGACCTTGACCACGCATAACACACTTATTTGCCAGGTTCAAATTGCTAAATTCCACTTCTCCATTGTTGCCAAATCTAACACATTTCATCATTGTATTAGCATCTCGTAACCCTGAAATCTGAGGAAAATGGATTGAAATTGGATCCCTCGTGACATTGAGCTCAACAATTCCGTTACCCTTTCTGCTGCTATTTGCTTCATAAACCAGGAAGCCTATAACAGGAGTGACAAACGTATGCTTTGGCACATTGTAGTAATAAGTTGACAAATTCCCTAGATTTTGATAGATAACATTGAGTCTCATGGAAAAGGGCCGTGGTGATGTCCTAGGTGGGATGTCAAATAAACTATAGTTGGCCCCTCTTAGCCATAGACTCGCACTTCTGAGACGAACAATTGAAACTTCTATGCATGAATAATTTGCAGGTAGAGAAATATTATACAGAATACCTGTTCGAGTGCTTCTCATTGTCTTCAATGCGTAATCATGGATAAAATAATCTAAAGAATCACGATTGTATCTACTCTGTCCTTGAACATGAGGTAGCAACAACATGCAAAGCGTCACCAAGATGAGTTGCCAAATTTTATCAGACCCCATCAAACATTACCGGGATTGTCTCTTGACGCCATTGATCAAGTACAATTCACGTGAAATCCTCCAAGAAATGATTGAAAAATAGGCTGGAAAGAATGGAAAAGAACCAGAACATCAATATTGCTGCAGTCCGCTCATGACATCCCAGAATTGTATAGTTGGAATGTTGGCAATGCCAAGGTCGATCAAGACAAGAAGTTCAGCTGTGAATTTTGCCCAGGGACAATTTACGTGGCCTGAGATATGTGTTAGAGAGAATGGATTGTATCATGTAGTACATGAGATGATCAAATAAAAAGAGATCACAACTGGGAATGTTTCAAACATTAAAGAAATGTTTGTCTTGACCTCCTTGGCATTGCCTAAAATCAAAGGGATATGAGTTGTTTGATTGAAACTGAAGATGGTTTTAAATTCAGCAGTGGAATCTTTGGTGGTAACTAGAGTTGCTTTAGTGGTAGTTGTAATCTCGGCTAGGAAGTACTTCTTGCAATCTACCAACTCAATCAAATTTGCCACTTAAAAAAAATGATTTATGGTGTTAACTAAAATTTTTTAATCATATGTTGTCGGTTGGTTTAGTTGGACTGTTGGGGGTGTGAGATATATCATATATGTTAATGTTAATGAATACATATGTAGGAGAAATTAGGTAGAAGACAGACGGCGCCAACGAGGTCATGTATAAGGTGGGATATAAACTAGCCGGGAATGACCGAACCGTGCACTTCAAAATACGCATAAAATGCTCAAATTAGGCTGGTGGATTGGAGAATCCTTTTGGCCATTTTCTTTTGGTTGATTGGATGGGATGAAGATGTTTTCTACAGGTTAACACTACTTCGGCATAAACTAATTAAAGCACTTCATTCTCGGCACTGCGGGTGTACCTCACAAATTCACCATTTTGTGACAGGTTACATCTGTATTACTATGTTACCTTAATCACATTATCACAATTATGAAAGATTTCGAAACTAAAACTATTTTTTCCATTAAAAATAAACAAGAGAACAATTAATAATTGTGCAAATATTTTCACGTCCCACATTTGGAAAAGATGATTAATGATGGAAATACTAATTTTCAACATAATTTCTGTGAAATTTCTGCATGGCTCTAGTGAACGTGACTCCTTGCTATTTATTAAATGGAATGATGACAAGAGTAAAATACCGGGTTGGACATTGCAGTGCTGCTGTCTTTTGTGATGCTACTTTTCTTTGCATTTGCAAGTCACTATAATTAATTTAAAGTAACAACTTGTTCTACATATTTCTTGGATGCGCTATAAACAAATGAGTAACCCTAAAAAAAATAAAAATTATTGAATGCAATTGAACTGATTCATGATATTGTCAATGTTTTTAAATCGGACTTACTAGTAAACCAACAGAGAGATCGATTCAATTGATTGGTTTAACAGTCCAACCGAATTTTTTGTATACAAGGCTTTTGTTTCACAGTTTAACTAGTCGAACCAACCAATTTAGTCCGATTTTAAAAACATTGTGATAATTTGCTCCAAAGCCACACCCACAATATGTAAACTGGCCAGCTTATTGGGTAATTCAACTGGTTCTTTATTTTTGAGCAAACCCAACATTTTGGGATAATAAATGAAAATAATAAATATGGGGCAAAAAATTATTAAATTAAAAATAAATAGCTTTCTTTGATGGCGTTTTTGCAAAACCAAGTACCCAAGCACAACAATAAATAAAAAAGAACGAAAGGTTTTTCAATTTTGATTTGATAGTACCATATATAGGCTGATTATAATGTCTTTTTTTAAATCACTTAGATGTTGTTAATACATACTTTTAGTCACTATACTACCGTAAACAGAACTATATAACATCAATAAGTTTATTTGATCTAGGAGAATTAATTGATTTGTTTAAACAATTTTCCCAGTATTGTGCAAAACCTTTTTGGTCTGACCAACTCGAGTAGACCAGAAAAATGGAAACATAAAACGTAGGGGAAGGAAAAGAACCAAATGATGGATTTTGAAGATAGGGAACGAACCAATCAGGATGCTCAAATACACCACGTGGCGCCTGATGAAATCAGTTCCTCTTGACTGAGAGGAAGAGTAAATATCGTGGATAGAAAGAATTTTTAGCAACACAAACAAACACCGATACTCTTTGCAAGAAAGAAATTAAAAAGGCTCTCAATTAAGAGAGATAAAGAAAGAGAGGCTAAAATTCTTGTTTGGGTAGCCAAATGGCAGCAGCCTCCACTTCCATGGCGGCCACAGCCGTTTTCACTTCAAGATTCCCATTCCGCTCTCCCACTAACTGCTCTGCTTTGCCATATTTGCCCCCACGCTTGTCCACTTCCTCAGCTTTTTCCACTCCACTCAAGCAACTTTCAGGTATAATCCTTGTTTTCTTGAAAAGGGCTTTTGTCAAAATCTGTTCTTTGGTTGACCAGATGCTATGAAGTTGATTGAATTCTCTTGTGAATACTACTTTCTGGGCTTTATATTGTGAGGTGAGATGCTGCTAGTTTGACTTACTGGAGACTTTTATGTATCATTCTCTGAAGTTTAGAGCAATGTCAATTTCCTGGTTTGGTTTTGATTCTTGATTTCCTCGTTTTCATAAGTAGCTGTCTTTCATAGTTGGATTTAGATAAAAAATCTCAGGCAATTTGAAAAGGGTAAAAAACTTGTTGAGATTTGGTAAAGGATCGTTTATCTAATCAATTATTGACATACATTTTAGGAACAGTCAAACAAGATTCCAATTAATGGTCTTAGAGCCCAATCCTTGATTGAAATCCCAGAGACTGAATTGCAACAAATCATTATAGCCTCCGGATGCAGGATAAGCGGTCTAGTCATTGCTAAAATAGTACGACAACTTTCAGGCGTCTCTCGTTGGAAATTGGCCTTTATAAAATTCATTTTCTGTTGTCAAATCTTCCTTGTTATGTTTATCCTTTCTCAACAGCATAATTCTCTGAATGTTGTTTGTAATGTTGCTCTTGATGAAATCATGATCGTCTCACATCAAGGCGTTGGGCATTAGGTCATGATCTTAACATGTTAATCCTGGGCTAACATCTCTTTCTTCAATGGGCTTATCATCTGCATTGATATAGTATTTTTCTTCAGACTTCATGTGTGTTCTTAAATGCTCATCATACTAATATATGGGTCCTTTGGTTCCTCACTTGGTAGAACAATTAAAACAGAACACAAAAGAAAGTTAGAAGTCACTTGAGTTTTTTTGTAGCATGAAACTAGTTAAAAGAAAGGAAAAAATTTATAAAGAAGGAAATAACACTTAAAATTGAGTTCTGGTACGACGATTGTTGGAGATTATGAATGATTCTTTGCCTATCATTCAGTATAATGCTTAGAACTCTTTGACTGTTTAATTATAAAATGCAATTTTGTATATTATTTTCACTCAGTTCCGGAAAAGAAATTTATGAACAACATTTGTTTTGTAAAAGGAAGGATAGAGTGATATGTGCATAAAATTTACATGCATGCAGAAGCAAATGATATAATGGTTATTTCGGATATAAAACTGCACAGCTGCTAGCATAATATTGCTTTCTCTTTAAAGTTATCTACTTTTCATAGTAATTGTTATTTACATTGTCATCATGGATTTGAAACAGAATCAAAGAGGACTGCTTTGATTCAAGTCAAAGCATCAGAGGAGTCATCTGCTCTTGACACTGGTGAATTATTGTCTGATCTGAAAGAAAAGGTAAGCTTGGTGCTAAAGCATCATACCATCAGAGAAAAATTACCAAGTCTGTTGTTTTACAAATTCAGTTTTTTTCCTTATAATCTGTGTTTTCCACATTGATTTTTCACACAAAAGTGCATTGCATTTCTTCAAGAGATCTCTCATTGACCTCACGATTAGCAAATACATTTCCTTGTATCTTGGTTCCTGTGATACTCGATTTATATATTTTTTACTGTCCTTGTTCTCCGTCTTTCCCTTACATCAAACTTCCTTTAACTTTGCTTTTGTGTATTTCAAAAGTGGGATGCAGTTGAAAACAAACCTACAGTAATTGTTTATGGATGTGGGGCAATTGTTGCAGTTTGGCTGGCTTCAATTTTTGTTAGTGCAATCAACTCAGTGCCTTTGGTATGTGGTTTAAGATGGTAACACGCGTTTCTATTTTACTTGTTCTACCTGTTTACTCAAGGAGCTCTCAATAGCCATCAACATGCACAATTTTCTCAAAGCATTCCCCTTAATCCGTCACCCTAATCCTGATGCTTCCTATTTCCTTGACAGCTCCCAAAGATCCTGGAGTTGGTAGGGCTTGGATATACTGGATGGTTTGTCTACCGTTACCTTCTCTTCAAGGTTCGTATCAGGACTATTGTCCCTTGGTGTAAGGATTATGGAAAAAGAATGTTCAATTCTCGCAATACATCTAATAAGAGAGTTGTCTTACCAAAGTACCATCCTACATTTAATGGTTTATATACAACCGGTGGTAAATATTATTTACTTCTCTTCTGAATTTTGAAACTAGTTCTTGATCAAAGTCATTTAAGATTCATGTTGAACATGCACACACTGCGAACACATATATGAAATTCATGCAATTTATGAAGCCAAGCGTAAGAGACCGCTGAGTATTTGGTATCATTCTAATTGCGTTGCTTCATGTGAAAATAAGCACATGGATATTATTGAACTGTCCTCATGCATGACAAACCTCAAGCACAATGTTCAGAGCTTTTGTTTTGGCATTAAACTTTTTTTTTTGGAATTTTCTGGAAATTTTTAAATATTGTCTGCTTAAGAATCAAGAGAGGTGAAGAATTTTGTAAAAATATTGTCTGCCTAAGTTATCTACTTTTAACTATTAATATAATCAAATGACTTGTATAGTCATATGTCCTTAGTTACCATTCACTTGTTTAGAAACAAACAATAACATTAAACACTGGCAACTGGCTACTTGGACTTTTATGACATCTGTCAAAACTAAAACAGAAGAATGTGATCAAAACATTATTGAGTGTCAAATACTTGAATTTTGAAACAGCTTGTCTCTCAAATAATCGGTGAATATTGAGTTTAGACTACTTTTTTCGGCTGATCTGTATAACACTATTGCATATGACCAACAAGATCAGCAAAATATACATATAATAATGTCCTAGTTGTGAACTTGTGCTACTTGCAGAATATTTATCTAAAACCTTTCAATTATTGTCCCTGATACAGTCAAGTAGAAAAGAATTGGCATCAGATATTGAAACTTTGAAGAAGAAGATTGCTGGAACAGAGTAGATCATTGTGATTGCTAGCCAAACTTGCCTTACATTCATTCTGGCAATGGCTCAAATTGGTTTATAAGTATTCTGTATAAGAGGCAGTTGGTTTTATGATGTAGAATAGATGTTTGATGTAATGTAACACTATCTCATCTTTGAATAAGATTCAGCATTCATTCAGAGTTTATTGTTGTTTTGGAAGTGCTCACGCCTCTGCTTTTTGTCTTTTAACTACCTTCTACTACCTGTCTGTAGATCAAGCCTGGAGAATAACAGCTTGTGGATGAAATATGTATTTTATGGCTCACTTCATGTCCTTCCACGGAATGCCTATTTGTGACCATTTTTAGTGATGTCTGTGTATGTACAATTTGTTGGATTAAGTCACTGGGATGGATCCTTCTCTCCAAGTAGAAACTTGAGAATAACAAAAAAATGGGAATATTGAACATCAGGAGATAAAGCTATCCCTTTTTACTTTTTTGGCCTGGGATGAGATAATATTCTTTTCCATGAAGAAAATGAAATGAATTAATTTACATTAATATTTTGTTGTGAAAAAAAAAAAGGTGAAAAATTGTGATTTTGAATTTTGAAAATTATGTTGTGGGTCCTCTTTGAATGTAGGTGTATTATTGATACAAGCTTCCAACCAAGAAGATGATTCATATCAAGATATTGATATTGGAAGCTAAGTCTTGATTAGAGTGTGAATGGAACTGGTCATGTTTTGTGAACTTCACGTAGCAATACCTTAAACAAAAGCTCAATTGGACTGTATCAATTGTACTGCTGCAATAAGCCAATAACATAACAAATATTTTTCTATAACTTATCTTGCAATAATTGTGACTCAAGTACCAACGAGAAAAACATCGTTATAATTGAAGCATTTTATGCAAATTATCATTCTATAGATATTCTTTGAGTAGGCACAGATTTAATTTTTTGTATCACTTTTTTTTTTTTTTAAACAAATTTTTGTAAAAAGATGAATCAAGCGACTTACCCAAAAAAATTGATACCAGGCCAAAGTGAAGGAAAGTAGATATCTAGGGGGTTGTTTCCGCATTTCCCAAACAAAATGGTCCTTGAGGGAAATTTTCTCTTTAGAATATTTGCCCCTGATAAAATGAAAGCCGGGTTTTTCTAGGGGTTTCGGCTGCCTCCGACAAAACTCAACTCTGAATAATCAAATCTCCGTCTGCTATCTCTCCCCCGGCCCGAAAGCCAAGAAAATAGGCCCCTTTTTTCTGCAAAGATGATGCGAATAGCTGAGCTTAGGAGATTGAAGGCTCTGAGCTCATCTATTGAGTCTTTGAGCTATCAATTTCTGCAAAGTTGCTCAGTCAGCGGAACGGCAAAAGGGAAATCTAAAATGAAAGGAGCTCAGCCATTGAAAAGATCGAAGGTAACAACCAAGAAAGGAACTGGGTTGGCAGATTCTGCCCAGAAAGAAGGAGGGCCAAGAAGAAGAACTGAATTTGATGAACTGGTTGATGAATGTTTGGCTTCTACTTCTCCAATCAGATTCTTGAAGCCTAAGGAGAAAGCTAGGGAAGCTGAGAGAGAAAAGATGGGGCTGAAAAGCAAAGCAATGGAGGAACAAGAAAAGAAGTGGAAAAAAATGAAGAATGATTTTGATTCACCGTTTCTGATGGGGACCCCTGGATTGGACTTGATCAGCTTGGGTTTGGTTGATGCTGATAAAATTCCTAAATATGAGTTGACTGTTGAGGATGGAAGAAGGCTTGCTAAGGAGTATAGTAGGGTGTTGATGAGGAGGCATAGAGCTAGACAGGCTGCAGAGTCTGCATTTTTGAAGTGTAAAAAAGAGGCGATTGAGGCATTGCCTGAGGATTTGAAGGCTGCTGCTTTGGTTCCTGATTTGACCCCTTTTCCGGTGAATCGTTTTATGGCTACTTTGACCCCTCCCATTGAAGGGTATCTTGAGAAGGTCAATGAGGCTGCCAAGAGAAGTTCTGGAAAGGAAAAGCTTAGATGAACAGATTTTACTCAGTCAGTAATTCTCTTTTCTGCGTTGACTGTTTATTGCTGAATTTTGTTATGTTTCTTATGGTGCATTTTTAAATTTCATTTCTTTTATTCTGGCTACGAGTGTTCTCTCTGTCATGGAGTGTTTGAGTTGATGAAGAGTGAGTTGACCTGATATCCTGAGTCATATCGCTTTAGCCAATTCTTAATTAGTTGCTTACCTAAATGTGTGTATAATTGCCTAGAGAATTGATGAAGGGTGATTTGACTTGATATCCTGAATCACACCGCTTTAGTCAATTTAGTAGTTGCTTACCAGAATGTGTGTATAATTGCCTAGAATTTTGTTAATATAAATCTCCTAAATAGCACGTTGTATAAACATGTAACCACAAAAAATCACGTGTCTGTAAATTGTAATCATGCTAAAGCTACAAAAAAGTTAAAAAATTTCATCGCTTGAATATCTCTAATTGGATGTTCTCGATGAAATTGCAATGAGTATTTACTAACTCAACAATGAGCAGCAGTGCTTTCTTGATTGTCTTGATTTGTTTCTAGATTTCACTTATTGTAATGGGGAGTAGATCCATTTATTGAGAAGTCAGAATTGAAGTCTGTATTCTTGAAGTGCATGCAGATACACCTAATGAATTTCATGGTTGGAAGGGGAGGAGAAGGCGGAGAGTAGTTTTGGAGGGCCATTTTGCTTGTGATGGATGTCAGGCCGAATGGTGAGCTGGTGGGTAAGGAGGTGCAGGGTTAAGAGGTGGTGCTAAGGGGACTGAGAGAGAGCAGGAGAAAAACATTGAAATTTTATAATTTTTTCCCCTTCTCTGTGTGTGTGTGTGTGTGTAGTTTTGTTGCTTTTTTTTTTTTTTTTTTTTTTTTTTTTTTGAGGGTTGTAACTAACTTTAAGTTGTTAGTTCAAAATGTTTCATTGAGCTTCAGCAAATGCTAATGTAGTAAGGTTTTTGGGCTCTGACAAGGTAAGGGCCAGTATAACACTCAAACGGGCTGCTATGGGTTCCTTGCATTTGTCGTGAATTGGGGGGAAGGGACTGTTCCAAACTAACTCATGACATTTGAAAATTGGATAGTCATGGTTAAAATTTTGGTTGGTGGAAAGTGCAGTGAAGAGACCAGGAATGGAGCAAAATGAGCAATTCCTTGGTCTTTGTTAATGCTCTGAATTTTCTGTAGCTAACCTTTTAAACATGGTGGTGAGTCTGGTGTTCTCTTTCAAAGAGAATTGTTGTGTTTGTTATATTACTTTTTGAATTGCGATGAACATGGTCTTCTAAATGGATGGACCTTTTAAACGTTACTATATGGTCCTCCTCGTGGTTATCATCTTGAGGATTTGGTCTTCTAGATGGAGATGCAAAATTTCGGTGGTTCTTCAATATTAATTTTTACCCTACGTCATCAACGCTATGAGAACCGGTTATTATTTTGGCAAGTTACAAGTATATCGGACAAACAGAGTGCTGTTTTTGTACAAAATTATACGCCTTCAATTTCAGGAATGATTCCGTCGTACAGAAGAGCTTCATAGTTAGAAATGCTACGGTGGAAGCCGTCTGTTTAGTTATAATCATGAATTTCAGCCAAATTTTCTCCATGAATTTTGTCCCAGTGAATAACAATATGAAATCCATAGAGGTGAAAAATGATGGGTAAAGAATTGATTAGCTCTGGGCACTAATCACAGAATCAATAACAAAAGCAGGAATCAGCCAGCACTGATAAAACCATGTTGCAACGCAACCGAAATGGAAGTTCGTGGTGCTCGTACCAGATTATAAATGACACACCAGACTCGAGGCTGAGACAGTGGAACATGGTCAATGAAAGGCTACTATTGGTATAAATTACAAGACAAATGGTGATAAAACACCAAGGCAAATCTGTCCTCAAACCCCTACAACATTAACATTGTAAATCAGGGATGCAAGGCATGTAGGTGGCTGGCAGGGCATTAGTTTTAATGCTAATAAACGAACAGTTATTACCTTACCACTAATTATCTATCAACGAAAAGGAGTCATGCGTTCAATGTCCTGGTTTTACACGACCATACTGCAAAAGATTCAACATGGGCTACTCAAATATAATCATCTGTCGGAAGACAGCAGGGCCGAAAGCAAAATTGGTCCATTTTCACGTGCAACCATGTAAAATTACCATGTGACTAGTACAAATAAGTTAACTACTCGTATGCTTTAATAAAAGACGATCAATCTTTGCACAAAAGAGACAAACCAGACACTAAGTCAAGAGAAAGGATACATGTAAAGTAACTTGCACGTATTGCATCCGGGTTGTCAAAGGCGTGAACCTTCATCCATAAACATCCATCCAAAGGCATATCGCTTCATTATATACCCTCAAACATCACATATTTAGATACCTCTCTCTTCCTCATTCTATTAAATCTCTATTAACTAGTAAAAACCCAGGTTAATTATAATTTGAGGTGCAAAAAGGACTTCAGAACAAAGTTGCAGTAGATAACAGTCTATTAAATATCTATTTAAACAGTAAAAAGTTTAGATTCTGTCGATAACCTCATCCTTAAACTCAACATGGTCATACCCAGCACCATCGTCCTCCTCATCCACTCCGCCAGTAACCTCATTGAGCCGAAAGTTTTCAGGCAACACATCACGTTGCTGCAAAGACCAGGCCTCATCTGCCATGTACTTGAGAATCACATCAGCCCTGTCATCCTGATAACACCAAAATTATTAACATAACAACGAGTATGAGATAACCTTCCATAAAAAGTCAACCAAACGAAAAAAAAAAAAAAAATACAACAAGATAAATTCCTTGAGTACAGAAATTTGAGAAATATAATTATATGTGCAACCAGAATAAGGAATATACAAACCCTTCTTGCAACTCTCAACAACACACTTGGAAAGCTCCCCTACACCCCGCTAATAGAAGCAATTGTGTAAGATTCAATTCCCTTTACCACAATTCGAGAAGAATTCCACATTTATGCGGAGAAGATGACTCTTCAAACCGGCAACAATCTAATAATTATATATTTAATAGACGTATTGCAAATTCCAGCCAATTTCGCGTGGTTTTTCCGTTCATCTCTACAGTGTCTAGAAAGTTTAGACTCCATGTTCGAGCAATTTACTATTGAATTTATGAATGTCTTTTAGCCATCTTTTGCTACATGCATTAATAAATATTAAATCTGGTTTGAGTTTATCTTAAATATCGAAAGGTTTTTATTCCGTAGAGCTCGATTTGATTTATTTACTATATGTAAATTTTTAAGTTTATGCATATATGGTTGAAAAAGGTAAAAAATTAACAACGTGTTCGGACAATTATGGCCTTTCGAGTTAGATGAAAAGATGAATTATTCTGTCCTGTTAATTGTATGACAAAAATTATTTAAGGTGTTTAGACAATTATGGCCTTTCGGTTTGGATTAAAAGATGGAGTGTTTCGTCTTATTAATTGTAGGATAATTGTTTGCCATCTACCAATTTTGAGGGGTTTGGCAATACTTCCAAACTTTAAAGAACAAGTGAATATCTTGTCAAAGTTTTGGGGAAGTACATATTCCATGACATATTGGGAAAAACCAACCGAAGTTCACATCAAAAGTTGGCGGTGAAGGAAACAAGCAGATGTTGGAAACAAAAATTGATCCTTCTATTTTTTAAAAACTATGGTAATCCAACTCTTTATAGTAATTCAATTTAAAACAACACCACGTATGGAAGACCTGAGAGGGAAGAGGGATGCATTTTCTTTATTCCATCCCTTGCCGATTAGGATTTGCTTATTCCCTTCTGATACAACAAGGACAAGAGCTTACCATATTTCCATCCCTATTTGACATGCATTTTTCTCTCAATCATCAAGCCTCAAAATTATTGAAAAATATACAAAATAAGAACTATTTCGAGCAGCTTTGGGTTTTAAATCTTGAGAGTAACGTTACCATATTTCTGTAAACATATTTGCACAACCTAAGTCTACGCAAGAGATTTTCTTCCTACCAAAAAAAACGTGTAGAAATAAGGACATGATTAAGAAGGCATACTCATGCACTACTAGAAGGTCATCAGCTTGGTTGCTCATGAATGGCACCCGCAAAATACATTACTGACAAAATAAACTGATGCAACTGCTTGAACATGAATAATACTGTTGCAGCTGCCACAGATTTTTGTTAGTGCTACAATGGAGCGATCAAGATAAAAACATTCACTCTTTAGAAGTAGCAGTTGGGGCCAAAAAAAAAAAAATGTTCAGCTTCAGCACATCAAAAGAAAGAGTACATCCTCGCAACCTACTCACAGAATTCATGGTTAAGCTTTTGTATTTCTCAAAAAGCATTCTTAACAGATCAGGCAGGTTACATCTCATATTCTGGAAATCTTAAAGGCTCTTCTTTTTTTTTTTTTTAATTTATTCGGCACAAGGCCTACAGGGGGAAGGGGAAATCTTAAAGGCTCTTCTTTAGTATTGATTTTTACCATAAGTCATCAATGCTATGTAGCCCTAAAGCAGTTATTATTTTGGCAAGTTACAACCATATCGAACGGACTCAGTGTCCTATTGGGAGTGGATCGTTGTTTTGGTAAAAAATAACTCTCCCTTCAGGAACAATTTCATCGTATAAAAGATCTTCATGGTTAGAAAATGCCAACATAAAAGCTGTCCGTTTAGTTATAATAATGAATTTTGGCCAAATTTTCCCCTTAAATTTTATCCTAGTAAATAACAATGAAATCCATAGAGACTCACAGTGATGCGTAAAGAATTTGATCAGCTCTACACAATCACAAAACCAATAACAAGAACAGGAATCAACCAGCACTAAACCATGTTGCAACGCCACCTAAGAAAGAAGTTCCTGGTGCCCGTAACAGACTACGTCACCCCAGATTTGAGACTGACATACTGGAATATGGTCAATGAAACTTTATCCACTGGTGAATATTGTAAACCACCATAATATTCTGAAAGGGTATACTATTTGTATAAATCACACGACATTACCGTGGCACAACTGTCCTAAACCCCTCCAAACTGCAAATGAGGGTTACAGAGCATGTAAGAAGCTACAAGTGCAGGACGTCAGCGTTCATGCTAATTGACCACCTTTTCCATTTCCAACAAGCATCTATTACGGAGAAAAGAGTCATGTTTTCTGTGTTTTGGTTTTACATACCGAGAAAAAAGTCATGCTTTCTGTGTTTTGGTTTTGCATGACCATACAGCAAAAGATCCAACCTGTGCTACTAAAATAATCATCCGTAAAAAGACATCGAGCTGAAAGCAGAATTGGTCCATTTTCTCATGCATTGACAGCCAGTTTGGCCAATTTCCATCAAAGAACAAAATTAAGAGCAGATGACGCCCACACAACCATGTGAATAGCAGAAACAAGTTAACTACTAGTATATTTCAATAAAAGACAGATCAATCTTTGCACAAAAGAGGCAAATCAGATACTAAATCAAGAAAAAGGATAAATGTAAAGAAATAGTAAAAAATCAACCTTCATGCAAACACTTCCATTCAAAGGCATATTACTTCATTAGATCCCTTCAACCAACATATATTTAGATAACTCTCCCTTCCTCATCCTATTGAATAGTAAAAAACCAAGTTAATTGTAATTTGAGGCACAAAGACCTCAGAACGTAGTTGAAATAGAGACAAAAGTCTAGATTTTATCGATGTCCTCATCCTCAAACTCAATGTAGTCATCCCCAGCACCTTCGTCCTCCTCATCCAGTCCGCCTGTGACCTCATTCAGCCGAGTGTTCTCAGGCAATTCACCATACGCCTTCAACAACCTTGCTTCATCTCCCATGTACTTGAGAATCACATCAGCCTTGTCATCCTGATACCACCAAAATTATTGACGAGTATGAGATAATCTTCAACAAAAAGTTATAGAAACAAAAAAACAAAAAAAATTACAACATGATGAATTCCTTGAGTACGGAAATTTTAAGAAATAAATACATGTAGAACAAGAATAAGGGAAATACAAAACCCGCCTGCAACCCACAACAACTAAAACGTTTAGACTTCATGTTGAAGCAAATTACGATTGATTTCATGATTTCTGCTGTCTTTTAGCTTTCTTTTGCTACATGTATTACATAAAATACAAAAAAAAAAAAAAAAATTCCCGGATATTAGCATATATAAAAATCGAGCCTAATTCAGCATCCCAACCACAATCACAGTATGACGGAAAAAATATTGAAAACTCATACAAATATTCACAACAAAAAACAAAACAAATTCAAATAACTAAAAAGAAAATCGAAGGAATTTTAAGATCTGAAAAAGACAACCACAGAACAAAGCTTTTGTTTAATTCTTAAAAAAAAAAGGAAAAAAGACGGAAAAAATAGGACTCGTGCCTGGTATTCACGGAGGCCGACGAGGATGATGTCACCGGCGGCGATCCAGACTTTCTTATGCATCTTGCCACGGATATGACAGAGGCGTTTGGTGCCGTCAATACACATGGCTTCGCAGCGGCCGTTGCCGAGCATCCTCAGAACCTGAGCGTACTCCTGGCCGTCTTCCTTAAAAACAAGCTCTCTCTTCTCATCATCGGCTTCATTCTTTCCTCTCTTCCTATTCTTGCCTCCCTTACCCTTGTTCTTCGGCATCTTCTTCCTTCTTCTGAAACCCTAGATTGATTTGTTGATTTGAACGGCTCTGATTTGTTCAATTAAATAGAGAAACCCTAGGCTGCGAAATTGCTGCTATTTCCCCCCTTTCTCTCTCTACCGCGGCCAAGCCAAGCAATCTACTCCTCAATAAGTAGGAATAATGTAGTGCTCCTTGCGTGGAGGTTACGACTATTTATAGCTGAATTCTCCACCGCTAGCCGCCTGCTATTAGGAGAACGTGTGGACACTTTTACCCTTATGGTTTTAATAAAAACATAATTGGGTCCTCACTCAAATATATTGTGTTTAGGTTTACTTATTAATAAATTTAAAACGAGGTTTGAGTTTATCTTAATAGTAGTTGTTTTCGAGAATGGGTTTTTATTTTGTCAAGGTGGAGTTAGATTTATTTACGATATGCAAATTTTAAAGTATATATACATTTGATTGAAGAATTACAAAGTTAACAAACACTATAAAATATTTTTTTTAGCATGTTTGGACAATTATGGCCGTTTAGGATTTGATGAAAGGATGAGGTGTTTTGTCCTATTCATCGTGGGATAATTGGATGCCATTTACCAATTTTGAGGGGTTTGGCAATAGCTAAAAAATTTTAATTCTTGAACAAGAAAAGGAAATGTATAATACTATCGGATTATACTGAATATCTTTAGCCGTCTTTAAAGTAAAATCTTAATTCTTGAACAAGAAAAGGAAATGTGTAATACTATCGGATTATAATGAATATCTCTTGCTGTCTTTAAAGTAAAATCTTGTCAAGGTTTTGGAAAATACGTATTCTGTGACATAATCGGAAAAACGAACTAGTGTTTACATAAAAAAATAGTGAGGAAGGAAACAAGCAGACGTTGGGAGCAAAAATTAGGAATAATTTCAGAAACCTCCCTTGATGTTTCTGACAATTATACCTAGCCCCCTAAAGTTTTAAAAATTACACTAACCTCCCTTCCTTAGTCAAAAAAACTATAATATCCTTATTAAAAATACATATTACTAGCTTTCTCCTCACTCCACCTACGCCCAACCCTTCTCCCTCTTTTCTCTTTTATTAAAAAACCCCTTTTCTCTTCACTATACCCCTCCTCCCTATTTATAAAAGACCTTTAGTAAACTACAAATTTATGTTGAAAATATGAATATTTGGGATTTTCTAAAATTATAATTTTCGTGATATAATCTTTATTGTTATTTTATTTTTTGTTTTGGTTATTAAACTTGTTGCAAATGCCACAAAAGAAGACCATGTGGGTTTTGCTATCTCAAGAATTTTTCTTAAAATTATTTATGCACTTGTTGAGGGCATTGCAGGATTCTTTTGGAGCCTTTGATATTTATAGTGTCCAATTGCTTTGTGAAATCCCAATTTTGGAAATTATAAATTAATATATAAGTAAGAAAATTTGTAAATTGCAAGATTTATTTTTGTTATTGTAAATTTAGAGAAACAAGAGATCATGAGGTAATGCATGCTCTAGGTTCATGTACTAAGATATTTATTTCTTTCATTCTTTGTTTAGTCGATACACTGATGGTGGTGGTATAAGAGATGATACAGTGATGGTGGTGGAAGAAGAGATGAAGTTTGTACTGTATTTTTTTTTTTAAGAAGACAAGGGTAATTTAGGATATTCACTATATAGTTTGAAGTTTTGTTATTGAAACAGAAAAAGCAGGGGAGGTAGGTGTAATTTTTGAAACTTCAGGGGGCTAGATGTAATTGTCACAAACCTCAGGGGAGGTTTCTGAAATTATCCCCAAAAATGAATCCTTCTAGTTTTATAAAATATGGTAATCCAACCTTTTTAAGTAAATGTAATAATTCAATTTAAAACAAGGCCACGCGTGGAAGACTTGAGAGGGACAAGAGGCTTCACGCGTGATACGTTCGTTTATTTTACCCAACTTGCCGAATAGTCTTGCTTATTCCCGCGTGTTGTGATACTCGCAAACAAGGGCAGGAAATTCCCAAATTTCCATACCTAGTTGACATGCACTTTCCTCTCAAGCATCAACCCCAAAATATTGGGGGAAAAATATAAAATAAGAATATATTAAGCATCTTTGGGTTTTATATTTTGAGAGTACCATTATCATATTTCTGAGAACACATTTGGCACAACCTAAGTTTAAGCAAGAGAGTTTCTTCCTACCATCAAAAGCTTGTAGGAAGAAGGACATGATTAAGAAGCCATTCTTTTATGCACTACTAGAAGGTTATCATATTGGTTGCTAATGAATACCACCTGCCAAACACATTTTAACAAAATAAACTGATGCAACTACTTGAACATGAAGAATATTGTTGCAGCTGCCACAGATGTTTTTGTTAATGCAAGAATGGAGTGATCCAGAATAACACAGTCGCTCTTTTAAGAAGTATGACAATAAAGAATGTTCAGCTTCAACACATCAAACGAAAGAGTATGACCGCGCAACTTATTCACAGAATTCAAGGTAAGCCTTTTGTATTTCTCAAAAAGCATTCTTAACAGTTCAGACCGGTGACATCTCATACTCTGTAAATACCATTTACAACCTTCAACTTTAGCTCTGGCTCAAAACAAGCAGTTGCTTACAATTAGTTGTGCCACCATGGCACGATCTTTTTTGTGCTCTTCAATCCTAAGTAATTGAAATTTAGGCCCAGACTGAAACACAAACTTACAGATCATTTCACAAATGCATAGGATTAGGGGGTCATTGCCTCATAGTAAGCTCAGCCCTAAGATGGAGAATACCGTTGATGAAATAAAGACTGTCCTCAGCCATGAAAGACGTCCATGGCACGCCAAATAAATTACGGTACCCAACAGCTTTACCACCTGTGAAAGTGTAATTACCCTTGTATTTGCTTAAATATTCCTCTGTTGGTTTCAATCTTGCCGAAAATTCATAGTCTACAGCAAATGTCACTGAACCTTTTTCCTGCATGCCCAGAAAGAGACCAAAACAATGGAAAGAACTCTGTTGATCCATGTTGCAATGAGCCGACAGAAAAAACCCTTGCCCACCCAAGTGAAATGCCTGAGAATACACTCGACCAGAGGGAAACAAGTTCGCACACTCCTCCCGCTTGAGATCTAAGTAGACCACACACTGCTGGCGTGGAAGTTCGAACTCAACAACCTTAACAGGACGATACTTGTAAGCCCGCTCCACGTATCGACGACTACTGAAGGCAGAATCCTCAGCAGCCTGAATTCGTTGGCGATGAGGCGCCTCAGCCTTGAAAAAAAGGGCCTCAAGCACAAGCTTGGAAGCGAGCTCGTGCTCAAAGTCATTGCAAATTAAAACCTTCCTAAGCTTTCGGCACGTCATATAAGGAAAGCGAATGTAACGACTGAAACGAGACCGAATAATTTCCTGCCGCTCCTCAAGTTTTGGATAATGAGCTCTAGCCCACTTCAATACGAAGTCGTACACAGCATCTTCTGATGCCACCTGGAGATCATCACTAGCCAAAATTGCCTCAACTCCAGCAAGAGGCAAACTCATAACCTCATCTTGAAATCTATGAAATGCATAATGCGTCAAAGATTAAATAAAAAACATTTAAAAAATAAACCTTTTCTGCTCAGTTGTAAAACATCAATGGAGACACAACTTAGCAATAACTGATATCAAGCTGATTCAACATAAATCAAACAAGAAAACCCCTTTCTGTAGGCAATAACTGAAATGACAAACCCATAAAGTGTCCATAAACTTCAGTTTTAACCATGGGACAACACCAGAAAAAGAGACATCAAGAAGATAAAAAAAATGACTAAACAAGTAAGACTTGTTGTGCCTAACATATGTAAGAATGAGATGCATGACAAGAACAAAAAGGTGATGGAATAATCTTTTTATTTTTTTCTTTCCCTTTTTTTGGCACACAGGGGATATTACAAATGTATTGATCAGGCAACTTACTTTGTAATATCTTTGTAACGGACAGCTAGGAACTGTTTTGCTGCATCAGTCAAGGGCTGAACTGCTTCAGCCATCAAAACACTAGATGGAAGCTCCAGATACAGCAATGCAGATTCTGGCGTCATAGGCAAATTACGTAGAAGACGGCCACAATATCTCATACATGAAGCTACCTCAAATTTGTCAGCAGCCATCAACACATCCAGCAAAGCAGGTGCTGTGGTTGTAGTTAAGCTATTGCTATACATAAAATTCAGGAGCTCCATAAGGGCAGCTTCCTCTGGAAAAGAATATAATCCATTAATGCACAGGATAGTTACCACTTATCCATACTCTACCATGACATGGTGGTACCATTAGTAACAAATATGCAGGTATTCCCCGCAATTCATTTCAAAAGAGGAAAAAACTATAAAATACTACTGTTGTTGCTTTGACAAGAATTCAAAAGGAAAACCAATCGACTATCAAAGAGGCCAAAATCCTATGCTAAGTACCTGAGGCATTAATTCGTAGAGTTACATGTCTCTGCTCTGATTCCCTCATCCCATTGGAAAACAACTACATGTATTGAAAAGCAAAACATGTCATCCACCAATTCCACAAGCAATAACTATAAACCGATAACAACAAAAGCAACACAGGTAATAACAAAAGCAAGTGTTACCTTATAAAAGAAAGGGCTCTTTGCTGCTAATATAGGAGAGCTAATATGTAATGTCTTAACTCTTAATACTCTCGAAGAATCCATGTCACAATTTAGATCACCGCTATTTGCAGCTTCATCTCCTATTAAGAGAAACATGAAGCTTTACATTTGATAAACAAAATGGGAATAAGAAAGCAAAAATACAATGGGAAAAAACATATTGCAAAATACATTGAGCAAATCCTAGCAAAATAAACAACTCAAAATAAAAAAAGAGTCAATTTATGTCATTTGAAACATAAAACTTTCTAATATGTAGACTTGCTAATAAACTATATAACTCAAGACAGCGATCCCAATATCTCCTACAGGCGTGCTAACAAAGTGGAAAATAGTAGGGAGATGTCATTATTTGTTGAGTAAAACAAAAATTCTGCAATGCTATAAGAAATGAAAAACTAGAACTTCAACACATTTATCACCTGAGGGTGATTCTTCTATCATTGCAAACTCTTCCTCATCCTGATTTTCGCCACCAGCTACACCATCGATATCAAGCTGATCACAATTTAGAACCTGCTCCTCAGGACACACGGCAATATCCAAAGCTGCAAATGAGTGGCAGAGGTCTGGTTAAATCAGCCAAAAACCCATACCACCATAAGTAGGAGCACAAATCTAACAACCAAATACCAAATATTTCAGCAACAAAAAGCAATCACGTTTGCATATCTCTGATCCTCCACACAACAAATCCCTAATCACAACTAAACCCTAACAATTTAGATAACATATGTATACACAGAAAAGAGAGAGAGAGAGGATACTAATTTGTTTCTTTAAGTCTTCTTCTCTAGGGCGCTTGCGATAGCGGGCCCAATCGGCGAGGCTTTGGCAGGCGGCGGCGGCGGCGCCGTCGTGAGAATCGGGTGAATCGTCGGCTAAGACCTCAATCCTGAGAACCCGGTCGGAAAAATTGCTATCGTTGAAAGCGAAACCGAAATCCGGGTCGAGACTGCTGGTGGGAGAGTGAGCGGAGCCGTCCATCACGGCCGTCCTCGGGTCAAATAAGTCCAAATTCACATCCCTCATTATATTATCTTCAATACTTCTTTTTTTTGGGTACAATTTCAAAGCTAATTTATGCGAATGAATCTGTTCCCTCCCAAAACCCTTGGCTTTTAGAAGAGGATTTCTTCAACTGCTATAAAATATCCTCTAGAGAGAAGGAGAAAGGAGAGAGAGACTTAGTCAAACAGAAGACTGGAAATTTGGATTTGAGATTGGTACTTTGATTCTTAGATTGTGTGATTTAAATAAATAAAAAGAGATGAAAATTACACATCAGCATGATGTTTTATTTTTTTAATTTTGTTTACCGTTGTTAGATTTTTAAGTTAAAAAAAAATCCAATATTTTACTATTTGCAAAGTCTTTTTTTTTTTTTTCAATAAATCATACACTGGATGAGAAATTGGTATTAATTAGATTCGAACTCTCGACCTATTGGTGAAATTTGCAGAGCTTATTATTTAGTAGAAGAAATACTTGTGCAAAATTTGTTGTTCGTATTTTTTTGGTAAGGCCTTAAAAATGTAGTAGTTTTGATAAATAATGACAATAATTTAAATTAGTAAGCATTAGTGGCTTTGTTATTAAAAAAAGGTACTACCTCATATTTATTTCCTGGTCAACTAATTTCATAGGTCGAAAGTTCATGAGAAATGAATATATTTCAAAAGGAAATGTCATGCTGTTTGATATATTTGCGTGTTACTTGTAAAGAAAATGAAAATGATTAATATAAAACAATAATGCATGCGAGACAAAAAGATTATTAATAGAAATATAAAGGTAATTAAAAAATATTTTTGAACAATATTTCAAGATAATTTCTTGCAAAATGGGCGTGCAAAAAAAGCCGATATTATGGGCTGATATATTTTTGACAGTTACTGATGTGAAATAGACGACTTTAATGCAAACCTTATTTCACCACCAACAATTTTGCAATCCGTTTTTGGACGTGTCAAGTATCATCATTTGAAAGTCCATGCCACTTGCATTTTTTGGTTGATATAATTAAATTATTATTGGCCTGTACATTTTTGTTATACAACTTGCTGGAATTAATTAGCAGCCAATCTCGCGTTCTATCATAAGACTTTGAGATCGTTGACCAGCATGTGATTACCTTAATCATCTATTAAACTTGGCCTTGGTGATGAAAAAAAGGATGAACTTGTTGAAAACTATGACCAACTATTGTGAGCATCAGTCACGGATTACCAAACTAGAAATGACATTTAGAATGCATACGTAAGATAAAAAAGGGATTGACATACGTGGTTGAAATTTTTTGAAAACATATTTTTCATAAACATCTAAACAAACGTAACCATATATCCAAGTTACATATGTCCAAGTTACGCACTGTTAAATGGATAAACTCTTCTCCTCAACTTTGTACCAAATTTTTTGCCAACTTGTCTTGCATTGGATAATTCAACGACATAGAAAATCAAGACTTAACAATTTTCGTTCATCAGCACAACTTTTTGAAGAAATCCGAATAAGCACCAAGATGGATGTTTGACAGAACAATCGAATTTAGGATGGGAGGTGATGCTTTGGCCTAAGCAAAGGAAAAAGTAAACTAAATCAGAGGACACTATCCTTGTTTTGAAAAAATTGTTGGAAAACTTTTCTTTCTCTATTGATGGCTATATTGGTATAATTCTAGTTTGATCAAATCTTTATCTAAGCTACGTGCAATGAACAAACGTGACCAAGCCGACTTTGCAAATACAAGCAAAGTCATTCAACAATGGCTCCTAACATGAAACATGCTGATTTTGTTTATAAAAGAAAAACACAAAATATGGTCCAGGAAAGCATTTAACCAACTACAGTTCGAGTCTGGTTTGAACCAATTACACTAGTTTAATTGGAGGGTGGATTTGGCTAAGTCAATATGGGGATGTCATTGATAGATGGAAAAAAAATTATTAAAGTAGAGTTTTTTTTTTTAATAATTTTACCTGCTCAAGAATACTACTATTAGTAAATATTAATTTTCAAAATGAAAATTTTAACATCTTACAACCATTTGAAGTAACATTCTTTGTGAATAATAGACTAAGCAGGCAATGTTATAATGTTGCATTTGCTGACAGAATCAGAGGCTTTTTTTTTTTTTTTTTTTTGTGTCTCATTTTTTCAGATTTTTGGCAAATGATTTTTTTTATACCTTCCGTTATTTTTATCAAATTTTGAGAAAAAGTTTTCAAGCTATATGCAAAAGAGTATTTGTTCAAGGTTCAGACTTTGCATGAATTTTAATACTGACATATGATTTTTTACACTAATCCTTGCGACATGTTTTAGTGCCTTCGAGTAACAGCTAAATGAAGACGGTATTCTTGAATTGGTCCACCTGTAGGGCAGCTCATTAAATTTGAATGAGATGTGTGAAGGCGACCATCCCAAGATCTATGTCCTTCCGAAAAGCTGTAAAGCGGCTTGACAAACAAGAAGATTCCGAGTAAATATTTGCATATGTCTATCCTTCCAGAACTAATTACGAAGGTTGTCACAAGCAAGAAACTTTCTAAGTTAGCAGAAGCCCGCAGCAAACTCAGCGATTAATTACAATGGAACATGAAAATCCATTATTCAAGAATCTTTTTTCCCTAAATAGTTGAGAATTCTATTTAGCCATCATCCTTCATTGCTTCTATTGAATAGGCATTTAAAACTCGGTCAACCCACCTGTTTAAATAACACCAGTTTATCTAAGTGGCTTCGACCACCACAAGTCCAGTAAAGATCACGGTAACCCCGTCTCCATGTTCATGCCCACCATTAGACTGCACCTTTAACATTCTAGTTTAGTTTGCTCAATTTTAGGGATATTCATGACCAAACAAACACCGTCTACGCCTCGCTTCCGTCTCATATGGAGCTCGTTGGAGTACCACAGGACACCCGCCTTATGGTTCAATTCGTAAGTGAGAAATGTACAACCTGTCACATGGGTGCTCCAATGTGTGAAGACTCTGATGAGTAACTGTATCTGTATAGAGCAGATATTTACACATCAGAAGATTTAGCATTTAACATGCTTAATAACTGCGAGATATCCCGTCTGGAGCAAAAGCAAAGTTACAAAATAGTGCTACACTTGTTGATCTTCACTAGCAATTACTGCTCATCTTTACTTCTAATGCTCATCTTAAAAGAACGCGATTAATGCTCATCCATTGAGTAATGCACCAGCAGTCCAATCAGTTATAAAATAAAATGAAAATGTTTCCCGACCCTCTCTCCCAATTTAAAAAGGAGCAAAGATTTTCATGTGGGACAGTTATAGCCAATGTCAAAATGGATTCTAAATCGTTTACAAAACAAATGGTCAGCCATACATCTAAAATTTCAAGGACCATTATTCAATCAACAAATGTACGGATTGTTATCCCTGATTGACCACCACATTAACCAACACAAAAATTGTAGCTCAATTGCTGGTACTTAAAAACTTTTACTGCCAGACCCAAACGTTTTATCATCTTCGATCTCTAAAGTAGAGCTATCATTTATCTTCATCATAACAATAATTCATCTCTATGGCTCATGGTAGAGATTCTGCAGAAATTGGGCTGCCATGAAAAGAAGTATCTTGAAGATCAACCATATACTGCCTTAGAATCCTAACTTAGTATAAGTGTCCTACAAATAAATGAAAAAATCCATTCTTCAGAGCAGGACCATTATTATTCTACCACATAATCATCCCACACCACGAGACAAAGGGCAAGAGAATACAGAAAAATAAGTTAACGAATAGTGTCAGGGATTTTTGGGTCGATACCATGTCTAAGGTCACAGTGGATAAGAGATGATATGCTTCGTGACAACAGTTGAGGTCAATACACCTCAAGGTAAAAACCGTTTCAAAGTACCAAAGGAATGCCTTTCAAACAGGCACAGGCACCCTTCAAAAAGGAGAATAGTTTTAAAAGTGGTCTTTCCAAGATCCATACTGACTTAAACATATTTCAGAAATACTAACCTCTCCAAACAAAAAGAAGAAACATCAATCAATATACCCATGGGACTAGATTTCTCACCTATCCATAAAGGTCATATATCTCTCAGTTACAATACAGCAAATCCCCAAGTTACAGAAGTAAGAAATATATGAGCTGTCTTTGTACCTAAAAAAGGGTTGAAATCAATATTGACAAGCAAATATTTTGGATCAGAGTTCAATGCTGACCTTTCAAAATTTCATAAACTAAGGCCCTTTGGAAGCTCTAGATCGTGACTGCCGACTTTCAAGCCTTGCTTCAAGAAGCTTTGCCTTCAAAGTATTTTCTTTTATACCTTGATGCCATCTTGAAGGCTCAGATGCTTCAGGATCAGGAGCTGGTGCTTTGGATGTCCACTTCTCCACTGGGCTAGCAGGACCAGTAAATGATGATGGATCAAAATGATTTTCAACATGATTATCCTCACGGTACTGCTTACCCTCAGAGGACAAACAAGGATCCCTTGTTGTGTTCAATCCAACTGGGTCTCCTACCCTTGTCTGTGCTAGTTCTGTATTCACAGGACAGGTCTCATTCCCATTGCATGAGACACCATCTATGCTCTTTTGCTTGATATGATTCAATTTCATAACCTTTGCAAGATAACCATTTGGATCATTTCCAGTATGTTGCTTGGTGGAGCCATTGCTCTGTTTCTGACTTGTACCTCTGTTCAATTTGGAACAACACACACCACCGTCAACATAATCTTCTTCATCATTCCCATTCACAGGAGCACTTCCAGGCCCATTCAAGTGAAAGGACTCCAAAGAATACCTGTGTAAGTGATTTCCAGTAGGCATCTTTGATGACAACACATCATCATTCATAGAAGAAACAGATTTTTTAGTTTTGAGGAAAGTTTCTATTTCTAAGCTTAACTTGTCCACAATTGTTTTCTTATCTGCAACACCGGAACGACTTTCTGCCAGCTTCATCTGCATCCTCTCATCAAGCCAAGCTTCAGAAATATGAAGAATCAAACGATCAGTGTGCTCCTGTATGGTCCAATCCTTTTCAGATTTGTTCTTTCTGAGTCTGATCTCTTGTTCGTAATCTTTTATTCCTTTTGCAAACTCATCACACAAGTCTTCTAGCAGTATCCGTGCTTTCCTTTCTCTTTCAAGTCCTTTCAAAGCATTTGAGTAGGAAGACTTAACATCTGATAACTCTCGAGCTAACTTGTGACAAAGGCTCTCTGAATGCTTTCTCAATTTCCTTTCATCTTCGAGTTCATTTCTCATAGACTGGATAGCATCTTGCATTTGATTATCCTCCCTATATTTCCTAGTAACTTTATCTTCGGCTAACTGCCTCATCATATCATCCATTTCCTGATGAAGCCTTTTCTTTTCTTGTAATAGTTGTTTAATTTGTGCTCGTGCATGATCTAGTTCCTTCTTCATTGCTTTTACCAGTGCTATATTTGATGAGTGTTGTTCTTCAAGGCTCCAAATCCTATTGAGTACTTTAAGTAACTCAGTGGATGTTTTAAGGTTATAGCCTGGTTCTTTGAGTCTACCTTTAAGGTGCAGAGTACCAGTTGGGGTGATTGCCGGCCTATAAGGAGTCATCTGACAGGAGTAAACCGGAAAGCAATATTTGAAATCAGGTGAAGAAGATCACAACATGAAATTCTGTAGAAGTTACCAAATAAAAATTCATATTAAAAGTGGTCTAAGGAGATTAAGGAAGATTCTCACGCAAGGCTCAAAAAAATTGGGAAATTTTATCACGACTCATGGTGATTTTGTAATTGTCACTAAAGACACTATCCTATTTGCAAAGTTTGCTTTTTGTTTTTGGGGTCTTCTTCCCCTGTAGTCATCTTGAGGGATTAAGGGGCAAAGTAAAAGTGTGCTCTTATTCTTGTTCTATCCTATATTTGGCTGATAATATTTAACAAATTCCATCTTTTGCCTGATCATATTGAGGGGATAGGTCCTGTTAGTCAAGTCTTAATCTGTGTTTCATCTTCAGAACAATTACATATTAGAAAATGTTAACAAATGTGGAGGAAGAGGCAATAGAAGAGGTGCAAGGAAAAGTACCTCAGTTGAGCTGCTACTTCCAGGAGATACTGGTGGCAAAGCATGACCATTTCCTTCAACTGAGTGATCGTCTTGCATCATTGACTGTGCAAATTTCCTTAAATCACTTGCAGTGGTTGGCTGCCAGAATACACATTTTAAGATTAGAACTTGAGCAGGAAATGCAGTCTACAATTACTCTCTATCTCGTATCACACAACAGGGCAGAAATTTTTTCTGGGTTACCTTAGGTTGGCATGCATCAAGACATAAGTTTCCTCAAAGATGATGCAAAAAATATGGTTTTTTTTTTGTTTTTAATATAAGCTCAGTTCACAAAATAAACCAAAATTTTCTTAACATCTTGCTTTTGACTAAGCTGATCATGAACCTCAATGCTCTCTGTCACCATAAACCAATTTTGGGATGTAGCCAAACGAGACCAAACATATAATAATATTTCTTCTTGTGTACAACAAAATGGTAATTTCAGTAGCCAACACATGTGGGAAACAGATCACATGGCAAACCAACAGGTAATTGCAAGCCAAAAATGAAGTCCACACCCCCCCCCCCCCCAACCGAAAAAAAAAAAAAGGAGGAGATATGAGAATCAAGAACAGGAAAAGATCAATCTTTCCCTTAGCAAGTCCTAAAAAACTAAACTGTTAAGTAAAAATATAATCCCAACCACAATAAAGACCCCACCTAGAAAAGAAACATATAAACACGAGAAAATCCAGAAGGGTTGAGGTGTTTCCAGTTTTACCTGGTGTGTGGGGCTCTGGGGAGGCTGATCAACTTTGTTGAGAAGCTCAAAACCATTGTCTTTGTCCTCTTCCCTGTGTTTGTGATGTTGATGGTGTTTAGGAGGAGCATCTTTACTCATCTTGACCACCTCCTGATGGGGCTGAACTTCCCACAAGTTGGCACCAAGTTTTCTGGCAGAAATTGTGGTAGTAAAATTGGAGGGAAAGGTGAAATCTTGAAGTCGAGAACCCTCAATCTGAGTCAACCCAAATCTCCATGTAGGTGAAGGAGTACTATTTCCCCCTCTTTTCCCCACCAACATCCCGCGTTTCAACTTTAATCCTAAAAACTCCTCCTTTTCCGCATCTCTCCCTCTAACTTTTTCTTCTTTCTCCATGCCCCTCTGTCCTGACTGTCGCCCAAATTTTCAAAATCTTGCTGCTTTGTCCAATTCACACATCCAAATTTCAAACTCATTCAATGTTCTGTCTGGAACCCATATCCTGTTTCTTGCCTTGCTTTTCAGCAAACCCCTTCCTTTCTACTTCTTTCATGTAGTCTCACTCATACATGGATGAACAAAAGCAGCCCTTTTTAAAATTAGTACCACTAGTCTCTCTTCCCATATCTAATCAGCAGACTGTTGGTAGTTGCTTTGATGGCAGCTGTTCTTCATGCGGTTTGCTTTATTATTACTCCTCAAAAGAGTGGGCTAGTGAGGATTAGCACGTACTAATAAAGGTCATTAGAGAAGGACTCTTAACAGTTGGTGCAGTATATTTGGGGAAGAATGAAAATCTTAAAGGAGATTAAACTTTTTAATCATGCGGTTTATAGAAAAGTGTGACAACAACATCGTACAAACCCCTCCAACGGTTTGAGGAAAACTACACTACCATTCTTTTTTAAGGAAATTATGACTGCAAATTCCATTGCAAAGTTTACATTGGGTGTCACTTCGGTTACTATTTTTAATCAGTGACACAGACAATCCTTTTTTTTTTTTTTTAAGAGGAAATGACACGGACAACGTTGAAATTTCATTTTTCTGACGCGCATAATCTTGACTAATCGTTAAAAGTAAATACAAATAACTTCTGTGCTTATCAGCTACCTGTGGGTTGAATGGCATTGCGTTAGATGGACTGGCTTGGACTAGCCCACCTGTGGCCTATATTAGTCCTTGAAATGGAGAAACTGAGGCTAATGAATATTTTGTCTGCCTTCTTTAACACATTTTTGCTTTTTTCTTGTTTCTTTTTGCATACTTTAACTCATCGGAAGCTGAGATTCTTTTTAGTTAAAGCCAAAACTTGCATGTAAGCTCAAAAAGAATGGTTTGTGGTCCACAGGCTAACGTAGTAGCTGCAATGTGGTTAACATCATTTTTGCACCTCAAGTTGTGTCTGCCTTCAAATGCATGGTCCAAAGGAGAGAGATGCAGGCGGGACAAATAATTCACCCTCGGATGTGAGGCCAGAGGGAGAAATGAGAGATGAGAAAATCACAAATAAAATTTATGTAAAACATTTTAATTTTTCTTTGTCACTTAAATAATTTATCTTTTAATTCAAGATTATCTTTTACTTCTCATTTCTTTGCAAAAAAATAATAATAATTATTGGCAATCATTAAAATTTATATGTTAAGATAGTTAGTGTCGATCCTTGTTTATTATGAAAATGCACAACCTTTTTTTTTTCCCCTTCCAATGGAATGTACATTAAATCTTTATTTAACAGCTGTAGGATGCTGACGTGTAAGAATCCCGAGGATGACAATTGGCACTGGTGAGGAATGGGAACTTGGGCCCGTGGTCCCTCCTCTGCTCCTATCTTTTAACGGAGTAGAAAAGTGGGCCATGGTTGGTTTGTGCATCATGTTTAGACTGTTTCAAACTATAGAAATCTTAAGTCCAGGAGTGATGGCCCATTGTTTTGAGACCCAAAAAATAAGCCCAAATTTAATGGGCGGGGAAAAGAGGTTCTGCAAGAAACTCCATCTTTACTCTGATGTTGAATTGGACTCCAAAGTTAAAATGGCCCAAGATGCAAATTTTGAAGAATTCTAAAATAAATTTTAAAAGAATAAGTTTTAAAATTCTTTTTAAATTTGTTTTTCTTTGAAAAAAGTTTTTTTTTTTTTCAAATGGATCATCATACAAATTAAAAATTTTCTCAAAATAAAGCAGTCCCCCAACCATCACATCTTATCTAATCTAACTCTATGACCCATGTTATTTTCACAGGTTTGAGTCTAAGTTTTCATAATCTAGACCTAGGAAATATAATTTTTAGCAGTAGAAAATGGTAGACATGTCTGTAGTATTATCAAATCCTTTATATTTGGTCTCGATTTTTAAAAACATGTTTTAGAAAACTTTAAATACGTACTCTAATTATTTTTTTATTGCACATTCACATTTATTAGAAAGAATCTCTAAAACTTTTGCAATAAATTTAAAAAAAAAATCCAAAAAAACAACCATCAAAATGTTGATTTCTCAGCCATAGCCTATAAGCATCAGTCCTTCTTGTTCTTTAGGCAGTGAACTCATTAACATGTGGCTCTGAATTGGCGTTGAGTAAAGAAAGGATGAAGAAGTACCCTGTAACACTTTTCGATTTGACTTATGCTGATGATTCTTCAATTATTTGCGGAAAAGTGGTAGAAAAACAGAGTCTGATTCTCACAGCAATCTCAAAAAGCCGGCCATTAAAGATTCCAGGAACCAAACCACAACTTTATTTATTGGAGCAATCAATTTTTTTGTATTTATAGAACAGATATTCCCTTCCACCTTTTGGATTCCTTGTACCCTTAAATTCCTTTTAATATCTTCCAAAATACTTGGCTTCATCGCAATGTAATAATCATTTTGTTTATCATCCTTGTCACTGCTGAATTGTCAGTTAAGAGGACAATCTTGCATGAGACAAAAACTGTCCTGGTTGCAAATTTTTTTATAACAAAAGATGAAGCCAAATTTGTTTAGTTCATGTAATATTTTAATACACTTGACATCCTACTGTCAAAAATATTCTGCTTCTTTGAGAACTGCCACAAACATTTTCATGCAAGCTATGGATTTTGAACTATCCAAACTACATAGTTTATAAAAATCGAAGTTACTTTTACTTGATGATCAAAGGTTGGCTTTGTTTGGGCGCGAGGGCATTTGCACTGTGTGTTAAGTTTGAAGGTGACAATATTAGAAGAAAATCGTGTCTCGTGTTCGGTTAGAGAAAAACAAACCAAAACAAAAATGTTCATATTATTCTTTACTACAAATGCTGTCAATTTCCCTATTCCAAGATGTTCGCCAAAAACTCCAACAAAAAGCTCGAAGCACTAAAAAGAACGATTGAGAAGAAAAATACACCAAAAAAATAATGCTTCAAGGACAAAAGTTATCTCCTTCACACTCTTTTTTTTCTTAATGCAAGACTGGATTACTATCAGATTTTGCCCTTGAACAGCCATAGTACATGTTCTCAGTTGCTTGCCTATCTGCACAAAACATCCATAAGAATAATCTTTTCTAGACATGAAGCTGTTTGTTGGACGAACCTATCCTGCTCACTCCGCATCCGATCCCACAAAAAGCGCCCATTTTTCTAGAGATCGGAGGCTCGCCTAGACACATGTGAAGGGTCCTGCACTGCTGCCATGACTCGGCCTAGTTTGAAAACTAAATATGAGGACAGACTGACAATTTATTTTTTCAATGAACTTGTTATAAATATCATTAATCTTGACGATTCTTGTTATAAATTTTAACGATTCTTCCTCAACATATTTTGTTTAATAATAAAAATATATATCGTTTTTCCAAAATAATTAATAAATTTTATAGAATAATATTTTAAAAAAATCATAGATATCTTGATTATTTACTTTTATTCTGATTGAAAAATAACAATAATTTTTTTTAAATATTAACAATGAATGTCATTACTATCTGATTTCCCTAACCAAACAGCTCCCAAGTTTGAAAATCGCCACTGACCTCCTCTGAAGCTTGAAATAATTACAGATATTGTAGTAAACTATGGCAACAACTCAAGACATTCAATATCCATGTGGAATGTGTGCTGGCATATAAAATCATCTCAGTTTAATTATTTATGGCTGTGGTCCCAAAAAAACAAAAAACCAAAGCTATCATGCAACATGTTTAAAAGATATATATAGCAGGCATCCTGATCTCTACAGCATGGAACCGCAAATTCTGAGTTTGAGCCTAGGCCTGAGGTTACAATGCATGTTCTCATCCATAGAAGAGAAAGGCGCCCATATCCAGATTTTGGTATTTAATGACGACATGGGTTGCTATATCAAGAAAAGGAACAGGAGAAACATTATCCCCAAAATTTTCCTGAAAAGTGAGAGAGACATCCCACCCATTTGGAATTCAGATTCATAAATCTGGATGTCCACTAATGTAGAGTTACCATACATTACATAACATGATAAACTGGGACCTTGGACAAATAACAAATTTAAATTTTCCAAGTGAAAAGCAAACAGGAGATACATGTGCATATAAATTATGTCAAAGCCACGGTAATTCAACCAAGTAGAAGCTCCAGAGAATTTTCTTCAACTACAAAATTTGTAGTTCCAATGCATTATGTAACAACATTTAGCCAGGGAAAGGAGATCGCTTAAAAAGGAATGTCAGTCAACCTAAGCTAGTAAATGTATAACCAAACAGATAACCGTGATGGTTGAGGTTGAATGCAGAGATTAAATTTCTTGCCAAAAGAAGCCCATAATCAATACTCCCAAACAGATGAACAATGTAGGAGAAGTTACCTTTCAATTAACAACTGCAGAAAGCAGAGATCATTAAGGCAAGCCCAAATATCAGAGTGGAGGTCAATTGCTGTTATAAGAGAAATCTATAACTATATTGACTACCAGGATAAAGAATAAGGATATTCAATTTCAATGAACAGCCCTCGCTGGCTGGTACATCTATAAACCTTTCTGGATACAGAAATCTAAGGAATTAAAAGAAGGGCCCAAAGATTAAAATAAATAACCAAAGGAAAAACCAATATAAGTAGCCAATGAACAAAGAACTGCCAGTAACACTAAATGATCTCCATCAGCATAACAAAATTTAAGGCATAATTTCAAGCCTTGGTTCAAAACAAAAGCCAGTAAACAGCTGAAGTGGAAACCTTTTCGTAACAGGGCATTTCTGCGCCCATTTCCATTGTTTCTGGTTCACATAAAAAATTAGAAGTGCAGTGCCTCCATAACTTTGGATGTATATGAGGTCATCCGTACCACTGCTGGCAAAAACGTCATCAAACTCACCAAAACCCTGAAAAAGCTTGTGTGGCATACGAGCGATCTCTTGCCAACCCTTCCCCTCAAGAGCCCATATTCCAATCCCCTTGATAATATCGGATCGATCTTGTTTCCCGATTCCACCCACCATTATCAACTTTTCCTTCAGGTTCATCAGACGTCCACATGTAAGAGAACATGGTGCTGGGATAAAACTCTTCATTAACAAGCTGTGAGATGATCGACTACAGAGGTTATAAGTGATTAATCCATGACGACTTTCAGGGGCACCACCACCAGTGGAGTAAATCAAGAAGTACAATACCCCACCACAAATCATGCTCTCATCACCACCTCTCCAACCAGTCAAAACCTCTGTCAAGGGGGTAGACCACACCATTGTCTCTGAATTATAGATGTGGACTGAGAGATCCCACTGGAAGAAGTTTCCTGGAACCTGCTTGGACTTGACAATCGACACACTGTAATTGTGAGAAGCCTGGTTCACTGAAATAGCCAGGGCACTATAATCAGAAAATTTCAGTCCTGACGGCTCTTGAAGTCTCTTGCATTCCTTTGTTATAGGGTTACAAACATATAACTGACTTCTACTGTCATTGTCCATGAAGCAAACCAGGCCACATGATGAAGCAATGAACCAGTTGGATGTCTCGATATATGGGAGTTCAATGCCATACCACTTTCGAAAAATAGGATCAAAAGCATAGCCAACAGGTTCGTCAGAGCTTGTAAACATAAAATACCATGGTTTTTGTGTCAGGACTTGTGACAAGTTCCATATAAACCTTCTTGAACTTACTATCTCATGCCACCTTTTACACACACATCCCGCCCTGAAAATGCTAGCAATTGGTAGGTAGGACAATATACGTTCTAATAGATCATCTGGTAGTATAAGATCCAAAGAAACTGCAGCAGCTTCCTTGTTGCTGTCATCAGTGACATCAGAGAATGCATCAAAATCGATTTCTTTTTGGATGTTATCATTGCAGTGACTGACCCATGACGTTTCCCCTTCCATTAAAAGTCGCCTTAAGCCTGGATTCAGAATCAAATAACATCAGATCACACTAGGGGTTCAAAAATTTAGACCCTAGGACCAAAAACAAAAAGTCCATCCTCATCAAACTGAATCCTTGAGAAGAAACAAAAGAAAATTAATCAAAACAAATTTCCAGGAACAATTGAAACAAAGAAACTAAGAGGGTATGTATAACCCCCATAATATTAGTAGACAAGGAAAGAGGGGAAAATCAAGGATCTTTATACATCAACAGATACCGTTAATCATTCTACTCCTATCATGCTAAAAAGGTTCCTTGATTTTCAATATTAATTCTGTAGTCTATGTCAAGTTCAAGATGATTTTTTGGGACAATACTTGCAAATCAAGCAATTACGAAAAAACAAATCAAATAACCTTGAGAAACACAAACATAGATAATCCAACAGAATTGAAGAAAAGAAAGAAAATTTAGGAATTGAACAGCAAGTGATTACCTCAGAAGGAGAATTAAAGGCTACTCAAAAGAATGTGAGTCTATGAAGATTAGGCAGTAACATACATGAGAAATACACCTTTGCAGATTGAAGAGGTTCCTTTACACACTAATCTCATTGGTCTACCTCACAAAATACAGCAATAAAAATGCAAACCATCCGTTGTTTTACCACAGAGGGCTAAAAAAATTTTGAAAAAGGCCTGCAAAGATAATGCATCATCATATAGCATTTCCCACCAGAGGAAATTATGTATCACAGAAATGGAGTTATTACACCAAAAACAAAAATTCTTTTTCAATAAAAAAACCAGTTGCATACTTGACACATCAAGCCCTAAACAAAGTAAGTATCTGATAAAAGAAGTACAAAATTGAAATGTTAGGTATAACCACATTAAACAAACATAAAAAAAGACCAGATATAGCTATCAATCAAACATCAAAGAAGCCCAATAGCTCACATAAATTAATAGCAATAATAACACAAAAAACCAGCAGATCTTCAATGTTCAAAAATTTCATACCCCAAAGACTTTCCTTTATGGAAAAAAAAAAGAAAAAAAAGTCATACCTTCACTTTAAAAACCCCTTCTTCACTGTCAGTGAACAGAAGGGTTGTCTTTGGATTGCTAAGAAACCTCAAGATTTTAGCAGGAAAAATGGCTGCAAGACAACAATGGAAAACAAAAGGGCAGCTTTTTAATACTGAAGAGAACAGGAATAGTTAATAAATGATGGGATTCTTGAAACAGGGATGCTGTTGTCGCAGTGTAGTTTAGTGGGCATTAAAAGAATGGGTTTTGGAGTAGAGAATTTTTTTGGGTAAAATTAATGAAAGAAGGCGTGCGTCACAAAGAGGCTAAGAAGAGGAGGAGGAGAGGAGAGAGTGACAGGTGGGATGGACTGATGGGGTGGGTTTCTTTAACTTGACGTTCTCTTGGTTCCGCAAAAACGACAGGCAGAGAGGAATCAAGTAGAAAGGCGGTTTCTAATAGTGCTTTGTAAGCTGATAGCCAGCCTGACACTACTTACTACCGCTGTATTATGCTATGATTTCTGGAGGGGGAGGAAGGATTATTTAGGTGTGCAATGGAGTTGGGTTTGAGCATGTGACGCTCGTCTCTAAAATTACTTTACTCGAAGTTGGATTTAAATTCGTCAAGCATATAATTTTAGAGCTCAAACTTAATACTTTATTCAAGGTTAAATTCAAATTCGTTAAGTATATAATTTTAAAGCTTAAATTCAATTTGAAACATATCTTATTTTTTTAATTTTTTAAAATAGAAGTTTAGTAGTAAGAGAAAATCATCAATTTGTTAAAAAATTATTTTTTATGTTTTTAGAAAAAAATATTATTGTAGCAAGTGTAAAGATCTTTTTATAAAATGCACACCTGGGATAAAATAATTGGCTGAAATCATACTTAAAATTTTTAAAAAATATAATATTTTTAAAAACTTAACCAAACACAAGGACAAGTAGAAATTCCACACAGAGATTGAGAAAAGTAATGAGACTAAAAATTAAGTATTTGAGTCTTATCAGTTGAGACAATCTTACAAATCAAAGAATTTGATGAGAGAGTTTTTGTATGGGAAAGGAAAAAACATTTTACCTTCTCATCCTCGGCTCATCAGCGAAAAAATGGACGGCCATTCCCCACCAAAAGGACAAAACCGCCACCCTCCTCCAAAAACCATCCCAAGCAATTTTATTTAATATCCCCATCACTTTCAAACCAAGGAAAAGAATAAAAGAGAAGAAAACAAAATACTATCCAAACAACTTTTTTTATTTATTTTCTCATTAAATGCATACCAAGAAATAATAGGAAAAGCAAAGAAAAGAAATTGAAAGCTCTGTCTGGTGGGTAAGACAGCATTATATCCTTTGTGTATGTGGCCAAAATTCAATAGATAATTAGACCTTTCGAAATTAGTTTCATTGTTATCTTTTTCCTAGTAGCTACGAAGTTCTATAGCCCCTAACTTTTTAAAAAGACGTCAAGAAATTTGCGGCTAAATTATCCTATTATGACGTTGTAAGGTGATTTTGATTTATTATAGGGCAGCATGAAAGGTGTTATATTATCAAATAAACTCTTCGCCATTAATTTAGCACAAATCTAGTACTATCTCGTCAGGCTGTTTTGCTAGAATAATGGTCCGTTTGGAGTAGGAATGGCAATTTCTGACACGATCTGAAAATTCGACACGAATCTAATCCGAAAATAGAGAGTATGGGTTGGGGGTTCGCGAGTCAGACCCGACTGACCCGCGAATAAAAACAAGTCAGGTTCGGGTTGACCCGCGGGTAGACCTGCAAACCCGAAAAAAAAAAAAAAAAAAAAGAAGGAGAAGGAGAAGAAGAAGAAAAGAGGAAAGAAAAGAAAAATGATCAAATATATTTTTTGCAAATAGTAATATCAAAGTCGCTCATTAACATATACTTAATTCCTCTTACAATTTACTTTAATAAACCTAAGTAGAATTATTAATTTTTCTTACAATTTACTTGATTAATTATCCAATGAATGAAATTTGTGTTTGAATGTGAATAAGTGGAATAAGGCATTAATTATTCAATGAATGAAATTTGTGTTTGAATGTGAATAAGTGAAACAAATCTAAAAAAATGTTAGTAGTAGTTTTTTTTCTTTTTTTTTTTTTGAAGAAAAGAGGAAAGAAAAGACATTAAAACACACACACACACACATAAAATGATCAAACACATTTTTTGCACATACTAATATCGAAGTCACTCACTAAAATACACTTAATTTCTTTTACAATTTACTTTGATAAACCTAAGTAGAATTCTTAATTTTTCTTACAATTTACTTGATTAATTATCCAGTGAATGAAATTTGTGTTTGAATATGAATAAGTGAAACAAAGCTACAAAATGTTAGTAGTAGTTTTTTTTTTTTCAGGTTAGCGGGTCAACCCGCCAACCCGTTTCGAGTTGTGTTCGGGTTGAGCATTTTCGGGTTGGTGGGTTGGCGGGTCGGGTTCGGGTTGGCGAGTTGACTGTTATACCCAAATCTCAGACCGACCCACCAACCCGCCAACCCAACCCGTTGCCACCCCTAGTTTGGAGAACATTTTATTTCAAAATTTGTTCTGAAATATTCTTTAAATATTTTTTCCAACTATGTGTTTATATTGTCAACTATTTTTTTATATCATATATATATATATATATATGTTACATTTTAAAAAGCGTTACAATACTATTTTTTGCAATATTATTCTTTCAATAATATTTTAAAAAATATAATTCAAATGGAACCAATATTAGTGTAATAGTAAAACCGAACTAATATCAGTGTTGCCATTTTCATTTCATTTCAAAAAAGAGATCATGTTGATCCACATATTATCACTGTTGCATGGCTATGTATCAAAATATACACTTTTGTGATGAAAAACTTACTAGAATATTATGCAAGTAAATATAACTTTAAAGCGATTAACAACAATCAAACTCGACTTGCGCAATTGGAAAATCTGAGAATTAATGAGGCAAAAAGCTAAGCATATAACCACTTTATGTTGACTAGGCAAGGGCCTCCTAAGTTGGCACGCGCCAGTTCGAACAAGTTGGAGGTCATGTAACTATTCAGTAAAAATATGTCACTGATCAGTAAAAATATATAATTGGTCAGTTAAAATTTGTAACTACCTTTTCTTCCAAAACAATATTATTTTAAATTTTCGCAAATCTATTATAATTTTACATAACTTGTAGGATATTCAACGGAGAAAACAAAACAAAGGAAAAGCTTCGTGACTCAATTAGTTCCTGCAGCTGGCTTCTGCTTTTGGGGGACTAGAATGGACTAATGGGTCCATTTCTTGTTGCTTAAAAGCATATCGTCCAATCGCGCTGATTTACCTAACTTAAGTACAAATTTTTACTTAGGCCAAGAAAAAAGATAATAGTTTTTTTTTTTTTTTATATGTATGACAATTAAAAAGCTCATCCCACATTTTATATTAAGGGACATATAACAAAGTTTTGAAACCTTATACAACCTTATACATCAAGATAACAATCAACCTAAATTAACCTTATTATATCAAAGCTTGAAAGAAGAATGAAAAATCATTTTCAAGAACCGTTCCATCTCAACTTTAGCCTTCAGACACAAGTACACAAAATTAACAAGCGTGTCTAATTTTAACCTAATTTGTGTTTAATTGTCTCTAACTTTTGATGCGATGTTTATATATGTCCTGACTTGCCCAAACTCTTCTAGTATTTACACGGTGACCTGTATTCACCTTCAATATTCGATTGCATTTTAAGCAAGATATATATGCATTAATTATGTTATAAAACACCCTTGAGTTTATCGAAATTTTCACCGTGAATATAAATTTTATCTTTTCTATGGTCATAGTTTACTTACATGAATGGGGTTATATTTATCATTTATGTCATGTATATGATCAATAATTTTTTTTAAGTATATATGTCACCCAAAAAAAAAAAAAGTACTTGCTACTTGCTGGTTCATACTGAATGATAATTCAATCAAAGAATGTGAAAAAATTTAGAGTGAATGTAGAAACTAATTCCTTAGTTAATTCTATGATGCATCATCTTGTCTGCAATTCCAATGCAAAAAATACGAGTTGTCTCATTCAAAACTACAATTAATGAATGACCTCATGGCTAGGGCATGTTGAGTATTATCTTTGTAGGTGGGGTTGGTTAGCAATAGCAAATGTCCAGTGGAAGGTAAAATTGTGTACTTGATACGCCAATTTACATGCTGCTACTAGGTGCAGAAAAATGGCAGAACCACAACTATTAAGCTCTGCCCAATAACAAGGAAATTACAAGTAATATCTCTGGTTGTGTGGTTCTTTTCCCCTTCTGAACTGCATAGATACAAAAGTACAATTAGCACAGCCGTCTTAAAAGGAGATATTCACTGATCATCTGATTCCTGCTGATTACATTTCATTACAGTTCATTTGCTCATTGTATGCTGAGCTGTAGCAGAGAGATTCAATTTTGCGCAGATAGCATCCTATTCACCATTAAGAGTTCATACTTGAGATGCTGTCAGTGAGGATCCAAAATCTTGATGATAGGTGTCAACTCAAGATACTTTTGCAATTGCAAATATACAACTTTATACGTGCATAGTTTTTTTTTTGAGGAATTATACGTGCATAGTTAACGGGAACTTTCTCTAATGCTTCACACTGTTGTAACGCATTTGCAGCAATGTGAGAACAGGACTTAATGTCGCATAATTTAGAATTTGAGAAATAAAAAAAATTCTAATGCACCCCTGTTATATCTCATCTCATCCAAAGAGTTTTCATACTTAAACACCAATTGTGAACAGAGTAAAACTTCGAACATTTTAATATGTAAAAGATCAGATCACATTACAAGAACGCACTCACACATACACACGTGTATATAATCTCGTGAACTTCATTTTATTTTATTTTTTGGTTTGTAATAATTTAAAATTATTAGCCTCGGACGACAACATCTAATTACTTTGCTTAGGGAGCCGTGAGAATTACATTGGTTTATAACCATAGTATATGCTTCACCATTGTTGTTATGAGTTGGATATAATTAATGGATTGCAAGCATGTAAAGCCTTCATTTTAGGAGGAAATTTTGACATACACCCCATCATCATGTGCTTATTATGATTTATAGTATGATTCAAGATCTGAACATATGCAGAACGAGACAATTTTTATTCACAGTTAATCTTTTTAGCAGATCATGTTCATAACAAAATTCTTTATAATTTTTGCAACAATACCACATGCATGAATCATTTTGTCTTAACTTGTAGATTCGACATGCCTGCATGATTTCTTTGAGAAATGATTGATGGATGTTTTCATCCTTCTAATAGTCAGACTAACTGATATTACCCGCACTTCATGCGTTGTCAAGAGAAACAAAGGCAAAACAGTAAAAAAGAATAATATCCACAATATTACCGAAATAAAGGGTTCTTTGGACATAACCGGAAATTGAAGAGATATGCTACTAATCTAGTAAAGCAAACTACTGTTTGAATCACTACTTAGTTGAAACTTTTCCTTTCCATTTAAGACTTGTGATATCTACAACAATCATTTAGATGGGCACAAAATGACACAATTCATGATACTCAATATCAAAAAAGTTCAAAGTAATATCTACGCTATTTAACATTATACTTTTTCTTTCCGTTTCTTCTTCTTCTTTTATCATAAATTAGTATCACATTCTCCATTTTCTTTTTCTATCTATAACTCTCTTTCTTGGAAGGTCGGAAATCCTCATGACAAAAAACAAAGAAGGGTTAGAACATGATTTTGTGGTGGAATATGCGATCCAATGCCAATCTTGATAAATACAAGCTTCACCTATATAATATAGAACGAATGACATAATCATATACATTCCAGCTAGTGCATGATCAAATCGCTGACAATGTTTAATTGATTTAACTAATGCATTACCTAAAGGCAAGTAAATATAAAATACTTTCTCATTTGTCTCGAGTGTGTGTACACACATACATAGAGAGAGAGAGAGAGAGAGATAAACTATGAGTGTGATCAACAAAACATATACTTGATTTCTAATCAGTAAGTTATCCTTAACGTGATGAGCAAATTGTAGTCAAATTATTATTAACATGTGTATTAGTGTGAATTTAGAAGAAATTGAAATGGTTATGAAAAACATGTACATGGTATGCTGTCCTGATATTTGGGAACGAAGATAGTCCTTCGTGTATGGACAATATTACTCATGTTTTAACTTACTGATTATGATAAGAACAATCTAACGTACAATTTCTCCACCAATGGCAATGCAATATTAGGCAAATAATTTACACTTTGTTCCTATATAAACAAATTATGATGACAACTAACAATGTATAAACTACATTAAAAAAGTTAATTTATTACTACTATTAGTTGTGGTAATCACCCGTCAACAACATCTGTGTTGATCAATCAACACACAACAGACGACCATTGGGTCCATGCTGATGGCTGAGGGGCATTGACCTTAAAAGCTTTAGCATGATCAAAGTGTATTTTATGCACAAAAAGTAAAGAGAGAACTGAAAAAGGAGACTTTGAGAGCAGTGGTGAGTGGCAACCCCACTAACATACAACACTAAAACCTTTTCTTTCCAGCCAGGCCACCTTCTGCACATTAAGTCATGACTCATGTCTCACTTTCTAATAGTTTATAGTTCAAACATTTGCATCACGATTTGTTTTATTATTGCTAAGTATTTGACACAAAAATACCTCCAACATCCAACTCCCAACCGGAACACTTGCATCATTGCATGTCGCACATATAATTGATTTATTTATGTACAAATGAGGACATCTGACAAGTGAAGATTGCCAAGCGTAATTAAGATCTAATTGACGCAATCGATCAACTCTCTTTTGTTCAATTATTCAACAGATTGGTTAGCTATTGATAAATTCTCAATTGATGATTTTGACTTTCGAGACAGTTTTTGTTTGGGGGCTATCTCCAGTTGGTTCCACACTAAATAAATTAACCAGAGGACGATGGTTCCACACTAAGTTTCTTTAAGAACAAATTGTTGACATCGAACCATGTTCTTGCCGTGTGCCCACGGAAAAGCACCATGGGTCAACATAACATCTATTATAACGCCTCTCCACACTTAAAATGGATCTAATTGCTGATTTTTCTTCGGCTAAGTCAAATATAATAGGAAAAATGAGACAAAGATCTTAGTCCAAGGACAGTGGCATCAATAATTTGTTTATAGTTACAATATTTCATATTTTTTTAGTCACTACTTCTGCAGTTGTATTCAAAGTTACTGACAATGTTTTAGTGACTGTTCGTCACCAAACTCAAAAAAAAAAAAAAAAAAAGATAATTTTCGTAACAAATTTATAGGAGTTTGTAAGTCAATAACTTACAACTTTTTTTATTTTTATTTTTATTTTTTTGAGTTTTTCCCTGACCAAAATGTCTTTCACAAAATGAAATAATCCATACACATGCCTGCTGACATCTCCTTCTCGATAGTGCTTCGGGAGTAAGAGAGGCAAGCGTATCCCATTCCCATGGACAGATTCTCTCCTTCTTTATATCAATATAACCCTGAAATTAATTAGTATTAATACGTATGAACCCTAAAGCTCAACAGTACCAAAATGCCGACAGAATGAACATCTTCGATAATTTTACGCCACAACTTGTCAGAAATTACAATTGCCAGAGTGATAAAATACACTTGTCCAATTGTTTTTGGACAAAACTTTTAGTAATAAGTTAATCATTCCCTTATTTAATATAAATCTCTTATGTCTAATATGCTTATTGTCTAACTAATATGTCCACATTAGTTGCCTCTTTTTACTGTTATGAACATTTTGCATGTCACAGTCAAGTTTTATCAACGCAATTCTTAAATATGGCTTCATAATAAACTAATCCGTCCATGTCCATGTTAATTGAAAATGACAAAAGTAGTGCTTATCTGCTAGTCAGTGTCCAGACCAGTTATAGGGAGTTAAAGAAACAATGCATAGTTCAATATCTGAAGAAGATTTGGAAGAAAGACTCTTTTGGAGAGTAATACTCAATTATATGCTATGAGATTTATGACATCTTATTTGGTACGTTAACAAGAATCTGAATCAATTCATGTAAAATAAAAATGTTACATTTCGAAGTCTTCGGTAACAGTATTAACATTACACTTTTTGTTATCGATGCCTAACTTGCTTCATAGTTTTTGGCAATTATTAAAGAAAGAATGCAACATAAATAAGAAAAAGTGGAGTGTCAATTTCACCATCCAAGATTAAAAGAAATAGAATACGTTATCCCAAAAATTACTGGCCACACAAACCATTATATTCATTTCCAACCACCCCTTGTGTAGCTATAGTTATTTATTTGAAAAATAAAAATTGTCAATTTAACTGGAGACTCAAAGTTGCGCAAGCAGGAAATGGAGATGAAATGTGGAGGAAGTAGTAACCAAAATATAGTACCACTACTAGTACGAGTGCGTGTACTGTGTGTAGATTTTGTCATAAAATGTGTTGATTGCCAATGCCAACATACGTACCAAAAAGTAGCAGACCGTTGTTGGTTGCGATTTGAGGGGTCTATGTAAGATCCACTACGCACAAATAATATCACTATTTCTGTTTTGTTTCCAATTGAAATCAATTGGTTTCCTTCTCATTTCTTAAAATTCTTCACATGTGTGTGTGTGTGTCTTTACTTAGTTGTTACTGACGTGGTTAGTCTTTAGTTGCTTCACTTTTGTTTTCCTTTTCCAAAATTTGTTGATATCTTGGATTCAACAAGTTTCTTCACGTTGAAGTAGTTTTGGATGCTTGATCTTCAAAAAGAAAAAGATGGGAGGAGCAACTTTTGGTCATATAAACTCTTTAGTGGAATTCATTTTTTTTTCGTAATTATCATCTAAACATTGGTTATTAATACTGAGTACTAAGATGTTTGATTTCAATTTGCTGCACAAAAAAAAAAAGGATAGAAAATAAAACCTTTGTGTTCTGTGCATGTGCTATGTAGTTTAAATACTACCAAAATGCAATCTTAATTCTGTATTTTACTTTTGTGACATGACTCTCAACAATAAGCTTGTAAAACATACTCTTTCTTCCTACTCTGTTTTTTATTTTTCTTTTTTTGGATCGACTAGAACTTGTAATACATGTAACCTAAATTGCAATACCTAAATTAACTGTTCGAATTCAAAATTTGGAATCTAAAAAATTTGCAATATTCCTCCCCATTTGTAAGAAAAGATAAAACAATTCAATTTAACGTGTTCGTGGATGTTTTTTCTGATAATTAATATAGATCTGAATATGTTATTAGATATTTGGACGCACTTGAGGTTAATTTATACCATAAAAGCAGATTTCATATCTAATCCCTTTTTTCTATTGCTAATAACAATTCGGTCCCTAATTTCTTACTCTTAACAGATTACCTCCCTCATGTTTCAATCTATCCTACTTCTTTCTCCTCATGTTTCAATCCATCCTACTTTTTTCTCCTCATGTTTTAATGCCTGCGCATTTGATCCCTTATGTTTTTACTTGTATGGTATTTGAGGACAATTAATAATATACTAAACATCTACACCATGGCCAAAATTGCATTAACGGTAAAATAAAATAAACTACGTTGAAATAAATGCAAATCTTGACGAACTAATTGTGTTAAATATGGAAACCTAGTAACTTGAGACACTAAAATTGTAGATCTGCCTAATTCTTTAATCACATTTAAAGAAGATATTGACTCATTATAGAAGAATCTCTCTATGTATATGTGAACTACTTGGGCTTTGCTTGGCTATGAATTTTTGGAAAATAATTTTTCAAATATGTTTTCAAACTGTCTTTTTATATCACAAATATGTATATTGAGAAAATGTTACAATAACATTTTACTAAAAAATCTTCTAAACAATATTTTATATATAGAATTGCTTCTATTTATAAAATCTCAAATTGCTTGATTTAAAAGAAAATCTATGGATGAGGTAACACAGTGTACATTTAGACATATCTATTTCCAAAAAATTATTTTAAGATATTCTATAAATACATAAGTTAATAATTTTTTATATTTTAAATCGACTATTTATCTTACATAAATCATATTTAAAAAAATCATTACAATACTATTATTCTAATAATAATATAAAGAACACAATCCAAACGACTTAACTTCTACTGCTAGAATTTCTACGGGAGGAAAGATAAGTAAGTGGATAACCATAGGGGAATGGAGCCTCCCAAATCGTGAATGGCAGCCTTCCCCAACAAATCAAACAGGAGAAATTTTGGCACTGATTTATATCACATCAGGGGTCAATTTTCTGAATAGACTAACAGATGACTGCTCTCAATAAATATAGTATATTTTACACTTAAATAGTACAATTAAAATTCTGAATAGACAAACAGATGACCACTCTCAATAGATATAGTACATTTTTCTCCCCCCAAAAAAAAAAAAAAAAGAAGATATAGTACATTTTACACTTAAAATAAAAAATAAAAAAGTACTGGTCAGTAATAATCCACTGTAAATTACAACCCCCTTGATTCTTGATGGATGCTGGGTTGGTTTCCTCTTCTATTCTGCTTAACGTTTGTTCCATTTCTGTCTTCCATATTACACAGGTCACCTTTAATTTTATAAGCGTGTCTAAATTCAAGCAATGTCCTGAGGTTCACCTCTAACCATTAAGATCCTGACATGGGTTTTAAAAGTCACCTTCTTTTTCTTTTCGTTAGTGGGCAACTGAGATTAAAAATTTTGGCTTGTGAAAAAGGTCATGTCAAAGTGTCAAAGACGAGTTGCTACTGGTAGTAGTTGGAGTTGTAATCAGTATTTACGTGGAACTGAACTCAACAGCCAATATTAACAGGACTAAAAGCATTGAGACCTGAGGGAGGGAACAAGTTGTTGACCCACTGGCCACAGCCTTTCTAAGTGTTAGATCATACTCTGGATTTTATAAAGATTGGCATGTACAAGGCACATGCTCAGAGCAGAGTACCTTTTTCCATTGTAATTGAACTTTTGAATTCGGGTTGAATATACATAATCGATCATGTAAAATGTGGGAGGAATGGTTTTGGCAGGGAGTTGAAAGAAAAACAGTACATTTCTTGCGAAAAGATATGCTACTATCCATACGGCAAGTTGATGGTCTGATTGGTTGTTGTCAATCAGCTGTCTGAGAACAAGCCTATCCTCCCCCTTTAGTTTCTTTTACTAACCCCTTTTTTTCTGCTTCGGGAACCAACAGGGGCGTCTTCTCTCGCGTTGACATGCCCAATATCTCCAGCCTGCTTTAAAGTTTAGCAACAAGTAAGCTTGATCGACTCTCTTTGGGCCCTGCCCTGTCCTCACATTAGCATATACAACATATTGAACCATTTGTTGGACGAGAACTTTTCTTGGGCTTGATTAGGCAGTCTTGAGAAAGGAAAAATATGATTGTTTATCATTGATCCAACTCTTGATATTAGAAGTAGACACATCAAAATTGGTCATATAATGTAATTCTATAGATTATATTAAGACCATTGTTAGAGGAACAAATGGGTCCACGGTGTAGATTCATAGACTATCCTGTGTAATATTGGTTGGACTACTTTTGACGGCTGACTGTTGCTAGTCCACTGAAACTATAGAATTGAGCAAACCGAGAGAAGCTACTGATGAATTGGGCCAGCTACTAACAAAAACTGAATTCGGAATTCCTTTTTGTAGGCAGTGGACACCATGTAACAATGCCCATAGACAAATACTGCATCGAGAAGTTTCAAAGATATCAATCCTACAAGCTGAATTCATCAACATGGCAAGAATCTTCACCAACATGGCAAGAATCTTCACCAACAGGTAACAGGAACTCTAGTAGTGTTATGAGCTACGAAGGGAATCTCATGAGCATCTGTTAACTAAATTCAAGCTTCCTTCTTAGGTGACTTCTTAGTGCTCTTCTCATCAAATTTGCTTTTGACAAAAATAAAATAAAAAAGAGGGGCAAGAAAATGAATTCAGGAACTCCTAATTTCGTTTTCAAGAAAAAAAATTTGAAAAAACTCCACTAAAATTTCATCATCCTTCTGTTTTCAACAACAAACCAACGGCTACTACTCTTTTCAGAACTTTTCCATCAATTCTATAATTCTAGATGATAACTAGCAAAATTCCACAAAAATGATTGCCTGCAATTAGAGGATGGTCTACTGCACAATCATATACCGCCAAAATTCATCAGATCGAACTGATGAATCCCACATAAACCATCATCATCTAGGTTAATTTTCCAAAGAAACAATAATTTCCTGCAATTAGGGACTGCAGAATCATATAACGTAGAAATTCATCAGATTGAAACTGATGGGGCCAACAGACGCATGATCAAGGTTGATTTTCCAAAGATTCTTCCCAGGAACGGAGATTCTGATCGGACGGACAGAAACGGAGCTTACTCTGTAGCAGTAGTCCGCATAGTAAACCTCCTCCTCCAACACCCTCCGGTTTCATTTCCTTTAACTTTCCAGCCATCTCTGTTCTAACTCCATTCCATTCTTTCAAAGCATTTGACGCCGTCGAAGAAGACGACGTCGTCGACTCAGTACCGTCCGACAAATCCATCGACGATAAATCAAAGTCACAAGATTCCCCACCCGATGACTGCTCGCTTCTCTTCGACCCTACGCGGCTCAGCCTTCTACGCCGCCGGCGATCATGGTCTTTTTCTTTTTCAAACTCATCACCCATCAGTTTACGGAAACTAACCGCCGACGCGCCGTTAAATATGTCAAAGTCGGACATACTGCTGCTGCTGCAAACCGAAGCAGCGATGTTAAGGACTCCGTGAAACCTACCGGAGGGACGCCGAATTTGAACGGCAGTGAATGCCGGGGTTCCAATTCCGTCGGCGGAGGCCGGGAATTTTCCAAGACAGCTACTGAGAAGGAAACGAACTGTGCCGACGAGATAGTCCCTGATGTAGCCGACGGCGTAAATTTCAACGATGACGCCGGAAGTCTCGCTGGCGATGAAGTCGGAAGAAACTCGGAAGAGGAATTTGTCGTTCCAACTGGGGTTTTCAGCCCCGTCACGGTCGATTCGGGTTCGGACCTTGTTTGAAGGGTCAACCCAAGCGAGGGCATACGTTTGCATCCGGCGAAGATTTCCCGACGGCGTCTTTAAACCTTGGGCCGAAATCAAGTTAATCTCCAAAATCTGATCCTCCACCTCCATTGAAACCCTCTTCTCTCTGTCCTTAAACATCTCCTTTCTCTCTCTAAACAAATCGGGTCGGTTATGATCTGACCCAATTCCAGCAGGGATTCAAGAATCTTGGACGCGTGGAGAGAGAGAGGGGGGCGGGCGGGGAGGTTCGGGGTTGCTTTCTCTCTCTCTAGGCTGGACTGAAGAGGGTTTAGTATGAAATGACTACTTTAACCTTATCGATCAAACTGGTTGTTCTTAATTTTTGCTCAGACTGAGCCTTTGAGTTTGGGCCAATTTGTGTATGGGTCAGTTCTGATTCGGATCAACCGAAGTGGCCCAAGTGTGGCATTACCAAGATTCAGTGTGTTAGGGACGGTTTCAAAGGAAATTATATATTTTTCTGATTGAATTTAATTGAAATTAAGTCATTTATTTAGGAGTGTATATTTCCCTTCAGGATTTATTTAAATGTACAAATACATCAATGAATTTTAAAGGAAAATATTCTTTTAAATATACATAGATGTGTATTTCTGGATCATTTTTTAACAAACTTAGTGCATTTAAAACTTTAAAAGAATAAAAAAAATAGAGTACTTCATGAACCAAATCAATAAAATCGATTTTGAACATGCAATCAAGCAATATTGATGAAATGATTAATTAGACCATTGGTAACAAAAAGTAGAGTCAATGTTGTTAACCCAATTATTAATATCGTATATTTCTCAGACAAAGTATCTGCCCCCGAGCGATATTCCAAACAAATTTATACTGAATTTAAACATTAATCATTGGTGAATTTCGACGATAAAATTAATAAAATGCCTTTCTTGAGGACAAAGAAGAATGCTCCTTTTCTTGTGCTAAGTTTGCATAACATAGAATCATGAAAGTCTTCATCGCATTCTGTAGATAACAACAACATACTTAACTGTTTTTTTTTTTTTTTTAAAGAAGATTATCTTAATCCTACATATTTAACTGTTCTTTTTTAAGAAGATTATCCTAATCCTATTACAGGAGAATCTCAAATTTTGGATTGCAGTGAGATTCCATGAGAACGAAGTCTAAAGTCTAAAACAAGCAGAGAGAGAGAGAGAGAGAGAGAGAGAGAGAGAGAGAGAGAGAGAGAGAGAGAGAGAGAGAGAGACCAATAGATGTGCAAATTGAATGTGAATGATTTTTACCCTAATCATAACAATGAATGTGGATAATTCATTACCCCGAAAACACTAATTAAGATATAAATCATTTTATTGTGAACCCATTGCAAATTGATATAGATGATTCGCACCTAAAATACCAATGTATTATACCCTAATAATACTAATTAAGATATAAATCGTGTTAAGTGATTTTTGGTAAATGTGGCCACTTGAACTTCATGTTTTACACAACTGATGATTCTTGGGAAAGATTTACATAATTGATATATAATTGTATAATGTATCCGAGAAAACAATTTGCTCGGGAATTCATAAATCGTTCACAAAACGGAGATTTTGTCAGCCAATAAATTGGAAAAAAGAAGAAAATATAAAAAAATCATGATCAGAAGAACACGAGAAAATCAAATAAAAATGCAAGAAAAAATAAATAAATATCAATTTACTCCTAATCTATGGTACTGTTAGAGCCATTAGCAAAGCAAATCCCAAGTGATTTTTTGGGCCGTTTCTCAGCTTCTTTCTGCATCATCAATTCATCAAATTCCATAGCCAAATTTCGCCACTTAACATTCCCCACTAACGACACATACTTTTCCTGCTTTGCTTTCTGCAAAATCATGCTCCCAACTCTCTCAGAATCTCTGAAGACTGCAAAATTTTTCCTTGCTCTCCCATAAAAGTTTAGCTCATACGGATAATACTTTTCCCATGCAGCTATAGAAACATTCAACGTTCCAACCGCACATGATTCTTTGAGAATCGGGAGACCAACTGCCGCTTTCAACTCAAAAGTCTCCCTTGCTTGTATTTCTGGCTCTCGTTCATCATCATCATCATCATCTTCTTCTTCATGATCAGTATCATATGTAGCCTCCCTCGGATAACTTCTGTTCTGATCGTCTTTGTACTCGCCAATTGGATTAGGGAAGAGGGCTTTCATCTCAGACGTGACTTTTCCTACAGGGATGTCGGAAAAATATCTGCGTGATTTGAAAACGGTGAAAGAAACCTCGGACTTGTCATCAAAGATGAAGTGCAGTGGAACTGAAAAAACGAATTTTTGGTTCCATGAGGGAGGACTGTAATCGGGCTTAGAGCACTTGACAACCTTTGTTTGAAGCTCTTGGCCTTCGCCGATCGATATGTGAACATAGAATTTGCCTTCTTGTTTGGTGATTAGCGTAGCGGATGTGACTTCAATTTCTATTATCGTATAATTGGAACCTTTTCCTGAGGAAGAACAAGATTGAGTCGCCATGATAATATTTCTCTTCTTGCCAATAAGGGATGAGTATGATTATCATATGAAGAGTTCCCATCTAAAAGTAATTTGTAAATATAGGATTTGTCATTCTATTTATATTTGGATTCGATTCCTTGACAAACTTTATCGTCTACATAGAATTTTATAATTCTATATGGGTAAGAATACTGATGCTGATTTAGGATACTAGATGACACAACCCAAGTTTTCTTCATACATTAGTTAGAATTTTAGTAACTTACAACTTTTTAAAATAAAAAATTTTTGGTTACTTTTTTTTTTTTTGCTAAAACTGCGCATTCTTCATTCTTATAGTAATTAGTTTTTCTGCACTGTAGTTAAAATATAAAAGATATTTACATTTACATGATAAATTTAATAATTTTACAAACTCCATGTTCTTGAGGTCAAATGCAAGCACCCACAATGACGCTGGCCAAAATTAAACTACTGGGCTTCGCCAGTTGAGCCTTATATGAAGATTTTTCGTACCATAAAATGTTCTCCAAAAAATTATTTCGTCTAGAATTGCAGTCTGAACTTACCAGTAATCGTATTTAACTGTCTTTTTAACGTAGGAATGTTCTTCCTTTTTTCATATTATTTAAATGAAAATAAAAATCCAATTTATATTTTTATTCTTCCAAATTAAAAAGAAAATCCAAAACTAACTGCATAATAAGGGCCTAACTGTAATTAGCACTTCGAGCACGTGGATGCAGCAACCCAATGGGCTATCTTAGGGTTTTACACGATCCAAAAATTACTTGAATAACAGTCCATGCGCACCCACAAAACCCGACTCGCGGTCTTCTCTTCTTCATAATCACCTTTCTTCGGGCCTCCTCTATTTCCATTCCCTTAGATTCGGATTCCTACTTGGGTACAAACTGCAGACGCACTTCCAATGACTAATCCCAAAATTACAACTGAAGCCCATTACATTTAATGGGCTCAAATTGGAACCATATAGGCTCCCAACCCAAAACTTTAAAAAACAAATAACACTCCGCCCCAGTCACAGCCCACCACCTCTCTCTCTCTCTCTCTCTCTCTCTGCGCGACCGTGCTTCTCCGCCCACAACAGAAGTTGCGGGAAAACTTTCAGTGAGTTCGCAGCTCTCCCAGAAAGGGTACTTTTTCTGTCAAGTGACTGGATATTTTTTTTTTCCTTGTTGCTTTGCTTTGATTACTGATGCTCAATATTGCCCTTTCATTTCTGATCAATTAATCAGTAAGCTATTGTTTTTCTGAGGAAGTATGGATTATAGGGCCTTAAATGGGAATTTTTGTGGTATTTAATGGGCTCTTTTTCTTTTCATTTATAGTAATATTTTTAGAGGCTTTAAGATTAGAACATAGGATTATTTTAGGATTCTTTTGATTTTATAGTTTGACGGGGAGTTTTTTTTTTTTTTTTTTTTTGTGGTTGTGGGGGGGGGGGGGGGGGGGCGCTTTTTGTTTTTTAAATAGCTGAAATTGTGTACTTAGCTAGTTAGCTTTATTAAATCCTAAAAAAATTTTCATTAGGGATTCGTCTCAGCTTTTTGTTATGGTTGGAATAGTACGGCTAGATGCTGTTGAATTGATAAAAAAAAGGGGCATGGTAGCTGCTGCAGATGTGTTATCATGAGTGATAATGTCCCAAAGCTGAAAACTTTGGAATTCAGCTTCTGCGGAATAGCCAAGGGAGTTAATCACCAAGATTAGGGATTAATTATTCGATAGATCAGCAGTCTTGTGTAAGTTGGGCAGAAAACCTTAATTAATTCTGGAGGGCAGAAAAACTTTAGTCAATTCACAGCTGATAATGAATAGGCTTAGTGGGATTGAGGGGCTTAGCTCCTCCATGGTGCTATAAAAACAAATCTAGATTGACAAAAGGTTTTCTTGGGATCTAACTCCAAGACATTATACACCCTAAGAATAAGTACTCTATTGTTTGCACAAAAGGACATGAATGAGAAATGTTAGTCTGAGGATTCTGAACCAGGCAAAGGATTTTCTGTATTTTTTTAGTAATTGAGTAGCAGTTTTATGTTATAGAGAATCTGATGCCTAACTAAGGATAGAAAGACCCAGACTTCATGTATTTAAATTGGTTGAGTGGAAATTGTGGTGCTAGGGAATGATTGCATATCGTATATTAGCTGGTCTCTGCAAAACTACATCTATCTTTTAGTTCCTTTCTTCATTTATTTACTTCAAAAATTCATACAACGATGCCTCTGATACTTTCTTTCAGTTTTCGGTGATAAATGCTCTCTCCTCTCGGTTCTCTCAATTTGTATGACTTATTTTTCTTTGAAGGTTGAGTGTACTTTCAAGTTTTGAAATGAAATCTTGTTCATTGATACTTTTGAATTGAATGGATATATGCTACAGATGAAACTCTTAATTGCTTGTTTTCAAACTCAAAATGTATAGAAATGAAGAAATTCTAGTTTAGTAGAATTGAAAGTTGGCCATTAATGATGCCATTTCAGGTCATAAATTTGAGATGGACATAATATCCCAACTTCAAGAACAGGTAAATACAATTGCAGGTCTGGCCTTTAATACCTTTGGGACGCTTCAGAGGGATGCTCCTCCAGTTAGGCTGTCTTCTAATTATCCAGAACCTCCTACTAATCCTGCTAGTGCTGCAGAAGATACAGCTAATCTTGCTGAGCAACCAAAGCTCATGAGTGCTGCACTAGTCAAGGCTGCAAAGCAGTTTGATTCATTGGTTGCTGCACTTCCATTAGATGAGGGAGGTGAAGAAGCTCAATTGAAAAAAATTGCAGAGCTTCAGGCTGAAAATGATGCCATAGGCCAAGAACTTCAAAAACAATTGGAAGCTGCAGAAAAGGAGCTGAAGCAAGTGCAGGAGTTGTTCAGCCAAGCAACAGACAACTGCTTGAACTTTAAGAGACTAGATTGACACATAGGCGAATTATTGCCATCATTGTGATAAGCATATCCTAGGATTACTGTAGGCAAATTATTGCCATCTTTCTGATACGTGGTAGTGTATCTGTTCAGCAGCATTGTGCTTAGCTCAAATGGTTTCTTTATTGTGAAATCCCATTTGAAGATCCATTTCCTCTGATGTTCTGAAGAGTCTTTGATTAGGAGTTCAAAGTTAGATCTGTTGTGAGCCAGTATCCATTATCGCATCATTTTATTAGCCGCCATCTTCGATCATATGTTGTCCACCAAAACTACGAGGACCTTCGTTATACTTGTCATCAAAACTAACTTTCAGATGTTGTTTCGACTTGACTAACCAGATCAAGAAAAATATTGGGTTTCATTGCTGTAACAAGGGCAAATGTGGCATCATCTCATCAAGGAACAGATACATGTACTAAGCTTAAAAAACCAAAAACGAAAAAAGATAAAAGTAAAATCCATCCAAAAAGGGAGAAAAAAAAATAAAGATGATGACAAGAGTTGCAACAGCACACAGATCTCTATCATTGCATTTTTTGCACTGAAATGCCACGTTAAATCAAATTCATTAACGGATGCTCGGGACATCATTGTTAGATTACAAATAAATGCGCTCCACTCTTCAATACAGCAAAGAAGCCAGTTGAGATTTGAGAAGACAAAGACAATAAATAAGAAAAAAAGAAAAAGAAGGGAAATTTTTAGAATAAAAGACTAGTATATATTTCAGGACCTAAGAAGCAATATCAGAAGGATGCAATTTACATACAAAACCTCAACTAAAATACATGAAACCTAGGCATCCTTGCTGAACAAAAATGAAACAATGGTAGGGTAAATTTTGAGGGAAAAGAATTGTGAGTTATGAAGCTAAACTACTCTTCAGACAATTTAATATATTTAGACAACGCTATCTTAAAAGCTTAGCTGTCACTGCCGTGGAGTTTAATTTCTTCATTTCTTCCGGTGAAGGCTTTACATATTTTCCTATAGTTTTCTGACGAGCCCGTTTCCTAATCCGAGAAATTTTATCCTTACTTTGTTGCCGCCTCTTTTCTTTCTCTTGATCTCTTAGATTCTTCTCCTTCTCATATACACCTTGCCAGAAAACCTCACCTGTTGATGGCCAGAGCCATCGTAGTTTTGGATGGTCTGAATCAGCCTCCTCAGCTAGGTCCTCGTCCATGCTTTTGAGAGTGGTATATTGGAACCACTTGACCCACATTTGACCTCTTCGGATCTTTAACCTGTGCTGTTCTTGCATCAAGCCTGTTTCTGGATTCACATAAACCATTCGTCTTGCACTATGATAGGCCCAAACATTTACAAGTAACTCAAGCACCCGGGAATAGCAATGTTTGTCCTGCCGAGACAGGTGCCATGTTTTAGTTCCTCTACATACTGGAGAAGATAAACCAAATGTGCAAGCCATAGGAGAGAATAATCACAGTTGTTTCTTCAAGGAAGATATGTCAACTAATTGCTCTTACTCAAATACTCAAAGAAGCCAACGTCCATTAAAATACGATGTTATTATTTCGATATTTAAATTCAAGTATTACTGAAATTAGCATCACAAACAACGTTGGGCACTAACTGTAACATGCCACCACCACTTTATAGTAAAGACTGCTTGAAAAATTGTAATACAAGCTCCAATTTGTTGTTCTGTGCAATGGCACTAATATATAATTTAGAAAATAGAAATGCTTACCTTTGTTAAACTTAAATAACAATTTCCACTTTGACGGTGCTCCTCATCAAATTGTGAATCAAGTGCATCCACAAACATCCTGCAAATGCATAAGGTAATTCTTCTTAGAATATCAATTCTGGAACTTAGAAAAGGAAAAAGTGGGAAAAAGGGATAAGATGCGTGGAAAATTGAGAATGAACAAATAAACAACAGATGTATAAATTTTCAAACCTTGAGAACATGACAAACTCCAAAAAGGACCTAGTGGGCAAAATCCAAGTATGCCTGACAGACCACGTATCTCCATCTATAGGCATCGGAGGTAGAGAACTCAAGTTATTCTTTAAGCCATACATCTTCTTTAGAGCGTCAGAGAATGCAAACCTTCAAATCAATAATCAAGTCATATATAATATTGATGTCAATGCAAAAATCGAGAAATGGAAATACATAGATTAGAAAATTGGCAATAAGTCCTATTTCAAAGCATTATGCATATCAAACTTTCAATGTCCTTAATCTACCAATAAAGTCATATATTTCACAAACATTTCCAATAATTCCTAAACTCCACTAGGATTTCCCATTCGCGCTTAGAAAGCTTGTCTTCACATGCATAGAACTGTACAAGGTCCATAAGTCAGGAAACCAGTCACATGTTCCAGGTAAATATGTATGGTGCAATCAAGAGAATATTTGTTTCCTAGAATCAACAACTACTTAAAATGATGAAGAACAGAAAATGTATCTAAAAAGTTTGTGCAATATAATAGCCTCGTACATACAACTAATCCACAAGAACACAGAAACGAAAGCAAACTACTTATATGAGATAAGGAAAGTAAGAAGAAAAAGAATCTTTAAGCAGATCGTTTCTTCAATTTCATTTTATATGTTGAAAGCAGGATTTACTACACCAAGAATAGTTTGAAAAACTGGGACTTGATACCCATATAAAGTTCTCGGATAGGTCTTATTGTTGACTTTCCAGTATTTTACCTATGCTAAGTTATCAAAAAGAGAGGTTCTACTGACTTCAAAATGCTTAAATATGTGAGAGAGTTCTTGTGTGCATTAGTTAAGTGTAAATGGATCTACGAGGGAAGCTACAAAGAAAGAACCCTTACTGGCAATTCCCAGCATTTATAGCATCACAAAATGTCCAAAAATCACGTTTTAGTGGGTTTCTTGGATCCATGTCCATACGAGCCCAAAAGTAAAGTGCGTCTCCATGTCTTCGTGTTTGGATGACATCTAATAATGAAATTTCAGCAGTTCTTGACAAAGATTCCTGTTTAAGACCATTGTTAGTTACTCAGCACAATATTAAGACACAAAATGAAAAAAAAAAACACGTTTCAATCTCTCTTTATTTCTACAATCTGTGTGTTGTCATGAGGATAAATGAAATGCATAAACCTTTGATCCCCCAAAAGGAATCCAGAAATTTTGTTCATATCTCCGACTCAAGGATTACCAACCTTCCTCCACGGGTTGCAAAACTCACAAATATTTCACTAAACTATAAAGATGCTTATTATTTTTATCTCTTGATGCCTTTTCTTGCCATTTATTGTTTTCTTTTTAGCCCAAGAAAAAAAATTAAATACTCTTAATTTGTGTGTATATTGCAATGTCAAGAATATGTGGAGTGAGGTTTATGGGAAAACCAGAATTGATTTTCAAGTCAGTTTGTGGCTAGATGAAAATACGAAGTTTCCTGTCTATAACAGAACACTGATTTAAACTCAAAATATATAAGTAATTCAGAAAATCTTTTGATCAGAATATCTTCACCTACCAAACTGGCAAACAAATAAAAATCAGATTTTTTATTTTTTCCAACATTTTAAACCACAAAGAACAACCAAACATTATAAATCTATTTCTGCTGAAATTTGAGAGTTTGTGCATGTAGGCAAACATAAAAGGGACAAGTGACGTAAGACTTGCATATATTCAGATTCAGACTTCAACAAATTACTACAATAGTGTTGTTATAAGCTCATTTCAACTTCGTACTATTTCTTAAAATAAGAAAAAGTAGATTTTGAAACTCGTGTTTGCAGCTTATCCCCACTATCTGCCTCTGCCCTTGCCAGATATTGAAAGATTAACAGAGGCACAATCAAATGATAATTGCAGCCATATTGCGACAAACTCAACAAGAACAATCAAACGTCATCTACCTTTTAAAGAAGGCGTGGTTTCACTTTAAGAGACAGAACCATGAAGAAGTATATTGAAGAGTCCGAATCTTAAAATTATCCAGCAACAAGTAGATCCCTTTTGTACTACTATAAAAGAAAGAACCACAATCAACCACGTACCTTGCTCGCTGTTGCTCTCCAAGACTGGAAACCTATCCAAGCATTTTTGTGTATGCGATCAATCCGGTTTGCAATGGCAAAAAAGGCTCCATATTCACCAAGAACATCTCGATAATATGGGTTATTTAAAAGAGGAAGTCGAGAAGGTGCATCAACATCATCAGCCCCAGGTCGTCGACCTCTAGCAGACTACAATCATCAATTCCATGCGATCATATCAGCTAGTGGACAACTAGCATCATTATATGGCATGTTTGGCTACAAGTTCTAAAATAACTAAAACACATCTAAGGCTGCTACTAAACATAATCACACATTGTTCAGCTGTATTAATCTAGAATGAATCTATATGCACAGCAGCTGATAGAAATTGTCATTTTCATTTACTAAAAGGGAAGAATTACACACATACGAGAAAAAAGATTCTAAAGAATACAAAAGACTACAAATATTGAATAGTTTTCCTTATCAAATAAACCAAACAATGAAGAATGTAGAGAAAACAAAAAAACCACAAGCAAAAGTAAAGATTTTTATCATAGACAATGTAAACATGTATATTACCAGTCCTAATCCCCGATAGAGCGAAGTATGGTGCAGAAACGGCCAAGTTCCTTCCCCAAAATACGGTTCATAGATAGTTAATGGCTGTCCCGTCCTTTCTAGCTCCCCTTCATCCCTTTCATGCAATTCATTTCTAATCCGATCAGCCCTTCTAGCATTGCGATATACTTCCTCCCAGGTTCCCCGAGGTTGATCAGTTCTGTCCTTCAACTGTATCAAATTCCAAGCTGAGTAAATTCCAAAAAATGCAAAAGCAAGTCTATGTGAAGGGAAAAATATTACATGTTGCTTACCTCTTCATCTTCTCTCCTCTTCTTCATGTAAGTCATCTGAATAGATTTTTCTTCCTCCCATATACTGAATACAAAATTTTCACTCATCACAGCAGTAGGTATAGGACCCTCTTTACGAGTATGATTCCACTGCTTTTCAAACTTGTCTAAAGATTTAGTGATTGTCCTTGTTCTATTCTGTAAACTTGAATCTCTAGTTGCTTCAAAAAGATGCCATGGCCATTCAGTTTTCATATTGGCAGGTATACCCATGATAGCCTGTACATTTGCAACTTCAGATGGAAATCTGAGAACGTTTTCCAATAAGGAAGCATATCCCTCAATACTTTCTGAAACCATAAGGTTCTTTGCAGTTTGTCTTCCAATTTTAGCAGCATTACTAGCTAGCGGAGATAATTTCCCATTCGAGACCATTTGCATCACTATCTGGGACAGTACCATAATATTTTCTTTTGGAAATAAATAGCCATTTACTCTGTCATCAACCTAACAAGTTTTGCAACCCAATAAGCAGGTCAATATAGAAGCAAATAAAAACAACTAAAGCCAAAGCTCACTTCACACCATTAAGTGGTTATTAGTGAAAAATTTATATGAGATCTCGTATAAGATGTCTCAAGTAACTAACCTGCCATGATACTATGGACAAACAAATTTTTGGTAGAGACTCATTTCTCAAGGAACTAGACAGCTCATTTTATAATTTCAAGTACTTCTTCCAATTCTATGAACTACAATCTTTTCCTTGAGATGATTTTGCATCCTCATGGTTATGTAAGCATTAAAAGCATTCAAGTTTGCTAACAACCCAATAGAAAGTGAGCTGAGCTCTTCAATCAAGTTTTAACTAAATAACTCATCCTCATATTAAATACTAAATTTCTGCTCAAATTATCTTATTAGGTGGTTCATCTGTTCACATTTATTACCCTAAAGTGGAAGAGAAGTATACTGACTGATAAATTTACCGCAATGAAAAAGTCTCAAAACCAAAACTTGCAAGCATTTGAATATCAGCACTGACATCTACACATGCAAACATTAGACTTTCTCCTCTCTCTTAAGCCCGGTAAATCCGGGATCTTATCCAGCTTGGTAAATGGATGAAATTAGTGCAAGGTGAGTTCAATTGATTGACAAATCAGGCAGCCTTTTGCTGTGTTTCATGACAACTCAACCTATCACAAACCCAACTATTGGTTGACTAAATGCAGAAAAATATGTAAGTTTGAAGACTATATTAGTGTACAGTGCGTTCAATTAATTGACCAATATCAGCTTTATGTTGTGTTTCATTACAGCTCAACCTATCACAGGCCCAAATAGTAGACTAAATGCAGAAATAGATGCAAGTTTGAGAAGAGAGTTGAGAGTTTGGTTGCCTACATATTTCCTGATGATCGCTATGTCCGGGGCTATAACTGGTTTCTCAAAGCACATGGCTCTTAGCAATATATTTGGGAAATACGGCTCTTCACGGAAGGATGCATATATCACAAGGTCAGCTGTACTGAGAATGTTGTCTGCATCTTCATCGAAAGCAATATGCTTCACCATTCCAACCGGGTAACTCAAATTTACAGCCATGGTCTGTGAAAGGAAAAGTGTCATATATGCATTTATAGAAAACCACACTTGCAAGAAAATCTACCAGTAATTAACAAATTTTTCTTTGCTGGTGATTTAGTAATACAAATTTTGGAATTATGTCAACGAAAAGATCACTTTACCTCCACAGCCACACTATAGTTACTATTCGAATATCCAGCTAACACAATGATCTTTAGATGAGTATCTGAATTGCCATCACTTTGGAAGTCCTTAAGGACTGGTAACAAAGCCTGTAAAACAAGGGCATGCTCCAGCCATAAACCTTTATACAGAAGTTGACTTCCCACAACCACAATAACAAAGTCATTGGGCACATGCTCCGTCTTTACTTCCAGATCCCTTTTTTCCAAAGCCATGGCATTATCAGCATCCCATGCTTCTGCAGGAGAACCCGGAATCACGAAGTAGTTTCCAGCATCACAGGCTGAATAAATCATCTACAAGATTCATCCGAACAAAACTAATCCTCAGAAAAATGCATTAAATTTTTAGTCATAAATACCAGACGCAGAGTATGGAATTTAGATTTTTAATTGAAGTTTAACAAAATGTGTACAGAATAGAATCTCCCATAAGCATAGCCGATGGCAATAACCCAACTCTCAAGGCCCTATAGTAAGTTCTTACAAAACAGGCCACATTGGTCTGTGTGCGTGTGCACATGCATGTGTGTGTGAGAGAAGGGGGGGATCAGGAAAAGCAGAAAAGACTACCGGCAGGGCATAGCTATGGAAGACAATCACTGTTGCATGACTGAAGACTTTTCTCCAGCTGTCAATAAGCTCATTCTGGCCACTCATAGCATAATGTCTCAAACGAGCAGCAAGTGTTTGTTCATGGATGGTCCATATCAGAGGTACATTTTTAAAAGGTTCCTGCAATAGACTGAAACAAGTAAAGTCATTCATGTTACTTTGTGAGATGATCATAATTTGTAACAGTAGGCCATTAAATACGTCTCTGTTTTGAAAAGAAAACCTTGAGGAGAGACAATAAAAAACATTTATTCAGAATTTTATCCTTTAAACGAAAATCTAGAAGTTAAAAAGAGTATCAGATGCATTTCATAATATGTAACTTCAGGTCAAATTTGCAAACAGTCATAAATAGTGATTGTCCTTGACAAGCAACTAAAATTTTAATGTTGCAATCCTACGGAATTCACTGAACCACATAACTAATATAATATCAACAACCAATCACCTCTAGATCTATACTTAAAAGTAATTGTATCACCATGCAGCAGTATTTATCAAAGCAAAAAAAAACCGATCTTGATGTATAAAGTATAAACTTTTCCATCCGACAAAATATCTACAAACTCTTAGGCAGCAGGAGTTCCAAGACAGTCCAAGAGTTACTCTGTAAATCTCCGGAATTTGTCTGTGGCAAATTCACATTGATCGATTCACCTATCTGTCCAATTGATCCCTCAACCATAGCCAAATTGCAATTGATCCTCAATAAGTTACATCAGTTATCAAAAAGCCATGACTGGACAAGCTTTTTTTTATTGATGAATCGTTATAGGATGTGACTGATAGAATTAGGCATCATGAAACAGTTTCAAGCTCAAGCAACCAGCAGTAAACAGTCCACAGGAAAATAGCAAAGTTCAGCATCAAAACTTGAAGTATTATCTATTTAGAAGATTATGTAGACTTACCAAGAGAAAACCCCCACAGATTCAAGAGAGTTCACAAGTATGCCATCATAGCTGCAAGCATGCAAGAAATAAAAGTCAGAAGAATTTTTTTAGGATTATGTCAACTGTTTCTAAAGTTGGAGAATTCTTTTATGGTTATTAGCATGAAAGTTAAATGCCATACTAAACCAAACCATAAAAAAAAACTGGCGACCTTGAACCAATTAAACTAAGAACGAATGCCAACATAAGAAAGAGCTACAATTAACTAAGAGGTAGTCCCACTAAATAATGAAGTAAATCTAAGCTTAAAGTGGTATAATATCATTACCACATCCTGTGTACCAAAAGAGAATAGGAAAGAAATTTCTTGCGGTGCCCATGAGGAAAGTCCCATGGGACAACAGCTTCAAAAGACTAAAGCCTTATTATACTTACAAGTTTCATAGCATCTTAAAGAAATTAAAACAGGAAGCTTACTTTAGCCAATCTATAGCAATCTTCGTGTTCTCACTGGGTTGCATTACATGGAGTGGAAACCCAGAATCTCTCCAAATAGTATGTACAGGACCGTCTTCAAAAGAGAATACCTACAGAGATTTAATACAATTCAGATAAATACTACTAAGGCCACCACATATGTCATTAAAAGCAGTAGTTTTAGAGAAACCACAACGTATATAAAGTTAACATCTAACAACAGATAACCAGTGTCCATGAAAGAAGCGAAGAAGCATCGCCACTTTTTTCTTCGCCCTGTTGTCAACATGGGATGCCTGATTTTTGGGGCCCATGTTCATTTAACAAATAGATGGAAGGAATAATCAAAATGCATAAAAATTGAGCTTGGAAAATTAAGACAAATATAAAGAGTTAAAGCAATCTCTCACTTCCTAACTTGGGCTCCTGCAGTAATTACAAATCATTTGTCAACATCGATGTTCAAATTTCTCTATAGGTTTACGTGAACAAGATCTTGAACACAACAGTCCCTAGCTGACTAAAGCTGCACCACCAAGAGTGATGAGAAAATTTACTCACGCACCAGTGGAACATCAGTATCTTATCCCTTTGTCATGTTGTACCAAGCATACATAAAATTGGGTGACAGAGAATCAGTCAACTGGCAGAGACTATGACTGGCCATTGAGAAAGCCACCCAAATAAATTAAAAAAAACTTCAGGCAGACAAAAAGAAGACTAGCTGTACATTGTCACCAGGACATTAAGGCAAAGATAAAGTGGAATTTGTTGTCCTTTCCTTTTTGGTTTTTCTTTTGTTAAACTTCACCTATCTTAGAAAGGTTCCAAACTCAAAGGACTTGACCAAAAATCCAGGTACTAGCACCCATTTGAATTCAGATTCACTTGCAGCAATTGATTCACTTGCAGAGAACTTCCACCAGAAACAACATTCAGAAATTCAAGCAACCGAGTTAGCTTTTGTTGACATACAAGCCAATTACATGAAATTTAAACAAACTGCTAACCTTCCCTTTAACACAACGACATGCAGAACATGCTAAGCAGGACATTAGAAATCAAAATAATCACCTCAATTTCATATCCTATCTTCCGCAATGCAGCTGATACAGCGATCATTTGTATTTGATAGGGATCAACCAACAAATTTGCAAACACCTACAAGTACGAGTCAAATTTACAAACAAGTAATGTGCAACTAAAACAGCTCTAAGACTAAACTGCGCCAGCAAGCTTAATAAACAAAACAACGACATAAAATAGGAAAAAATTTCGTAAAGCAAAAGAAGCAAAAAATTTGAAAGCAACAGCATACATAATCGAATTAGAAGTATAAACTACTTCAGAAATTAAAAGTGGATAAGAGATTGTATCTCACCATAGCAAGCTTGGGTTTTCTATAACCAATTCTCAAAACACTCCTTGAAGCAATAGAGCCATTAACCAGCACAGCATCATTTTGAAACTTGGCCAAAAGCTTTGATGGCTCAAATTTAATATCCTCACCAAAATCCAACCCACCAAACCCTTTCAAGAATGCCAAATCTACCGAACCAAATTCCTCATTCGCTTTCAAGAATTCCCCAGATTTCTCCATAATTGAACTAGGCAACATTATTTGAAAAAGAACAAGAAAGAAAAGAAACACAGCCACTGTACAAATCCATATTAGATAATCAAACTTCTTCAAAAAAATCAATCTTGAAAATCTTGATCTAGCCTGCTGCCTCTGACAGAAGCTCCTCCCCGTTGCTGATGATGAACGAAGTAAGTGGTGATCTTTCTTCAGAGAAATCCCACTCTCCAGAGAACCCATTTACCATCCCATCACCCAATAAAGACTCTAAAATAATTGCTCCCACTCTTCAATCCCATATAAACATCGATATAAATGCTGAAGTAACAGAGTCTTTTTATTGATTAATATACTTACATATTCAAGAGAACCCTTTTACAAACACATCAATTTGAACCCGAAACAGAGTAAAAATCAACAAAAAAAAAATAGACGTCTGGAGTAATGGGATTTAATGATTAATTAGTGCCGCTTGAATAGTACATAACGGAAGCAGTGGAACTTGATTAGATTAGCAGAGTTTGTCTTGTTCTTGCAACCAGTAACGAAATCAAGATTTCAATAAAAGTAGAAGATGATGACTTGTGAAACCATTACTACTTTTTAAACATCAAGACAGCTCAATATTAATGGATTGGGGTATATCGAAGATACAAGGAAAAGACAGCTAAATAAGAATAGGAAAAAGTTGTAAAATTCTTTTTGAATAATGGATGGAGGATTGAGAGACGGCCATGCGGGTCTACTCTGCTGACGTGGCAGTGGTTACGTCAAATATATCTACACTGTTACTGTGTGTTGTGTGTGAAAAAATCAGAGCGAGAGAGTGAAGGAGTTGAAATGACACGGGGATTCTGGGGGTGGCGAGATTTTGGGAGCGTAAAACTTGTGAATGTGAACTAGTAAGATGTCAGCTAAATATAGGGGATGAGATTATGAGAATCTAATATTATATGATTGGATCCTTCCTTAGGTTTGTCTCTCAAAATGGTAAAAGGGTTGGAACAAAGTCCCCAAGACAAATCTTAAGCTCAACTGCATAAAATAGTTTGACGCTAGATTAGGAGTGTAAATGAGTGAATGCAAATTTTAAAATATTACAATATTTGAACTTGACTGGACTTCGAAATATGTATTTGTCTAACTTTAATTTTAGAGTTTGAATTCGACTAGATTCATATTTGAGTTCGAGTTTAAATTTAAGTTGAACACTTAATGTTTTACAAAATTTATTTTTTACTTTAAATTAATAAAATAATGAGGATTACGCTCCATTATCCAAAGTTAGTAAATGTAAAATATGCAAATTATCTAAAGAGGACAAATATTTTATAATTAATTAATCTATTGATGAGTTTTCATACCGGGTAATTGGCTCAAGATCAACTTGCTAATTGGCTCAAGCTACCTAAGATAAATTCGTGTTCGATAAATTTTGAACTCGAGTCTACTCAAGATCAACCCGGTAATTGGCTCAAGTTGCCTAAGATAAATTTGTGTTTGATCAACTTTGAACTCAGGTTGAGTAGATCAATTTGGTTCATCAACAACCCTACTCTATTTCTAAAAAAAAAACAACCCTAGTCTAAATTGAGTCAATTGTAATTTAATTTATTTAAATTTTAAATAAACGACTCTAATATATGTCTGGTTGTTGCAATGCCTAATTTGAATGACGTTTGATCAAACTCATAAACAGGTTGATAAACTCAAGCTGAAGGTTTGAATGTCGCAATTGCCAAAAATTTATAAAAAGAGTTTGAAAGTTTAACTGCCTTCCCAGCTGTCTATGTGTTATATAAATTTCAAGTGTAAATTTTTAATAATAGTATGACATATCCATTCAAATCAAAAAATATATTTATTCACAAAAGTCATGAGTGAGTGAATATAACAAGATGAATATTCTATAAATACCATATTATATGTAAGTTGTAGGTGAAGGGACCAATTTTGCAATATATATATATATGTATGGATGGCAAATTGAATTATTCTACACGTTTTTCTTACATATTAGATAAATCACTCAAAATTTGAGTGCTAGATGGATTATTTTAATGCAAATGCTTATTGAATTGATTTTATTGATGCAAATTGAAATCAGTAACTAGACTTCACTAGTTTTTAATCCATATAATGCACGGGATACGCTCATAACGCAAAATAAAGTTTTTTTTTTACGTTGATAATTACAAAAATTAGAAAACCATCTTTCATAATGATTGATTGAGGGGAAAAAAAAAAGACTGAACACTTAACTTATACTAACAAATTTGAAAAGAAACGAAAGTCTCTGATAAAATAATTAAACTATATTTGGAAGTGTAAATATTTGAATGATAGAAAAAAGAAATAAAAATTTATTATAGAATGATTTTGAAGTTAGAATTTGTATTACTTAATAAATAGTAAGATTCTAAAATCAATAATTAAAATTATAATAATTACTCATTAAAGTACATACTATTAATAGATAAAAAAATATATAGAAAGTATTGATTAATAAATAACAAACTTAAGTAATCAACAGGGAATGTGTAACATCAATGAGGTATTATTTGAGAATACAGATATATAAGTAAGCTTATTACTATGGATTTAAGAAAAATGAAAAATAATAAAGCTAATGAAAAACTAAAAAGGTAAAATAGGAAAAAGATGTATGAGTCAATGTCACGTGAACACTGTTTTTAATGTATATTTTGTATATATTTAGTAGATTGTATTTTAGAGGCTAATTTGCAAACATTTTTTTTACACCAATTATCTAATTGACAAATTTAAAATGTACGAAAATAAATCATTTTTTTTTATAAAAAATAATATTACAGGGTAAAGCAAAGCTATGTTATTTATTATATTTTTAATGTATAAGAAGTCATTATATTGTTAGTTATTATTTTTGTGAATAATCTTTTGTTAAATTATTTGTCTTTATGAAGGGACACGAGTGTTGCTTATGTAAAGTAAGATGGGCAAAAGTGGTAAATTATAACACATATTGAATTGTGTGGTTTTTCTCAAAATTTCAAGTTTTCAATCAAGAACCTCGTAGTCAAACAACAGAATAATAATCCTTGAATTGGAGTTGGCTCATTCGCCCCCATCTAATCACAATCCAAACCAGCACTTAATCACGAACCAATACCAGATTTATTTTGTATTCATTGTTTTACTTCAACGCAAAACATTCAAGAGAAATTAATTTAGGTTTTGTTTGAGGATAACAACGTAACGTTTAATTTAATAAATGGAATAATTATTCATAGTCAAACATATTCCTGGCTAAAATTTTTCATGTTTATCTAGGAGTATATTGTTCTTTCACCTTATTATATTATTAATTAGGCATTTTCTGTTTCAACTACTTGTAAGTATAGGTGAGCTCCTCAATGTCAATGACATTAGTTTTTTTTTTTCTGGAAGAGTCACCAAAACAATAGAAATGCTGAAAAACATAAACAAATCTTTGATTCGATGTGGGAAGAAAGATGCTTTCTATAAATGCAAATTAAGTAAGTCTGAAAGATATGAAAGACAGAGGATGATAATATAAAAAGTTTAACGCGTTTCAATTTGTCAGGTCGAGAGGAAATGAAATATATCTATCTCTACAAATAATTAATACATCACATAAAATATATTTAAAATTTAAATAACACAAGGAACTCTATCAGAAACTTTAAAAAAAGATGTCTTTACATACCTAATGAATTCTATTTTTCTTTCTAATAAATGGAATTTAGTAAAATTTAATATTGTTTTATAAAAAATGTATCAATATACGTTTTAATAAAAATTTAGGTGGGAATTGACAATATTTTTGTGTACAGTTAAATAACATATCACGCGAAAAAATTTTAAAAACTAAATTACACGTGGAGCTCCGTGATGAACTTCAAAAATGAATTTTTTTACTTACAAAATGGTTTTTTTTTTTTCCTAATGTATCAGATTTGGAAGTTTGTAATTTCTTACACAATACGTAATTGAGTTTTGTTCTTTTCATATGAAGATAATTTTACATGGAATTGTATCAATAGATATTTCAGCTAATATATCTATACCATGTAGGAAAAGAAAATGAATGTGTACCAATAACAATTTTTACGAAAAATATTTTTACAATTTACTTATACCATGGTAAATATTATAAATAACAAAAGTTGCCACCAAGCATCTTCTTGTCCGCACTCACAAAATATCATTTTGCTTTAGAGTTTGTGTATTCTGTATCATAAGTAATGTGTGTGTACGCCATTAAAGGTGTGTAACACATTGCAAAATAGTCTCCCGGGCGGAAAATTTTTGTATGTATCACTTGTGGACTCTATAGTTTAGAAGAATCTATTTCATCTGTGGCTCACGCAGGGTTCACATTATGGCTCACTTAATTGATATGGTGACTTCTTGTAGAACACAGGGTTCACGGTCTCATCCGTAACCTTGGTCTATACAAGTATTTCCCCGAGCAATGTAGCCCATCCTTTTGACCCCTCTTATTATCTGACCTAAATCACAAAATAGACAAATGCCTACCTTAACATTCAAATATAACCATCTAGATACATAAGATGGAATAGTGTATATAGATATAATAAAAAACAGGTTGAATACGAAATATTGTATTTCGACTAGAACTCAGCACGACCCTATCTGAATCGATTTATATACATAATAATTATAAAATACATACACACATTTTATATTTTCTATACTTAATACCCAATAAATAATAATAATAATATGTGTGTGTATATACACGCACGTATTTTACACTTTCAATATTTAATACCTAATAAGTAATAATTATAAGATATATATACATATTTTATACTTTCAAAACGCAGACCCAACCTAACACATATCTGGACCTGGTCGGACCTAGATCTATGAAATCGAATGTTACACTCTTCAAGTAACGGGTCCGAATCCAAAACAATTTAACTTAGACGTGTCCATGTCTGACCCCAAAACATTCAATTCTAGTTCTAACCCAACATGTTGACACCTTTCATGCAGAGTGTGTGTGTCTCAGTGATAGAGTGCCAGAGAAAAAAAATCCCAGATTTGCGTCTAATTTAAAATTTTTCTCAAATAAACAACTGTACCAACAAATGATATACAGATATGTGATTTCCAACGATTTTTTGCGGGAGAAGGCATTCATCTCACAATAGATACCGCTCACAATGTTGGGGTTTTTACCGCGAGCGGCTGACGGGATGGCAAAGGTTGGTTTTAGGTTGAAGAGTTATCAAGGATTTGTTCACAACTCTCACAAGCGTTTGTAGTCCAACGGTTAGGATAATTGCCTTCCAAGCAATAGACCCGGGTTCGACTCCCGGCAAACGCAAAATCTCCCTTTTGACTTATTTTATTTGGCCAAGCAGCTGCCGTCAATCGATGCACATTATCTCCAATATTTCCAAAACTAAATCTTATCTCCTTAATTTTCATTTTTTTCCCAATCTCCTAATAATTTAAAAAACATGCAAATCCAAATTGAATTTTGTTCTATATGAGAAATCAAATGAATATCACCGGTGTGGAAGACAAAATTCTGAACTTATTTGCAGTATTTAGCAGTTACATTACAAATTACATTAAAATTGACGAAACTACAGAGTTACAGCATGAATGAGTAAATCTGATTTATAAAAAAGGAAAAATAAATTCTACTGGAAAAAATTAGATTACTACATACAAGATACAGGGGGGAGATTCAGGTCAGGTTGGTTGATAACCCCCCTAAAGCCATCAGAATGGTTAGTAACCCCCTTAAAGCCAATTGCAAAAATGCCGTGAGAGGCTGTGCATTGATATATTTCTCAACCTTTCAACCATGACAATCTGAAGCTGTCAGTACCGTGTACTCCGACAATTGTTAAGCCTCAAAAATATAAGGTGGAAATGTACCATCAGGTGGAGATTACAAGATGAATTGAGATATCATTTGCCAACCAGGACAATACTCCTAATCACATTATAATCTCCCAAGGGGTGACTCCAAGGCATAATCATCAACCAACCAGAGACCATAATCGCGAAAACGCTTTATCTTCTTCTCGAATCCAGTAATGTAGTTATTGTGAATAATGACATGCATTCCCTTAGTTTCCTGTACCCATGTTGGGTTCTTGAAATACAAACCACCCGTCGGGAATGCTGCCTGAGGAAGCAAATATAAGTCTACCTGCAGTGATTTTAAACCGGAGTTAGTGGTTTCTCTCTTTTATAGGCATAAAAAGAGTCCAAATTCTCAAAGTCATGGCATCACACATCCCCCCCCCCCCCCCCCCCCCCTCCTTTCTCTTCCGAACCACCACAAACCCAAAAAACAAAAAAATAAAAAAGGTCTCCACAACAAATGTTACCGAAACTGTCATTAGTTAAAAGGTACAGCAAACAGCAATACATTGTTCTGGATATATTATGAACAGGAAAAAAAATGACAGCAAGCTGTACTGAATTGAAGTTAAGGAACAGGGAACCATGTCATATTGAGAGTAATAAGACCAAAACAGACATTCTCGAAGGTACTCGAGCTATCAATAAAGCACCTTGAACAAGTTTCTAACAGCCAAGATCATACCAGTTGATTGAAAATGTAGGTGGTGAAAGAAAACCAACTATTTTCAGTTCTACAGACGCCAGAAAAAGTCAGAGCTGAACAGTTATACATTCTTTCCTTGAATAAAAGACCTTTGAATGCCTGAGATGCGAATCTTGGAAATATCAGGAGGACACTTTCTATGAAAAGATTAGAAGAGAAAGGGAGGGGTGGGTTGTAGGGAAAGAAGAAGCCAGGAGGGAAAAGCAGCAGAGAGAATCAAACTGTCATTTTCGGATGAGGAACAACAGTTTAGCAATCTGGAATATATCCTATTCTCAGTATAAGGGTAAGTTAATGACTGGGCGAGTGCCAGAGCTTGCTTCTTTGAAATGTTGTAAAGAAATTATACTTACATGTCAACCATGAATTTTGTCTTTTCTTCTGAAAACATATCTTTTTGGAATTTTGAGATAACCGTTGTATAAAAGAAATTAAAAATATTCACATTATTAGCAACAACCAAATCTATAACAAAAGAAAGGGTCTCTCCCACCCCCATGGGACTGGGAAAGAAGTTCGAGTTGAAATTCTCTGGGGAAGACCATATGTTTCTCACTAAACGAGGCATGACTACACGTAAATTGGGTTCTTTTTTTTAATGAATATGCCTCAACGTATGTAAAAGTGCTATACTGAATAGCGTCAAATGGCAGTAAGCAACCGAGAGGGCATAAAAGAAGGGACAAAATGTACAATCAATGCAAACTAATGCACACCTGTCCAGCAGTTTTGTTCAGTGCCCAGTTGAATGCAGGCTGGTCATTTGCTTTTTTCACTTTGGACCACGGCTGAGCCTGAAGCTCTTCAATCCACTTCTTCATGACTAGTTTCGCTTCACTGGTAGGTCGCAGATAAATCATGCAGCTGCATATGTAAGTACGGCCCTTTTTCCCAGGAGGTGGCAAATCATGAGAATGGTTCAGAGGTTTCACCTGGTCAACCCAAAGAAGAAAATCATGAAGCAGTGATTTGTCCTTTATTGTTAAGAATGCAAATGCAAAGTACTAAAAATTAGAAGAAGCAACACTTGTTATCAATAAGCTGGACTAAGTTTTAATAAATGAAGTTCAACCACGCATGATCTGGATTGTGAAAGACACGGCAGAACTTTATTGCCATCCAGAAATAACGACAAGTCCAAACTTTTAATCCAACTTCATGGTGTTATTAGGACTTGTTTTCCAAAACTTCAAATATTTATCGTTCCAAATCATCTTAATAAACGTTCTTTTCACAAGAATTTGAATCCAAAGGTTCATCAGATGATAGCAAACAAAATTTTTAATATAGAATCTCAAGAACAAAAATTCCAGTGATGCTTTATAGCATACAGTAAGTCCAACAAAAAAGAATAAAGGTGATAACCGCAGGAGGGACAAGATCATCGCAGAAATTTGAACAGAAACAATTGTTTTTCTTTTTTTAATTTTGAATTACCAAGATTTAAAAATCCACAGGAACTTCAAATTCCAGGAAATTGCTGAAAAGAACATTGGAGATCTACAAATATTGGTAGTCGTCACATCCTTTACTAAATTCTCACCAATAGAATGCACAATTGGATCCACTACACTCATCAACCGCTAAAAATTATAACGTAATAAGCTGCAGAGAATCTAGCACTAGTGGAGGAAGTAAAGCATCATAACAGAGGAAAACAGTGCATTCTTCTTCAGCAGATTTACCCCTAATCAATTAGTGTTAATGAAAAGTGTGCATCAACTATTGCTGTGTCTTGTGACAATAGAACTGAAGAATTAAAAATAATTGCACTGGAATTCAACATCAGAATTTGGGACACTTACGGCAGCCATATCATCAGTGAAGTACACATCATGCTCCCCTTGAAGATAAGGAAATGGATCTGCTAACCAAACCATATCAACATCATTGTACATTACATTGTAACCAAGCTCCAAAATTTGCAAAAGATGGCGGGGCCTTCTGGATGTAAAATTGAAGAACCCCTGGTAATCACATGGTTATTTCAAAATGGAAAAGAAGTTAGATAGTGCAATGCCAAATAAATTTAGTAAGAATTCACAAGGAAAGATTTAGAAAAATTTAATCTGTGGTTCCATCAAGACCCATCACCGCAAACAGCCGCTCCTGTCAGAGATGTGAAAATGGACTCCACCAGTTGTCTACTTAGAAGTCAGTTATATACTGAATTCTGAATTGAATATCCTATTTTGTTTTTCCTTGATCAATGTTTTTGTGTTATGCAATGAGATGTTTGAAATTCTGAAGTTCCCAGAAAAAGTAGCATTGGACATCAAATTCGTAGGAAGTGCAGAAAAGAGAGAGACGCAGGAAGGTGTATCAAACATGCATGGTGTTTGAGCAAGTTTGACTATACCACAAAAGCAACATATGAGCCTTGAAATTGAAAATCGACAATATCACCATCTGCAGTTAGTGTTGATATGCTGATCAGAAACTATGGCCAGACCAATAGTTAAGTGAGATCAGCTCTAACGACCGACATAACTAGAAATTCGAACCACAAATAGAAATTAGCGGATACTGTCACTAAAAATCACAAAAACAACAGGAAAAATACCCCCCCCCCCCAAAAAAAAAAAAAAAAAAACCAAAAAAAATGTCTTGAACCAGCTATAAACATCAAACAAGCACTAACTACAACCACTTTTTTTTCACAACATTAGTTGTTCGTGTATCGACCAAAACTATGACTTAACATCTCATCATCATGTTTAAAGTTATCAATCTAATCCAATCCTATAAGCCCAAAACCCAAACAGAGGGAAAAATTAAAATAATCCCAAAAATAAATATTACACAAATTCATACCTGAGAACCAAACTTGTGAGCAGTCTGAGAATCCAGTGCAGGAGGGATGAGGACAGCATGGCCAGGCCACTTCTGATTAACCTTAAACAAAGTGGGACAGTCCTCTGCAATGACCAGCACTTGATCATGGTGCTTTTGCCTGACAATACTAATCAACCAGTTATTCAAGAATGGCAAATAAGGCTCACTCACAGCACACACAATAATAGTGTTGTTCTTTGCAACATTGGCAGCTGCCTCAGAGAGCGTGTAGGCACGCCACTTTGATTCAGAAACAACTTTATTATTAGCACTAGTCAAACTGAAACCACTGCTAAAGAGGCCTTCTTGTGGGATTTGAATCCAAGGGAAGAGGATTCCCAGGACTATGAGGAGAGAGAGCAGAAGGATAAGAGATGCACGGTTGAAAAGAAAGCTGGGCTTTTGGTTATTTTGTGGAGATCGAGGGAACAATACATTTTCGTCTGTGAGAAGGTTGTGCAGTGGCCTTTGGTGCAGAAAAGATGACATTTTTTTGCTTTTTTCCTTTTCTTTTCTGTTCTTATTGGTTGATGGCGATTAGAATTCAATACAATCAAGATTTCTGGGCCGAAAATTTTCTGTGTGAAAAGGCTTAAGAGGGTTTTGTTTTTATTACTTTTTTCCCCCCCTAAAAAATGCACTGATCAGAAGCCAGATCTTAGCGAGGAACAGGGTGAGGTTAGGAGAATCTACCGAGATCAGGAGGAGGGTCCCGGTTTTTAACGGGGCAGTCTTTGTATTTTGATTGTTTGTCTTAGCCTAAACAGTTGCGGCCCGTTCTTTTGATTCTTTGGCTGGGCTGATTTGTACGCAGACAAAATATTTTCTTTACGTTCTTTATTTATTATGCATGTCAACTCAGGAAAAAGAGTTTATCTTTCATTGAAAGGGTTAAAAACTAAAATTGAAAAAGAAAATAACAAAGAGATATCATCTACCATGGATAACAAGATTGGGAAAGAGAAAAAGCATGTTACCTTACCAGACGGTGGATATCGACCTTATTCCATTTCCATTTTGTAGGTCCAGCATACACAGAAGCTTTGTCACTTTTATTTCTGATTATCTTGTTCAAAAAGAAAACTTGATCCACTCCTAGTCAAAACTTTCAAATTTCTAGATTCTTGGAGACCACTGTTGGTTAATTTATGGAACCTAATGGTTTGAATTTCCTTCAGCATAGATGTTTGTTCTATTGCAACGAAGGAATTCTTCAGACTGCATTTAACGTTTTTGTCTTCTTTTATCTTTGAAAAAATCCAATTCAAGGACTGGAGGAGATCCTAGAAAAAGAACCCGAGAAGCTCAGGAAATAGAGCAAAAGTGGTTCAAAGCGACAGGCCTTAAATAACAAAACCATGAGGTTTCCATGACAACGAGCGAAATATCATGACACAAGACTGACATAAAACTTCGAGCAGTTGAATTTGATTGGCATCTCATGCTTTTTAGCAGATTCTCAAATATTTCCTTGAAAACCTGATCGACATATCCTCTGAAGACTTCAACACAACATTGACATCTATTGACAATGCGTTTAAATATACAGACATAGAAGAGAACAGTGAACATTTTTAAGCCACCATAAAGCATTCAGCACCAAAGCTTAATTAATCTGCGGACGGCAGCTATACAATGATCGTTCCAGGCCATTTGCTTGATAAGCAGATACCAATGAACATCTTCCCTACTCACCAAATATACACCTTCAGCTTGTTATTAATGTATGAAACAAAGGATCGTACGACGCAATAAACTTCAATGATTAGTCGAGCAATGTCAGGAGAATCCAATCACCATTAAGTGCAAAAGATGACAAGCAACTTCCCAAGGGTCGTGTGAAATTCACAAATAGCTTCTTAAATTCTGTCAACTCCTTGAACTAGTATTCACAAGACAGTACTTGTCTTCAGTTTTAGTGTCTTCTGCTTGACAAAGAAGGCTGATAATATGCTCTTGCTCCGAGCAGGTACACGAACAATCTCCCGCGTAGTTTTGTTATTGAAAGATCTAAATGGAGTCATGGGTTTTGAGCCATCTTGGGCATCCTGCAATACATAACTCCTCAACCAATATACTACAGTTTCTAACCCATCCATCATGATTATGTAATAGGAGAAAAAAACATATAATAGGCAAAAGAATAACTTCACATATCTAAACATGCACAATACAATTGAATGAAAGGGCAAAAAGAGAAAACAAGCAGCAAGTGGGCACATAGTTGCAGCACACACCCAAAGAGAGAACCAACTTTATTATTTTGGATTGTTTAAACAGAAGTATTGTATTGGGTTTTTTCCCCCTCTTCCTCTTACAGACTTCCAGCCCCTTTCTCTCACTAACACCTCAGACACTTTACAACCTCTCTCCGAAACTCCTCCCCATTTTTGCCTTTTCATTTTTCAACGTTAAAATGGTGAATTTCAACAGAAATTTTTTACTGACTGACTTGTTAGTTGCTATTAAAAGATTTTTATATTTGTAAGTTATTACCTAGGTATTCAATTACATATTGCAACTTTCTTAATAATTTATCATGCTGTTTGTGTCTTTGAACTCCAACATAACTAGAAAAATGATTAATGGTACTGAAACTTGGTTTGTGGCATATCATGTATATTTTAAGTGATTGCACATGTGATTGTTCGTTGTGATCTTCACGGCCGTTGACCCTGGTGGAAACGTTTGTCTGGGAAACTAGTAGACACATGGAATACCAGTTAAAGTAGGGAATGATCCTGTCGGCTACTCATACAGTCATAAAATTGACTCTTAGTGAAAAGATTTGTATCCGTTACTGTTAAATACCAATGACATATGGCATAGGAGTCAAAAAATTGAGGTACATAACACGAATGAAACACAAAGGACTTGCCCAACAATAACAAAAAATCTACAAAAGTGATGGAAACCATAGAAAAGCATTGCAAGAATCCAAAAGATTGAAACTCAAAGATAATCAGATATGCGCTCAATGAAATCAAGAATGTTTGAGTTCCAGAGCATTCCATAATTACCTGTCGTGAGATGCCTAATGTCTGTATAGCTAAAGTTGAAGCAGGTCCCACACTTGGCGACTGAGAATGAGGTGCTGGGGATTTTACCCGGCCACTCTGTTCAGCATCTGCTAAAACAAAAACCAAAAACCAAAAGCCAAGAACCAAACATAAAGTAAAATATCAGTGTATTAATATATTGGAAGATGTAACGTCAACCAAGAGAACAATTCTGAGTGAATCCTCTGCCTACCTAACAAATTGAATGCGACAGAACTTTTCCCAGAACTTTTTGAGACGTCAGAACTGCCGATTTCAGCAAATTTCATTTAAGCTTCAATGAAAAGTTCAGCTGGAAAGTAAGCCTATATACAAGATAAACTCAACAGACTAACCTCAAAGACACTCGTTGGGTTCCTTTCAAGGAAGACTTGGTGTCTGAAGCTAAATGCCACGAAAGAGTCTTTGCTGTGGGGGTACCTGAAGTTCAATGTGTTAATCACCAATAAATGTTATCAAAGGCTCAGCCAAGACTGATGTAATAAACATCCGTAAGCAAGCCATCAGTTACCTGAAGGATAAAGACGCAGTTTTGTTTCAATTTGTTGCCTGGGATCCATCTGAATATGTGGACTAAAATGTACCTTCTTGCTAACAGGATCTAGCAAGGAAGCCAACATGAGAATAATTTTGATAACAAGAGTACAAAATGATATTCTGACATCAGTAAAATAGTAAACGTTTTGTGAGTACTTAATCTTGAGAACTCATACTCGGTAAAGTATAATGCTTGTGATGCCTTGGAATGATTGCCAATAACTGCTGCTGCCTCAGACCTTCCTTATCCGTGTATGTTTGGCATGTTAGAAGTTGCTTACCAGGAAAAAGAAAAAAATTTGAGTGTCTACAATTTCGAAGTCCTAATAAACTAGCCACTTAACGAAGATAAGATTATCAAATTTACCTGGTTTATACATGTGATCTTTAGCTCCATGGACGAAATATCCATGGTATGTTGATCAAGAACGTCAGTCAATTTGAAAGCAACAGTCCCCAAGTGGTCAACTGCATTCACAAGAGCTCGAACAGCATAGTCTTTGAGGTTATCAAGTATCCTGATACAGAAACCAAATTAAAGGTTTAGCAAGACACAGATGATGAAGTAACAAGAATTTTGACAAAAATTTCATTACAAATAATCAAATTTCAACTTGTTGACTTTGGTTTATTAACCCCAAAAACGACAATGGAAAAAGTTTCCAATTGTAATTTGCATATGCATAATCTCACTCTCACGCCAAAGTGTACCACAAAAGAAGAAATACAGAATCTCAACTCATAAAGATTTTCCATTAGGACCAAACAACCAGAGAATTGCATCGAGAAGACGATAGCCGCAGTTATCATACATTTGTTTCTGCTCACTACGAAGATAAGACTTTTCACAATATTCAGCCGCAGAATAAAGGTGAGGCCTTAGGTTCTTGAGTTCCTGCAATAGCAAGAATAGCAAAACTAAATTCAGGTTATAACATGATGTCCATAAAAGATTAGACACACACACACACACTCACAAAAACCATGTAGAAGAATCGACTGAATATACATGCATTAAAAGCCAAGCAATTAATTTGAGACAAATCAGACATACTTTAATGTTTATTGTACACTCTAACAAGCAAACCAGATTTTTAAAAGATAAAAAATAATTTAAAAAATGCAAAATGAACAAAAATTGCATGTGTGATGCTCAAATTTGTACTAGCCTTGGATGCATCACATCAATTTGAGCTTGCTTAATCTAAAACATTTCTAAAAAGAAAAATAAAAAATCAGTTGTAAAAGTCAACCAAAAAGTCACTGCAAATCAATATCCATATTCATGCAGCAGCATGGACTGATGCATATGCATTTATCGTACGCAAAACCAGATCTGATTTAGCAGAAAATTAGTGAAATATTTTTAAAAAAAAATTAAAATAAAATATTTAAATAAGTGGACGGACCTGTAAAGCCTTGACGAAACTCTTGCTTCGCTCCATTGACAGCTCATCGTAGGTCATCGCCGGAGGCTTCTCCGCCCCGAATCGCTCCACTTCCATTCCCAGTACACACTGTCTTCTCTCTCTCTCTCCTTTTTTTTTTTCCTAAATGATTTTGAATTTAAATTTTCGTATTTTACGAGCAAAGCGTTTAGTAGAAGAAGCAGTTCGGGGAGATGCGAGGCATGATGATGATGAAGGTGATATTGGGAAGGGATTTCAAGTTGAAAACGACGTCGTCCTTTATATTAATGCAAGTAGCAGTACAACTGTACAGAATTTATTGTTTACTGTAAAGAGGCGGTTGAACCGAGCGGTGGCCCCCGCGGACGTCGTTCTCCCCCTTCGGACACATTGGTTCGGAGCTGGATATTTACTTTAATTAACACTTTCGCCACTCAATCTCTCTCTGGCTGCTAAGCATCCATGCTTTTGTTTTAATTTCCACCCCATTTCTAATTTTGGACTAAATTATTTTTTCTTTTGATGGGATAGCCCTTCTCAGGGGAAGGGGAGCAAATTAAAAGCACTTCACAAGAAAGACTAATGGACATCATGTCAAATTGCGTACTACAAAACAGAAATAATGAATCAATCAAAAGAGTTAACCTCCTTGAAGTATCAGGTAATAGTTTTGCAGATGAATTTGCTAATCAAATGAAGCATCTAACACACACCAGTATAAAGCTCGCTTCTGATGATTTACAGCATCTTACATTATGTTTCTAAAACTACTGGTACAAACAAACGATCGAAGTAGTGCTTCTTGTACTATACACAAGATTTACAGTCATACAATAACCATATGCCACACAAAGGAATCTACTCCAGCTCAAGTGTTGTACTGTTACCACTGCTATCAGCTGCAGCCAACGGAAGAGTCTAGTCAGACACGATGAAAGGCTAAGCTGAGTCTCCAATGATGAATTCATCTCCTTGAAAGTATCATGGCCTGAATTATTCTTGTAGGTAAACAACTATAAAACTTTAGTTTAGCAGGCAGCCAAAATTGATCAAAATTTTAGGCTACTTGTATACTACGATCTACTCATTGATTCTGAATCAGCTCCCTGAACCCCAGTCAAGAGCGAAGATACATAATGCTCGACCCCTGTAAATTTCACTGGTTGTAAAACATCCTTGATGGAAGAAGATGTGGTCTCAAAACAAGTTGGCTTTGGAGTCGAGGGACAGCCAATAGACTGAATCAATTCCTCAACAGCAAGAACTCGGAACTTCGGGGGTGTGTGTAAAGCAATGTTGTGGACTTGGTGCTCATATATCTTCCCATTCTTGTCGAGTTTATACTCAGAAGTACCATCAAATCGACCATGACTCTCCCATGGAACTCGAGGGATGCCATGAACAGTCCAACGAACCATTAACATGTTGTCCACAGGCTGCCATACACTGATGATGTCAATCCACAAGGCTCTGAAAAATATTCTGCCATGGAATCTTAAACCCCAGAATATTGATTTGTAGTTTTCAATGCCAACAATCGTGTTGAGTGGATCTTTAAACACTATGTCATCCCTAGAAGTAGATGAAGAAACAAGAATAAAAAAATTTGTTTAATAACAAACTTTTTTTTTTTTTTTTTTTTTTTGAGAACTTACTAACAAACATTGAAGTAAGCAATTACACCTATTACAACTTTATGCACCATAAAACAATTTCACAAAGATTCCTCCAAAGTCACACAATATTCAGGAAATGCATAATAACTGGATTTCAATCTTGGACATGTACAAGAAACACAAAATTGGGGCAACTTGCAGAACTAGATTGTATCAGACTTAGTCGAGAACGGCTCCCCCTGACACTCTTCCAGCACATTAACGTCCGTGAGAATTTGATTAAAAGGATTATTTTTCAGTCATTATTTCCTTCAAAACCAATCTACATGTAAGAATTTTCTATCTCCATTTTCGTTTTCATGATTTCTACCAAATTTGTTTCTACGATATCGATCCAATACACTGAGACCCCCCTGCGGTACTGTGACTAACAGATATCACGACTTTAAACCATTTACGCATGAAATGAGCAAGATAGACTATGTGATTCATCCATTAATATTGAAATACAACCTAAAATTACAATTAGGCAGTTTCAGCGTATCTAGGGGAAGACGAGTTCTAATAAAATGATCATTGATCAGACGAGTTCTGCCAAGATACACCATTTATTTACAGGAAAACTCACTAGCCAAATGTCCAGAAGCCTAAAATTTTTATGAGATCAAGTTCCAAGCCGAGGATTAAAAAAAAAAAAAAATCCATTTTGACTCTATCTAGAAAACAAATTCAACCAAAAATAAAAATGCAAATTTCAGATCTACAATCAATGAAATTCAGTATGGAATATAAACTAGCCACCTGTATATATCGAAGCTAAGTTCCTTATAAAACAGGGCCGGGAACTCCTCACGGAGGGTGCGAATAGCATAACCCTTATTCAAATGAAAATTCCGCTTCTCCTCTTCCTCCTTACTCGGTTTCGAAGACGGAGCCGTACTCGGCTGCTTCACGGGAGCTGAGAACTGGCCGACACCATATAGTAATCCTACATTTCTCCCCAAATTCAAACCTTTAGCCTCTTCCGAATCCTTAACGCTTAAACAAACCCTAACCCGAACAGCTCTTTTTCCGCTTCTAGAAATCACAACATTTCTAGGGTTAGTGTGAGAAATAACCCTAGCCGGAGTTTCACAACAGCGGCCGCAGATAGAGGATACTTCCGGCGATATAATGAGAACCATCGGACCTCCAAATTTCTGGGAATCAAAAATGAGAAAAATCTGTAAAAGGCATTTTTTAAAAATTCTTTTCCTTTTTTTGGGATTTTCTTTCGGTATGCGAATATTCGAGTATGTCGTTTGTCGGAAAGGGTAGACGGAAAACACAAAAAGGGTTAAAAAGGGGGGGAGGGAAATAAAAGAGGAGAGGGGTCCAAATTTGGATAAGTTTTTGTATTGGATAATTGGAAAATTATGAATTATCGGTTAATTATTGAGGGAAAAAATTTGATTGGTTGATGTAATACTTTTCTGAATGGACTGATGGAACACGTTGGGTTGGTTTTGTTTTCTAATGAGATATTTTGTTCATATTAGGCCCTAACATTGGGCCAGCCCATATTTTTAGCAGGCTGACCGGATGTGCAAAAGTCCAGCAACACAGTATCTTGCTTTTATGCTAGTGATCAGAACACAAAGTCATCTTAATTTCATTGGCCAGAGGTTGTGCACATCTGACCAACCAAACACAAAGAAGCACCCAATAGATGGTGTGGCAAACATTATCGTCTAGTCACACGTTAATAATATCTTGCTTTCTAGATGCCCGACAAAAATAATAGACTCCTTAATTTCATTGAACCAGTCAATTACATAGATTCACCGAATGAAAAACAGACAAAAATGTTAGACTCCTTAATTTCATTGAACCAGTCAATTACATAGAATCACCGAATGAAAGACCGACAAAAATGTTAGACTCCTTGATTTCATTGAACTAGTCAATTACATAGAATCACCTGAGGAAAGACGTGTTAAAGTATTGTCATTCAATTTTATATAAAATATTATTACATCTTAAAAAAATTTTATTCGAGCCGAATCGAATATTTTGTGGCGGCGAATAAGATAGAAGCAAGAATGATTTAGGTTTAGATGGTTCGTGTAATGGGGGTCCGAATTATCAACTCATGGACACTCTGGAGTCTGGAGATGCGCTGAAGAATAGAACCGATGCGCTGCAGCTTATGTCATGAATAACAAACACATAATTTGGGACTTTAGGTTTATAGATGATTTTCGGAGAGTGCAGCTGATGACCTGAACCATATAAATAAACTATGTGATAGGCATCTATGATTTCATAAATTGATTGGTTTTATTGTATGCAGAGTTAAATATGAAACAAGCTGCTTATCAAATTTCAACGATAATTATTACTTTGGTATCTTCTTTACTCTATTCATGGACAAAAAATCTACTGACCATAAATGAAAGTGAAGGTAGTCAAGTAGGGGTTGTTGGAGTCTGCAAATCACAGTCAATAAAAACGGTACGTGTCGCATAGGAAGTTGCCTGTGTGTTGTAAAACCCTGGGCCTCTGTTTTGGTCCAAGAAAGCAAACGAATCGAGCTATGCTGTCTAGATTCTATAGGAACGTGAGCTGGTGGTAGCTAACATAGCACGTCTCGTCTCTGGGGTCAAAGTCAATCCTCGTCTGGGGCCTCTTGGGAAAAACTGTTCCAAACGAAATGTAGGAGAACGAGTGGAATTGACTGAAGTTTGATTAATGTAATTGCCAAACTTGTTCATTACTGGCAAATTGTCAAGTTTTTAACCTTGAAGAATAAGTAGAGACTACAGAAGCTCTGGAAATATAATAGTCGTAAAGTGCTAACACATTTTAGTTTGCATTTCATGCACAGTAAATTTAGTAGATATCAACCAACGAATAATCAAAGATAACAGAAATGTACGGATCTACTGATTCAGGGATGTGTATCCTGGTGCGTGTGTGTTTGTGTAATGAGAAGATCTGAAAGGAAGTTTAGCATCCGAAATACAAAAACATTAGAATGCAAAAGTGCAAGCAAAAAGTTCGCTCTTGCGTTCTTCTTTTTTCCACTTTTCCTTCTTTTTTATTTTTATTTCTGAATGTTTTCCAATGGTAAAATAATGGAAAGGACTTGACCTACATGGAATAAATTTGAAATAACGAAACAAATAACAATTTTGGTGCATTTTTGACATCCTCAGCCGTGAGTGTTTACAGCCTCCCAGAGCAAATTCTTTGGAACAGGGTTGGAGATATCGCGGGCCTGCAATGCAGCAGCCCTGAGAGTCTTGAGTGTTGTCAAATTGGCCTGAATGAAGCCAAAACTTCTGTAAGGCAAATTGTGCTTCTTGCACAGGTCCCGGACCACAGGTGAAATTTTCCTCAAATGGCACCTTGGCAACCTGGGGAACAAATGATGCTCAAGCTGGAATTGCAATCCGCCGTAGATCCAATCCATCCAAGAAGAGCAAGAAATGTCTATGGTGCCACTAGTCTGTTTCTGAAACCAATCATTTCCCTGAGGTGCTCCCACATAAGTGTTCGCCGCAAAATGATTCAAACAGAATTGAATATGTTGAAATGAAGTAATGAAAAAGCTGGTGAGGACAAACAATATCCTTTCGTGCCCATTTGGAAGGCAGAAGATCAACAGAGGAAACCAAGTCCAGAAAACAAAAATGCCCAAAATGTTCAAAGCTCTATCAGGCACCTTTCTCTTGGAGAACAACAATAAGAACGTCTGAAGATAAAGATTCACCCTTCCAACGATCATTATTGGGTAAAAGGTGAAATGCTGATAACTCACAAAAAACCTCGCCAATGAATTGAAGGTCAGCTCTCTTCCATAAAATTTTGAAGTCAGGGATCGGAAAAATCTCTCAGATACTGCAAAAACTGGCAAATGCTGAAGATCAGGATCATGATCAAGGCTATTGCACGCAACATGGTGGGCGTTATGAGTCCATTTCCACCAAGCAATGCTGATGCCAGTAAGACAATTACCCGTGAGGATTTGAGCCAATTTATTGAATCCTCTAGTAGACATGATCTGATAATGTCCAGAATCATGACCCAAGAAAGTCACTTGCACCCACGAAAACCCCAACAATGCTCCACAAAACATGTGCGTCCAGAAATTGTTGCAATACACCACACCATAAACACAAATAGAAAACATCAACGCAACCAGGCCGAGGGAACAAATCACCCCGTGGCCTTTCTTTTCAAACATACCAGCTTTTGTAAATTCATTAGCAAGTTTCCTGTAATCTTTGGACACGTCAGATACCTGGAAATCTTTAACATAGTAACCGGTAAAAAATTTGTCAAGATATTTCCAGGCGCTGCCGGGATGAAAAGCAATGAATGCATCGGTAACATCTTGGCCAGCCAAATCCAAGAGGGGCACATCTCCACCCGGATGGTCTTTAAGCCAATTTGTGAGATTGTAGACTTTTCCATGAATGGAAATCCACAAATCATCAGCCTTGTTGTGCTTCTTAAGATCTTCAGCCGTGATGTACTTCTTGACTTCCTCCATTGTTGACATCAAAGGAAGGAAATTGAATTAATTCAAAACCAACCCTCTAAAGATTAATTGTTCAAGGGATGGTTTGAAAAATGATCAAAACAAAGCCAAAGACTAATAAAGTCAAATAGAAAACCACAGCTTTTACTTCTACCTCTAGAAATTGGAAGAATTAATAGACATTATATTTGCGTTCAAAACCATTCCTGCCCACGGGGAAGCCGCCTAAGGTGGTAATTGATTAAGGTTTGTACTCAATAACGCGTGAGGTGGTCGTTGATTGAGGGTTGGACTCTATACGCGTTGGATTTAATAAGTGACCGTCGCTTTAAGTCGACTCCTTTTCTACGTCAGTAGATGAGATTGAGGTGCTCAGCATCTGTTATACAACACCTGTTATATCTTGGCGTACAAATTTATCTGCAATCAATCTATCATCATTCAAAATCAAGGCTTTCCAAAAAGAAAAAAAAAACAAAATACACTGATAGTTATCAAATAAATTTTTGTATAAAGTTATCTGAAGTTATTCTTTTATTGGAGATTTTTGCATTTTCAAGATTTGAAAATTGATAATAAAGGAAAACATTAATCTTGTTCTAATTGCTTGATTGAAGGAATCCATCTATTGTGCAATAGTGAATAGGAATAATTATTCTAAAAATTCTTTCCTCATGTTCTAGAAAGGAAAAGATTTCCTTCCTGGGTAATATGAGTTGGCCAATATTAATGAGGGAAATATATGGATAAGACGAATCTTTTTAAAATGAAAAAATTGCACTGACCTCCTTCCAGATTATTATGAATTTCCTTCTCCCTTTAAAAATTACCTTGTTGAGGATTAACCTTCCAAAATAATTAAAATACTTTTCTACGGAAATAAGAAATTAATTTATGGGACAAGAGCAATAACATGTGATTTTCAAGGATAATATACACATGTACACGCATATATTAGCCTACTAGAACTACAATTTGTCAATGCCAAAGTAATGAGGCTCTTTCTTTCAGAAAATATCAACAAATTTTTATCTTGCTACTAGTCTATTGTGTGTCGCATTGGAATTTTGCTAGTATATATTATGGTTTTATACATTTCTTAAACTACTTGATACTTCTCACATGGTTCTCTAAATAATTATATGTACATTTCCCTAGCCAAAATAAAATAAAATGTCTTCCCAAGAATTAAGAATCTATCAAGAAAATTAGATATGCATGCTCACCTAATTATACCACCCTTAATCCTTGTTGCCTTACTGCCTTTAATACTGAGTCCTATGGCATTTGCAGATCCTTGTAGCCATGAACGCCCTTTCGTCAATGTTTTAAAAATCGGACCGGTCAATGAACCGGAAAGAGGTTCAGTTTACGGTTGGACCGGTCTGATCTGGGTTCAATGTTTTTTTTCTCTTTTTTTAATTTAATTTAATGTATAATGTAATAAGAACTAATAGATATACCACACCTTGTTAAATTAGCTAGCCCATCAATTATTTGAATATATTCAAATATACAAGTCAATAAATATATTATATTTGAAAGAAAATTTATGAAATATTCTATGTCTATATAAATTAATTAACACATAAAATGGCATTACAAATATAAAACATATAATAACTATAAAAATAAGTGTATTGGAAAAAAATACGGATAAAATAAATATTTTAAAATTCACCACTTAAGTACACTATTATAATTTTAAAGATTTTAAAAATATAAAAAAATGTAGGCCGGTTCGAGTAAAAATTTACAAGATTTTAAAGATTATATTAACTTTGTATATAGACCGATTCAAGTAAATGTAATTTTTTTAAATAAAAAATTTTTTCCCTATTTTTTAAGGTAGGTTCGCATACTCAAATGATTTTCAAATTTCAATTTGATTATCTTACTATTAGTTTAAATTTATATAGTTTCTTAATTTTCTAGTTTTTTTACCGTTTTTCACAACAACTAATGAGAGGTAATTTCTAACAATTTTGTATCAATCAAGAATTTGATTCAGAATTTCTCGAAAGAGTCTAAACTGTATTTAAAATCGGTTATCAGATTTTAACTTTAGACCTATTCTCTCCAAAGAAATTTTATTTTTGATGTATTGGACTATTAAGCGAGTCAAATTGAACTCTATACAGTAGTCTTATTATTGAATAATGATTAATCATAATTCAAAAATTAAAACAGATGACTTACAAAAATACCAATTTAAACATTTAATTAGTAGAATGTTTTGGGATAAATGAATAATTAAACAATTTAGATTAAAGGACTAATCTTAGTGGGAGAGATTTTTAAAAAAGTAAATTCAAGATTTTTTTAATATAATGAATTCGGACGGCAAGATAAAAAAGGTAAGAATCAATTAATTTCATTAAACACGATTAATAAAAGAAACAAATAAATTAAAAGGTAAGAATCAATTAAATTCATTAAATGTGATTAAAGACAATAAAGAAACTAAAAATGTAATAATCAATTAACTTCATTAAAATGATTAAAGGAAAACTAAAGAAAGAACAAATAAAAAGATTCCTAATATTAAAACAACAAAGGTGTTGTCGCTTGGGTGGTAAGCGTGCAAGAAAGTTGAGAACATTGGAGCAAAATTTTTTTGAAAAGCCATGGGTTTAATGCAACAGGCGGGATGGACGATCCATTTTACAAGTAAAATGAGGTACGACCAGACAACTGACGATATCTATTAATATCTTTTTTTAGAATGTTGTTATGCCATTCACTAACAGAAGGCCCAAGCTCAGTTATAATGCAACAGGTGGCGGGCTGGACTTAGATCCAGTACAAGTAAAACTAAGGGTTGCGTGGGCCAATGCCATATGCTAACGAAAGGCCCAAGCTTAGTTATAAGCAAATTGCAAAAAATTAACGATTCGGCGGTTCAATCACGATTCGCATGGTTGGACCGGTTCTTGTCGGTTTGTGAAGTCTACAGCGCTTTTTGAATAATCGGATCAGAAGCATGGCCAGTTCGTTGTTCAACCGATCGAACTGTAGGTTCAGTCCGAGTTTAAAAACACTGCCTTTCATTAGTTCTTGTGATGCGATTTTAGCTAAATTTCATTGTGCAAATAAATGCCTTAGTATATGAAAAATACATAAATTGAAAGCAAAACAATTAAGGGCTTGTTCTCAATAGCTTTTGATTTTTATAAAAAATAATTTTAGAAAAGTTAAAAATTAGTTACTTCTGATTTTAGCTTAAAAAATCTAAAAATATAGTAAAAAAATAGTTGAGAACATCACAATATAAATTTTAAAAAAATCAGAAGCTAAAATTATGTAGAAAAATAAGCTATTGAGAACATGCTCTAAGTATTTTAGAATTATTTCAGATTCTATAAGAAATTGGTATTGGACCATTGGTATTCGTAACTTCTGAATTTATCACCTCCATTTTTTTTTTTTTTGAATTTATCACCTCTATTCTAGATCTTTTCAATTGTTATTCAGCCCAAAGAGAGCATGGGACTACTGCTTTCTAGGATCAAATCCTCAACCTCATTTTTTTAGCCCCTATCAAGACCCGCTCGTGTATTTTTGCCAAATCTATCAGAAGTCTATTCTTCTACATGATCCTATGCAACTTAAACATTAATATAACTGGTGGCTAGCTTTGTTAAGGAGCCAAGCCATTAAATCAATATGGATAATTATGGATAACTAGCAATTAAAAAGTAAATTTATACTAGTGATAATTCTAATAATTTTTAATTCTTAATTAAACTAAATCTACTATGTAACTCTTCGCTTCTCTTCTCGGTTTCTTATCTTTTTTACTCAAAGTAAGCAAAAAAAAGAAAAAAAGAGGAAGAAGGCTGATTCGTATCAATACTAAATAATCAGAAAATTTGCATCGGTGGCCATATCATATCCTAGACTCAATACAATCTTATCTTCAATTCCCAGGTAATCTAAGCACACTTATATTTTCTTCTTAGATTTCGAGAGGAACTTAAGTAAATTGTGAGACTTGTATTGAAGATTACCATTCTTTTGTTTTAATATTTTTTTTTTGGCAATATTCTAATGCCTATGCTTTTGTGGAGATCGTATTAGATTGCATTCATAAATTATTAAAAACAAGTGATTAAAGGGACCTGGAAAAACAGAGAGGACAATATAGATTTTTGAGGGATTGGAAGGAACTGGGTATGACTTTTGTGGAGGTTGTAGTAGATTGCATTCATAAATTATTAAAAATGAGTGATTAAATGGGAACCGAAAAAGGCTATGAGGGCAATACAGATTTTTGAGTGATTAGAAGGTACTGGAAGCCAGGGGAGAACAACACAGACTGTGTTCATAAATTATTAAAAACAGCTTATTAGAATCAATCGAGAGCTGAGAAGAGAAAATCTTGGTTTTATAATTTTAATAAATGCCTTGTAAGTATTTAACTAATTCATAATATCCTCTAGTACAATATGGAAAAATTACGCTACATGTGAAAAGAAAAAAAGGTTAGTTTTATGATTTTAATAAATGTCTGGTAAGTATTTAACTAATTCATAATAACCCCTAGTACAGCATACCTTGTAAGTATTTAACTAATTCATAATAACCTCTAGTACAACGTACCTTGTAAGTATTTAACTAATCCATGATAAACTGTAAGTACAACCTGGAAAAATTAACTACGCTACCTGTATTTATGTATTATGTGTACAATTATATTGGATATAGGCATTAATTAAATTATTGTATTTTTTAATGTCTATTTCACTTTCCCAGTTTCTGAAATTTATTTTAGGACATGGATTGTAACAATCCTATGAGAAATGAATCTACAACACGACGTCAATTACCATGTCGTCAATTGGATTTTGGAGATACAAATGAAGAAGGACAAGATTGCAAAATTGTTAATCAGGATACTGAAGATGAGGACTCCAGTTTAATGAGTTTGAATGTCAAAAAGGATTTGAATAAAATTCACTCACTCATCTCTGTGGAAGTAATCCCAATGATTGGTATGGAATTTGAGACAGAGGAATAAGCTTTTGATTTTTATAATGCACACGCAAAATATGTTGGTTTTGGCATAAAAATGAACAGAGCTCACAAAGATAGCAGCGGTAAATTGATGGATAGGACATTTTGTTGTAGCGATAAAGGAAAATGGGGAAAGGACAAAAGGGACATTTATGTGAGAGCCCCTCGTCCATAAACAAGATTTGGGTGTTTAGCAGCACTACAAGTTAACTGTCGAAAAACTGGTATTTGTCGTAGACAAAGTTTATCCAAGAACACAATCACTATCTTTCCAGTCCAAATAAAAGTCATGTACACAGATCACATAGGAAGATAAATGTTGCTCGCTAACAGCGTGAGGATACCTCCAAAAGCAGCTCATGACCTAATGGTTCGACAAGCAGGTGGACGAGAGAACTTGGGATCCATTCCTCAAGATTATAGGAACTATTTGCGTTCTAAAAGAACAAGAGATATTAAGGTGAGAGATACAGGAGACGTGCTTGAATACTTGCAGAGAATCCAATTAGAAGATCCTAACTTTTTCTATGCAATACAAGTAGATGAAGTTGACTTGATTGTCAACATATTTTGGGCTGATGCAAAAATGAAAGTGGATTATGCAAAATTCGGAGATGTAGTTTGTTTTTACACGACTTACAGGAAAAACAATGAAGGTCGTCTATTTGCGTTATTTGTTGGAGTTAATCATCACAAGCAGACTGTTATTTTTGGTGGTACTTTATTGTATAATGAGACTTCACAAACATTTGAGTGGTTATTTGATACTTTTGCTAAAGCTATGTTTGGAAAGAAACCAAGTACTATTCTTACAGATTAGGATGCAGCGATGGCTAAAGCTTTGACTTCTAGATGGCCTAACACACGACATCGTTTTTGCACTTGGCATATTTTGCAAATGATTTTAGCAAATGAATATATGACTTTGGCGAAGAAGATAATTTTGTAGATGCATGGAATGAAATGTTAGATAAGTATGATCTTCACGAGAATAATTGGCTGAATAGAATATACGAATTGAAATATAAATGGGCATTGGTGTATGGATGAGAAACTTTTTGTGCTGATATGACAACAACCCAAAGAAGTGAGAGCATGAATAGTGTGTTAAAGAGATACGTAAGTTACAAAAATGATTTTTTAGAATTCTTTAACCATTTTCAAAGATTGGTTGATGATTGTCGATATGAAGAGTTGGTAGTTGATTTCGAGGTAGGTATAAGTATTCCAGCATTGCCACATTCAGTTGAAATGTTCGAGCAAGTAGCTAAAGTATACACCCCCTGAGGTTTTCAAGTATTTTCAGGATGAATGGTACAAGTCTATCGATTGTACCATAAATCCATGTGAAGAGGTTGGAAATGTGGCTGAGTATAAGATCGTCCCTAATGGAAAGAGCTACTATCATACAGTTAAGTTTGATATAGTCAATGATCAGGTATCATGTAGCTGCAAGAAATATGAATTTTCAGGGATTTTGTGCTCTCATATATTTAAAGTTTTTGGTACAAGAAATGTGAAAAAAATTCCTGAGCAATATATATTGAAAAGATGGACAAATAAGGCAAAAGTTGGATATGTTGTAGGCCAAGATTATTGTGACAATGATGCAAATTTGGATCGTAAAGTACTTTTGAGTGTACATTATAAAGATTTGAGTAAGTTATGTACTCAATTGGTTACAAGGGCAACAGAAACAGAATAGACTTATAAAATTGCTAGAGAAGGTCTTTTGAAGATGTTAGATACAGTTGATGCAAAGTTACACGCTAGTGAGCCGGTCTTCCAAGGTTCCAGTGGTAATTTAGATATTTCAAACATTTCGAGGACTAATATTAATGAAGAGAATGGCATAAAGTTAAAGGGGATAAAAACCTGTGTTTTTAAACTCGGACCGGACCGGCCGGTCGAACCGGTCGAACCGGGAACCGGCCAAGTGTCCGGTCCGAGTTAACATAAAAAACCGGTTTTAAAAAACCCGGTCAAACTCGGTCAAAAACCGGGTTTGACCGGGCAAAACCGGAAACCGCCCAGATTTTTTTTTTTTTTTTTTTTTACAAATCCAATCACATGAATGCTCCACACTTCATTAGATATGGGCTATTATACATATTTGTAGGCTTCCATATTCATTGTCTGAAGAAAATAGATTCCAACAATTATTTGTTTTTGAGTTTTGACAATGACATGAGCCCATTGACATACATCCAACAAATGAACATCAATGCTAAATCAATACATGATTTTTATTTGCTTGGCCCAGTTATTTGTCAAAAGGCAACTAACTTTTTTGACCAATTACAAAATATTAGTGGTGCCTCACTTCTATTTCTTTATACTAATTATATTAAAAAGTAAATAATTTAAGTCCATTATATATATTGCTAATTTTTTCAATTCAATGCTTTTTGAACTATTAATAGCAAGATATTAAAATGGTTATTGAGGGTATTTTGGCTATAATTTTTTAGACTAACAACTAAAATTAAGAAAAAAATTAGTAAGTGTATATATGTGTTTTATATATATATATATATATATATATAAAATATTTATGACGTCATCCGATTCGACCCCGAATCGACCCCCGGTCGAACCCATTGACCCCTGACCCCTGAGCTCGGCCGGGTCGATACCCGGTCCGAGTCTGAAAACATAGATAAAAACAAAAAGCAAGACTATTTTTGAAAAAAGGTTGAAAAGCGGGTTGGAGAAGAGCACAAAAAGGAGGAAAGTATTATAAAAAAAGGTTCCTTCCACTGATAATGCAGCATGCACTACATTGATGTCATCATATAATGAGGTTTTATTTTATTAGTTTATTTTTAAATGCAAGTATATTAGTTTACTTTCTTTCTAAGTTATAATTTTTTAAATGCAAGTATATTAGTTTACTTTCTTTCTAAGTTACAATTTTTTGACATGTATGCCTATAGCCTACTGAAATTAATCAGAATGTGGGATTCACAAAGTCTACAATAACACATCATGAACACCATCATGCACAAGTAATCATTTAAATGTGCACATTATGTACTTACATATGTTACATAAATGACTTTGTAATTTTTTTTTTTGTTTTATAATCACATTAAATTTAACTAAAGGGTACTCAACATTTTTAATATTTACAAATAATTTTTTTATTACATATGTAAATGGAAAAAAAGGCTTGCTCTGTGACCATGCTTCAAGCATTACCATTTCAACCAATAACTGTCACGCAACCATATCATTTAATTGAGGTAAGTTTGTATATAATTTTTTAATATGTTTTATTTTTCTTTTTTTTTTATACATAGAATAGATTAAGAAACTCTAAACTTACGGCATTTTATTATTTCCTCATTTCTTTTTTATATTAGGTTGTGTTCCCAGGGATTAATCAACAAAACCATGGCCAAGTTTGTACCTCGAATGAGTACTTCCAATGTTGCATTACCATGACTAAATTGCTTGAGGTAACTTTGCTGAATTGTCATTATAAGTACTGCCATCTTATGTATTGCATAATAGTCTTGTTGTAAGTTGACCATTTTATTTTATGAATATAATATTGATGACAGGCACAAGAACCACAAGGATTCAGAGGACTAAATCGAAATAATTCAAAAATAAAATATGAACTCGTGCACTACAATGGAATCAGCTGTTGCTGATTGTGATGCCAAGTGTGGTTGTCGTTTTCCTCATATCAGCAGAATTTTTTGTAAGCGTTCAAAAAGTCGCAAAGGATGAATGTGCAAGATGATACTGGGAAAATTCTTTGGCATTGATAACATTACTCCATCCTTGCTACATATTATTCACCACCATGGATTGAATTTGTATTGTCATGTTTCTCTTCTTCTCTTACTAATTAATTATCTCATTTTTATTAATTATTTAGGATCTTGTATTTGACTTCTAACGTTACATCTAAAACACTGTTTTCTTGGTAAATTTTTGCTGGAAAATTGAATAAAAAAATTCAAAATTCAGTGAAAAACTGCAAAAAAAAAAAAAAAAAAAAAATCAAAATTTAGGAAATCTATTATTTAGATAATACAATAGAATAAAAAGGTCACCCCACAAAAAACTTGAGGAAAACAATAAAAATAATATTGAATTCTAATTTTTGATATAGAGAAAATACGACCAAGACTTCTGAGGAGTTTTCAACTGACAAATTATATATATGCAACTACTAAATCAAATGATTTGTCTGACATTTTTGTCAAACAAATTTTATTTGGGAGTTACTTTTGTTCATTTCAAACAAATTAGTCATCGAAAAATAAGACCGCAAATTTCATATATATGCTTAGGTATATAAGTTCAAAAGATTTTATTTTGTTGGTGAACACTATGTAAAAGCCACTCAAAAAAGCTTTAAAAAAAATACTCTGAAACACAAAATATAACATGGGAAGTTTTTATATAAGCATATAACTCGGATAGGGAAGTTTTTATAAAGGAAGTATGATGAGAAGCTGGTATAAATGCCAAGACTGATTTAAAAAATTTGGAGAATATTAAAATATTTGGAACTCATGACAGCCACGTATACATAAAATATTTGGAGAAAATTTCATACTAACTCGTAACAACGACTTATATAAAAAAAAAACAGCCACGCTACAAGTAGTATAAATTTTGATTCAAGATTGATTCAAAATATTTGTTCATAATTATCTTTTATTTAATATAGTTATTCATAATTATCCCATTAGATTGATTTTAACGGCTTGGCTCATTAACAAACTTAGCCAGTCGTCTTATTAAAGCCTGGTGAATAAAAAAAGTTGCTTTATGTAAAAGAAAAGACTTCTAAGACACGTGGCAAAAATCCACGAGTGGGGCTCCATAGGGGCTAAAAAAATAGGGCTGAGGTTTTGATCCCCTTTCCGCCAAACGCCGAAATCTATGGCGTGTGTTACCAGCAATTCAGATTTTCGGTGCCAGTTTTTCCAGTGCGATTCTAGTGCCATTCACCAGGAACTGTCACTTTGCATTCACACTTATCACATTTGAGATTAATTAGATAACTATCCTAGTGTGAATGTAAGGTGACAGTTCTTGATGAATAGCACTGAGATAATACTGGAAAAATTGGCACCGAGAATCTGAACTGCATTACCAGTTGACTGCTGCACAACATAAGACGGAGAGACCGTTTCTCTTCTGGTAGGGGAAAATGAAGGAGGGGGCCCTCCAATTCTTGCGGCAATTTCAATTCCTCATCTTGGTGCATCGGACATCATGTCTTTTGATTTCATTTCCATCATCCAAACAGCAAGGGGCCCCCTCTGTCTGCTACCTTTTAGCTCTTTGAACTAACCTGATGTTGATAACATGTAATTGCACGAAAATAACAAGGCCTTGAGGCCAACTCTCCACCACTATCGTTCTTAATTAGTGGATGTGGAAGCCAAAACTTCCGTGGCTAAAAACCTGATTTCATCCAGTGTTCGATAAATGCATGTATCTTACCAATATTTGATATATAAAGCAATAACATTGAAATTAATTCAAAATGGTGGATTTTATGATCAAGATATTTCTATATAAGTTGTGTTAAGAATGATTCCGCCTCATTCATCACATCCACGACCATTATTTAAATCCTTGGCCGGAATTTTTTTTTTCATTGGCATTAATAGCTAGGACCTATGTTATTGTATTTCATGCCATTAGAAGAAACTATTGTTACGATCAGCTGTTAGCTTTGGTATCCAAAATGCGTACCATAAAACACTTGATTGCCAAAAGGCAAAATCTACTAAATACACCAAGTAACTCTACTAAACTTAGCTTTGTTTCTCGCATGTGGCTTAGTCCAGATACTTTGTTCAATATTTTATGGTGTCTAATTGTGTTTTAATAAAAAGTTACGTCTTATCAATGTAATGTATTAAATACAGTTGAATATTAAAAAAATTAGACAGAGAATTCGAATGACCTATGGCTACGTATACCCCTTGTGATAATGACCACTTGCTACTGAATGTATTTTTCTGATGCATCCACGGGGAAGCCGACCTATTTCCTTGATTTATTGTTATTTGCTATTGTTTAATAAATTCCAGGCGAAATTGGCATAGAAATCTAGGCAGGATTCTACTTGAAGCATGTATTTTGCGACTTCAATTCTATTAAAATGTTCTAAGGCTCCAAACATCCCTTTCTGAAGCACGGTAGATGTCTCAATTCATTTAAATTTTGGATAAATAATTTCCTAGGCAGACTGTACAAGTGTGCACAGTATTCAAATCGGCCTTTAAATATTAGATTAATGATGATGAATTGTACGGTCTGTTTCAAGTATCTCTCCAAATTCAAGTAATATTCATGCATGATATTCATTTCTTTGAACAGTCATCCATATTATAATTGTTCTTCCAGAGAACCAGCTTAATTTACTTAAATTGGCTGCATATGCATAAGAATTTGACTGTTTTTGGTATCCCCATATGAATTTTTATGCTTATATCACTAAAGACAGTAGTAAATTGCCAGTGCAAAACGAACTCTTCAATCGTGCAAGTTTTATTTATTCATCACTTTCATTAATTTTGATGCAAGAAGTTGCAGTGCTTCCCTACGTTTGATGGTAATTTATTCTGAGCAAATATACAATATTAAGATATTCTGTAGTTTCTCCAAAAACAAAACATCGTTTTCTTCATTTCATTTTCTTAAATTGATTTATTTATTCTTGTACATTGTAAAACTTGCATCCCTATATCTATGATTTTTCACTTAGGTCCACTGGTCCAGCATTTCTAAAATCATTGCTGATAAATACTTACAAAAGTTCTAGCTACAAGCCTGTAGCAGAATCAAGTAGGAAATGACTCTGAGGTTGATAATTGCAGCATAAACTCGTCCTTTGGTACCTACATACGGCCCATGTTATTAGGATGTTGTCAATATTGTAAAATATTCAGCCATACTTTGTCCCATCCTTGCTGAGTATAAAATCAATTCTTTTCCATTTCCTCTCAGACAAGACTATGGAAATCTCTCAATCTCTTGCCACAGATAGTTTCTCTTATAGTTGGTTGATAGACAGGAAACCTTCTTTCGATGGCCTTCTTGAATCTCTCAAGCCATCCCTCGACTGTTCCAGCGAAACCATCCATATAGTTCATCCCCTGAATAAAATCTTGAAAGAAGATCAAGATTTTGATTTTAATGTTGCTCCTGGCTCAAGATCTTCCATTGCCCTTGTTGATGCTGACGAAATATTTGCTGATGGATGCATCAAGCCTGTGTTTCTTAATCGTGATAAGACTAATATGCAGGCCCCAGCATCAGTTCCCGCTACACCTATCTCTTCAGTTACTTCCAGAACAGTATCTGTTAGTTCGGCCCATCGGACTGAATATTATTCTGGTAGAAAATGTACAAAATCATTCAACAAAGTCTTACAGAAATATTTTTCACTTCTATGGCCTTTTTGTCAAGGTTTTCGATGCTCAAGAAAAAGCATCAGGGTAGATGACTTGGACAGAAAAGTTCTCGAAGTTCGAAGTAGAAGCAGTTCACAGCAGGCATCTCCAGATCGAAGAAAAGCTCATTTTGCTTGTGATTGGACTTCCATGAAGCAAACAAGCAGTATAGTTGACGTTTGTAAGAGACAGCTGAGCCAGGACACTAAAAGCTGGAGCAATTCAGTTCAGGCTTCACCCCCAGGAAGTCTACCTCATTTTAATGATGCTTGGTGTGATATTGAAAGCTCAATTCATGAAGCGATTCTCCACTGCAAAAGATCATTTGGTATGTAATTTTTATAGCTAGGTTTCTGTGAAATTCCAACTATAGATAATGGGATGATGTCTAATTTTTTTCGTTGTTTCTGTTTCTTGTTCCAGCAAACTGAGACATGTTGCTTTTTACATGGAAGAAAAATTGAAAGGAGCAAATGTCGACTGAAGCACATGGAAAAAGTTGACACGATGCTTAGAGATGTTCTTTTCCCCTTTCTACTTCTTTTTCTTCTTTTTACTGGGTTGTATATCCAAATTTTTGCTTTTGGAATTCCATAAGCATCGTTCACAATCTCGATTTGTAAACTTTGACATAAAAAGAAAAAATAAAAGAAGATGAGTGCTTTTGTAAACTTTGACATAAAAAAATATTTTGCATACTTCTTTTTGTTTTCTTGCGTGCAGTGTTATTTGTGTGGAGAGAATGAGTGTTATTTGAGACGATAGAAATAAATATTGCCTTTGCATATAAAAGAAGACGAGGAAGCTTTGGCATCTTCCCCATTTACTAGAGACAATATGGCAATTTTTTATGGAGAGCAAGGGTTTTCAGGGGCCCTCATATGGTCTCTCGTTTTCACTTTTTGTTCTTTTCTAGGAATTGTTGTGCCATTTTGTGGAGCTCCTCCACAACATTGATTCCAGGTTCCCCACTAGGCATTCGCAACGGCATACGATGTTTTATATTGTTACCTGAGTTATGCTAGATTCCCAACAGATCTAAAGCGTTATTTGGTTTAATACTGGCTTTGAATATTAATCTAGTTTAAGAACAAGAAAATTATAAACCAAAAGAAATTATATCATAATTCAAACTCAGAATATCTATGTAATTATTTCCAGGTAAAGAAGGGGGGACTGGCGCAAATGATCAAAATTTCTTAAATAAAGGAACACAGCTGGATTCAATTCAGCATAGGAATATCTAAAAACCAGCAATATACACAAACATCCAGAGAAACGAATTCAGATTTTCAAACTGCAAGAACCAGAGAACAATGACTTGTAGGAGGCCGAAACGTGGGAATGTTTGTAACTAGAAAAGAAAAATTTGAGCAGCAAGCTAAGGAACGAGACAGTGTACTGTATTGAACCCTGCCAAGTAGTCCTCGACCTGGAGAACAATTTTAGGATTCATGCAAGAATGACTACATGAAAAAGTTATTCATCTTTCATGCAAACAGCAATGATTTCTTCACAGTAAAAGCATTCAGTGGCAGACTTTAAATAAAAATCAAAACCTTCAGATAATGGTACATAGAGCAGAATGAAACACATGGGGACAAAGTCAAGACCTACGCCCGACAGAAACTTGAGCTAACTAATCATCCATTTGTGGTTTCCAAAATTGTTTCCATGAGACAATGATTATCCCCAGAATCTAGTAAGCAGATCAGCATAATTTTGAAGGGTTCAACTCGATAATGCAAGTACATAGCTTTCCTTGATTTATTCGTGATTACAGCATCTGAAAAATTCAATGCATATCCTCTGACTAATTTTTAGAACAACTGTGAAGCTTATTTCTTACTGAACAAAGAAACAAAAATACAATAAGAAGAACATTATGCAACACCCTCCCATAATTGTTAGCCGTTTACTGTGTTTCGCCCTAATTAAGGAGGCATCACATATCATAAAACTGTCTTTTATTGATTCAATGAGGAGGGCTGCTGCATTCTTGAAGAAAATTTGTCAAGTAAATAAAACAAGAAGGACAACAGGGGTCCACGGATGACATTTGCTATATGCTCTTTTTTTTTGTGTTCTCTTGTGTCTATCCTATCGCAAAGAATCACCACAAACAATTGAATTGGTTATCTCTTCTATCCGGGAAATTAGAATAGGTTGAGGGGACCGGCTTTCGAGAAATCCTACTTTGTCTCCGCTAAATGTTAGTCTATCTTTGTCTCAACCAACACCCTCTTGGCTCAATTCACCAATTGCTTCTTAAAGCTCAGTGACCGAACATGGACGACTATGGGGCTGACACAAACCTTTCACACTTCAAAAGTGCATTTTCAATTAGAAATAGTATACCACGTTACGCATGCAACAACCGAATCAAAACAAGACCCAATAGTTTCTGACAGTAGCTCATCTGGAGCCAAATTTTGTTTAATTCACATTTAGGATTATGCCTACTTGCTCAATTGCCTCATGATAAGGTAGTATACATGAATATAGAAGAGAATGGCATTTTAATGGTGATTCCAGGCGATTTCTCTGTGGTTATTAAACTATTTACCTGTACTAAAATGGAGAGGGATAGTGGCAAATCATGCTCTGCTGACCAAATTTTTAATATGGCTAGAACCTTTGTGCATTTTTTTATGTTTTGATATAAACCCATGTACATTTACAAACCAAGGAATCTATTGCAATGAAAGTCATGTTTATGATACTGGTGTGACAGTCTTGAACATTAATATGCTCTAAGATGATTGAAAGCCTCATATTCTTCATCCTAATATATCGATAACCTTGTAACCAAATTTCCTGGTAGATCCACCAAGTCTAATTAGGAGACAGAGAAGGACAGGCTGCTGACTATACAAAATTAATTTACATCAAAATTGTATCCTTCCCTCGAAGCAGTTAAAAAATCGTTCTTCAAAGCTGAGGGGACCATAGACAATTGCTCTGTGTTGCATGTTGGAATTGTCGGGCCGTAGGTAGCTGTTTGTGCCATTTAAAGAGGAAAAGGCAAAATAGCTATTGATTTGTTTCCAAGATGGCATATGGTATGTTCCTGTTTAGATGCATTGAATTACAGTAGCAATATCTTGTTCCAACATCCCTACAATAAAGGGAAAAGGAAAACGAGTGCAGAAAGTTTAATTACCTCAGGGGCCGGCTATATACGTAGTCTTCTCTTGTCTGTTTCAAGATTCCCCATGTGCTGTTCGCCCGCTTGTGCATTAGCCTCAGAAATTTCTTGCTCGATCAAACATGGTGTCACAGGCCATGCAACAATCAATGAACTTTCCACGGTTAGATTGTTGCTATGCTGCTCCATCCCGGATGTCATGTTACTAAATCACGGATGATTAACATAAATTTGATAATACGTGCCCTAAATTTTGATGTATGTAGTGTAATTACATTTGTCAAGATTTATTAAGATGAAATCTTTTGCAATATAAATTCTATTATAGATATTGTGAAATTTTTATACTCTTTTACAAATTATCAATAAAATGGTTTCTCAAGTGATTTCAGCTATTTCTTGTAACAGTTAAAACTACATCTTTATTGCAGCCGGCTCTATCCTCATTGTAGCATTACGACTATTGCTTTGCCAAATAATCAACTTCCCAATCTTAGAATAACTATATTAATACTCTACTTTATTGTTATTGATACTTCGTTTCTTCACATTGATGGAGTGATACTAATAAAATGTAAAATGTTAATAATTGACAAACAACCATTGTAAGATGGCTATTGGGATAACCGCTACAACATAGCCTACTTGTAGAGTTGGACGTGTATCCCAAAACCAAAGCCAAGCCCATCCATTCCCCTATCGACATTTTCTTTGGGGAGGTCCGAAACACCCAGCCCACCAAAACCCAAGTTGATTCTATCCCAGAATTGAAGCTTTTCTGCACCTGCAAATTATATTTTACAAGTTCTAATTTCTTCCATATGAAGTTAATTTAGCGGTCTTAATTCTTAAAGAGTCTTCCTCTGCTTCAGTTGAGTTTCCGGAGCGCACGATTTACTTTTTCCAGTTAAATTCGTAGTTTCTTCTTTTCTGGGTTTTTATTGTCACTTCTTATTCCAGTTAATTATGAATCCAACAATTCCGAGTGCGTTTACCCCAGCGGCGCAACCTCTTCCCCCGCCTTGGGCTCCGGTGCTGCCGCCATTTCCACCACCGTCTAGTCCCTTCTGGAACAGTAGTAACATCCGTGATTGCCTCAAAGATTTGCATGACACTTTTAATGTAGCTAAATCGATGTAAGTAATTCCATTTCAAACACTATACTATCAAAAAAAAAAAAAAAAAAAAACCTAAGTGCGAAATAAGAATTCAGAATAATAAGTAAGCTGTTTTTTTTAATAAATTATTGATTTAGATTCTGATTTATGAGCAGGGAAAGGGAGTTGGAGCTGTTGATTATGATGAAAAATGGGGAAGAATCTAGTGAGGATGATAGTTCAGTTGATAGGCTTCGAAAATTGATGGAGGAGAATAGGATTAATTTAGAATCTCAAGAATTACTCGCACTGGAAGCTGCCAATGCTTTGGTCTCAAAATTGAGAGTTCAGCTTGAACCATTTAGGGTTGTTGCTGACGAGAAAGCTCCCTGGGAGGAAAAATCTGCTGCGGTGAGATTATCGGATAAAATGCACAAGTACGAGAGGAATAAACTTTGGAGGAAAAGAAAGAGAAAGCAGATTGCTGAGAAGCTGGCAAAGGTGATTATAGTTTCAATTATGCTGGCTTGCGTTCTCCTTTTGTTGAGCACAACTCTTCATTGATTAGGATGGCTATTTATTGTTTATCATCACTTCTAGATTAAAAATAATTCTTACTTTTGTTAGCCTATTTAATTTTCTTTGAGATCAGGAGCGAGAACAATTTGACCAAATTGACAAAGAAGCTGATGAATGGAGGGCTAGAGAGATTGCCAAGGAAATTGGAAAACGCAAGGTAATGCTATTATTGCAGGATGAAAATTATATTGTCTTTTTGTATTTGAAGTCATCATCTTATTTCTTTGTTTTGCAAATCATGGGCTGTTCTCTGTGCCTTTTTGCCTTCTACTTCAAATACTGGAATACACGGTGATTGGAAGGAAACTGATGTTGTGTGTTTGATCCATTTGAAGCTAGAATTGCAATCCTTATTCATCTACTATTGAAGACATTTTTTAATCATATAACGCATAGAGTTCTGTTCTATATCTGAGTTGATTTTATTAAAACTCTTCATTATTGCACTCCAACTGACTTTATGGCTTGCCTCATGGTACAGTCAGTGGGGAGCCTGGCATGGTGTCTTTTGTTTCAAGTTTTTAGAGAAAGCAAGCACTGCTGAATTCAAGACTTCCTTTTTCTTCCTCGTTTTTGAAGAATCAATATTGCTTTGTTTTGCCTTGCCTTGATTATGAATGTGTACTGGTTTGCTTCAACAATTTTCCCTTTGTTTTGGTTGTTGTGGGTTCCTTATGATGGTATAAATGTCTATTTAAAATTTTAGCTTTTATATGGTTGTTTTCAACCTTTTGAAATCTTGAAACATGTTCTTGCTAACCAAGGGTACTGATATGCAGGTAGAAAAGATGAAGGAAATTGCAAAAATTAAGGCAAAAGAGGAGAAGAAAATTCTAGAATCTGAGGTAAGCGTTGTTGACTGCTACTGTTTATTGATTTGTATTACAAACTATAAAACTCCAACAAATGATTGATGACCTGCTCTCAAGCTCTTAATAACTGTTATGACAGGATCTAGATTTTTCTTTCTATCAACCTCTTCTCTTTTAGTCAACTAGAAATGCAAACCCATTATCTTTTATTCAAATCCAGTTCGTTTAACATCTGTTGTATGATGGCTTATATTGATAATCTCTAGGGTATCTGTCCTCAAGAGTCAACAGTGCATGATTTTCTTTAATGATAGTTTTCAACAACATTATTGGATCTATATCAATCTGGGCCTGCTTATCTCATACCACCTTATACTTTCTAAACTAAGTTGATCATGATTTTACAAAAAAAAGGAAGGACATTGGATTCATTTTAAATCTTGGAGCATTGGGAGGGGGAAGGATGGAAGTAAAAAGTTATTGTTGTCAAACAAGACCTGCAACCCTGATATTGTAGACAGATAAAGGAAGTTTCGTTGCATGTTTATAGCATTCTTGCTGCCTTGTCTTGTTGTTTCTCTTATTATCTTTCCCCTTGTTCCTAAGTTGTTCAGCTCACAAGTTTCTAATTTCAGCTTGAGCTGATGCTGATCGTGGAGAAGTTGCAAGAACTCCGCTCCCTCCGGATTGAAAAATTGAAAAAACAAGGTGATGCTTCTATTTTGTCTTTCGCTTGTTCTACAAACACATGGATGTAGGTGAATGGAGGGAAAGAGGAAGCAGAACAGTTTCTACACATAAAATGCACCGAGTGTGATGATCTGACTACCCAAAGAATATTGCATTATCAGATACATATGCTGCAAATTTTAACAAAATTGTTGTACATTCACTCTTAGTTCATAATGTATAGTAAATTTTACTTCAGTATGCCACTAGCATAAATAACTTCATATCTCTTTTTCAAAGCTTTTGAATTGCTGATAAGTTGGCAGCGCACTATGTAGTAAACAGCATGTTCTAAAATAATTTACAGTACCATGGAATTCAGGGTCCACGTGTTCTTCTTTTGACATGGAATACAAGGGTTTATATTCTAAGTTACCTAATGGATCATCCTATTCTTATTGTAAGGAATCTCCACATTCATTGTTATGCAGGTCGTTTTCTCCCTGAAGAGGATGACAAGTTTCTTGAAAGAGTTAGAGCGGCTGTTGAGGAAGAGGAACGCCAAGCAATGGGTGCAGCCGATACAGATGCTGCAAAGGATGCTATTGCAACTGCCGAGGAATGCAGAATCCAAAATCATGGACCTGATTTAGATCATCCCCGTAATAAAAAGGAAACTCTAGACCAGATAGTGGAAAGTGGGGACCAAAAAGGCTCAACTGCAGTCACTGAAAATGTCTCTAGGCGAAAGGAGACTGTTGGACAAAGTTCTGACACTGCATATGATTCCATGGCAAATATACCAATGGAATTTTATCACTATTACTATGGCAGCAAAACTGATATTGGCACTCTCATTGAAGTAATTTTACATTTTCCTTTCCCTTTTGTTTTACATTGGAGCATTCATTGTAGAGATTTCATATTGACAAAATGTCAAAGTATAGTCTATGGCCTTTATTGAGTGCCTGAGCATAATATTCTTCTTGAAAAGATTTCCTTCGATATCATAGATATAATAGCTATACTGAACATATACTTTCCTAGTTTTCTGACGTTAATAATCTTTTGAATACTTTGTTGATAGAAGAAACCACTGGCCTAATTCATTAAAGGCAAGATGATAAGATTCATCAAATTAATCTGCTGACTGTTTGCTTCCTTCTATGCAGGTGAGACGAACATGGGATGCATATATAAGACCAGGTGGCAGGTAAGTGTGCCAACTCTTGGTAATTTCGAAGTGTTCTCTGCTCCTGGTTTTGCTTTTTGTCATATTCCTATCTTCTCTGCCTCCCTGTCTGTTACTGTTAGTGATTTTGGGGCAGGGGTGGCGGGTGAGTTGAACTAGGGTAGGGGTTTTGGTTGGGGTGGGAAAAGGTTAGTATTTGATTATGTGGTGTTTGTTACCCTCTAATGTTAAGATGATAATCAGATGTTTTCAATAAGTTATGCACTTGTGCTAGAACAAATGCAGTCAATGTGGATGGATATAATTTCCCCGATTTTCCACATTGACTATGTATTTATGGTATGACAAAAGGTGATGGGAATAATTGGGCAGAGGTTGGTTTGGTAGTGGGTGGACTCACTGTGACCATTCAATGATTTACCGCACAGAAGAATTCCTATTACCTTTGGTTCTATGAATCTTTTTTATTTTATATGTGGATTTTGGTTGCTGAAGTTTATTTATTTTTTTGTTTGGTATTTTTCGGTTAAAAATAGAATGTGGTTAGGAGTGGTATCTGCTGCCTGTAGGATGCTATTTTCATGATTTGCAATTTGAAAGATTTTATTTTCCTTATCATATGTAATTTCGACACAGCCGAATGCCAGGGCATTGGGTTCAGCCACCACCACCGTCTGATGAAGTATGGGCATCCTGCCTGGTGAAACCTAAATGACCTGTGTACAATCTGGAAGACTGAGTTGCCGGTGCAGAATAATAGCAAACAAATTCCTTGTGTAACATTTTTGGGCATAGTAGACACTTTTTGGCTGTGTTTCTTACGGTATGTCCAATCAAGCACAAGGCAACTGTCAACACAGTAGTCTCAAAGTCCGCACCAGCTTGGGATGCAAGGAGTCGGTTAAGATGGGATGCAGCAAACTATGTTTTGGAGAACAAGGTTTTTAATGCTTGATTTGAGGCATCAGCAAAGCTCTGGGCCTTGAGTCCATGGAATACCAAAACGTTTTGAACTCCTTTCAGAACAACGCCTTGAGTTGTTTCGAGATTTGGGTATCTTATGCTTTAATGTGAATCCGTATATTCTGTTGCATAGCAATTTCCAGGGATGGTTCTTGTGGATGAAGAGGAATCGAGCCAACATTGTATAGTTTAAGCTTGCTTTAATTCTTTAACATGTTCAAAACAGTGTTTCGACATGCTTTTTGATTGAAGATAAGCTTAACAAAATTGTCTGAAGTCAAACTCTATCGAGTCAAGTAATTTGATTTTATTTTTGTACATGTAAACTTTGAAATTTATATTTATCATGTCAAGTTTGAAAGGTTAATTAAAGCAAAATCCTGTTCTATTATCTGTGTAATTTCGGTTGTCTTTCACCCATCCTCCGCGACAAAAATTGAAAATGCAGAGCATTGTCACTGGGCAGGCCCAATTGTTATACAATGGAGGGGCCGCATCCTCTGTCCAACAACGGCCCAAATTGGTGATTTTATTGCATCGCTCTAATTTGCGCGTACGACAACCCGGTTAATATTTCATTTAATTAATTAAGGATAAATTAAAACTTACCGGTAAAATTCTAATTTTAGTTATGCATATAAATTTCAGATCTACCTCTTCCTCTTAAAAAATTAAAACCGTCCCCAATTCGATAAATCTTCCCTTTCCCTCCCTCAAATTGGATTACAAAAACGACAGTGTTTTCTCAGCTCGCCCCCAAATCGCTCAACAATTTCTCATTATATGTTTTTATTCATTCTGTTATAAAAAAAAGGCATACAATTTTGGATAAGCTTTCATAATATTAGTAATAAAAATTATTCGTATTGATGTGGAGTTCAATTGCTAATTTGAAGGAAAATTTGAATAATTTAGCTCTGGATGTCCATCACGACGATGACGTGGAGCTCTCTGGATATAATTCACCTGATCGGAACGTTAATTCGATATCCGATCGAAGAAATTCGCATAATTTTGCTCGTTCAATTTCACCGCCGACACATTCTCCCGTTGCCAATGGCTTCGACTCCCCCTATAGTCCTCAGGTTTTGATGTCTTGTTTTGAGTTGTTCTATTTTTTTTATTTTTGTTTAGTTTAATTTTGAAAGTTAGGGTTTCGTTAAACTAAATTAGGTTTTATTGATCTGAACTTGTTTGATTTGGTTGTGGGATTGATAAATTGGATTGGAAATCTAATTTGATGCGGAAATTAAGCGATTAATTTTTTGCTTTTGGTACTGAATGGGTATAATAGTGTAGATTTAATTCGTGTAGTGGTTTAGATCAATGTGTCCACTGCGAGTGGCTGCATTTGTGATTGGGTGTACATTGTGAGCTGAGATACGGTTGATGCTAGCTGGCTTATTAACTCTTGTTATAAGAGATGGCAGGCTAGTCTCTTGAAGGAGAGGATCACGTAAATATAGAGTTGTGATTATGTACAGTAGACAGGAGTGGAGAGATAGGAACTTGATTGAATAGAGGCTCAATTATGGCAATTTGGACGGCATGCTGTGAGGAGAATTGGGCTAGCGCTGCTAATTTGATATTTTGTTGTGAGGATGACGTAGCTGAGTTTGTTATGAATGGAAGATGTTGTTACTGGGAATATTTTAAGATTTTTTTTTTCGGGGGAAGGGGGGGTGGGGTGGGGGATTTTTGGTGGGCTTTGAGATTAGGGTGCATGTGAAGATGCATTTCATCTCTCATTGTTTAAGATCTATGTGCATGATTGATTATGTTGTATTACTGGGACCGAATTCAAGGGGAGAGGCATTAGCAGCAAGAGTTTTGATTTTCCCACTGCAGTTTTAAGAATAGAGGAGCCTCTAGATTAACTAAAGAGACGTTTTCTGTTGGAACAACTGGCGCTTGATTCAGTGTCAGAGGCTAGCAGTATATGCTTTTGGTGATGAAGAAAATTGATGGATACTGCATAATGTTGTCTACCAAATCTTAAATACCTGTATCATAGGCTATTGGAAACCATTGGTTTTACTGTTCTCTAAATTATGATATTGGCAATGTTCAACATGCAAGACATTCTCCATGCTATTAGAGTAAATATCTGATAGCTAGTGCAGCACTTGGTACTTAGGTGCTAAGATGGGATACCTACTCATCAGCGATGGTGATAAATTTGTTGCAAGAACGTAAACTTCAGTGTACTGAGTGAATCCAAAATGAAATAATGCTCAACATTTTTGGAATACATGTTATGTCATCACACATGTTCTTCGTTTCAAATTTTACCATCCCACTCATGTAGACTCTTAATAAGAGACACTGTTTGGTTGCGTGCTTCAATGATCCCATTGCATTTGCTCAGCCTGGTGGGCCAGCAACTCTTATTATAGGGAATAGGTTGAGAATGTTTGTAATATCAGGCATAAAATTTGCACTCTTATATATTGTAGCAGTCTAGAGATCTTTTTAGCAATGTTACTTTTGCAGTTCCACTTTACATTTTGGGGTCATAGATGCTACTAAAAACATGCTTATATTGTCAGAATTATTCTTGCTATCAACTTCTTTACCCCCGGTTAACCTCATTTTAACTTCTGTGTCAGGGTTTTGGATCTTCTTTTCCAGTTTTTTGGGAGCATGAATGTGTTCAGGCTATCATTTAGAAGTTCCTTACATGTTTTCTTGTGATAAATGAAATTGGCTTGACATAATTCCATGGCATTCAAATGAGAGGCTTATTATTGTCAGAATTATTCTTGTTATCAACCCTTTAAACCCCAGTCAATCTCATTTTGCCTTCTGAGTCAGAGTTATGGATCTTCTTTTTCCAGTTTTTGGGGATGCGTAGAAGTGTTCATGCTATCATTCAGAAGTTTACATGTTTTCTTGTGATAATATAAGATTGGCTTGACATAATTCCATGGCATTCAAATGAGAGGTTTATTATTATGACTACAGATCGAACAGTATCAAGCAGAAATTAAGAGGCTTCGAGAATCTGAGGCAGAAATTAAAGCTTTGTCAGTTAATTATGCAGCATTGCTAAAGGAGAAAGAGGTTATTTTTGTTGCTTCATATTTTCCCTTTTTGCAGTTTACAGCCTTTATTTTTATTTTCTATCCCTTCCCCTGAATGAATCTTCCCAATCCCCTGAAAAAACCTTCCCCATGCCCTTCCCCTTCCCACTTCTGGCCTCCAATCTCTCCCCACGCTGGAGGGAGATAACCTTGAATTTAAATGTTGATTTGGGGTATAATAAAGGGATGTACATCGACCTTTTCCGACAGTCATGCTCAGTGTTTCATTGTCCATTTACTAGAATGTTAACGCAGCAAATGTGGTTCAATTCTCTTCAACCTTTTTATTCGGGTTGATGTATTTTGGATTGGTAGGCTGATGTGGAGTTGTAGTTAATCTTCAACTATTTTCTCCTCCAATCACAAGTATTAGCTGTACTAGTTTCAATTGGTATTAGATTTTGAGTATTCTTTCGAGTTAAATTGGTTTAATGTGGTATTTTACCCTTTGTGAAAAAGGGTGGAAGCCTGTGCTCAAGTATGGATCAAAAAACTCGATGGTTCCTTGATCGGTTCTATTTTGTTTTTCTTTCCACCAATTTCCATATCAATGTAAGAGCCTTATGGAGAATAGACTTTGAATATTTAGCTGGTGATCTTGCTATAAAATATTCTTTATTGTGATTCTTTGAAAATCTGTTTCGTTGAGAGAAGAACGTGCTATTCCAATCACCTTGGCTTTACTGTCTTTATCAAATGCTGTGTGTTGGAAACATTCGAAGTATTTGTATCCATGCCAACTGGATTGCTTCTTTCTTTTTTGGAGTTGAAGTTCTTTTTTTTTTATTAGTTGAATGCGTGAATACAATATTACATGTTCCCCTATAGTTTGCATTCAAGTGGTGGACTTTCAGTATTGGGTTATAAGTAAAAACTGATAAAACCTTTTTTGGCCTCTTGCATAGCAATTAGCCAGTATACCTCTGCTCAAGCCAGTTATGCTATCGGGACCAACCTTAACTGATTATGGCTGAAATATTCTTGAACAATACCGAGGTGTTGGAACCCATGGACTAAATTCTTCTCCCGGAATAGAGTAGAAAATTTGACCATATTTTAATTTCTTTGGCAACTGTTTTACAGTCCAAACTTGATGTCATGCTTTTTATATTTTAAACTTCATCTCCACATATGTTGCTGCTGCATATAAAAGATGTCACAGTTGCTCTCAATGTCCCGCTTAAGAATAACTTCCCAACTTTTGTTCGTTTGTCTTCCATCTAAATGTTTTATTGTTTTGTCTTGATCGTGCTATTGGAGACATGAGATATACATGCTATTCTGTTGTCATCTCTAAAGATTTCTTTGACAGGATCAAGTTTTGAGGTTGAATGAAGAAAATAGAACTCTGAAGCAAAGTCTCCATGCAACAAATGCTGCTCTAAGTGCATCTAGAAGCACCAAGGTAACTGTTGATATTTAATGCGAATTAATATAAAATAGTTAAGCAAATAAAATTCTGAAATGATTAAAATTTGTGAATTTTTGTCCTTTTCATTCTGTTTTGATCGACTGGAAAATAAGTACAACTCATCATAGCCATTAATTACACAAATTAAATCATTTTTCCTGCATCTATTCTTGAATATGGTTATTGAGAGGGTAACATGTACGAAATCTACAATTTTGTTGGTATTCCAAAGAGCTACATAATGAGCATGTATAACTGTTGATGATGGATTTCCTTCAATTTATATGTGTTTTCTTTCAGTTTTTCAATTGATACACTTGAAATGTAGCTTTCGGTCAGCCCTACAAATATGAAGTTCTTTCTACTTCATTTTCTTTTTAACTGGCAACAACGTCTCGCTATATGTCTGTTAATTGATATGCCACACTGTTAACTAGTTGACATTGCAGCATTCAAATAAGGGGTCTCTTTATGCCATATTTCATTACTGTGTTAAACTTGGCCTTGGTTTATACATGTGAATAATGCACGAGAAAATTCTTAATCAACCTTTGGTTGTGTGATTCTATCTCCAATTGTTTAGGGAAGTAGTGACCAGTCACCCAACCGCCAAAGTAAAGTGATGGTGAAAAATCGTTCAATTGGAAGCCCATCGCAAAATGGTAGCATATCTAAACAGGATGGACAAAGCAATGGAACTGGAGGCAGCGAAAAGGTACAGCCATACCATCTGATCCAAACACTTTTTTTTTTCTGTAGTTGTCAATTACAGCTATAGCAAAATTATTGTGGGGCCTTTGGCTTGCCTAAATTGGTATGAAGAATACTGATTCAATTTCCATGGATATTTCTATGTACTAACTGACTGGAGCTGAGCTTTTGATAAGTTTGTCTACTAGCAATCCATTTGTAGTACAACTGCTAGTCCTTTTTACATGATTCAAATGTCACTGTTCAAATATTTCTCTTCCCATTTCTGCTCTTCATTATTTTTTTTATTGGGTAATTGATAAAATTGACAACAGATATACACATATTTTTAGGAGCTCATAGATATGCTGGAAGAAAAAAACCGGGCTTTGGCTGCATCCCAAGCAACTCATGAGTCAGAAGTAAAACAATTGGGCGTGGAATTGGATAGAGAACGTGGCAAGTTGGAAAATATGAAACTAAGATTAGAAGGTATTTCCAGGTTTTGAAAATTTTAGTTCTGCTTCTTCATTCTCACCTTGAATGTTTGATTTGATACTTATTTTTGTTCTCAGACGAACAGAAGTTGAATGGATCTTTTCAGCAGGAGTTAAACTCATTAAAAGTAGAGAAGAATAAAGTGAGTTCTACATGATCCTGCTTTTTAATTGCTTTTTATGTCCTTTTCATGTTATAATTAGCTGGCAGCGGTTTATTCTTCTGTTACTGGAATATTTTTAATGCATAAATGTCACTTATATTTATCATGCAATGCTACAATTATAGCCTAATCCAATGTTCTTGATGAAGGTTGATATCTAGATGATGTTGCCCTCTTCTCCTTTCCCCCCAAACCAAAAAAAAATAAAAAATTATGGTCACCAATAGCACAAGGAGATCTTGAGAATAAACCTCTTATTGAACTGGAAGTGCTATTGCAAGCAAGAGCTTTACTGTGGCGACAAACCACCCCATTCTTCCTTAAAACTGCAGTTTCATTTTGTATTTTCTTGCATGTCTCTTAGAAGACTATAGTGTCACTAAGGATCTGCTTGCTTCTTTTCATTTGTGATTTTTACTCGTTTCTTCTACAGTTGCTTTCAGAGATGACAAAAGTTCGTGATGAGTTGAATCAAAAGATATCAGAAATTAGAAGATTACAGATGGAGTTGCACAGAAGAGACGATGATGAAAGTGAAAACGTAGTGGAGAATTTGAAAAGAACAATTTTAAACCTAGAGAAAGAAAACAAAGATATTAAGGTTGCATTATCTCTCTTTTTCTCCAGATATTCACACAAATATTGTATTCATTTTATTTATGGCATTCTAAGTCTAGGTTTTGGAGGTCATTCTATGTATAATGTTCATCTTTTTATTTAGATTAAGAAAGATGAACTTGTGGCTGCACTGGAGGCCGCAAGGGATACTTCAGCAAACAAACATCAGAACGAGGTGAGTTTATATTAGCTTCAAGTGATATAGAAATATATTTTGCTTTAATTCTGTTTGTTTCTTTGTTAGCTGTGCTTTCTTGAAGTCTAGGCTGAGTTAAATTTGATTGTGTAAAAGGTACACTCATCAGAAGGATTGCCTGGGAAGGAAGAGATAGAGCTATCTTTGCAAAAGCTGGAGAAGGATTTAAAGGAAACACGCAGGGAAAGGGATAAAGCATTGCAAGAACTTAACCGTCTTAAGCAGCACTTACTAGACAAGGTTATAATACGTAATTTTGTGCAGCCATAACCATTTTGTGTATTTTTTGCCCTCATCTATTCCAATGTGGACACTTCTGTTTGTAATGGTTCATCTATATGGTCCCAACCCTAGTTTATAAGTTTCTTCTCTCTGTTGCTACCTTCTTGTTAGATAATTGACTCAAATGACTATGGAATGGGCTTACGATTATAGTTCAAGATTTTTATCATGGTTTATTATGTAGGCAGCTAGAAACAGTTATTTGCCTGTACCACTCATTGCATACTTCAAATAGTGTGACAACTAAATATTGCTAAGGCAGGCAGATGTGATTATAACACTGTTGATTCTATGTTTAGGAATCTGAAGAGGCTGAAAAGATGGACGAGGATAGCAAGGTTATTGAAGAATTACGAGCAAATAATGACTATCAAAAGTCTCGGATATTGCAATTGGAAAATTCGTTAAGGCAGGCACTCACAAGTCAAGAAGAATTTAAACTATTGAATGAAAAGGAAATCAAGAAGTCTAAAGAAATTATTGATGAGCTAAATAGGAAGCTAGGAAGTTGTATGAGCCTGATTGAGACCAAGAATGTTGAAGTACTTAACTTGCAAACTGCTCTTGGCCAGTACTATGCTGAAATTGAAGCTAAGGTAAACTTATCTGCTTCTTTACAGATGCATAGAAGATGATAAAGAGGAGGATCTTTTAATATTTGCAAAAGGATGGGATAGAGATTGAAGTATGTTTTTCCTACGTGTTTGCTTTTAGTATTATGTTTGTCAGACATAGCCTGCTTGATTTTATGTGTATAGGAACGTCTAGGAGAGGATTTAACTGCAGCAAAAGAAGAATCAACTAGACTCTCTGGGCTTTTAAAGGTTCTGTTCCTTATGCCCTTTCATTAATTTGAATCTTTATTTATTTATTTATTTATTTTACCACTATCTTCTGCTAAATTGGATCACTCTTGAAGTAGCAGTTTAGAACAAAATTTCCCTTGTGTGAGTAAAATTCAAGTTTTGTTGGATGAGTCAAAATTGATCTTAGCACTTTGCCCCTCTTATCTTTGAGAATGGGAAAAAAATGAAGTTCTATGTCTGAAATTTTCCATGTGCTCTCCAGGAGGCTTATCAACAGGCAGAAACATTAAGGATGCAAAAGGAAGAAATGGTTGCTAATCTTTCAAAAACTGAAAGGATGCTGGCTGAAGGAAAGAACAGAGTTGCTAAGCTTGAGGAAGACAACGAAAAACTGCGTCGTGCTCTTGAGCAAAGCATGACGAGGCTGAATAGGATGTCAGTGGATTCTGATTTTCTTGTTGACAGGTTATATTCTGTGACCTAAATTCTCATTTATTAGAATCTTAATGTATTGTGCTGCTAATTCTTAAAATCTGGATTGTGATTAGAGATTTAATTGCCTGAGTAAGCATGTTATTTACTTGTAATGAGGTAACAATTCCAGCTTAACTTTTGGATTGTGCAAAGATTTTTTTTTTCTTTTCCCTTTGTTGTTCTGAGAATATATGATTTGGGATATTAATAGTACACCAGTACTGTTCTTTATCTGTTGTTGGAATTCTCCTTTTTTATTTCTGTTGCTCTGCATGTTCTGCTTTTCTACAGTTAGATTTACCAACTGTTCAGGTTTTCACTTGATCAAAAACACTTGTTACAATTAAACACAAATTTATTTGGTTTGTAAACTATCCTTTCTCTTGACTGGTGAACCCTTGAAGTCCTTGTGGAAAATTTGAGGTTGCTTTGTAGTTTTCTTATGAGGAGTTATCTTGGAGATTGCTGGCTTTGCCCTTTCCTTATTTCTATATAATTTAGCATGGGTTTTTGCTCTACAGCATGTTCCTCGTGAACATTTTACTAGGGCAGCTGACACATCGGCACATCCTGGCTATTAACTTGGTTCTTTGTCAGTAGAGTACTTTTGTTTTCCAGATGGTATTTGCTCACTGAAGTCTTATTCTCATGTTGGTACTTTTGATTTTATCCTTCACGTACTTGCATGTTATTTCCATCACTACCCTGGCCACGGTTTCCACTAACAAGCCTATGTACTTACCATCACTGGTTCATCCTGCAGATATAAATTGCTGAACCTATTGTAGGTGTATTCTGGATAGTAATTGATGTGAAGACTGATTTACTGAATTCTCTGCTATTCTTATATCTTGATATTTACCATTTTTTTAGTATGTAGTTCAAAAATTTTGACAAGTGGTACCTTTGGCAGGCGGATTGTAATCAAATTATTGGTGACTTACTTCCAGAGAAACCACAGCAAAGAGGTATGATACTATTGAGTACTTCATTTGTTGAACACAAGCTGAATTGTAATTGTGAGAAATCATGAAGCAAATATTGGATGTAAAAGCTGTGACTTCATATATGTGGTTTAGATTTATTCTCAAGTTGCAAGTTTAGATCAGATCTTCATTCTTTTTATAAGCAAGTGTAATAGATCTTGGAGCTGAATAAGAACCTTCAGTGGCACAGTGATGGAAACAACAACTATGACTATTTCTGTCATTTTTATGATTGCCAATGTTTTTAAACAGTATCTTTATAGCTGTTCTCCAATTACTCACAGGTTTTGGATCTTATGGTCCGCATGCTTGGATTTTCCGAGGAAGACAAGCAGAGGATAGGCATTGCTCAGCAAGGACAAGGTAAAGGTGTTGTTCGGGGTGTCTTGGGTTTCCCTGGCCGTTTAGTAGGTGGTATACTGGGCAGTAGTTCATCTGAAACTTCGTCAAATATGAAATCTGATGACCAGGTAATTTTTTCCCTGTTTTGCAGTGATTGTGTAGAATAATAATCGTATAGATGCTTATGTTTTTTCCATTTGGTCTTTAGTGAAGATCATCTAGAATACTTATGTTTCATACGGAAGGTAGGTAACTGCCATGTTGAGCATGTACGCCATCTCACCCTACTCATTTCGCAAACAATCTTCATGAGATGACCTGAATGTTGCCCTGCCTCTTATAGAAGATAGTTCATCTGCTTTTCTTGATTAGGTGGTTAATTTCTTTTTATGCGTATAAAATTCATATTTTTTGACCAACTGAAATCCTAGTACTTGGAATTTGGATTTGCATTTGGTTTTTTGTCTCTTCTGCTTAAACCAAAGCAGTTTTCTTAATGCTCATGCTTCTTTGAACAAATCTCCTCTATTATTTGGCATATCTGTGAAATGATGTCTCTTACCTGGATCAAGTTTATGGTTTTTAATTATACGTTTGCTTGCTGGAATACATTCAGTCTTTTGCAGACTTGTGGGTTGATTTTCTCCTCAAGGAGACTGAAGAGAGAGAGAAGAGAGAATCAGCTGCTGGTGCGTCCAAGGAAGAGCAAACCAAAGGAAGTCCAAATTTCTCAAAGAATGCATCTTCGTTGGATCACACAGCTAGTCCTGCAACTGTTGCTTCCAGTTTTGGTAGATCAAGCGCCTTTTCCAATCAAAACTATAGCACCCCTTCCCCTGAAACAACTAATTCCGAGTTCTCAACAGTACCCCTCTCCTTGTCTGAAAACAGCTCTCGAGCTTCAAGATTCCTTCCAAGATACTCATAACCTGTTCCTATAATTTATGAAAAGGTATAAATGTTTGGTTTCCTTTTGTGTATCCATGTGTAATTATTTGAATTTGTTCATTTGATTTTTTCCCCCCCATTGTCTTGGTCTCAAGAGTTCACCCCTATTCGTTTGATACGGAGGCTTTCACCAAACCCCAATTCCGGCTATACATGTAAATGAACAATATTATTTAAGAACAATTTCCGTGCAAAGTTGCAAAAGGGATCATCAATAGACGTGGTTATTCTATCTTGTCTTATTGGTTAATAAATTCACTCATCTCCTTGGCGCATGCCAATAAGCATCTAATCCTACTGGGTTCTCCACACAGTAAAAAGAATGATAAAGAAGATCTGGTGGCAATAACTTTCAGAACATTTGCTGCATCGCTTACGATAATGATAACAGTCGGGTGGGTAAATTGACACAACTTTTTAAAGTATACCCTGCGTCAAGAGTGGTAGCTGTAGCATATCATACGATTAATCAGTATATCTAGTGGTAAGAATTGGAATATATACCAAGACCAATCTGCCATCGCATAAACACAATAAACATCACCATAAACAAAGTAGAAGACTAGAAATTAGATCCAACCAAACCCTTAAATGACAAGACCTTTGAAATCAAATCAACAAACAGGGTAATCATCTTTGAGAATGCTGAGGCTAAAAACTGCAGCTTGACTATGCATGGTAAGCCCACAAAATGCCCACGCCAAGAGGCAGTTTGCTCAAAACAAGAGTTGCAAGTGGCTCAACATATAAATAGAACCCATGTACAAGATTCTAGAATGAAAATGACTAGTGGTAGAATATCCCACAACTACAGGGTTTAGCTGCTACAAAGAAAGGTATCCATTACCGTAGAAGACTGCAGACCACCCCATGAGATCAACAATTTTTCACAGCCAACAAACCACAAGCTATAAGCTGGAGAATAAAACTAGCATAATCCAAAAAAGTAGAGAGAACCAACTACAATCTGAGAATTCACAGTTGGTCATGTCTGATACCAGAGTAGAGCAGATCTCAGTATCTCTAAGCTCTCTTTTTGTCCTTCAAAGGTCCTCTTGGAATTTTGCTCAAAACTTTTGCATCAAATACTACATATTGCTTCCTGATCTCTATCATAGCCTTCTCTGCAAATGCATCAACCTTATCCTCATACTTCTCATAAATAACAGGTACAGTGTGCAGCAAGACAAATACTGTTCAATGACAAAAGATACATCTTTTTGGTCAATCACATTAAAAGTTCAACTTGTAAAAACACAATAGAATAAGAAATGAAATCATACAAATGGCACAAAATTTCATCATACTCACTTATATAGAACAGTGTCAAGAAATTGCAGCAACTGCCAAGAATCGAGAAGAACCACAATCCACAGATAACCTGAAAAAACAAAAGTTTTTTTTCATGTCAGAAACGCACATATTACAATAGTTTAGCCTCGTTTAAATATTCGATAATGGACTACCATGCCAAATTCAGGTTGAGATGCAATTCAGCAGGCAAAATTTAATTGCAATTTTAAGTCTTGCAGACTCAACCCACCCCACTAGCATTGCAATTTCAAGAAAACTTACAGAGAGACACCCCCACAAATTACACACCCAAGACCAGACCACCCAAACAAAGAAGCATAAGTTAACATTCAATTATCCAGTGATTCTGCTTAGTTATAAAAGCAATTACAGTACGAGAAAAAGCTTACAGCTAAAAACTTCTTAAGATCTCTCCCAGATGCAATTTCGCGCAAGACAGCAAAAGCACAGTTGATCTGAAACCTCAGAGCAGCAGCAACCTGAAGGAATGGCTCCTCTGCAAGGCGAACCTCTGGAATGCGTGGAGGAGACCTGGAGAAAACCAACCAGATTACATAAATAACAAGATAATACACCAGTTGATGAACTAATCACTTCAAGGTACAGAATCTCACTTGTTAATGAAGGTTGTTGCATTAGACCACAAGAACAGAATTGCAAGCGCAAGAATCAGAATGTGGCAGACCAGAGTAAGTAGGTGGTACTCAAATAGTTCAAATAGCACCCAAATTGCAGTCGCTCCTCCCAATACTGCAGCAGAAATCTTCTTGTTCCTCCACAAAAACACATCAGCAGCTACACCAAATACGCTAACCAATCAATTCAAAATTCACGACCATGACAAATATCCGTATTTTAATTCACAATTTCAGCATAAAGAGATTGTTATTTACAGTACAAACATCAACCATTTCAAAAGGAAATTACCATTTCAACTTCTCAAACTTACATCTTAGATCTTTAAATAATTAATTATTCAAAATAACAAACAAATATTGCAGGTCATTAAACCCTAACCTTAGAAATAATATATAATAGTAATAAAACAAAAGTAATACACCTTCATGTTCACTTCGCATCACTAATTATTGAACTACCTATAACTTCACTGGATCTGGAAAAACTCGTTAAACCTTAAAATAATCTTAAAAAAAACGCAAAAATAAATAAATTAAAAATACCGTACGTTTGCCTCCACCAAAGACCTGGTGAACCGGTTTCTCCCTCCCGAACAGCCGGAAAATCTTATCCTTCACCGACGACGGAGATGACGATGGGGACTTCGCCTTCGTCTTCTTCTCAGATTCGGAATCCGATGACGACGACGAAGAATCGTCCTCGCGGTGAATCTTCTCCGCAATCTTCTCCATCAGCGTCTCTTCTTTCTTCTCCAAATTCTCCGAATGATCAGTCATTTTCGAATCCAAAAATAAATAAATAAAAAACCTTCCTTCAAATTTGATAAAAAAAATATGACAAACGATTGGCTTTTGATACGGGAAAAACTTTGCAAGTAAGAAATGTGTGAGGAGAGTGAAGAGAGAGTGATGCCTTTAGGAGGTTTTATATAGATTTAGAGGTTCGGGAGCGTCCGAGGCTGAGGTTCGGAAGGATTTTGAAATATATAGGGAGGTTCGGGTGGTGGGGTTTTATCGAGGAGATTAACGGCGTTAAGAGGTTTTGACGGCCATGGACTTGTTTCGTCTTCTTTTGATTTCTAAAATGTAAAATGCCAATTGAATCCCAAATTTAGGTCATATCATCTTTAAACCTGATACGGTAGTTTTAAAGTATAGTTTCTTAGCCCTTTGTGTTTTCGGCTAAAATTTAAGGGAAATAATAAACTCAAAAGATGAAGCTTTAAGATGCCAAGTGATGCCTTTAGGAATTTCTATTACCATGGGGATTACTAGGAGGAAAAAATAGATAAGGAAAAAAAATGCTAATTTTCAACATTATTTGATTGCTTGTAAAATGAATAATAAAAGCAATATTCAGAAGATTTTTTGAGTTTATATTGGTTAAAAAATAAAATATTTCGAATTAACTCCTGATGGTCACTTTTTCTAATTGGTAATGTATGTCTTTTGTTGCATAAGACGCTTACAATTGTTATTTGTTAATTTTAATGTTTGATTTGCCTTTATCTCCAAAATGTGTTGCGATAAAAAGTACTTTTAAAAGTATCATGGGGTATGAAGCCAACTTCCTTAAACTTCAGGGGGTTTATTGCTAATTTAAACCTTTTCCAAAAAATTATTTTTTGGACCGGTTTTTCTTCGGAGGGGTGGCTTTAGTCTGGGCTTTAAGGGATTTGCATTGAGTGGGTCACCGACCTGGACAATGTATGGGACACGTGTCCGACAATGATGGAATGAGGAGTCATACTTGAAGATTTGGCGGTTCAGATTGGACTTTCACACGTCAGAGTGGGCTCCATCTTACATGGAGATAAGCGGCCAATGCCGACTGCCAAACTCAATCACTTTTCACTTTTTTTTTTTCTCTCTTTTTGTTAATAACTCTATCCTCCATACTTTTTCCTGTTTTTATTTTCTTGGAAGGGAATCATTAAGAGGTACATGAACGAAATCAGGAATGAAATACGTTCATGACATAAATCACAGCTGTCTTATTTAGAAGGGAAAAATCAATTAATACAGGAGCCTTTATATAAATTGGATGTATTTGATCAAAAGAATCAACAATGGAGTCCCTTTTCCTGCATTTTCATGATTGCTATCAAGTCATGCAAATTAGCAATTTCTTGGATCGAATAGATTTTGTTATACTACCCATCTTCCTTGAGGTATAAGAAGAAAACAAAAAGCTCAAGTTGTTCTTTCTTGGTTATTTGAAGAATTGTTGAAATATAATTAAAAAGAACTAGCCCAAATGAGAGAGGTAGGAGTTAATACGTTGTTCTTTTGAATAATAGATGTAAAGGACATATCATAATTCATTTTCATCACGATCCTTCGCATCCAGTTGGAAAGGAGATGGAGCCTGTTGAAAACTTACATGCATCATTGCTTTAGCTTTTCGAGCTTTTGGATCTATGAAAAGAAAACCCAAAATGACTGTGGCCAAATAGCTAAACAGAAGCCATGCTGAAATTGGTAGTGGAATGTGCCGACATTCAAGTCTGGACACTGGAAACTTTGCAGTAAACTATCCTGGCAAAATCATCGCCCATGTCATTAAAGGGGAAAAGCACACAGGATACTGTATAGTGTATGCATAAATCTTCCAACTTTGGTCCTACAAGACCTAGGGAAGACAGAGAAGCGGCCATTTGCACCAGTAAATATGTATCAGGCGTTTCATAGACAATAATGGTAGCATAATGTTGATACTAGGTTTAACTCCAAGGGGAAAAGATGACTACTGAAAAGAATAAATTGGTAATGTATTTTATGAAATACATTGCACATCAAAATAGCATTCTTCATGCTTCTTAAACTTGGTCAAAGCTCAAATAAAGAAAGAACAGGATCATTATACTATCTTTCCAACTTTTAGGGGGCATATTCAATTGAGATTGATCATAAGTCGCCAAGAAACATTGCCAATGCTACCATTTCTCGTATCTGATGCCACTAATTTAGTGTGATAGTACCACTCCTCGCCTATTCTTCCCATTCTAAATTCTTACAAATCGGCCTAATATAGAGAAAAATATTAGCAAAAAACAAGTGTTTACCTAATCTCTGAAATATATGGCAGCTCTGAGGTTGTGGTTTTTGAACCAGAATCAAGTATCCATGCTTCGATGTATTATACATCTGAACGGCCTACAGGTGGTTACTCTAGGACTGCAGAGGGAAAAAAACCTGGCGCATATATTCATCCGTCTCTGGGACTATAACCCACCTATATTTCCTATACCTTAGGCATCTTAAAAGCTTCCAAGTAATCACCCGGTTCTCCAGAAGGAAGCAGCTATCAATCCATGGAATACCCCCGGCCTCAAAACTAGTAGAAGTCCAACAGCATAAAATCAATCCATCCATGAACAATCCTCGTCGTATGAATCAAATCTAAAGTGTCATCCAAGAATGGAAGCCGCTGGTTTATGGTTGAATAAAAGAGAGATCAATCCGAGGAGAGCAACCATTTCGTTCAAGGGTGCCACGAGATCAATTGTTGCAGAATCTTGTGAAATTGAATTCCCTCATTCTAGCAGCAAAGGTGCCACAACCAACACTAAAATCCAGTCCAATTCTGATTTCTCCTCTCCTGGCTTCAATTCAAGTACTTCAGGGATCATAATATCTGCAGTTAATTTTAATTTAGTATCCTGATAAAAGTACATTTCGTGATCAGTAAGGTTGAAACAGCTCCTGGAACTGTGACCCAGGCAAGCAAAGTTCAAGCATTTATATTGATTCCATTGGCATTCCGATTGTTCGTAAGCCTCCATATATCTGATTATTACTTATGGTTTAGGAGCTCATGAGAAACATCTACTCCTTGGAAGGGGATCACACCCATGAACCATCAGCTTCTGAGCTATATTCCAATCATCATTGCAAATATCACCAATATAGTACTCCATGTACTCTTCCAAGATCTACGCAAACTATCTGCAAGAAAGGCCCCATGTCTTGACGGAGATGAGGATTCATTGGCCAAAATAGTCAATTGCTTGTTGGATCTTTTTTAATAAGAATTGCTGAGGTTGTCTTGATCTCAGTTATGTAAGTGTTGGCATGATTTCAATTGTACAAGGTATTAGAAATAATGGAAGATCCAAGAGAAGAGAATTCAGACAAAGTAGCGACACAAATCAGAAGTGCAAGAGTACCCAGTACCAAAATAAGCCCGTGCATCCCTCTCGGTCCTCCGAACATTGCTGAGATATGTATTTTCCTCAATCTGTCTTGCCAAGAAAAAGTAGATTGAAGATTCTCTAGGCTCAAAAATATTAGTCAACACAAAGATTTGGGCATTTCAATCTGTGCTACATGACTCTTTACTCACCATCAGTGTAACTTTGTTATGTCATGTTAATAAGTTATATTACTCTCCATCACTGTAACCGTGTTGTGTCATGTTAATACGTTATATAAGTTATATGGGTATGACATGGCCTGTATTAACTGAAATTTTTACTTTTTTAGCTGTACCTGTGTCAAATTTTTTATTACCGTGTTCATATTCTCTCGTATTCAAGTCCATATAATATAGATTTTAATAAAGGGAACTCTCAAATTTTTGTGAAAATTAAACTTATAAAAGAATCAAACTTCTTGAAGTTCCAAATTACATGGACAGTTGACCAAAAAAAACCATGTTTAACAGGATTTAATTCTAGAAAAGTTTGAATACTTGCGGTCGAGAATGAGGGTGAAAGTGGTGTATTAGTTTGACTCAGCCACATACCAATACCGAAGAATGATGAAATTGAGAAGAAAATCTTGTAAGTTCCAGTACTTTCTTACAATCAAAGATATACTTGAGCCCTCCGGGATAGATCTTCTAGGCCCTGTGGTGTTAAAAATAGTTAGTCAATGCTTCACCATGATAGTTTAATGATGTCTTTAAGACTCGTACTCGGCACTCGATGGTGAATTCCGCACTTCAAGTAGTTAGAAACCAAAAAAAAAAGGGCTTGACTAAGTGCTGGTTGATATTTTGTATGTTGTACTAGCTTGGTTGAACTAGAACTTTGAACGAGTTTTTTAAGCATTTGCTTTCAGCCAAAGTTACACAGTAGATTAGAGTTTGCAGCTGACGACCCTGTACCATTTTGCCCAGGAAACTCCCCCATTTCTAGCCACCAAAGTTCCAAGAATGGAGGACGTGTAAAAAAAAGTTTTGGAGTGAATATCCTAAGTGGGAAGAAACAAAGTGGAATGCTCACTAAAACCAATTCCCAATAAAAAAATCCTAGCCTAGTAGAAGTGAACAGTAAATTCTGGAGCATAATTCTCGAATCCAATAAACCATATAAAGCTAAAATTTAAAATATGCAACACAATTCTTAAAAATGAATGAATAAGCAGCCACCAAACATGAATTTTTGCAAAATGGCTTTGACGTTCCAATACTACTATTTCCAGCTCTACATTTCACATCAACCTAAACAAAATTCATCAATTCATATAAGACAAAAATTAAAAAAAAAAAAAAAGAAAAAGAAAAACTACCCGAAATCTTTTTACCATTTCGAACCAACACCATTCCCCCTCATTCCCACAGGCATCATGCAGGAGTCATGAAAATTGAACCCCATCAATCACGACCTCCTCCGGCTCCGACCATCGGAATACTGAGAAAGAGGGACAACCTCTGACAACGGCGTAGAAAGGGGCGTGGGCAGCGGCGAGTTCCGGCAAACGGGGCACGAGGGGTTGAGCTTAAGCCACGCGTCAATGCACGTGACGTGAAAATAATGCTTACACTCGGGCAACAACCTTACCATCTCCGACTCCTTGTATTCACACAAGCATATCGCGCACACCGGATCATTTCCCCTACCATAATTTCCATTTCTTTTCGAAAATTGGAATTTCGGATACGAATTAATAACGGCTTGATCTAGTCCGACGACGACGTTTCCGGACGACGAAACCTCGTCGTTTTCATCATCCTCGGCTACGAAAATTATACGGGGAAGATAGATGCTGGTTTCGTTAGAGTTAAGATTTGGGTCATTGAGACTGGTCTCGGAGTCACGACGGCGGCGGCGTCGTTCGGTGGCGGCGCGGCAGCATACGTAGGAGGCGAGGAGGATGGTGGAGAGAAGGACAAGGAAGCCGCAGGCGATGGCGATGGCATAGCTGAGGCCAACGCTGCCGAGTTTCTGAGTGAGGGAGTTATTGGTGGTGCTGGGGGTTAGAGGTGGTGGAAATGATGGGTGCGGTGGTGGGGTGGTGGACATTGGGAGAAGGGGTGGAGGGTGGCAGGGGAATGGTCCATTTGAATTGAAAGAGAAAGAAAAAGGAAAGGGGAAAATTTGGTTGGTTTTAGTGAAGAAGGAGGTGGGGTGGAGGGGTGTGGGTGTCGGGGTGGGGTGGGTGGAGTGGCTTTCTTGCTGCATTTAATACAGAGAGAAGCTCATTTAATGGCCAACATGGTGGGATGATGGCGATCTTTTTACTGGGCCTCTTGGGCTGCTTCTCTTGGATTTTGGGAAATCTAACCTCGACTCTTCATTCTTCATTGGAATTTACAATTTTTCTAACATGTGTTTTTTTATTATTATTAATATTTTATACAGCACAAATATACAATTTTTTTAATTATTAATTTTTATTACGATGTATTTTTATTTCTCAAAATTGGAGTGAGATTTTCAAAATTTATAATAAAGTATGATTTTTAAACTTTTTATCACACATAATTTGAACTGTGACTTTACAATACATATCTAACCTTCTTCGCTTTTTTCCCTCCTATATTTTTAATTGTCAAAGTCGAGATTCAACGAGCATAAATTGTCTATGAGCATTTTTACACCAAGAAACGTAGATTGTCGATGTGCATTTTGATTTTACTAATTTTTGTTATGCATGTAACTACTATTTATATCTATTCTTGTAAATTATTTTTTATACTAACTGCGCATAAAAAACTAATTCTTTTCTTTTTGATTTCTTTCTTTTGGAATTGTTCGAGGAAAATCTCTTTAATGCATTTTAAGTATAAGGGGCCAAAAAAAAAAAAAAGGAAAAACATTTACCTGCCTTGAAACTATTACTTAAAACCTTAGTTGAAACTATATGATGTTCCGACCATTTTGTGAAATGTAGTAAACTCAATATTTTCCACGTAATATTAGCCATGAAAAGTTTTATCGTTGGTCAATGAGTAAATTGAGAGATTAGTTCGAATAATACGTGAGATAAATTATTAAAAACGAATCTTTTGGTCAAAGATGATAGCTAATGCGTAGTATTGCTTCTTTACTAGTTGCTCAACCAATTTAATAAATAATCATGTCAAACAAATTTATTAGACATTCATTGTTAAACGAAACTCGTATAAATTAAACCAACCAGTCTGTTCGTGTTAGCTTTGACGGTAGGGACAAAGTTAGAAGTTAGTATATACATTGGCTTTTCTTGCTTTCTTGGAAAATATGAATAGTAGCCTTCCTTCAATAAAAAAATAGTGGAGCTTTTCTTTCTTTCTTTTTATTTGATTTATCCTTCTCCATAACCAGGAATAGACAACATATCTATTTGGATGATTGTTTTCTGAAATTTTTTTTAAAAAATATAACTGTAACAATTTTAGAGATTATTCTTAATAGATGTGTATGTGAGATAAGAAAGTAATTATAATACGTATTTAAAATTTTTAAAAAATATGTTCCTTAATTATTTGCCCAAACAAACAGAGAGGACTTAATTATTTTAGGATGAGAGATTTAAAATTAAATGCAATAGAACAAGCCATTAGATCCTGAGGTGAAGACATAAAACTCGAGTGGGGATGGCCATGAGCCTCACAAATGCTATTTGTCACAAGTCCATATCCGAGGTCAAAAGGGCCAAAAAATGAAGGAAGGAGATTAAACCAGTAATTAAGGTCAAAAATAGGTATGAGAAATGACGTCATGTCGCATAAAAAATGATTACAACATAATTCTGCATATTAGACCAAAATACTGAACAATTATATTAAAATATTAAATAGTTACACATTGTTTAACTTGTAAAAAATTAAAACAAAAAAAAGGCAAATTGTGAGTCCCTGCCAAAAGGAGAAGTTCAGGCTACCAATGAGGACACATATTTCAATTTTGTTCCTGTGTAAAATTAGAAAGAAGACTATGAGCTGGATACAGATTACCAACACTAGTACTACGTCACAAAACCAGACAAAAAAACAGAGCTAAATTTCTTCATTGTTTGTACTTGATTGGTCAAAACTACAGTTTTAACAGCCCCCATCACAACTTTTTGTCTGGTATCCTTCGATCATATGTTCAACAAGGTAGGACAACCGCATTCCATGCAAGAAGATCTTATGACTGACCATGAACGATGATTCAAATGGGCCGAGAGAAAAGTAATAAAACACTTGGGTATAGTTTCAAGTTTCAATGTGCTTCCCTGGACACAACGCGGACTTCTTCAAAACAGGTCACTGCATTCTGCTAAGTCTATTCCTCTGTACCAACAGTTTCAGAAACAAGAAAAACAACTATAAAAGGTGACCAAATATAAATATTAATCTTAGTTTTTTCTTATAAAGCACTTATGTTATTGAAATATTTCAAATATAAACCAGTACAAGGAGTTCAATAATCTCAGAGAAAAACACAACATAGCTCCACCTCGCAGACAAATTCAACTTAGTTGATGAGTTCCCGACACTTGTTTCTTGAAATGGACTTTTACTTCCGTATTCAAATTACATAGGTACATCATAACACATATAAATGTTCTTCAATTTGTTTACTCCCGTTCCTGATAGGGACATTTATCTTCCTCTTTAATTGCAAGTTAGAGCAAACATTTTTAAATAAGTGGCATCTCCATTTTCAACCCTCACATCATGCCAATAGACTTAATGATCAATCCCACTCAATATTTATATATATGGGGTTGGGATATCTTGTCACAGATGGCGGTATGTTCTTTGAACTTCAAACTTCACATGAATCCTGAAATATATGTATGTCGGTCACTTGTTCTAATATGATTTGACAATGGACAGAAGTTAGGCAATGCCCAAAAAAAATACGAGAAAACAAAGTCTTTTTAATCAGTATTCTAACTTTTCTTACACTATACTTTCACATGATATAGTTGTGGGTCGCAAGAAATCACATTATTAATTTTGGAAGAAATAGCAAGTCATGATTATTTTGGTTTGTGGCATTAGTAAGTCTCAAACAAGCAGCAATTAACATGCAAGAAATTTTAGTGCAAAAGTCTAGGAAGTCCACGCATTTATTGGAATGAACTACAAAGTCTACCTTACTCCAAAAAAGTCTACCCAACGAAAATGGACTATCAATCAACACTCAACCAACCAACGGAATATATATTATATAGAAAAATAGTATGGTAACGAAGAATTTAAAAAAAAAAAAGTAATTTTCATGACAAATGGTTAGTTTTTATTAAAATTTAATATTTTTCTATAAAAGCTTATCATTTTTATTAACAATTATAGTAAATAAAGAATCATTACATCATTGTCCGATATTGTATAATGCTACTATTATCTTCGTATCCTTCTATTTCTGTATTTCATGCTCCAATCTCCATCAATAAATAAAGGCTTTGTTCACACTCCACGCTGACTCCAATCTCCAATCGACGTCCAATACTTCCATTGGTTGTTGATATCTCAAGCAATCCACGTACAAACAAGTAGGTTCCGACCAATACATGAGGTAAAACGCTAGCCAAGTATCGTAATGTAATTGGCGATGAATTATTGCATTTAGCACACAGATCGTCAATATCTAACTAGCGAAGTCGATGATTCCCATCAATACAAATAACATCCATTCTTTTCTTTCTCCGTGACAATAATCTATCCTTTAGCACAACAGATATATAATAATTACTACAATTTACAAATCTTGCTTGCACTCAATTTTGTGTTAAATCAAAACAATTTGAAAAATGAAATAGTCATTGTAGCTATGAAGATGATACTACAATAAAACTTGTAAATATACAAAGAACCCTATATAGCTCTTATTCCTACACCAAAAGTCCAAGTGCTAACAGTCTAAGAGTATAAATAAACCTGTATATCTGTGTAAGTAATTACAATGATAAAACATTCCCCGAAATGGAACGTTAATTCAGTGATAGTACTAGAAGCAAAATTTAAAGCCAGCATACCCCATCTAGAGCTTGACTTTTCGCTTGCATTTCTGATCTTGAATTGATTTGCTCGAAATGTTTACAGCCATAGTGCAGTTCATCTTCACAACGACATGTTTCTTGATAATCTTTAGCATGTTCACCCTCCCACCAACTCTTGTATAACTGCTCATGGGAAGCAGACCAGCACCCAGATCACTAGTCAACATGGGGTGAGAAATTAGCCTATCCATGATGAAATCAATTGTTATGTTCATCCGCATGGTTCGTCTAGCCTTGGACTTCCCCGGTGGACCTCGTGCTTCTCCGACCACCATGCCGTGGTAGAAGAGGGTGGTGGTTGTGTTTTTGTACTTGAAAGTTGCATAATTTGGATTCTTGACGGATACATCAGCTGTTAAGGTCATGTTGGAGCCAGGTTTAGGAATTGGATTTTTTGTACCTTTCACTAGCTCTAATTTATTGACCGTGACACCATTTAACATTATAACAGGGTCTTTAATTTTGAAAACGGTGAAGATCAAAACAACCACCACTATAGCTTGGATAAGGAGTAACACAGCAATGCTTACACAGCACTTGATGCATCTTTTTCTACTGCCTCCTTTTGAGTACAAGGCGGCCTCTTCATCATCGCTGCTTTGTCGTTCTGAGGCTGGAGCGAGTGGTTTAACTTGCTCCCTTTCGGCCATGCCACAGAACTCGGAATTGGCTACTTTGCAAGCAAGCAATGGAGTGCAGGCGAGGAGATGGGATAGCCATTGTGTCTCATTTTTGTACATTTATATATACTGGTAATATCCGCTGCCCAGTTTTGACTTTTGAGTGAGATCTTTTTGTTTTTCATGGTTAGTCAAACAGAATGATTTATGAGGGATGCTGATTTTCGAAGGAATTTCTCTTTTCTGAAAAATGTAGTTGAATTTCCTTAACGCCCTCGTAATAGTATTTTATTGTACTCTGAGAGAAAATTCCTGAACTAGTTAATATCTGTGACTCAATAAAGTTTGATTTTTGTCTTAGGGACGACTCTGTTTAACTAAGATTGCTTTACAAAAGCTTGCAGAAAGTAGAAATGAACATATAAGGTTCTGTTTATGTCAAATGTAAAGGCAGTTTCACCGTGCATTGTAGCCGTATTGAAACTTGACAAAATCTATGTTAGTACACATAAAACGCTTGCAAAATGGTAAACTGGAAACTCATGGACTACTGCCTTCAAAAGATTACAACGATATCTCAACGCATCAGTTAATTAACTTTTCTTAAACTATGTTTTCTTTCTTTTTTTTTTTTTTTTTGAGAAAGATAAAATGTTTTAGTAAGCATGCATTTATCCCCCATTTTCCCTGGATATATGAAGGTAAAATATTCGAAGTCATTGGTCTTGACGAAATAATTTTGAGGTTCTAAAAGATTCCAACGAGAATTGGTCTCCGCTGAATTAATAATTACAAATTAAATTGTTCTTTGCAGTTGATATATGTGTTCAGACATAACTGCATTTATAATTATGGCGTTAAATATTTAATGCTTCACCTAAAAGCAGTTGGACAGTAAGAAAGATGGCCTTAGCCACCACAAAATCCGAGTATTGGACACCTAGGAAATCCAATCTGACTCTCAAGAAAAAATTTTTCAAACATCAGTTCATCTCAATTTTCAAATGACAGGGAAATGGCTGCCACGATACCTTTGTAATCAAGCAGATATCCCAAATTTATGGTGGACAACCACATTTTCTTCAACGAAGTGATGGAGGTCTAATTGGGTAGCTTGAAACATTGAAATAGGTTACGTCGCAGTTGCTGTGCAAAATCGCACTATTTAAGGCTAAGCGGCTTAATTGATGGCCCGGAGCGGTAGATAGTTTAAAGGGATCCACTTATTTATGTTTACCACTGTCGTTTGCTTGCACATCTAATTTATTGATTCCTAAAGCTGGTGAAAAGCATTATGCAAATTCAATTCTGCTAGGGGGAATAGCTGCCTAGTCTTGTATAAACTTTTCATTTGGATTAAAGTTAGTGCAATTTTTTGGTGTGAAAATAACAAACTTGTTGAAAAGCAAGTACGGCACAGGAACAAAGAATGAGATGAACCTTTTCATGGATTTATTCTTCAACCAATCACTAGACCAAGTTGTATATTTCTCCCAATTCCTCGGGTAGCAAAAAGCAGACCAAAAAAAAAAATGCACTGAGCATACATACATACATGTCGAGCAAGCTCGTCCGTGATTAACAAAATCGATATCATTGCAAGAGTTTGATCCACTGTACGTACATAAACAGCAAAGGGGAGGACAAAAAAGAGTTTGATTCCCGTCCCCTGCAAGCAAAAACAGCTGAGGCGGAGGAAACAAAAATGGAGATGCGGGGTATCGATCCCCGTACCTCTCGCATGCTAAGCGAGCGCTCTACCATCTGAGCTACATCCCCTCAATTGATCACTGTGTAATGAGCCAGAGCTATTTTCAGTAATTCACAAAAACGACACTTTCTTCCAATAATGACCCAAGCCGACCCAAATATAACATGGATCCAACACCCTGATTTTGAGCCTTTTGGGAACTGAAGAATTCTTGCTCATATTTTTGTTTTATTTCTTTTTTCAATATCATTGATAATGTCCTTTTTGGTTTACTTTTTTTGATTATGTGCCACTGAAATAGAACCAAAAATATATTTGTGCCTTGAATTCTAGATATCCTTTTACGATTTGCCTTATTTTGAGCTTATCGATATAATATATATTTGGGTAGTTTATTTTAGCATATTTTGGAATTATAAAAAAAATTCAGTAACAATGGTGTAGTTTACCCAAAAAAATATTTATAAACTAATTCACCAAAATTTTTTATGTATAAACCTAAGTTGCTAAATTGTTAGGCTTGTCAATTACACTATGTGAGCCAAACTTTGGCAAACTCCAACTCAACTCACAAAGTAATTCTGGTTTTAGGCTTTCGAGCTGCGGCTCAAAATAAAAGACTCAAAGCTCAGCTCACAATTTTTATGAGCTTTGGCTTAAATTAGACTCGGCCCAAACTCATTACTAGATACATAATTATATATGATTTAATATTTAATAATTATAAATTGCTATAAAATTTATATATAAAGTATTAATACTTTAGGTTATTACATCTTATCTTATTGTATATAAAAGGAGAGTAAGGCTTATGGTATAAACATTTTTTGTTATTTTTTTTAGTGTAAACATTTTTTGTTGTTTTTTTTTTCCTTATTTACCCTTCCACTAAAAAGCTAATTAGTAAAAACCTTAATAACTGCCAGCAACTTTTTTTTTGTTTTAACAACTTAAAAGGAAAACACGTACGCAACCTAGTAAAAAACTTTAAATAACTACTCATTATTTTTTCTTATAAAATTTTCTTTTAATTTGCACACACCTAAAGTGTGTGTTTCCTACTAGTGTTTGACTGTAAATTATACATATTATTTTATATACGTTATAGAAATCTTCAATCTTTTTTTTTTTAAATAACTCAAAAAAAGGCACATTATACAAACTAATAAAACCTTTGAATAACGAACTACTCATTATTTTTTCTTATGAATTTTTTTTATTTGTACACACATAAGATGTGCATTTTCAGTAGTATTTAACTATAATTTACACATATTATTTTATATATATTATATATAATTATATTTTAAATGGGTTGGACCTTAATCAAGCCTGGGCCTAATAAAGTCCAAGCTCAACTCACATTTAATTCGAGTATAATATTTAAGCCTAAACTCAGCTTAGTTCAATTAAAATTAGGCTCGCGAACTTGTTTTGGTCCGAGCCCCATTGACAGTTTTACTAATTGTCCATTAAGCCCAGTCAACACACTTATCTGGTTGGATTAAGGATAAAAAATACTGTGAATTGATAATTTTGGTTTGGTTTAGTTTACAACAGGTCATTTACCAAACAATTGACGCATGTTCATCTGCAAAATTGTGTGTATTATTGGAATCCATCTTATATTTATGTGTGAAATTGTTAAAAAAGGTTGGCTTTTACAAGTGATATCCCGTCAAAGCTAAGACTAAATGCTCATATGTACTCACATAAATTGTGTCCTACATAACCAATTACGTTCGTCGGACACAGATCAGTCCATTTCCATTTTGCCATGAGTGAAAAGGTACAAGAAATGGAAAAGGGTACATAGCAAGAAGAACAAAATCCCGAGAGAGGAGGAAATTTATTTGGTACTAATGCACTGTATCCATTTATGAGTAACAACATCTTATTAGTTCATATACTGATTCCCTTAATCAAATTGGAACCAGGTTACCATATCCTGGAGTAATCCTAATTCATTTATCATCAATTTTGTCATCATCCTTATCTTTTCCACCCCAACCAATCAAGTCAGAGAAAGTAGGAAGCTTGACTTCGCCCTTCTGGGACAGGGGAATGGTGAAGTTCCCAATGACAGGAAGGTCAATGATGAGACCAATCTCCAGTTCGTAATCAATGTCCCAATCCCTCCCGATGTCTCTGGCCAAACTCAACAGCACGCTGTGTGGCACCTTTACTGGAACCTCCAACAGGGTTGTGTCACTCCCCTTCAGTGACCCTGGATCTGGTATGTTACCAGAGGCAATGACCCTTCATCCAACAAAGCCAAAATATGAAACCAATTAGTCATCAGCAATTCAGACGATAACAGCATTTCTTAAATTCCAGTCACTAAAATTGAAATTAACTAGGAGCTATTCAAACAGCAATTTTCAGGAAAATTACTGTATGCTTTTATCTGTGTATCTGAACCATTGTTGGAGAACCATTGTTGGTCATATTTCTCTTTATTGAGAAATTGAAGAAGCGCCTTACAGGGGTTTTCTCACACCTATTCATATAGTACGTAATACTTCTATGACATTAGAAGGAATTCAAGTCTTTTCGGTTCACCTAAATTATAATTTCCGAATTTCTAAGCAAATCAAGATCCAAAAAAAAAAAAAAGGAAGTTTTTCAATCACTGATTCTAATCCAACTCTAATCCATTGTCGAATCCTCCTCAGCATAATATAGACGTAGAGGTATTTATGGCAGAACAGGCCAATCTAGTCTTTCACAATAAAGCACAACATAACTATGGGTACAAGGTTCAAGAGACGTGGCATGGATCAAGAATAATCATGATAGCTGAATTTTGTCAAAAGATTCATGCGTCATTAATTAAATCTACAATCCCACTTGTATCTTTTTGCAATCAGAAATAAATGAATTTATCTTTTCTGTTACCAATTACCAATCAATCACTCACACTGTTTATAGTTACATGATAAGCAAATATAGATCTGTAGAGTAATTGAGCCATAAAACGACCAAGAACTCTGATAAAGAAAAGGTCAATATTCAAACCTGCCAGCGCTTTTGAGAACGTAAGAGATCTCGCAGATGGGAATGGAGACGCTGTAGGGATTCTTGACGGAAACGTCGGCCTGATAGGTGATGCATTCACGGCTAACTCCTTTAAGATCTACGTCGGTAACGCTGGCCTCCGGCTTAGGCATGTTGGCCACCTTTTCTGCTACAAAATTCTTGGCCTTGTCCACCAAATCCATTTTTTTCCAAAATAATTTCCACAATTAACAAAATGTATGTTAGCTATGTCAATTTTCCCCTTTTTTTTTTATTTTTATAGATAAGATTTGGAATATTATCTAAGAAAGATTGATGACTGGCCATGTGTATATATAGGTAGGCTGTAGCGCTTTCCATGAATGAGTTTGGTCGTGGGAGCTATTTTCAAGATCTTACGGCACGTGTTACGCGCAAGGCTCCGTGTGTTTATCCGTGTTATTGGATCTCTGCTCTTAAAGTCGGCAATTACGTACCGAGAAGTTGAGAATTCTACTCTTACTACGTGGAAAGCGGTAGGGTGATGCAAGTTTTAAATCCAAAATATAAAGGGCCGAATGGCCCAAATTCAATGAATTAAGTTTTTTATTTTTAGAATATCATATCTTTTCTAGCTTTACTAGTACTATTTTAGTTATTGTTGACATATATTTTCAAGTGGGGTGGAACAATTCTAGCTTTTTGGGTATCTATACCAAACCTAGTGGAGCATACTGGAATTGAAAGATTCTGAAAGTGATAAGACTTCTTTTTTTTTTTTTTAATGAGAAGGAAAGTGAGAAAATTTGATTATGAAGGAGGGATTATTTTAGATTTAGTCATCCTCCCATCACTATATACTTCATAATACGGATATGATAAATGTAAAGCCATAGAAATAATAAGTACATTTTAGCCAAAAAAAATAAAAAAAGTACATTTTGTTAAAAAAAAAATTATCTTTTCTTGGGAGAATAGAAGTGTTCAGCCATTAAATAGAAGTGGACTACCTTTTGGAACCCGGATGAAAGGTTGTGGACCTGTCTATAGATAATATTCGACAGTCTATCACTTGGCCCAGTCTCACTCAAGAGAAAGTTGGAAGCCCAAATAAATTTTCTGTCACATTCACATTCACATTCCCACTCACAAGAGGCATCCAAGTCCCTGTAATTCCCAGGTTATCTAAGATAAATTGTCATAAACGCAATATGACAGCGAGCAATAATCGAATTAGTGTATATGTTCGGATATATTAGATACTGTACACTTTTATGTGTCCTCTAACACATATGGGCTTGAATTCATTTGAGCTAAGTAGCAGTGTAGTCACGTTTGGCCCGCTTTAAAATGTACAATATCAAGGTTCAATTATATACTTCTTCAATAAGGACTTTTCTTTTCTTTTTTATATAGTTTTAGGTTTTGGTTTGAGGTTAGACTTCAATTAGTGTGCTTGAATAACATGATCTACTGTTCCAGCAAATAGTTACATGCCCAAAAAACTCACAAAATAAGATTTTATTATGTTTGGTTCAAATCTCATTGTTGTCATTGTTGCTTGATTCTTTTAACTAATAAATACAAATTTTATATGCTAAAGACATACGAGATATACACAAGTTAACTCTGGAACGTTGTGATCTTCATATCAACATAAAATAGAGCAAAATTTACAAAATTTACCAACAACTTTTAGAATCTAGCAAAGGCAAAAATACATTTAAAACATTTCCCGAAAAAGGTTCAATTCCATATTTTGGGAAAAAATAACAATTCTAGACTTTTCACCATATCTTTAATTAGTAATTGAATTATATATATATATGTATGTATATGTATATGTATATGTATATGTGTCACACACACACGCCCGTGCGCACACATATTTTTACAGATTTCATTAACTTTTTAAAAGATATTTTAGGAACCTATTTGTGATTTTGTTTCTTTTTTCTGGAAATGCACATACATTTGTGATCAGGCCTTAACATTTGTGCCGGAGTATGAAAGGAAGATATTTGAATTGCCAAGGAAAGAATAGGAGGGAATATGATTAAGCCTCAAGAGGAGGGGGCATGCAAAGCAAGTGCAACCAATGCATTTTGCACCTGCTTTCTGCTGTTGAAAAGAGTCTTGAGACCCCAACATAAGGCTAACCTAGAGTAGGCAGAGAATGAATTGGAAAGCTTTCCAAAATTGTCCAAGTCCAAGAATTTAGATAACACCAAAATTTCATTCAATGAGACAGGTCAGCCACCATCAGTGCACATAAAAGCTTTTGCAACCCCCCGCAAGAAATGCACCGCAACCGATATGATGACATGAAACGCATGTTTCTTGCTCTTACCTTGAATATTGGGGGACAACCAAAAAATAGCAAAGCAACACTGCGGTTACTGCCTTGCTTGCCTGGTCTGAAAGTGAATGGTGCATCTAAACCAACAGGTGGACCAATACCAGGGTGGTGGTGATGCCGGATGCCAAGAGTGGTGCGGCGTAGATGCTGGTGGCCATAGTAGTAGACTTGACGGCCATGTCGTTGAATGCTGGACAACTCCTCAGCAAGCCTCCCCTTCTGCAAGACCTCTGCTTATCCTTGGCTCAGTCTCTTTCTTTCTCTCCTTTTTTTTTTTTTTTTTTTTTTGGACTTCATGATTATGGAAAATGTTTACCTCTTTTTATTTTCTGGAACTAAATATGTGGTTTTGATTTTTGATGGTGTGAGGGACTTCAGATTGCTACGATGTATTAACAGATAAATTACGGTTTTGATGGTTAAGGATCGATGTGGTAATTAAATACGAATGCTGAGATTTGCTTCAGTTGCTTAGCCTGTTATTTTATAAATACTTTAATCTGCTCAATACGAAAGGACCGTTCAATCATACAAAACTGCTAAGGAGGTTTAACCAAAACAAGGATTTTTTCGTTTTTGGGGGTGGGGTATGCGTGGTGGTTGTGGATATGAAGCAGGGAAGGACTTCAACAGGGTTTTCGATGGATGGAGGGTACTTCTTTTGGGAGAGACCAGAGAGATCATGAGACGAGCTGATTACATGTAAATAAGAATACTGTAGATATGTAGGTTGTGCCACTGGATCAAAGGCTAATTGATTAGAAGCTACTAGTTAAGATTTCTTAGGTGAATCTGGTATTAGACATATTGAAATAGGGAACACACTTCACAAGAACAATGTCATTTTAAAAGGATGTATATGCACATATATATTTGTGTTTGTAATCTATTTGGTCTTTGCAAAATTAATGTTGGTTTAACTAATTGCAGAACAACTACAACGGTAACTTGTTGACACGTGTTTTGTCATATTATTTTTGGAAAGATGATAGACTCAATTACATTCTTCACAAATGCAAAATCAGCTCACAGGCATGTAGTTGCACACATAGGGTTGTGTTCATGACGTATTGAATCTTTGTGATATTAATTTCTAATATCTTAACTGCAAATAATTCAATGATTACTTGTTTGGGATGAGTCTTCTCTTGAAATGTTTGAGAACATAATGCAGCCAATTTATACTAGGTGCTGTAATAATTAGTTTCATTTCATCATCACTGACCAATGCCTTTTACTTTTAAATACAGAGGTATCGACCATGCAGTTGAAAACAATAGAGTCCCCATAAGATCTCGTGATTTACCACCACTTTTGAAACAGGTAAGTCATGCTCAAGTTATAAAACCTTCATAAAGCAGGAAAGTTATTAGTGCTATTATGGTGTGCAACATGAACCAGTCAGCTATTTGTTTGAGAGACCTGGCATTCTAATTCAGAACTCTTCTTGTTCTGAATTCATGCTTCCGCATTACTTTTAACTCTGTTGCAGGTGAAATTGATCAGTTGTGCCTCTTGCATGACAAGCTTTTCTCCTAAAGCAAATCTTAAATACAATCTGGGCTGTGTATCATAGATGAATATAAGCACAAAAGGAATGCCAGAATCATATTTCTTATTCATCTTGGTCTACATTTTCAAAGATACTCTTGCACTGAGTAGTGATTGTTATACAGTATGGGATCACTTAAATAACATAGTTTCACTAATATTTATGCATCATGCAGATGTATGTATCTCCTGATGATTTCTCTGTCCAAGTGGGTTTAATGATGCTCACAATGTCTATCCAGGTATGAGAGGCAATTATTCAGCTCAGTTGAAATAAATAGCAGCAATACTTATGTATTTTAGTTGAAAGTTACATGAAATATAATATCAGCTGCTTTTCGCATCACAGAGTAGACGGTATAGCTTCCCAGACATAGTTAACCAAGGAGAAAATTAAGACAAGAAAAGCAAAATTATTTAATACTTTCTGGATTCTAATATCCCAAGTGATAGAGAATTTTGAGCCAGATCCATTGTTGTGAGTTCTATTGACCATTCACTCATATGACAGGGTTCCTCTAGTATGAATAAGGCTCTGGTATGCTGAAATTATGAAACAATACCTTGGCCTTTTCTTTGTTCCTTCTTCTGGATGAAATCCAAAGCTGAAGCTCTTGGTTTATGTGTACTTAAACCTTAGAACAAAAAGAAGCTTTACTTCTTCAAACTCACTTCCTTCTAATTAGTCGTCTGTGTTGATCAGAGCGCGTGTAAGCTTCAGTGGTTCCATAACCAAGATACTATCGATCTCCTAATACTTTCCAGGAAGGTTAGTTGAAAATTATATATTAATTTAATGATTTATGATTCATGTGGATGAGAATCTTGTTTTGGTGCAAAATCAGGCAATGGAGACCTTCTCAGATCCTGAATATATTCATATTGAACCAACTCATGCCTCTTTCTGTATGTCAAAAGTTATGTCAAGGTATGAAGTTATCATGCTTTGCTTTGTGTCACAAGGGATTTTACTATTTGTGTGAAATATCCTCCATTTCTCTCTACGTTGTGTTTCTACAAAAAATAAAAAAATAAAAAAATCCCTTGAAAGATGCATGGGAAAAGTTAGCTGAGATTTCTTTCAACTTGTAGATAATGACTGTAGTATACTAACTAAACATTCACAAGATATGCACAAGAAAATTTAAATTCTTGATGTTTGTTTTGGATGCTTGTTTAGTATAACTGATTTTCAGTGTAGAAGTTGAACATATTATATATGCCTTCCAAGGTGATACCACAAATACCCAGTTGGATAGTGTTTATCCCATTTCTGGTTCTGAGTCCCTTTCAATGGAAGAGCTGAATGTTAAAGATGATGGCCCTTGTGCCCATGTTTTACTGCATGTGCATGTCATGGCCTCTGCCCACAATAAACTATGAATTACAAAAGGCCACATTCAGACACCATGCAGGTAGAATTAACGTATAGTTTGTCATGAAGGTATATTTCACTTTTTACTTGAGATCTATGAGCTTATGAAAGAAAATTTTCCTTATTCCAATAACGTAAATATTTTCATCTTTTCCCGTTGGAAAGTCTATGTCAGATTGGATATGATGGTAATAAAATTAGCCAAAAACTTATTTGCTTTGCCTTGATCAACAGCTAAATAGCAGTCAATCTCTACATTCTGATCTAACAGTTATTTATAATCTGCATTTGTCCTTTAGGTGGTAATAAGCACAATTTGACTAGAAATAGATATTTATCCTTCTCTTCTCACTCAATATTTAAGTGTAAGGTGGAGAATTTTTGTTCACTGGAGGGCCGGGGTGTTCCCATCACGTCTTATCCATCTCTATTCCTCTCATGTCTGTTTACTGGCTGTATCTAACAAATCGCAACATGTAACTTTTATACTTAGTTAGATATAATGGAGTCCTGGAAATTAATAATGTGTGTCTCTCATCCGCAGATTCTATCCAAGCATGAAGATAGACCAAATGCTTCTCTCTCTAGAACTGCAGGCAAATTCAAAAATTTGTTGTTTATTTATGATTCTGAGCAATGGCAGCAATTCCTAATATTAGTACTTTGGAATTGCAGCCTGGGTCTAGATTTTATGTTGCCGGCTTCCCAATCATTAGGGGCACAGTAGCTCCAAAGCAGGAAAATACAGTAAGTTCACACTGCATTAGTTCTATGGGTTTAGGTATGAAGTGAAGTGGACAATTAAGAAGTGGCATCCTCCTATAAAACTTTAAAATTAGTTATTTGTTGGAATTTTTTCCTTGTTACAAGCTCATCTTGATTTATATTCTAGTGTTGTAATCATAACCTCTTTTGAAGATAAAAGAATAATGGTGCAAGAGGAAATTCCTTTTAATAAAATAGAACATTCTGATCAACAGTTAAAATTTTCCTTTATAGCATTTCTCTCTAAATTGTTACTACAACATTATTTCTTCTTCAGTTCCCTACACACGTTTGAGAGTTACCTATAAATATTTTCTTTATATTACTACAAATTTCTGATCATATTTCTTGCTGCATCTGCAATCTATTCTCAGTTGTTGCAAATAAAGTGGAAATCAGATTTCTTCTGTTCATATCTGTTTAGCGATTTAATCAAATATTTATGCAGCGCCTACTTGTAGTGCAACCAGACAACTTGAAGACATCTGCCTCTATCATCACTCCACCAGAAGTGAAGTATGGCCTGCATTCTTGAGTTGTTCTTTTCTAAAATATAAGTTTATTCTCTTACTGTCTCTTCTGGTGTCTCTGTAGCCTCCTTTTAAATGGACAACGAGTAGAAGGAAGGATGTCTGAATCAATGTCTGGCATCTTCAACTGCCTGCTTTCTTTTCAAGAGATCTTCCTATGTTCATTATGTACTTATGATGATTTGATTAACTGGGTGTGTTGTTGATTGAATGTGTTATGCATTCTTTTCCTTTTTCCCTTTGTATCTCTATACCAGGACAAAAGCCCGCAACTTCCAACGAATGTGACTGCAAAGCTTAAATATGGTGTTAATTGTCTGCAAGCCATTGGACAACTCAACACTATGCACAAAAATTGTCCACAACATTTGTATTCTTTCCTCATTTGCTAGGAGATCCTCCATTTCTGTTCTTATTTTTGAACAAATATCCCACAGCTAGTGTTCTGGTTGTCATTGCTGTCATGAGTAATAGACAACCTTCAAATACTCTGGAGCTGCAAGATTACGTTAGGCCCACTGCTTCAACTGACCCAGGTAACTAGTACAAATTAGTGATCTCGATGTCTAAGACGGAGAACTCTGTGGTGGACCAGTCGGCAACAAATTGAAAAATCTTAAATAATATTAATCAATTCGAAGACAATCTGATGCTTGCTTAACATTTTCAAAAGCTCAGACTATGGAGATGTCATCAAGAATTTCACTTAACTGCCCCATAAGGTTTGTTTTATCATTTAAAAAGTTAAGGATCTAGAATAACCTTTTGCTCTACAAACATATATGTTGAAGGAAATGTTTTGCCCAGGTGTGAAATTGAATTAGGATGGATAAATTGTTGTCTTTGGACCTAATTTTCCACAATGACTTTTGAGCTTACTTTCTGTTTTAATTTTCTTTTTCGAATCAGCAAATCTCGCATGAAAACTCCTGTGAAAGGGAAACTCTGCAAACATCCTCAGGTAAGCTATCTTAGCATTGATACATGAATTTAATTGTTACATTAGACAAAAGTTTTATCTGTATCTCTCTGTGTGTATGTGTGTTACTGCATGCATGGAAGGGAGTGTAAGAGGGATGGTTTGGACATGGGAGATGGTGAAGTTATCTTGTGGCCATAAATTATATGGGATAATAATGATGTGCTATACTTCGTCTGGAGTTGTAAACAAATATTGTATCATAGGGAGGTGTTCTTTGTTACCCATTGGTACCTTTGCCCAAACCTATGATCTTCTAAATGAGTAACTTAGAATGATTTCAACAAGAGTTAGTTGATCATCTGATTTCTATATTAAGACTTATACACCACTTTCCTTTTCCAGTTTCAATCTCATTTCTGGGAGAAGACAAATTTAGAATATTTCAAAATTTCTATTGTTTACCCTGATTGGATATCTAGACTTTTTTTTGGAGGTACGAACCGGATCACAGTGGGAGATTCTTAACACGTGACATCCAGATAACATTATTACATATTAGTCTCATTTTCAGATCCGGTAGGATATATTCATTCATACAGAAAAGGATGGACACTTATGTAGAAGCAGATGTCTTATCAACCTATGGACCACTTCATGTTTGCTACCCATTCCCCATTTCTCCAGTTTATTGATTTAATACTAAATCTTCTGCTAGTCAACAATTTGATCTCCGGGACAATTCATCTTTAGTCTTTAACTTCACTGATGCCTACCTTCAATAGTTATGACTTAGCTTTTTTTGGTAAGCATATTTAGAGGTCTACATGGATCATGCACAAGCTTTCCCAATTGGTTTTCTCTTGATAACATTACTGGTCAAATATTGCAATTATTTTGTACGAAGCTTAATTTGGCATAACATCATTTGATAAAACTCCCCTCATCTGTAGCCTCATTTTAAAGGATGCTGATACTCTCAACTTATCTTGAGTCTTATTGATCCAAATCTTTCTAGGAATCTCACCTAGAAGAGGGATTAATGTGTTCTTACCTTTGACTATGCAACAGGAAAGAAACTTTTTTTTCACTTGAAAACTTGTGAAAACACTGAAAATTTTTTAAAACCACCGGTATACCTCTGATGCTGTAATTGGTAAAATGCTTCTACAATCTATAAGAGTCTTCCAGTTAGTAAAATATGATGTTGCTCTTTCCCTTTCAATTCTAAAAAGTCTGAATCTAAAGTTCCAATTATTGCGGCTTCTATGCACCTGTTAATGTTAGGAATATACCATCCACCTATTAGCTTCATACTCTCTGGCTCGTCACCACATAATAATTAGCACCGGTGGCTTTTCAACGTGTTAAGTTCTAGTAACAAGTGCAATAGATAATACTTTTAATTCTTTTCTGATGTTTTCATTAAAACTTATGTGTATGAAGCGGTGCTTTGATTATGATAACTTCCTGGAGATCAACTCAAAGAGGCCTTCTTGGCAATGTCCTCATTGCAAGCAGCCAGTATGCTTTGTGGATATCCGTATCGACCAGAGTGTTGTAAGGGTTATTCAGACTTGAATTTAAATTAGCCTATTCTCTTGCACGGTTGACCAGCTTCTTTATTTTTTATTTTTTTCAGTTCAAGGGAGACTCTAAGCCATCGTAGTTGCTCTCTGTCAGGTCTTGAGGGAGGCTGAAGAACAGTTGTTAATGTGATCATGTCAGCAAATGGACCATGGAAAGAAGACAAGGACCATCCTGCTCACAAGTATGGAGAGAGCCAAGTTAGACATCATGGTGGATAACAGAATCATAAATGATTGAATAGGATTACAGCAGGCAGAAGCATTTTATTGCAGAATCATAATCAAACTGTTTATGCTGCTGGAAATTCTATGACAAACCAAAACATCTCATTTAACTGGCTTGACTCAGCATTTAGCAGTACAGTAAGTACAGCTTCCTCTGTCTTTTGAGTCAAGCAATCTGGGTTGTGCTTGTTAGTCAGCTTATATTACACCAATAATGTTGCCGGATGCCCCTTCTTAACTACCTCAGCTTTTATGCTTTTCTATACATGCTATTTGAAGGTTTTTAGATATGCATTATCCATGATTGAATAAGAATTTAGGATATAATCATTTAATGGTAATGTACTTGATCAGATGACTGGATCAATATGTGATCTTTGTTTCTTCTTCCATAGAATATGGGGAAGAACATGGGAAATAAAGATAATGTACTTGAGTACACGGAATGAAGAGTTAAGAATGATGAATACATGAGCAAACCCACTTGCTAAATAAAATATTTTGTACCATTAACGCTTGTTACTTCTAGTAGCAAAGCCATTTGGACACACCCTTAATTATTATGCTTACTTTGAGTTTGATAATTTACTAATTAATCAGCATAAGTATACTAACATGGGACCAATTCTTCCCTGTTTAACACATCTGTTGAGTAAAGTTTGTAGTAACAGTGTAGGAATGTCCTTTCTCCTGGCTACATAAATTGCATTGTAGTTACATGGTGCTTTCTCAGGAGAGTATAATGCATTTGGTTGCTTGTTCACTGGAGGATCGTCGTTAGATATACTATGCAATTGGTAGATTCCTCCTCGTTATATATTATCTTCTGTAGTTCTGCGATGTTACCAGGTTTTATTATAATTGCAGGCTCCAGTCAGTGATAAAATTCGTGACAATTCTGGTCAGCTTCCTCAAAAGAATAGTTCTCTTCATGCACAAAGCTCAGGTGCTGACACTTTCTCAATCAGGCCACCCATAAATCAGCAAAATCAACACAACTGGAGTTGTTCAAACTTCAACACAAGTGAAGACCTGAGGAATACTGAGAATTTGGTCAATGATACTGTTCCTGTTCCAATGCAACTGCAATCCAAACCCGGAGTGCTGTTTATCAAGCTGCTCACTCTCCCAGAGGAGCTACATTCCCGTTCAGATCAAGAAGAAACTCCTAATTGAAATTTTCACTGGCTGCTGATGAGGCAAATATTAGGAACGAAGAGTTGCAACCAGTAGATATAGCTGCACATGCATTACCGGACTGGATACCAACTAGAATGAGGGGCAGCCTTACAGGTGAGGCTTATTCTGCTGCATTTCATTAGTTTATAACTCAACCAACACTGCTTGCACAAGCATTGGGACCTCCTTAATCCGGTGCCAAACCCTTCCAATGCAATATCTATTCCTGGGCTTTCAGCCGATGCTGTTCAACCAACACTGTGTATACAAGCTTAGCAACCTCCTTCCAATCTGGTGCCAACCACTTCCCATGCAGTATCTATTCGTGAGCTGTCAGCCAATGCTGTTCAACCAATACTGCATGCATAAGCTTCTCAATCTCCTTCCAATCTAGTGTCAACCCCTTCCAATGTAGTATCTACTTGAGGTCTGTCAACCAATGCTGTTGCTTCCAGAAGCATTTCTCAAGCAGAAAGTCATCAAAGCCAAGGAGACAAAGCTAATTCATCAGGAAGCTGAAGCAACCATTCATGGATGTGTGTTGTAAGATAGGCTTGTATGCTTATACGTAGGATCTTTGCAGATTGAACAGATTGGGATCTGCATGGTTATTGTCTTGCTCAATCTTTCTTTTTCTTCTTGTTAGCATAAAAATCTAACATAGAATAAGCCATTTTCGACATCTATGACTAAATACAAATATTTGTTAAGTTCGTTATGGAAAGTTCCATCTCCGCAACTTTGAATTTCTGGTCTTTCTTTTTCTCTTTTTACTTTTTTGTTTTAGTTAAATTCCGTTCTTCTACTAGATCTTTTGCATGTCTCTATTCTGTATTTCATCTTAGTTTTCTTGCAACTATTTATAGCAGCTTTTTCTTTTTCGGTTCAAAGCCATACACATCTAGTCTGATGCGAGATCCGTCATCTTTTCTTCTTGAATTAAAATTATGTTACCATTCTCAGAAGATATTCTTTTTCATGTTATGCTTTGTAGCAGAAAATGGTGCGGTTTTTGTTCCTTTGGTGATGTAAGCCTATAAACACTCGCCATGAAAGTTGACTTCATGAAAGTTGACTTCATGAAGAAGGATAAGAATAAACAGAAGGTAAAAGGAAAAAAAAAATTAAAGATAATGGAGCTGTTGTGGTACGAAAAAGTCTTTATATGTAGAGAAACGAACTAAAATTTTATATTCTTTTGAAATAGTCTAGCTGATAAGGTGCTAATAAAAGTCTCTGCTAATGCATAATCTGTTACCTGGCTACGTTTGTGCACATCTGAGTTCTACACAACAGTCACAACGTGGATGTTATGATGTAATAGTAGCACTGCAGAACTTAATCACATTCAAAAAAGGACCCAGAATTATTCAAAGTTGAACACTCATTGCATAGTATTTGATGTAACAAAGTTGACACAGGAATGTATACATATTGCAGTATTCTTTTGCTACAACCAGATTAATAGCACCTAAGAACAAGAAAAAAGATAAAACACATACACATACTAGCATTTTGGTTGATCTTGTTTGTATGTGGTTGCACTAAAACCTGGTGAGGAACTGAATTTGCTTGAGAAGAGGAGAAAGAGTTTCCATGAGTTTCTCACAGGGATGATTGTGAACTCCCTCGTACGTTGTCACCACAATGCTTGTGTCTTTTGACAGCCTTTGGATTTGTTTCTTGACGTTGCATGTGTGATGCGAGCAGCGGTAATAGCTCCTAAATTTGTCCGTGTTATTTAGTTCGCCAAGATCACCAAATCAAAAGGATGTTATTATTCATCAAATTGATCAATATTATATTAAAGAAACAATTTAAAGACTATTTACTAAAGACGTGGCACTTAAGAAAATCAACTACAGTTAAAATATTAACATTGTTTTTGAGTTGAACTTTGATGCCTTGATAGTCTTTTATTATTCATCTATACTTGCGCAATTTCCATCTATGGCCCAAAACTGGTTTACTTCTCTTGTGCTTTAAATTTTTTTTCTTTTTTCATGATATGATTCAATACAAGACTCTGCATTTCTGTAACAAATAATAGACTCTATTTTGGAGGACAAAAAAACTATAATAATGTAGAATGGATAACAATTCTGACGACCCATATGATATTATAGATAGAAGAAAAATACATGAACTTTGAAGAAGTAAGTAGAATATATCAAGACTTTTGATTATGATCATATTCTGTCAATCCTACAATTGTAAATTGTAACATATATAGCTTTTATCAAATAGAGAAAAATGCAGTTTTGATACCAAATGTTTTGAGCATTAGCAGTTTCAGTTTTTAAAGTTTGGATGAAAGCAAATTTGGTACCAAATATTTTTATTTTTCAGTACATTTAATTTTATTGACCAATTTTGTTAAAATGCTACTGAAATTTGGTCACGTGATAGTCACGTGACAGTTACAAAGCTTTCAAAAAGGATTTAAAAAGAAAAAAAATTAACTACCATAGTTTGTAATTAAAGTCACACACATGAATGCACTATTCAAGCGAATTTTTTTAGTTTTATTTGCTTATTTATTGTGTGTGAACTCAAATTAGTGTCTTTAATTACAAATTTTGGCAATAAATTTTTTTTCTTTTTTTAATTCTTTTTGAAAATTTTTGTGATTGGCGTGAGTATCACGTAATCAGATTCTGGTAAGATTTTGGCAAAACTAGTCAATAAAACTAAATATGCTGAAAAATTGAAACATTTGGTACTAGATTTGCTTTTGTTCAAACTTTAGAAACTGAAACTACCTATACCTCAAACATTTGGTGCCAAAATTATAATTTTCTATATCAAATATATGGTTTTGCTACTTATATGCAATTCTATTTAGTGGGATAAAAAAATCTTCATAATGCAAGTGCCAGGAGAATTTTTTTTTTTCCCCCTTGTTAAATGGAAGCTAACTTCATAAAAATGAAAAGACAAATTCTTAAATCCATAAGGAGTTATTGTTATTAAAAAGGAGAAAGTGGTAGGACATAAAAATTCTGCAATTTCAACATAAGATCCTTTTTTTTTTTTTAATTTTTGTCAAAACAAGATTGACTGCCTTTCATATTGTTTGCAGTTCCACATTATTATTATTTTTATTGTTTGCTATTATATCATAGATATGCATTACAAGGGCTCCAATTTGCACATTACCTCGTGTAGTTGTGTGGCATCGGCCTATGGCGAATATATTCATTATATTACCCGTTATCTTCAAGCTAAACACCAAAAATCTAACTGCAAACAATCTCACATGAATGTAGGGATATATGGGCGATATATAATCAGTAGATTACCCTTTACCTTCTTTCTAAACACCATAAATCTAACTGCCAAAAATTTAGCATTCTCTCATTAAAACGTAAATCTACTCACAATCGCGGCATTAAACAAATTAAGAATGCAAAGTAATCATCAAATTAACCAAGGTATTTGCCTATTAAGAACGGTAAAAACTACATTAATTCTACTTAAATGTAATCACCAACACAAGGTAACTAGTACGTGAAATGATCGTGGCTAACCTGGGATACTTGCTATTCTTAACAGCTTTTTGTCCGTACTTTCTCCAACGATATCCATCATCAAGTATATCATCCGGGCTCTTCGTCTGGAACACCACTTTAGGCACCGTATTTTTCTTGTTCTTGCTGCTACTACTGCTTGTAGCCCCCTTTCTGTTTGTATCCTTATAAACCTTCTCGGCCGCCACCTCAGGCGATATAACAACGTTGTCAGAGATTGTCCAAGGCATAATTTGATCATTATTGTTGTTGACGAAATTATTAATCCCAGAATTGGGGGATGGAGCAGGTAAAAGGCCTGCCAAGTCATGAATATTTGGAACAACTTGAGGCTGAGATGGAGAAATGTTTGGAAGGACAAGAGAATTAGCTGGAGGATGCAATATTGGGGATAATGGGAGGTGGGACTGGGATTGTACAAATAGAAATAGTGGGTTGTTGGGTGGTGGCGGCAAGGTTATTGGTGGAGTTTCTTCTTGTCCTTCCATAAAAATGAGAGAACTCGAGTTCATGGCATAATAGTTCACTGACCATTTAGATATTGTAGATAGCAATAAAGGAACAAGATAAGAAGAGAATCAGAATCTTTAAGAGAGGAGTTAAATAGTGTGGTTATAACTTGTTTAAGTTAGAAAAGATATGCCTATATGGACGTTGAGAAGAGGTTAAACAGACGCAAGAACACACGCATCACAATTGGGAGGAATAAACAAAGGAAAGGAAGTATACTTGCATGGTCACAGAGTTGAAACTTTAAGTTGAAGTTGGAGCCTTGGAGGGGAAAGAGAGCGAAAAGTACTACTTTTTCATCTGTTCTCTTGATCTTGAATTGAGTTGAGTTGAGCCAAATTGAGGCTGCAGCCAACTACATCACAACTAATTTCTGTTCAACTGCCCTACTACGAGAGATAGAAGGAAACGTGCCCCAAGACATACGTAAATTTCGTTATAACCAAAGCATTTGACCATTACAACATGCCTATATTTACCTCACCTATCTGGTTTCTTCGCTTTTCCTGTTGTGTCGTGATCAAAGCTTGCTGATGCAACTGCATTAATCTAAACTAATCCTGTACCGCCCTCTTTCTTGTGTAGCAAGCACTTTGCATTTTTTAGGAACAATGGGAACAGTATTCAAGGACACACGTCAAAGGTAGGAAAGCTTCGCAATTTGCTAAATACTGTTTAACCAACCCCTGTTTCATTAATACCAAGCTGACTTGTCCTATAATCACGTGATTACGTGCAAACATTTAATTACGCTTGTTTGTAAACCACCAGTATTTTTTTTTTGGAAGAATGTAAACCACCAGTATTGACGCGGTATTTCTCAATCCCCACAGGTTTAAATAACTAAAAACAACTAGACAGCGTTCTTTTTCCAGCCATTCCAATGAGAAATTGGTTGTAATTATTAAGGAAATAATCAAAATTAAATTGAAACTGACGAACTGACTAGGCGTAACATAATCAACAAGTAGATTACTCCATAGGAGATGAAACTTGTAATTCTGCAAGTAATTCCCTATGAAACAGTATCTGAATTTTCAATGTAATGACTCCCATAGAACAGGAGAAATTTTCCAACCAAAACTTCACAATGAAAGCAAGAGATAAAAGATCTTAGAGAATCTACAACAGCCTCTTCATACAACAGTTTAAAACTGGGATCAGTTGAGACTTTTATCATCGGGAACAAAATTTAGGCTAGCTATCTGACTTAAATCTTCCAATGGCAAGCAAAAACTACCATTCTCCAGGAAGTATCTCTACCTTTTTCATGGGGACGCACACACGTGATTGCCAAACAGCACAAGCAAATTAGTTCACAACTCTGAACTCCAAAACGTTTTGAGCATAAATGTGTGAGTAAACTTTGGAGAAATCTTATTGCCAGCATAAGGTTGGAAAAGGAGAGAACATCAGCTGATGATCATCTTGCTGAGAAACTCAGCTGGCTCCAGAAAATATTCCAATAGTTCATCCTTAGTCACCCAAACAAAATCATCACATCTCCGAATTTTGAACTTGTTGGTTGCGATCACTTGAGATTTATTGTTAAAACGCTGCAAAAACATTACAGAAAAGAGAGTTAAAAGAAGTGTAGAACTAACAAAAAAATTTCATATTCCCACAGAAGCAAATCATTCAACTTATCACACAACAGCGACCAGGGCTGAGGCAGCATCGTTAAAATTAAAAAAGTGTTCTTTGCTTCCAAATCATGTTTTCTTGGAAAGATTCCGTCTCGAATAACCGAAACAAAATTCTTTTCTTGTATTTTGATTCTCTTGACCGAAACTTTAAGCTCCAAACCCATTGTCCTGTTTTATCTGAAAGGAACCGTAACGGTCAGATTTGGTATACGACTACATTCAGAGAGGCTACTTATGATGCCCCTCCAGCCTTACCACAGCCCGAATAAAAGTGAACATATAATACACAAACTCTCATTATGAGAATTTAAATGTGATTACCCACAGCTCCATTATCAAATATGCCATTTTAAGGTTCCATAGAGTGCCTAAACCAATTTGAGGTCAATAGACCTTCAGCATCAATTAACATCTTAATTCCTCATTGATATTTTCTATAATGAAACAAATCCTTTCAGTCAGACGCACAAAATTCTCATACTTCTGAAGAGGTGCCAGCAAAGCAGAGAAAATATAGATCATAATTCACGATGTTTCTTTTCTTCTGATATTTTCCATACAATTTTCATTTTCCTTAAGGTATACACAAGCAATAAGATTTTACTACAAATTTCCATCATTAATTTTATCAGCCTCACTGATCCAAGGAGCTGGTACATAATCAATTTGATAATCACCTTTTCCCCTGGAGAAAAAAAAATGAAGATTCTGAATGGTAGCATTCAAAACATCCAAAATACAGCGCCAAATCATCAACTATATAGATTCCAACGTAAATTTGACTAATGGAAGTAAATTTCAAGACACAGGACCATATGAAAAGAACAATCCTATATGGTTATATACACTTGTATACATACACATATGTCATGTATACAAACTTTTAAGCCTAGTGCAAGATCAGAAATCTACATAAGCTATTACATTAGAGGCCCAAACAATTTTATGCCACAGTACGAACGATTTGAAAGATTTTCAGTCATGAGTCTCCAAAACCAATCCACAAACAGATGATCAATGCTAATGCACCTCGTCAACTCAGCAGCAAGACATCTTTAAACTACAGTCATAACACTTTTTTTTCTACCACTACATGGCATAACAATTCACTGAAATAACTGAGGCAACACATAATAAAGTTAAAAGTTTAGCATAGATATTAGAAAAGGCAATTTCTAAGTCAAATTCGGTTAAAAAATAAATAAACAAAAAGTCTTCATTTTGGTTTAGCTAATGTAAACTACTGGAACAATTGGAAAAAACAAATGCCGATAACATGAGCAAAAGAAAATTGGTGCTCGCATGAGAAAATATGTATACACTAACAGCATCCAACCAGATGTATATAGTCATAAAACAAGGTGTAAAGTAAGCAAAACCTGTTCATAGTCACAAAAATTTAAGTACATGGTGTTCAAGAGATGACGTAAAATAAATAGGTTAAGGTTTGCCCAAGGAATGTTAGTTTCTTCACAAATCAAATTCCTATATGCCTTCAACTTTAACATATTCATAGAGTCGATTGTATGTCAAATGGTATCAGGATAGCCGGAAGATGTTGATCAAAAATTTGGTAACGCCACCAAAATCTGGAAAAATCACTTAACATTTCAAAAGAAGAAGTTCCCATAGATATAACGCCAACTCCAATTATGCCTACATCACCTTTGACCCTTTCTTCCTCACAGACTTGCTACAGAAAGAATTCGGAAGCTGATTCTTGACACCAAACCAAGAGAGTCTGAAACACATCTACACAATACGAGAGACTTTGGGGAATTTAATAACTGTAGTTAATCAACATGGCAGCTAAATCCTTCTAATTTTAAGAAGGCAGAAAAGTTTCCTCTTTCTTTAAATTTTGAGAAAGCCAGTAATGTTTCCAAGCATATTGCTATAAGCATAGAATTAAAACTAAAACCAATGCTGATAAATTGAAAAGACAATCTTATTTCCACCAAAAGCAAAAATCTAATCGGCTAAGAAATTTTACCTGGCACCGGACATTTTCAAGAACTTTTCAAGATATTCCCTCCGATATTGCTGTCGCCAGCGAAATCTAAATATCCAACCCCTAACATAATAAATGAGTTTTTTTATCAAAAAAAAAATTCTCATTTCAGAATATTGGAAGGGGGAAAAAATGGCTAAAGGTTGCTGCTTTTTCTTTCTTCATTTTCTTTCATAACCAAACAGGAGAGGATAAGATGATGAAGAGAGAGACAACATACGACAAACTCTGGAAAAGCATAGACCACAGGATCGATTTTGAGAATGACAACTGGCAGCCTCGCAAACAGCGCCGAGGCTACGATCTTCTCATCTCCTCCGCCGCCGCCGTTGCCGCTGCCGGCGGGAGTTGTTAATGAGCAAAACCCTCGTGTCCTTGTTTGACGAGCTACGAGCGCCGCCCAATATCTCTGCATTTTCCACTAAGCTCAAGTCTAGCAGGAAGTTTTCCTCCTAAAATGGTTGTTTGAGAATACTAGATTAAATTTAATCCCTAAAATTGGAGGATGGGTTGAAGAAGCGGAGATGAATCAGTTGCTGTGTTTACCTGCTACTGGCATGATGACTGAAACCTAACCGAGACAAGTAGGAGTGTTAATCGGGCCTATAGGCCGGGTTTTAACGATCTCAAACTCAACTAATATATTTAATCAAGTTACGAGTTTTGGGTTATGAGTTTTGGATTTATAAATCTAAAACTCATACTCGTCTCACAAAATATTCGAGTTGTGAGTTCAAACTCACGAGCCTATAAGTCTAAAACTATTGAAATATTCTTAAAATTCAATAATCTCACAAAAATAATGAATGAAGACAAACTAATTAGTAAATTAATATTACTGTGTATAAGCACAATCCTTTGGTGTAACATTATTTTTGAAAAGTCTAGCAAAATTTTTTGAAGTGATTAAGTAAAAAATAACTATCTCAAAATGTGTACTAACAGGTATTCAAGTAAAAAATTCACAAAATACATCTGCAAGATAGTACTACTAAGCATAAATAGTTCATTTATATATTGATTTACATATTTAACTAAAAAGCAAACAAAAATTTTATAGCACAAAAAAGTATTATCTTTTACGTTACTTCATCAAATAGGTTAAGTGCATTACATCTATAGTACAAAAGTTTCATTCACACTAATTCATTTGGCTTATAAACACCAAAAGAATACTATAATATACAGTATCTATAATATAATATAATATATAATATTGTATGTGTGTGTATATATGTATATATATAATATTATATGTGTATATATACATAGGGTATATATATATATATGTATGTACGTATTGTGTGTGTGTACATATATGTGTATACATATATGTATATATGTATGTGTGTGTGTGTATATATATATATATATATATATTATGAACCGGACTTATAACAGGTTTGAACCTTGTGAGGTCCAAGTTCGTCTCAGAAATATTTTAAGCTTAATATTTCGACCCAAACTCGGCTCGACTCAATATATAGTTAAGTTCATGAGCTTTTTTTCGAGTTGAGTTCGGGCCGGCTCAACCCTATTGACAGTCTTAGAGACAAGGTTTAACAGTTTTAGCTTTGACAAATTTTCACTGTACGAGGAACCGGACGTGCCGGTCTGAGAAAGGAGACTTTTTTTTTTTTTGTGAAAACAAGCCACCAAAATAAATTTTTATTTACCGTGTTTGGTGTTTGGGAGGAAGGAAATGGAAGAACAAAGAAAAGAAATGAAAATATTTTAAGGTTTTCTTTTGTTTGGAAGTAAGGAAGTAAGAGAATAGAAAAGTTACTTAACTATTTTTCTTTATTTGGAAGGAATGGAAGAAAAAGAAGAGAAAAGTTACTTAAATATTTTGCTTTATTTAGGAGGAAGGAAAGTGAAAGAAAAGAAAAGAAATAGAAGGAAAAATTGACTTGTTTTGGTCAAAAAATTTTCCTTCCAAATTTAGGAGGTAAAGAAAAGAAAGTTTATTTCCCTTCTTTTCTTTTTTCTTACTTTCTTTTCTCTTCTTTTCTTTTCCACTCCAACTCCCAAACTAAGCATATTGCTTTTTAGCACACTATTTGGGAGAAAACAATATTGTCATTCTGTTGGGGAGAAAATCATAAATAATCTGATATAAGATTAAATATTGACATAAGGAGAGAAACAGGATGGAATGGATTACTCGGTTTGAAAAATATCCAAACTAGAGGTCTGATTGAGCTCGCAGTTCACCATCTTTCAACAATTATAATTTGATTGAGCTCCAATAGTGGGGATTAACATAAAATCAAATGCAACCAAAGAGAAAATTCTTAAATGGTTCGGTTCAAGATTTTACCTTTAAATATTACAGTCTAAAATAAAATAAAATTACATAAACATCCTTACGTCACTTTCATAACTAAGATTGTTAGCTCAATTTACCTTAGAATCTCCCTCTTTTCTAGTATGTAAACAAATGATGACTCCATGACCAAGTGCGTCGTCAGAACAAGAGCATTTGGTAGGGGCCTGACCAAGACAGCCATGACAGAAATTGGTTAATGCCCCCATTTGCACCACATATCTTCAGCAGAGCCTACGATATTATTGGATACCATTCTAACCAAAAATGATTTTTTGACACCGTTGCTAGTGCGCTGACTTTAGATTTATTCTCAACATTGTCCCTACATCACAAGTCAATTCCAAAGAATTCAGATTATAGTTACCAAAATAACCAAACATTCCAAGATATCTGTTTTTTACCCGAAATCTGGTTTGTTTCTTCACCCCAACAGACACGAGAACGGGGAATCCAATAAAAACCCGGGAAATTCCATTTCCTCATCTTGTGAGGTCCCAATTGCTTTTGAGGAATGGAAAGAGGCATCTAATAATAGCAACGATTCTGAGGCTAACTGTCACCAAAATTTTGGGTACTTTGACATCATTTATGGCAAATTCGTAATGGCCATCCAAGTAATTATCAAAATCAGTTACACAAACACAAAATACAAGAAAAGCCCTTCGTATAACATTCAAAGGTAATTAAAAATTTGAAGATAATAACAATAATTAAAATTAATTGATTCACTGAACCCAGCTTGTAAAACATTACTATCTATCATACAACACTCCTATGGAATCAGCTATGCTTTTTCCTCTACAAGGCCTGCTATGTAGGAAGAATTATATACGTTACAAAAGACTAAAGAAAAAAAAAAAAAAAGAACTACAAACATTGTGATCTGAAGATTCTTCTTACTCTCTAAAGGACAAAAAGATACTCTCCTGCTACAAATCAAAGGAAAAGTGAGTCAGAAAAAAGCATCATTTCTTATAGTCTTTTGCCACGTAATCATTGCTCCGGCGAGTCAACCACCGCCGGCGGCTGTGGTACTGGTTGCATTATTTGCCAACCAAGGCAGCTGGATGCCCTGTTGAAAGTGATCGGAGGAGAAGTTATCTACTGTAGCTGTTCTACCCGCGAATTCTTCCAACCCTTCAAAGAAATCATCGTCCATAGCCATTTCAAAGCCATTGGAATCGTCATCTTCATCTTCAAGAATGTCCTCTTTGCTGGTTTCTATTTCTAACTTTTCCGGCGCCGGAGATAGGCTAGCCGACGGTGACTCCGGCGGTGAGCTAGAGGGTTTACTGACGTCACCGGAATTGGTGGTTTGGGAGGTTGCCGGCTTCTGACGAGTGCTGCCGGCGAGGGAGTTCCGGTGAGTTGGCATGGGGTGGTTGTGCTCTGCTGTGTAGGTGACAATGAATATTCCCGGGTCGGATCTGTTTCGCTCCACTTGTTTTCGGGCCAAGCACCCCTTTGATGTGCTACATCTGTAGTAACCCCTGTTTTGATAAAAAAAAAAAGCCAAGGGAAATCAGCAAATTTGATAATTACAACATGGTACATAAACAAGAACAAAATGAACCTTTGTAACAAAAAAAATTTAAGAGAAGTGTCCATTTGCTTAGCAAAAAGTTGCCAATAGATTACTACCAAAACAAGTGGTAGTTAAAAAATGGAAAGAAAGGGTACTTGCTTGGAATATTACCACCATTCAAGACAGTTCTCTCAAAAGAAATGAAAGTTGAGAAGAAGCTACCTTGGATATGGGGAGCCTTTGATGGGCTTTTGGCCATATTTTCTCCAAGACCACATGTCAGAAGACAAAGCTTCAGCAGGTACTTGACAGACTCTCTTAAGCTGGTTCTTCCTGTGAGAAAAATCATCACAAATTCATAGAGTATTAATATAAACATGCAATTTCTCAAATGGGGTGTACCAAAGATTCACTTTGGATTCAAAATAGCATTAGACTCCAAGTTTTTACCTTCTTTTAGACCTGTGACTTGGAGTATTTGAAGAACCATTAGAACCACTACTTCTAGAACAAGCAACCATAGATATTAAATTCTGCTTTTGTTGATATATTTGTTGTTGCTGCTGCTGCTGCTTTTTGGGCTGTTGCTGCTGCCGCTGCTGCTGTTGTTGAGATGGATCTTGTAATCCACCAAGAACAGAAAGGGGTGAGATGGGGATGCTTTGTGGGGAAAGTGGTGGTGATGATTTGGGAAAGAAAGGTTTGTACAAATCATGCAACTCTAGATCAATAGCAGCAGCACTACTTTGACTTGTGGGCTCCAAAAGCAGATCTTGAAAACAAAGAAAATTTTCCTCTTGCTGTGGTTCAAAGCCACAAAAAGGATAAAAACCGTTGCTTGTAGATGTTGCTGTGGTCGTGGTGGTGGAGCTGCCAGAGGTGGTGGTGCAGCCTCTGACCACCGCCTGCAGATCCCAATCATCTGCCATTCTCTGCTTAATCCTAAGAGAGACAAAGGAAGAGAATAAGAAGAGATAGACTTAGGTGAAAAAAAGGCAAAAAAGAAGGCGCTGACTTTTGAGCTGGGGAGAGAGAGACAGAGGGGGGGTTGTGGGGGAAGAGCTGGGAATGGGGGACGGTAGTAAGTACAAAACAATTTATTTATAGAGAGAGGAAGAGAGAGAGAGAGAGAGATAGAGATGGAGGAATTTATGGGAGTTGGGCTGGCATTTTCGAAGGACAAAGGCCTTCTTTCTTTATCTTTTTGTTAATTTATTTTTAATATTATATCATTTTCTCTGTTTCTTTAAGACAATGGTTTTATGAGATTTTGATTTTTTTGGATGTGGAAGGTGGGGAAGGGTTGACTTGCGAAAATGTCAAAGGGGTGCCCCTTGCTGCCGCTGAAAGAAAAAGTCCACACGGTGGTAGTAGATGTGGCAGTGTGCGTGGTGTGTGTTTTTCGCACATCGTGACTCGTGACTTGTGAGTACGTCACATTCGGACACTTACCGACAAAAAGATAAATGGTGGTGGGGGACGTGTGCTTAACTCAACCGTCATGCGCGTGTCGACAATTTTATAATATTTATAGTATATTTTTGCAAAATTCGGAAAAATTTTTTTTTTTTGATAGTGAGGGTCATTGGGGAAAGTAATTTGTTACTAAAAATTTAAAAATCTTATTCCACAAATGTGATTAATGTATATAAAACATGTAAATAACCTTGTCAATGATGTTGGGACTATTTTTCATTTTTTTCAAGATATACAAGTCAGGAATGCGTAAAAATATTTGTTTTGAATGTGGAAATAAATATGTCCTTTTGAATATTTTGTAATGCAGTGATTAAATAATTTTAGTTACGTGGTTTATGACTTCTTTTTTGAATATAATAATTACTTAAATTTCAAGATAGAAGGGAAAAAAAATAAAAATTAGCTTGATCGATTTTTTAAACTTGTACGCTGCCTCATAGATCCAATATAATTGACTTATTAAGTCAAAATTTCCATGTTATACATTGACTGTTGCGTACATTGATTAGTAGATTAAACCTGCCCACAGTAATTTTTTCACCAAACTAAACTGTCCAGGTAATTGGTTCATATGGAAAAATGTTAAAAAAAAAAAAAAAGAGGAAGAAGGGAAATATAGTGTTGGAAAAACAAAAGGAAAAGGACGTAGCCGGACAGTGAGGGGATTGGGCAGCACCACAGGTCGACCTAGTGGCTGTACAACCGGCAAATACTTGTGAGCAACACGTGCAATCTAATGCTTTCTCAAAATCGTCGCATGTGATTCCATTGGGCTTTCACCCAAAGAAATAAAAAAGTACAAGAAAACTTTCTTTTCCATTTCTCTCACTCGTATATTTAATATTATATGCAATGCTGACCTTTTCCTCGTCAAGGAAGTCAAAGTTAGAAGGGGATGAAAAAGGTATAAACCTTATCAAGATGTACTTCCAATTTCTAATAGCCGCTGGGCTAACGGCCCAATGGCCAGGGGAAAGGGTCTCCTGGCTCGGCTGTAGTTACTGGGATCAAATTTCAAAATTTGTAATAGTTAGGAGGTGTCCGGAAAGGAGAGGATTTAGGTAATTTTGCATTTCAAGATTTATAGTAGTTATGGAGTTTTCGGAGACGGGAGATTTAGGTAATTTTGAAGAATTATACCTTCAAATTGTGTATGACAAATAGTTTGAGACTTTACCTGGTATACCATTGGGAGGCTCACCTCACTTGTGTGAAGCAACAAGTATGTAATACAACAATGATTCATCAAAAAAAATTTCTAATAATTGATTTTATTTTATTTCTTAACTATCTACTTGTCCAATACTCCAGAAAACAAATTTTATGCAAAACCAAAATTTAGACTAAAACATAGTTTCAGCTTTTTAATATTTGTCATCTGCATGTTGGATAGATTGTACTTGTGTTTCGCATAAGTCCAATCAAATACACGAATGTTGCTAATACTTTCTATTTTCGTGATTGCTGAGTTTGATTATATTGTGTTTCATTTGCAAGACACGATTATACTATTTCAAAATGCACGTGAATGTGAAAGCAATGAAATCAATGTTTGGTTTATTGGATCAGTCACTTTTTCTCGAGAATGATAGCCATGAATTTAACTCTTGTTATGATCATTATAAACACAATTTCCTCTCATTTATAATTCACATAACAAAAAAACTCCTCGTGTTGTTCTAGGCTCCAAATAATTAACATTAACGAGCATTACAAAGCATGATGTAATATTTATAATGCAATAACAAATATTTTCTTCAAAGCAAATTTACAATTAGTATCTTTTTTGTATTTAAAGACCATAACCATAATTGATTAATTACCATCGTACACAAGAATACTTCAAATACTCATGTTCTAATTAATATATTTTTTACTATTATACAATTGGATAAAATATTCAGTGCTTCGGCTAAATCATCATATACATAAAAACTTCAATTATATTTCCGACTTCCTTGTTTTAAAACATTAAAATTTAAGGAATTTCTCAATGGATTAGTTCCATGGCATAATTTAGACATTGATTACCATTATTTTCTTATCCTAGGTCTCAAAAATTTATTCATAAAACGAATTAAACATTAGACAAAACTATTGAAGAACTTCGTGATAATCCCCATCCCTAAACAAGCACAATAAACAACTCCCTAGTAGTAAAAAAAAAAAAAAAAAAAAATCCCCCGCGGGTGTGTTTCTTAGCAGCCCGATGCGAGTAGAGTAAGGGTTACTACAATATTGAGGTTGACTTTGGACGTTGAAAATTTGAGTAGCTTAGCTGTACGGGCGGAACGGTGGTCACGCTCGGGAGCGGAGAGCGCGTGAGGTGACGATTGAAAGAGTTCATTGATTCATGAGATAAGAGTGAGGTGGCATGACAACTTGCAGATCATGTGGACCCCGCCTTGGTTTTGCTTGGGGAAAACCAAAAAAAAAGGAAAAAGAAAAAGATCTTCCCCCTTTGTGAACTTTGAATTACGGGTGAGATTTAGTAATTCGGTAATTTAAAATTAATTAATTCAGTATTTTTTTTTAATTTACCAACTGAATTTGCTCAATATCGAACCAAATTCGATTTCAAATTCAATTCGGTAAGTATATTAATTCAATAATCGAATTCAAAAAAATAAAAATTAAGAATTAAAAAATAAGAAATTAAAAACTCAAAATTACAAAAATATTGGTGACAAAATAATGGGTTTGAGAAAATAATGGCCCAACCCAATGACCAAGTAACCTAGCCCACTACTAAATTACTAGCCTAATAAATGCTAAATTTGCTAATTTGAATTCGGTATATATACACACACATATATATATTGAATTGAATTCGGTATATTCGGTATTATTGAATTAGAATTTTATTTTTGAATACCGACCGAATTCAATTTTTTTTTAATTTTTTGAATTACCGACCGAATTAGCGAATTCGATTTACCGAATTCAATTAGAATTCGGTCAGTAAGTTCCGAATTTGCTCACCCTACTTTGAATTGAAGGCTGAAGTTAGCAGTAAAGCTTGCCCCGTGACATTAGATGCCATCTCCAACTACGGCCAAGGCTTTTTCTTTAGCTCCCCCGCATGGCGCACATCCTATGCCAGCTGATCCACGTAATGGCTTCATTCATTGTAAACTTTGCAATACGTATACAAACATATAATTTTTTGGATTAGATATTCTATTTAATTTTTTTGATGTGGAATTATGTTTAACACAAAATTACATCATATCACTATTAAACTACTTCACATCACTAAATGGAATGACATAATTTTATACACTTTCATATTAATACGACATAGTTTTATATTAAACACTATTAGACAAAAAAATTAAACAGAGGATCTGGACTAGTCATTTTAATTTATATATTTAGTTTAAAAATCAAGAAAAATTTCAATATAATAATTAGATAAATTTCAATACAATAATTAGTTACTAAACAAGTAACAAAAAATAATCCCATGTTATACACTTTCTTCCTCTCAAAGTTGTTCTAATTCAACGATTGCTATTAAAATGCGCAAGGTACAATCTACAGTCCTTTTTATATTTCACCTTATTTGCAAGACTATTATACTCGTGTTGGTAAGCTAGCAGCGTGCTTTTCTTCAACAGAGAAGGAGAACTCATTTTTTGGTTCAAATGAATTAATAACGGACTAATGCAATATAGGCACTGACAACATACAAAACATTAGTTATTCGAGCAATTTATTTTCATGCAAATTACACTAAAAGATCTCTTAAATTCATTCTCTGACTATATATCATATACATTTAAAAGTCGTTCTACTTGATTCAAAGTGTCAGCCTAATCTGCGAACGGCAATTTTATATGGGAATGAGAGCATATAAGCAAAATAGATAAAAACAACAATTTCCAACATCCCAATTCCAGAATTCCCCAAATACAAAAAGTCATCCTTTTCATGTTTTTCAAGCTCGACTTGTTTGTCTCACTTGAAGCCATGAATGCGCTCATAATCAACAAAATTGTTTAGCCAAGGAGTTTATTATATGCTGATAAAATTTTGTCGCATCCATCATCTTCCTCTTGTCCCGTAACCACAAGATATTTTAAAAATACTATACAAATAAAAGTCGATGGACAGGCAAGACAGAATTTGAGCCATCCTCTAGAATAAAAGTTTATTCGGGTGTCTAATTAAATCAGAATAAATTACTTCAGAGTAGGGGCCAAGATAGGATAATAGAGTTGAACGAGAATGAATGAGGGTTTCGATTAGAAAAGATTAATGACATTCTAAGAATGTAGGAAAGGGCCAAAAAAATTAGATAATTGTAGGTTAATATTCATGTGTTAACGAGTTTCAACAACTCAAAGATATTTGCAGGTGTGAGTACCAGTGAGTAAAAAGTTAAAATTTAATTATACCCATAACCTCCTTTTTCAATCAATTTAGCAAAAATTTAATAACAATCTGGATAATTGAGTTTTATTGCTTGACTATGTTTGTTTGACCTCATTTTTTAAGGATACGTTTTTTTAAAAAATCTCAAATACGTAATTCAATTACCTTTTTATCTCACGTACACATTCATCAACAAAAATTTTAAAACTGCTGTAGTGATGATTTTGAAAATACACCATAAGTTTAACGATCCAAACAGTATAAATATGTACTATTACGTACATATTTTGTGAATGTATCAATCTACGTATAGAGTAAATTAGAATTTGATTGACCATGTGATGTGATGGTTACAAGCCAAGAGTAATATTTTATCAGGAGGAGGGGATCGGGCGTTTGAGATTTTGGCATAGGGTCATTTTCAATACACCCGGGTCATTACGGACCTGTAATTTGCAAGTTGATTAAAGCTTCAATTATATTTTTAGTCTAACTTTGAGCCGAGGTTGGCTTCATCGGGCTATAATTCTCGATGGTGGGGTTGGACCAGATTTGTCGGTTCTAGCCGTCTATTGCCATCATATGGCCGTTTTGTTTGTTTCGCAGGTTTTCCTTTGACCAACATGCCTTCCCGTTATTTTAAAAGCTGAAGTTGCTTATCATATTAGAAGTGGATAATCTATTTTCTGCATCTATCAATTCTCATCTATTTATGAGATCATGAGGTTTTACAAACTGCCAAAGAGACGTGACATTCACAAAATTGATGTGTTATCAGCCTAAGATGGAATTCAAATTGAAGAAACCAATTATTTAAAAATGCTATTAATATTACGTAAGAGGTAACATAAAACAGAAAGCTCCGGTCCTTCTGGACTTCTGTTAATAGTTTTAATAGAGGGCTTTCAAAATTTAGTGTAGACAAATAAGTTAATGGCCGACCTGTTATAAGAAAATATAAATGTTAATAACGAAACATTCTACAAATATTGTAAAAAGAATTTCACTAAAATATGTTTAACGTCTTAATTTTTAGTTAGAGGATTTATTTGTAAAGTATTACATCATCACGGTACTATAGAATCTCGATTCATGTATTATTAAGGTGTATAATTAAATATAATTCCTCATTTGTCTTATTTACTTGGTGCTTATGTAAAAGTTCTATTGCATGTTTTGAGTTTAGTTGAGGGATTTACCGTCCACATTCGGAGGATATTGACTATGGCTCCTTCCATTCGTCACCTAAGCAGATAATGGAAATCAAGAAACTGCTCGGTCTTCTTGAAGCTGTTGTTAAGGTTTCTAAACTGCAGACAGGTATTTTCAGTTAGTCATCGGACATTAGTAGCGGCTATAGTTGGCCAGTTTTTTTTTTTTTTTTGAAGTCATCGAGATGATAATGCTGAGCGCATGAAGAAAAGATAAGGTAGCCATTAAATGGGATCCACCAATTACAATGGCCACTCAACTCCTTCAGATCTTCAACCATTACCATCTCCATCATCCACTGGCCTTGATCCAGCCAACTCAACCATCCCAATCTGTATCTGATCACTTTACAAAAATCACATCCTGATTAAATTAGAGTGTCCAATTTGGCTAGTTCAAGAACATTTTTTTTGATAGCTCTTCTGAAATTGACACCATTTTGATGACCATTGACCCATATGCGACGCCAATAATCGAACCCACGATGTCATGATTTGACTCAAATAGACGTGCAAGATAATTGGACATTGGACATTTGGAGGTTTGACAACTGTTGAAATTTAAGGTCCTTCTCAAAGAACCTGATTTCACATTTAGATGATGAGTTTTTGTAGGTTGATTAATCTTCAACTGTTAATGGTGTCTTAGCCCAACCAAGATCATGAATTGTCTTGAAAATGTAATCTGAGAGGCACAAAAAGTAGAAGATATTCCCTGCACTATTAGAGGCAATCTTGTGCCTCTGAGTCACTTCTTTCCTTTTAGCTTGAGGCTTATATTTGCCACGAGGGATGTCTTAAAATTTTGGCCTTTCTTTGTGCTTCCTCCAATATTAATCCTACGAGGCAACTGGCCTTCCCAGTGTGGTTTCATCTCCCTTTAGATAAGAAAGCTTTTACACCATCCCTTCTCTTATTTATACAGGGAAGTGATTTCTCCTGTTGCTGATGCCAGTTTCATGGTACATTCATTGTCAAGAAAACTCTAGCCAAGTGTTTGAATAGATTTGCAACGAGAATCATTAATACAATTATTCCAACTGGCTTAATTACCCAATCATAAGATATATCTTCAACCGATTGCGATTTGGTAATCGAAAAAACAATGAAAATTAGCCCCAAATTCCTTTTAACCGAATTTGGGGACAAAATTAGACCGTTAACTAAAAGTTTAATTTTGAACGTACTACCAAAAAACATAAAATTTATTTTGAATTTATTTAGTCTTACAATATTCAAGTTGATATTGTGCAAGCTAGACAGACCACAATTGTTCTTACAATCGTCTGACTCCTCACTCTCTTGGCCCATTACGAATGTTATTACCAAATTAAGATACGAACTCAATTCTTCAATTAACACGATGTACATCCCAAAATTGCATCTCTCTGAATTTGATAGTTAACAGTATAGGAGCAATGGCCACCTACCCGAGGTGTTCCACAAGAAAAAAATAGTGCAAAATAAATTATGAAAATAAGAAAACATTTCATATTCAAATGCTAAATTATTGGAACTCCGCTCTAGTTTCCACTCCTAACTTCTAAGTCACTCCTTCCCAGCTCACCTTTAGTTGCAAAAAATTATGCCTTAAACACCAAATAAATAACTATACATTGTGTTGGATTGTGGTTACCATTTCATATTCTCCCAATTTCCACACTGAAAGAAAAGTAGGATTGTGGATCTTATTTTCCGTTCTCCCAATTCCCACATTAAAAGAAAAATAGAACTTGGGTCGATTGTTAAGTGCTATGGTTCAACCCTCCAATTATGAATTGCCAAGATAGTGTTAGATTATGGGTCCCATTTTTCATTCTCTAAATTCTCACCTCAAAAAAAAAAAAAAACTATATATTTAAAAAATAGAAAAAATTACATAGTAATATTGGCTTCGTTTGGATATCATTTTTCTAGGTATTTGAATTTTTTTTTTACTTTTTGTTTAGATTGGTGGAAAATTTTTTGGTCTAAGGTTAAAAAAATTTTCACCTTTCTATTGGTCAAATGTTTTATTCAAAATTTCCTGCTAAGTGTTTTCATCTTAAATTTTAAATGTTTTTCAAAATTCAAACACTTTTTACTTTTTGACTACTAATGGATGTTCATAAAAGACGCTCATGTTATAACGAGCATACAATACTCTACCTTCGTTGCTACCCGATAGGGCACTTGTATTGTAACGAGCATTCGATGTCAGTGCTTGTTACTTCGTTGCTATCTTATATGGAACATAACATGTTTGTGGCAATTTTTTTTGGTTTTTTTTAATATAATTTGAAGCAAAAAATATTACTATTTGTGAATAATTGTGCAAAAAAATGAAACAAGCTTCTAGGAAATTTGGGAACAGTTCAAACAAATTTTCAAAATTATTATTCACTATCCATGCAAGTTTCCACAAAAATTTTCAGAATTCAAATACTTTCCCACCTTTTCAAAAAGTTAACAAAAATCCTTCAAATAATTATTTTGAATAATTCTCCAAAAAAAAATCATATCAAATAGACTCATTATGATACAGTAATAAAAAATTTTAAATTGTTCAGTGTATAAACATTGTCAAAATAACTTACTACAACCCTTCAAATAATATATATAGACACATACACATACATGTACACACACATACGCATATATGTATACACACACAGAGACATTTATGTATATATGTAAATATATACATAGATACATATATATTTACATATATACATAAACACACACACACACACACACACACATATAGACTTAGATAAATATATGTATATATGTATATATGTATGTCTGTCTGTCTGAATGTATGTATGTATGAATACGTATATGTATATGATGTGTATATATACACACATATGTGTGTGTCTACATATGTATTTACACACACATATATATGTATCCTTACTATATAAAAGTGGGAGTTCGGGCTTTATCGTCCTGTTTCACACCTGAATCGGATTCGTTCTACATGCCTGTTTGGCATTATGGTTATTGTTATGTCCCTTTTCGTCATTTTGGAGCTTTGCCTTTTTTTTTTTTTTTTTTGTTTGGTCCGACCATCCTGTCCTTCCTCTATTGCTTCTACTGCCGCCCTTCCTCTCTCTTCTCTTTCCTCTTCCACCCACCATTGTTGTCTCTCCTCTCTCTCTGTCTCGTGTCACCAACTCGACACTGCCTCCACAACCGCCAAGTCCTTCGTTGCTGCTGTTGTGACAATTGTCTGTTACCCTCTAGATGTTACTTTCCAGATGGGATGGTCTGATGGAACACATTGCTCTTTCGCTGCTGCTTTTGAGATATTTTTTCAATTTATGTACATAAATGGCATTAACCTTCCTTTTACTTGAGCAGGGCAGCATTATTGGCTCCATGGATGGCAATTGCCATTTTTTTTCCTGTTTCTTTGGGTGGCGGATAAAACATAAATGTTGATTGATTATCCCAATATTGAAGTATAACCAGAAACAGTACGACAGGCAAAGAAACCACAATGTCTGAAAGAAATGACACTATTTGTCCACGGTTTCATAGAAGAAAATAACATTTTCAGATTCCAGCAAATGAATGGCTGTTGGTTTTTCAGGGACCTGGAAAAGAAAATCATTGGCTCAACAAAGAGGGGCAATTGTCGTTTTTATGATGTAGTAGGCATGCATCTATTTGTAAAATTTCCAAAGTTCGTTGTCTGATTTTGTTATTGCATCGATGTTTCATCGAAGTGATTGCGAGTTCATGCATGTTCTTTGAGTTCTTTATATATAGCGTAAACTATTTAATATTGATGTGTTCTTTTGGCGAAGGATGTATATCTGATTGAGGTAGTCAGAGATGGACTATGGAAAAGAACATTAGAAGTGCATTTTTTTTTTTTTTTTGGCCATGGATATGGTACTGAAATTCATTTTGACTATTATAAAATGTCATCAAAGGATAGACGGTGTTGGTAGACTGGATTGGATAATTTGGCATTGTCATATCATTTGTGCAACATCATGGCGTAAAAACGATACTTACTTTTACATGTCCTAACGGCATCCTAGGTGAATTCCTATGAATAGCCTGTTGTAATAGTGGTTGATGAAGATTTAGAATGCAATATCTCATATTTTTTTGGCTCAAAATATACACACATGATGACGTATATTTTCACCCCAATCATATTCTATGGCTTCACATTAGTAAATTTATTTTGGTACTTTATGTTGCTTGGAGTTTGCTTATTCTTGGTTTGCGTTTTCAAAAAATTATATTTTGTTTGCTTTTGTTTTTCATAACAATAGTTGTTGGAAACTTTTGTTTTGCGTTTGTTTGTTTGAACAACTGAGCCCGTTTTAGTGTTTTGATTTGATAGTTTGTGTGAATGAATCTAGAAAAATTACTCATGTTCGCATTGTTCTTTTATTATGTGGCTTGTACTTTTATTTTCATTGAAGTTGAGTTGACCTTAAATTCCTTGTTTCTGTTGGTTCAGAAAATCATTTGGAATCAGGTGCTCAAATGAGCTTATGAGGGAAAAAGAAATTGGCTGGGAAGACAATAATTGGATTTTAGATCTATATCCCGTGGAATAGAACTTTCAAACTTCCAAAGGAAATTGGACACTCCACATAAACACAAATCTCTCCCTTTCTTTGGTCATTGTATACAGACTCTCATAGCCCACCCTCTTCACAAAAGCACAACAAATCTCACCATTTCACAACCATGAAAACCTTCAATTATCTCACCATTTTTGTTCTTCCGATCATTCCCGTCCTCTACATGTCTATGCAGCCACTTTCGATATTAGAAAAACTGCCCCAACACAATCTGGGCAGCAGCAGTACTCGGTGGTGCGCGAAGGCCAGACTGTGGCCAAACATGGACCATCAATGGTATGGGCCTCGCAATTTGGCCCTATACCTGTTCAAATAAATTAAAACCCATATATATCGTCAGTGAACAATGTAATTCGTCAGTAAAAAAATACAAGTCGTCAATAAAACAATGTGACTGTTTTCATTTCAAAACGACGTCGTTTTTTATTCACATTTTGACCATGCTGGTTGCATCTCATCCATCTATTTATTGCACTTTTAATCCTGACCATCAAATGGTCCCAAATTGAACTTGTGAGGCCCTCCTCCAACCATCAACGTACCAGCCGACACAACTAGAGATCTTATTTTAGGCAAAACCAACTGCAACATTTTTTTAAAAATTTGATGGGGATTTTATTAGCGTGGTGTGAATGAATAAAACCAGTATGTATATGTTATGTAAGGAAAAAAAAAAGTACGTTTGTTACAAATTTCTAGCTTTCCCTGGGCATCCTCGTGTATGATGTGAGGCATAAAACTAGTTCTATTTGGAGAAATATTTAGGTGGATTGGGTTCACGAGTGGGCCGTGAACCCTGTGGTTCACCTTCCTCCACATGTACCAAAAGTACTATGGGGCCCTTCTGTGGATCCCTTGTGGACCCCATGTGGGCCCAAGGGACCCACAGAAGGGCCCCATAGTACTTTTGGCACATGTGGATGAAGGTGGATCACAAGGTCTATAGTCCCACCCGTATGCTCGGTCCACCTAAATATTTCCCGTTCTGTATCTATACGTGTGTATTTTGTGGGGGCCTATTCTTCCTTCTTCATCTTCCCGCGCAATCATTCAATCAAAAATTTTGGGTATCCTTCCTCTTCTGTCTTCTCCCCAAAACCACACTTAAATAATCAGACCCATGGCTTTTTTTTTTTCTTTTTTACCACTAGTAATTATTTTACCGGAGGAGGATGGATAATGAGCGAAGATGGGAGGCAATACGGAGCCGTTTGTCAAGATCATCTGCTCAATCTGTTACGAAGATCTCAAACCAATAGTCGATGGTCTCCAATCCGTCTCCAATTGCGGTCACGTCTTTCGCGAACTCTGGTTTCTTCAAAACTTTAAATTAGCAATTATTAATAAATTGTTTCTTTTTTAATAAAAAATTAGCAATTAATTCTGGAAATTTGCAGTCTTCAACAATTGTTCGAGTGTTGCACAATTGGGAAGAAGAAGAGGAAGAATTGTAGTTGACCTATTCAAATACAGATGCCAGATCGCCTTAATTTCCTGTCAACTGGGGATCCGAATTATTCGAATTTTACCCAAAGCCGGGGGATTAGGTGGAAAGTCCCGAGGAATTGCGGAATGACGCGGTGAAGAGATTATAGTTTTTGGCCTAGTCGGCTTTGGACCAGCAACACAAGAGCTTTGAAGCAGTCAATGAATAGGTATCTGATTTCGTTATAATCTGTTTGCTTATCTAGAATTGAATATAGGGTTAAAATTAGTGTTGATTTTGATTTTGTTATCTTAAGTTCTTGAGGAAGTTTATTCTCATTGGGCAATCTTTGCTTTTAGTTCTGTGTGTTTAAGTAGCAGGTTAAAGTAGAGGTGGCTTAAAAGAATGCTACGATCCAGCAACTTTTGCATTTGAAATTCTAGGTTGGTAGGTGTATCTCCCCCAACACCCCCCCCCCCCCCGGGCGCTGGTTTTGGTATGTGTGGTACATCATTATCATGCTGTTGGAAAATTCCTTAGTATCAGTTACAATTTTGCAGGAGTTGAAGCAATCAACTCTGGAGAGCAAGTGGTTTCAGGAAAGAAGTTTAGCCTTAGCCAAGGAACTTCAGCATTGAAGATGTAAGTTATTTGCAGAACATTAAGTTGGACTTTGTATAATTTTCCTTTTGATTTTTTTTTTAATTTGTTATGGTTTCGGGACTTATTATTTGGTCTCTTGGATTTGAACTTGGAGGAGGATCAGGTTCTGAAGCTTGCACGCTTGGGTAATGAGGTCAACAGCAAACAGAAAATTGACGTTCTCAAAAAATTATTGATCATTCGTAACAAGGATGACCTCATTGTTGATCATTCGTAATAAGGATAACCTCATTGTTAATCATTTGTAACAAGTATGGCCTTATTGTTGTAATTCTTGTTGTTATTGCATTTCTTTTCAAAGTAATTATATATTACCACCTGTTTATTTCTGTCATGTGCTGATCTTAGACAAATTTTGTTAACATACATATTGCTTTGGAATTTTGGTTGAAGTGAGGTCAATGTATACTCACATCTCATACTTCTGTCAAATGTTATGTGCACAAAACTGGTATTCTTATCATCCTAGCATCCCAGAAGGCAAGAAAATACTCGAGAAATGTAATTTCATAGAGGCATAGTAGAAGATGTCCATTTCTTATATTTCACCTTAAAATGCATAACAGTATATTGCTCTTTATTGATATTGCCTTGAAAATTTTATTTTGGTGTTATTTTTAATTTTTTCTAGACCAAAGGTGCCTAAATCAGTTCACTGAATAGTCTGTTTGGCTTTTAACCACATCTGCATCTCAACAAGATATTATGATAGGTCATCCTGCAACTTGTGAATTTGAATCTTGCCAAGAAACTGGCCCATATCTTTGTTAGACTAAACCCATCTACCATCTTTTCCTTCAAATCAGGAGAAGACTTGTTTGGGGATTATTGTGTATGCAGAAGTTCCAATCATCATCAACTTTTTGTGCTCTACTGTTTTTATGCCTATTATTGTCGTCCATTGCATCCTGTGAACTTCTTTCCAAACATAATAGATCTCTTTCATTTCAAACGTTGTCTTCCTTCCCTAACTCTTAAATTGCGTTTGCATCGGCCCAAACACTTCTGTCAGAACTCTCATGAAAGTTTGGAAGTAAAAAGATAGCCCAATAGGGGGGAAAAATTAACACATGTTTCTTTTACATGTGCCACAGTTGCATCTATTTGAAGGGCCTTATCTAAAAATTCTAAGAGAAATCAAACAAGACTGCAAGAGCATCAACCTTATTAATTTTTTTTTCACTAGTAACTTCTTTATAAAGTCCTCGCTGACCAAGTTCATCAGACTAGGTTGGTATTTGCTTAACATTTTTAGTTTTTTCCTTTTCATTCATGGTTGGGTAATGATTGTGCTTGTGTGGCTTCAATAGTAGGGGGCAATGTCCTTGGAAGATGAGAAGGTTAAAGAGAAGATAAAGAAGCTGAAGGTTAGTTTGTCATCCCTTAACTGTATCAAATGTGTTTGTTTTCGAGGTCGAATGCAGACTAATACTGTTCACCTAAAAGGAAATGGTCCAGGAAATTGAGTCTATTGTTGACGCAAAAAACAATGAGGCTTTGAGTAGTTTGAAAGCTTCTAGTAAAGCTAGTTGTGCAGTGGACAGATTTGATAATAGTTTTGATCAAGTTACCCCTAGTGTATGTTTGTATAGAAATCAAAACAGAAAGCCTGTTCCAAAGACAGCTATGGATCTAGTTGAGCTGATAAGAGATAATTCATCTAGTTCAATTAACAAAAGGAAGCTTAAGTCTTTGGGATGCAACTGATAGCGGTGTGATGGACAAAATATTTCCCAGAAAAGTTGACCCAGATGATCAGGAGAAAGGCCTTATCTTCATAAATCAAGATGATAATGCAAGTGAGGCCCCTCTGCCAGTATTCTCATATGGACATGTTACATGTTTTGCTGAAAATGGTGGGGCAGTGTGGAAATGTGTCTCAAGGACCGTGGATAGAGAAAGTGATACTCAAGCTGAGGGAGAAGACACAAAGGATGGAGAATTTGGAGAACCTAAAACTGCCAGGTGTAGTACCAAGAACCAAGCAGCTATTGCCGACAATGTCATGATGTCACCAAATGGTGATATGGAGTTACCTTGGCCCTTGCTTAATGTCAGAAACTTACCTCCTTCACCAGTTGTGGTTTCCCAACCATGTTTTCTTTTCCTTCTTCCCACATCTCTCTTGTTGTCCTTGTATGCATATTCCAACTTTTGTCTGATGGCTTCAGTAGAGTAGGTTATTTTTTAAAGATGACTACTTTAAAGTTTGTTATATCTCTCCTGTTTTTGCATGTGAAATTGCCTCTAAGATACCAGGAGAATGTTTTCTAGCTTGTTCAATTTTGGGATGCTGTTCTGAGGGTTGTCTTTATATTGGTTTTGAAAATGAAACATCAGTCTAAAGCATTCATTTCTTACACATTTATTGTCTCAAGTACAGGAGATCACTGTTTCTCTGGGGGTTTGATAGGTCGTGATGGGACAAATGGGCACTTGGGCAAATGGTGAAAGAGGCATTAGGGACAAGATCACTGGCCATGGGACTAGAAGGTTCAAATGTGAGGACAGGAGACTTTATTGCAGTCAGAACTGATGGTGGGAGAATTAAAGTTCTGGAATCTCTCAGTCAGTCATCATTTGTGAGTCTCCTTTCTTATCCACTTGCTAATTACAATAAGAGTTTAGGTGCTTATGTTGAAAGTTTCTCCTAGACAGTTCCCTTTGAATTCATTAGTAGTTCCATAAGCTTTTTATACTTTCTTTCATCATTGATTGGCTTCTACGTTTTTCGTGTTGTCCTTTTATTTGTCGAGAGGATAAATGCCCAGCATCAAACTTATTTGGCAGTAATTTTCCACTGATCAATAAAAAGAAAAGTAACTACCTGGCACACTCTTTTGGCATAAAGATTAATGAACTATTTAACAATCAAAATTATCAGATATTTTCCATGTAAGAAACAGAGGTTTAAGGTTACAACATGACCTCTCTGGCAGTGCCATAAAAAATTATTGTATGTCCTCTTGCCATTGGTAGGTACTCACTAAACTCTATCAGGAAAGTTTGTGCTTCAACGAAATCCTCCTTCACCTTGCATTCTTTCTTGCTTCGAACCGTATTTGTGTATTCCAAAGAGCCTTTCAGATTTGTTAATCTTTGTGTCTCCATCTGCCTATTCCAGTTATTGCTCAATAATTAATTCAGCAAGCACCTTTTCCCATGTTCATATTGCTGTAAAAAATTGCAAATTGTGGTTTTCACATGGTAATACATCTTTTCAACTAGTATCATTTCTCTCCTTAATGTTTGCATTGCTATTGTATTCAAACTAGAAATCTTAAAAGAATCATAGATCTTGTCCCAAGCCTATTTCTGTTGAAGCTTCCTGCACAAGTTAATGTGAAACAGCACATTGTCCAGTTGCTAAATAAAAACTGAGAGAACTTGTTTGCCTACATAGATATTAGAGTTTGCATAATCAACTGATGAATGGTGTGTTGTTAGGACCTAGCATGAGTTCTTTAATTGAAATTCTTCAACATACAAAATGCATTTGGTTACTTGTAAAATGATTTTATGACAACTTATAGCAGTATATCACGATACATATTGGGCCAATGCTCTTTTACAAGACCCCAACATAACAAAGGTGAACTAATAATCACAAATGTTGTCATGTAAGATCTTTTAGTTTTACTTAATAAAATATAAAGTACTTATGATAGGTTTTTGAGTTGGAACTTTGCATTCATGTTCCTAAAAGGCTATAGTTCTACTAGTATTATAAATGGCTTAGCAAGCATATTGTATTGTTTATATCTGCAAATTTTTTTTTTTTTGTCGATCAAGCCAATGTAAAATTTTATGGAGTATGATTGCTGTAAATAGGTTGCATCTTTTATATATCTGATCAATGTGGATGTCATTTGTTTTATTATTTAAATTTATTTGTTGTATTGTAATTATCAATTTTATAACCTATTGCCCATTGGTAGTTTACTGCTGGCCTATGAGTTAAAGGTAAGGCACACAATAATTTGTTTAGGTGATATTCTAATCCATACATGAGTTGTACGTCATGTATGAATATGGTGATTCCTGTTTTTTGCCAAGTCTGGCAAGAACTCTTATAATTATTAACGTATTAATTAACCATTCACTTATGAGGATGAGTTTGTAGGTATGATTTTCGTGGGCTCAGTCATTAGGCAATGCAGAAAGAATTTGCACAAATATATTGCTTTATATACATCTATATCATTTCTAGATACATTGAACACTCCTTTTTTTTTTTTTTGAAAGGGCTTGTCACTAATAAAATTCTTAAGGTGAGAAAATTGTAGTCATTTATTTGAAGTGTCAGAAAATTTCACTTCTACCTTTTATCTCTGTCCATTGCTCAAATGAGTAGGTTGTGGCACTGTAGATTCTGGCTTTCCATAGTTCTCAAAATATTTTAGTAGATTCTACAGGTATCTCCATGCAATTTGTTAGCTGAAAAGGTGGTGACTAGCAAAAATAGCCTTGGATGAAATGCTGTATAGATAACTTCATAAATTATACTCCCATCAATCCGGAAAATAGAAAATATAAAAAGCCCAATCCTTGAAACAGTTCTTTTTGGTAGTAAGGATGTATATATTTTTGCCGTAAGTTTTCATATCCCATGTACTCTTGTTGGAAGGTAGTGCCAATAAGTTCATTCTAATGGATAGTGTTTTCGGTCGGGGTCCTTCTGAGTCTTTCCTTCATCATCTTAAACTGTAATTAGAACTTAGGAGCATTAATGGAAGTATCTTTTCAATAAAGTTATAAGGGTTTCCACCTTCATCTCTTTGACAGCATCTTTTCATTTTTTCCACTGTGCCCTTGTGTTGCAATTTTCTATGCGTTTTAGGTGATTGGTCATATTCTAATTCTTTTACACTCCTACAATTGAAATGATATATGAACTTATAGTGTCACTTTCCATACCATTGCAAAGAGGCTGGTATATATGTTCATGTGTGATTGTTGTTATGTTGGGGAAACTTTTCTTTTCTGGGGGGAAGGGAGAGAGCTAAAACAATAATCAAGGTATCATTGGAGGCTGCAACTCAGTGTTAGATGACCTACCTTTTCTTATAATTTGCAGTATCAAATTTTCTGATAAACCTGTGATAATGGTATGCAAATTTCTCAGTCAAAATAGAGTTAAACCTAAATGTGAACTGGCTACATCTAAATGTAGTTTTTCCCGAAATGTGCAGAGTCAGATGAGCAAAGTTGCAGCAATGGCTTGCAAATTGTCTATGTTCCATTACTGTTTTATTATAAGAAGGCAAAAATTTTTAAAGAATATATGTGGATGGATGAGTACAGATTATTATGGTAACGCCTAGATGAAGTATTGAATTTTGGCATGTTTCTCAGGTTGGCAATTCTATGTGCTGGCATAGTTAATGTGATAAATTTTCTTGCAAGTGGGTTGGTGCAATGGTGATTACCACATGGTCTTTCAAAGTTTCTTAAGAGTCATTCTTTGTTTTGGATTTCTGGAGATCATGAAGGTGCGTGGATTTCTAAGATTTTGTTGAACACTTTTTTAGCATGTTCTGCGAATTAATGGATGCAAACGTTAGTCAGAAAGATTTGTAAGTACAATTGGAAACAAAATGGCGAAGTGTGAATAAAATGCTTTGATTTGGAGGAAAGGTGCAAGAGGATTCTTGAATATTTGGACATTCAACACCGTAGAATTGCCTTTATGTTTGTGTTTCATAATTTAAATGAAGGGCATTTTAGTTTGTGTTGAAAAATTGCCATTATAATGGCTAAAAGTTTTTCTTTTCGGGTAGCAAACAGTTAAAAGTAACTCCGCCTTGTCAGAACTCGCCGAAGGATGGAAAGATCCGATGTACATGTGGTATTAACTGGTTTATGTTTTCCTACTCGAAGACGGGAATTGGGATAGGTTTCAATTTACCCTATGTGTAATCTTTGACTACTCTTACTTCACGAGGTAAAATTCAAAGGGATAGTACGGATGCGTCTGACTAAGTGTAAAAGCTAAACAGGAGTTTGATTTTGGTAACTTTATCATCGTAATGATGTATTATTGGGGTGGTCCCCCCCCCCCCCCCCCCCCCCCCCGGGGGGGACTTCAGTTGATGATTTAAGAGTTTAAAATGTCAATTTTTTTTTTATGGTGGTTTATAATTCAACAGTATATTTGTACATCTCAGTTTTATCTACCGGTTGTGAAAGCTATAAGAGAACGTATAATAAGGCTTGCCATTGAGAATTATTTCATTTGCAGCAGCTCCTTTAAGCACCATGGTTGGATTTTATATAAATGGGATAATTACATATATCTCCCTTGAGATTTATTATAATTACACTTAGCTCTCTTGTGGTTTCAAAAATTACACTTATCTCCCTTGGGCACTTGGGATTACTAAAATACCCTTGCATGTCACTATAATTACTCCAGAAAAAATTATAGGTAAAAAGACTAGAAAAAAGGAGAAAAAAAAGCCTAACATTTACTTTAATTTACTCTTGAGAGTGTAGGTTCACATAGCACAAAATTTTCAAATTGTTATGATCATCTCATTTTTTTTAATAGTTATCTTGTTTATTTATGACATATTTTGGATAATAAAAAAGATGATAAAGATGTCTAAATTAGAGCACTAAGTGGGAGAGGTATATTAGGCTACATAATTGTTGAGCATTGGTGGTAATACTGGACAATATTATGGTTATTTTTTACTTTATGTTGAAGTAGATAGTTTGTTGTTTTTCAAGAATTATTTTTCTTATTTTAGTGAAAAAAATTCTAGTGGCATTTTAGGACATTCAATTAGTCATATGCTAACATCAGCAAAATGGGTTTTTTTTTTTTGTTACAAAAAACTATTGAAATAAGGGAGGTGAGTGTAATTTTTGAAAGTTGAGGGGAGCTAAGTGTAATTATGATAAATCTCAAGGGAGGTTTGTGTAATTATCCCTTATATAAATGCAGATTGGGTTCCTTGGAACCATGATATTTATTCACATTGACTTGATAGATTTAAAATGGCTCAATTAATGATTTATGTGTAATTATGGTCCCGAAATTCAGTTGCTTCAGTTACATTTTTCCCTCTGAAAGAACTTTGATGCTACATCGAAATGAATCTGCCATGGGTAGCGTTCTTCTATATCAGCAACTAGAGGTAGCCTAGTTTTGTCTGGCGGATCAGGTATCAGTGTTATACATGACGGCGAGTCCAGAAAACATTACCCGCTTGCAGAGTTGACTTTGGCTATTTTGGCTAATATATCTACACCTGACGTTATTTATTCAGAATAATTAACTTTAGCTTTGTTATTATTATTATTATTATTTGTACTACCACTACTACTACTAGTATTTATCTTTTGAGAGGGACTTACATAATATTTTAAACATACTTTAAAATTTCTTGATAGAATAATTAACATTAGTAATATCTGGTGCATGTTACTTTTTTAAGAAGAGGAAGAATAATAATAATAATAATAATAATAATAATAATAATAATAAAGAAAGTAGACTGGAACATGCCATTCTTTGGTATTTAGTTAGAATGATATCAAAATTTTATCAGCAAATATGACTCTATCAATTGGGAATTTGCCAGGAAACAGTTATGGTGCGTGTAAAGAATATATGTGGATTGCAGGGATGACTTTGGGTGACCAAGAAACCTGATAGAGTTGCAAATGTGAATACTGAATTATAAGACAAGAGAGAATTGGAATTGATGTTTTGGAAGATTGCCAGACAAAGCTGGTCCAGGTGGACACCTAGGAATTTTTATTCCCAGTTTCTGACTATATGTATTTGTGGATATGGACAGTGAAAATTAAATATACCAAAATCAAATGAACCGCCGATATAGTTGACTTGTTTCTGCCCGTCAAAAAAAATAAAAAAGACTTGTTTCTTTGGAATTATCTCAGATGACCAATTTAATTCTTCTACAACTTCATAATTCGACCATCTAATGCCTACGTGCTTGTGACCATAATTGGTAACGTTCCCAAAAACGACATTCTTTCGGTCCTCTGACCTCATAGTCATAGGAAAGAACAATGAAAATCCAGAAAAAAAGAAAAAAAAAGCGCTCGGCTTATGGCATCTTTCTCGTGGAGCATGGTTATTGCAAATCATTTTACCACTAGGTTTGAAATTATTTTTGTCAATTTGGTGTTCGTTTAATTGCTACTCCGTCCATATATATATTGTAAAAAGTAATTAATGAAAAATAACTTTGGAGATGCGCACACACTTACACATGTATACAATTTTTTTTTTTTTACTGTTATTTCTTTTCCCAGTTAATAAATTAAATATCATTTGAAGCTAAAAATTTTGGACGGCAGACGCCATAGTCCTGTGCTTGGAAAATTCTGGATTAACAGAAAGCTGTGGTAGGTGCGTGTTTAAAATATTGAATATTGAAAACCTACGTGGTCCGCCGTCTTCTTGGCATGCAGTCAGTTATTTTGAATCTTACAATTCTCATGGCTGGAAACTAGTCTAACATTCCTACTATTGCTTTGTTACTATGGACTCGTCAAATAGAGATCAAGACTTCTTGATCCGTGAATTTTGCAGGTTCTATATTCGTTTTAGATAATTTTTATGCCGGGGAGGCCAGGAAAACAATTATACTAACTGACACCTATGAAGGGTGCACATCAATTTTGTGATTGATGGTAGTAATAATAGATAATACTAGCGTAATTGGATTAGTAATAGGTAATCGCATGTCAAAAATTTCATCCTCACCATACATGCATCTTTATTGTGTTACATTTGTAAAAATGAATTCTAATTTATAATCTTTTTTAAAAAAATAAAAAAGCAACTTCAAGGATGAAAAGATTTAAGTCCCATATAAAATGAAGGTCCCATTTTCAATAGTTGTTTTCTACTTGATTTTAGCTTTTGATTTTTGAAAAATCTATTTTGTGATGTTCTTAACTATTTTTTTACTATATTTGTGAATTTTTTAAGCTAAAATCAGGATTAACTAATTTTCAACTTTATTAAAATTAATTTTTATAAAAATAAAAAACAATTGAGAACAAGTCCAAAATGTTTTTGCAACCTTTAACATATTTGTCATACTACTAAATTAAGAAGTATAACTTTCGTATAAAAATTTTAGTTTGTCTACAAATCCCTACCTACGTGGTCCATGGCTCATGGGGTGGTCATATTATAGTGATAAGTTAAAATTGCACTCGTACCCCTACAATACGAGGATTTTTGTCTAGAGGCCCCCCTCGGCAGAAATAATATGTGGTCGAGCCCATTGATAAATACTATACATCTTTTAGATAATTCTGGGCCTGTTGCGTATGATTATTTGGAAGAATTATTGAAATAATTATTTGAAGGATTTTTGTTTTTTTTTTATTTAAAAAAAGTATTTGAATTTTATTTTTTTTTGAAAAAGTTATTTGGATAGTAAATAATTATTATGGAAAGATGTTTGATATTTAGTAATAAAGCAAGTAGCAACTTTACGGACTTTTGTCAAAATTATGGACAAAACCAAGCATTTATTAAAAATTTTGTTCCAAAATTATTGTAAAAATCGAGACAATTGAACGAATACCATTGTGAATAGTATTTCATATAACGAACACTAACATGGGATATTCGTCACTTGGCGCCATCCGATACTAGTCACAAACAACAAAGCATCACCTGCGGTGATTTTCGTCATAACCAGGTTGCCTTCACCACTTCTTGCCAGAAATTACTGCCTATTCAAAGACCTTAGTAAGCCCAACATCGGCATTGCTTGCTTCAGCTGTGAGAGAAAGTGGTGAAAAGAACACTTAGTTCAAAAGGAAAAGATATGAACAATGCATTTTTAATTTTTTTGTTATTTGTATGTCTGACATATTTGATGCATTTGTCCTTATGCAAAGTTTGTCCACATTAGCCACTGAAAAACTTCAATAAAATTATTTATTGTTGTTTTATTGACTTTTGGCTAAATAATTTTTCAACAAAGTCAAACGTTGTTTTGGAAAATTTTTTGAAAAACTCTCAAATAATCATATCCAAAGATGCCCCTAATTATTTGATTAGTTGCAGGCTAATGGATGGTCAATAATATGCTTTTGGTCAACTAAACGATTTTTTATTTTTAATCAAAGGGTTAGATCTTGTTAAAAAATTCGATCAGTTCGTACAGAACAACATGCCTTTTGACAATTTGTAAGGATTATCACGACATGCAAAATGAAAACAAGCGTTTTTTGGTTTGAAATAATGTATTTAGTCAATATTATAGTCTTGAACTCTGGCTTATGATGTTATCATGTATTCTTTTCATACACGCTTTTTACTTATTAATGAGGAATTTTTAAGATGATGACGTTTTAAGAAAGCAAAAGATTTTGAGCTGAAAATTTAAGAAAACGAAATCCTTAATCATACATTAATATTGCTATAAAACAAAAGAGACTTTGATAAAAAAAAAAAACAAAAAACAAAAAAGAGACTAGTTTGAACATGGATACCAGAATAAAGCTGGAAAAGTATATAATACATCACGTGCATTGCCACGTGGTGTACTAGAACCAATAATTTATCGCCATGTGGCAATGGTGGGTCATACCTTGTATTATTTGGCGATGTGTGATTGGTTCTAGTGCACCACGTGGCACGCCACGTGGCGCGCGTGGTGCACGCAATACTCACTCGAATAAAGCTACCCTACCCTACCCTCACCAAACCACGTCAGCACTGCTTAGTTCACAAGGAAAAGACACGTACCACGAAGTAGACCAGAGTTTGTACCTCACACAGTCAAGCCCATCTTTTTCTTTCATACCACGCAAAAATAACTTTTAATTCGGTCTTCAAGGATCTCATGGAGAAATTTTGGGAGTTTACCGGTTGGCAACTAAATCTGCATCACACGCGAACTCGCGAATTCGATTAATTCAAGAATGTCTTGATTTCATGGGTTTGCAGTTTCTGTTAGGTACTCGTAAGTTTTTGCCAACGTTTGTTCCTCTTACGTTACATATATGTTCGTAATTAGAAGTGCTTAGAACTGTTCCTGTGCTCTTGAATTCAACCATTTTCTAGATTTCTCGTTCAATTTCTACTTAAAATTTCCGGTCTGTTGTTTAATTGAATGTGTTGTGGGCTGGTGTGAGTGCATGCTTCCTATTTACCAGATTGAATCTCATCGAGAAAATACATGTCTGTAATCTTGCACCGTTTTTTCTTTTCTTAATTTTTATACGCTTTAATTTAGACAGGTATTTCCAAAATACGGAAAGGTCAATTTGAATTAGCTCTTGACATATGGAAGTAAACAATTTAATGTCGCTTCAGATGAATTAGTATTAATATGGGTCATGGCACCTTTGATCCTCTTTTATTTTTTTTTGTCTTGTCAAATGTAAAATTATGTCGTATTAATATGAACCTACACAGTATCGCTAGTAAAACAATGTAGTTTCACATTATAAATTATTAGACATCAAGAAATTAGACAGAAATCTAAATCGGGAGCTACAACAATTATGAAAAATAATTGCAAACTTAGATGGAAATAGTATTTATCACTCTCAAGCCAAATATCAAGTGTTTCAATGACTACAATTATACTACTGTCGATTTGAAAAGAAAATAAGAGACCATATTTCACATTTTTAAACCCAACGTGTTAATTTAGCTAAATGTTAAGAATATAAATTATAAAAGACAATTGCAAGGGAAAAGTTTCCCATTCCATTTCTATATAAATAGCTTCCTAAAACTTTTTTCATTATTCATAATGATGACGGTAGAATCGTCAATTCCGAAACTCCACGTAAGCGTCCACGATCTTTACCTGTCAAGCAAGGAAGCTCACATGCAAAGGGATTTAATCCCCATAAACACTCCGATGCTCAAGTCAGTTAATGTTCTGCCTTAAAGAAGAGAAAAGAAGGAGTGTTTTTTCTTGTATCTATTCCCTTAGTGATTATTCTGAGAGAAGTAAAAGAAATCAGAGATAAGACAAACCATATTCCGATAATAGCAACGAGTGTTAGAGCATTAATGAGGATGTAACAGCAGCCGAAAGTAGATTAGTCTCTCAATGTGATTAGCCGAGCAATCGAGCAGTAGAACTCCTAGAGAAGCAACGTGCCGAGCTGAGGATAAATAATGGAGGTTTATTACGTGGCCGAGCTGATGTAGAGCTCAACCACTCAAGATCCTACAATGACTGAGACACGAATTCATGTAATGCAAAGCTAGAATGAATACAGGTTTATATGTTGTGTACCTTTTGAGCGCTTCGACTGTTGTGTCCTAAAAAGTGTTTTTGATTTTTCTATCTTGCTCTTTTATTTATATATATGTATGTGTGTGTGTATATATATATATATATATATATATATATATATATGAATTTTTCAAAAACATAAACAGAGGGACAGAAACGCATTTTGGGACAGAGAATTCAATGCGCCTTAAGTAATTCTGTTATTTTAAGGTGTCTTGAAAACACTTCATAGAAATAAGGGGCGGTGTGAGTGTATGTCATTCTAAAAACGAACAAAACGACATCATGTTTTGTTTGGTCTGTGCATGACTGGGGCAAAGGACGGTGTCGAAAATATTTCATTTCAAATTTTCAATCCACCCTAAGAAAGAATAATTAATTTGGTCGGCGGCCCCATATGATCATCCTTGGCTGAGTGTCAGTTGGCATTGATCAGTAGTCCCAACAGCAAAACGGGCAAAATGGTTTCAATTGATGGGGACGGCGTCAACAATTTGGCCGCACTAAGTTAAAAACGACGTAAGTTGTCAGTGAAAAATATAATTAATTTTTATTTTAAGACGATGTTATTTTTTTATTCAAATTTTAATTGTACTGGTTGCATCACATTCATTCATTTGTTACACTTTTAATCCTGACTATCAATTGGTCACAAATAGAACTTATGAGCCTCTCTTTCTGAATTGATATAGATCGAGTCATTTCAATCAAAGCACAAATAATGGGGGTAAAGGTGTAGACAAAATGTTGAGTGGAGGAAGCCAAAAAGAGACGTGGTTGGCCTTGTGTTAAAACTCCATTCTCACTAGTAGCACATGCAAAATTGCAATGCAACATTTGGGAGATTCTTACGGAAACCAAGGAGTTCACGTTTCACCTGTAAATTTAGTAATTTAAAATAGTACTACATAATTATATTGATGTGTATTGATGTAAGAGAGTAACGTGAGAATATTTATGTATCTCTCTTTTAAATTACAAGGTCTACAAATAAGACAATAAATCGGATCCATAAAAAAATTTTCTGTAACATTCCATAACTGAGTTGCTGTTACTGCGACACTTGATTCACGACTGGACTTTGATAGGAGAAGTGTGGATTGTAGGACCAAGCAAAAGGACTTAGCCAACAACGTTTTTCTTTTTAGTTCGAGGGGTTTCCCGGGACATCCGGTATGACCCAACATTGTAGGCAAAGGAGAGAATGAGACGAGGAAAATCATACTGTACGAGGGTGACGTGGATTTGAAGATTCTTGAAAATGTGTCAAATGATTCTCTAAATCTTTGCTTAATTTATCAACTATTTTCAATACCTAAACACAATTTCTTGTCTTACTTAAGAATTTTTATCATTATTAATTAATTACTTTATGCAAATTCTAAATATAAAATTTGTCCTAAACTAACAATACAACTTCTTTAAGATAAATTAGCGCATAGCTAACGCTTTTCTTCACATATGTGTGGCGTTCTTCCACATTGTTTTTCGTAGCACCCAGGTTCACTCGCTTTTCGTGGGTAAAGTTATTTTATTTTATTTTATTTTCGTTTTTGAGGTCAATGAACTCACCAACAATGCTGATTCTTCATGAGTCTAAACTACAGAGATAGTCAACATGAAAAATACTTAGGTAGACCCGTGAATCTTTTGTTCCAGATATAGTCATAGTGAATCCTTTGGTGCAGATGGATCCATATGCAATCACGTTGACGTGGTTTCATCTGGACCAAAAGATTCACAATCCCACCCGTGGACTCGATCCACCTAATTATTTTTCTAGTTAGAATAGGAGCACATGAATGTTTCAAAATGCAATTATGATCAGTTTTTATTTCTGACTTTCCGATAAATATTGAGATGGCTTCCAAACTTCATGGAATTATGATCTGAAATATATCTGCTGTTTGGTAGGAAAAATCTTGATTTGAGTTGGTGATTCCTGGACTTAGTGCTAATTATATTTATTTTCAAATTTAAGGAAACAGTTATGTTTTTCTTGATAAGGGAATATAAGGCCTAACCTAGACCAACTAGAATCAAGCAGCCCATATGTGCTTGAATAAATAAAAGTTGAATAGTGAAAAATAAAAAAAGCTAATATTAGAAGAGAATTCTTACCTGCATGCATGTTAGTATGATGAAGATGAGATCATTCTTTCTCTCTCTGTATTTCGTTCTTCCTTTCTGTCTCACGTGGATATGTTTATCATGATTCACGCACGCAATTACGAACTTATGACCGCCTACTGCCGAACAATAGTGCTCATCGAACGGAATTGGGGCCTCTCAAGTGCCATTTCCCTCAAGTCGATGGCCAAGATTGAAGGGGAGAAAATAAATGGCTGAGATGTACGTCATGTTGGCAAATTTTAGGGGGAAAAAAATACAAAAAACGAAGTGATTTTGGAGGAAAAAGTGGTTACATCACAATTCTAAACAGTTACACTAGAATATTAGACAGTTGCAAAAAAATACAAAACAATTACACAGTTCCAACTTGACAAAAATGGATGCCCCCTAACTTGTGAGTCACCGAGCCCTCATCCAACTATCAAGATTTTGATATTTTTTTAGTTTTTGCCGTGTTTTTATTCCATTTGAACGTTGAATCAATGATGGACTTTTTTCTCCCTGTGTTTTCCAAGTTTTGCTGCCACTTTCTCCAAATCACTGCCTAATTATGTATCTATATATATCTCGCGTCAAGCCTCTCCACCACTCACTCACTACTTCAAAAGTATCAATACATACATTGCAAGAGAAAATTTTGAAGTGCCCGAAGGTAGAGTACACACACCACGCACACACAAAAGGCACACTTAATTATCCTAATCTATAGCCTAGCTAGAGGGATCAAGATGGCTTTGAAGAATGCAAGTTGCCAACTTTTGTCTAAGATTGCCACCAATGAACAACATGGAGAAAACTCTCCTTATTTTGATGGATGGAAAGCATATGATAAAGACCCATTCCACCCCATTTCAAACCGGAAAGGGGTTATCCAAATGGGGCTAGCCGAAAACCAGGTTTAATTTTGCTGCACTTCCAAATTCCAGCAACTTATTTACTAAACTAAATTATCAATGTCGGAATCAGTAGTGTCTGACTCACTTGTTACTTGATTTTGTTGCATGCAGTTGTCACTCGACTTCATGGAGGAGTGGATCAGAAATCATCCAAAAGCATCCATTTGCACTAGTGAAGGTGTACACATGTTCAAGGACATATCCATATTTCAGGATTATCATGGCTTGACCAAATTCAGAAATGTATGTCAATTAATGCTACTACTTGCTTTACTTGCGTAGTTATGATAACTAGAGCTCATCAAAGATTCCCAGGAGATAACGATGCTTTCTTTTTTAATGACCTGATTTTGTTGAACACTAATGCAGGCGATGGCGAGGTTCATGGGGAAAATAAGATGTGATAGAGTGACCTTTGATCCAGACCGCATAGTTCTGGCTGGCGGAGCAACAGGTGCTAGTGAGCTCATCATGTTTTGTTTGGCCGATCCTGGGGATGCATTTTTGGTTCCTACACCTTATTATCCAGCGTAAGCATTCTTTACCTCCATTCTTCACCATTATTAAATATAAATCTCTGAAAGCAAAGAAGCAGCCTGCATATGCACGGAAGAAATGATAATATTTGCTGTGCAAGACTTTTTGCAACAACAAATTCTTGCTTGCTTTCAGTATCTGGATAACTAAGTCCGCATTCATCAATCAGGTTACACTTTCTATTCATACGAAGTAGGTTGGTCATCAGATTAGAAAAAAAAAATCTTGGTATCTAAGATTGTGAGTCATCCTCCTTTCTATATTCTCCAGGAGGACCGTGAAAGAATCCTATGCCTACACGTATAAAATCGGAAATGAAACCCAAAAAATCATGCGTGCATGGGATTGGGAAGTAAATCCATGACTAAGTGAAGTTGCAGTTCAGATCCTCGGTGCCAGCTTTTCCAGTGCCACCCCAGTGCCATTCACCAGGGACTGCCACCTTGCATTCACACTTATCACATTTGAGATTAATTAGATAACTATCCTAGTGTGAATGTAAGGTGGCAGTCCCTGATGAATGACACTGAGGTGGCACTGAAAAAATTGGCACCGAAGATCTGAACTGGTGAAGTTGAAGTTTGTTTTGTATATATGCGTAGAATTCTTTCGGTTTTTTGCGATGTGATGTGTCAAATATTCATGTGTACACATTTATGAAATTGGACATGCCAATGGACCTAACTTTGTGACTATAACAATCTTTTGAGACAATGGGGCTTCTTCTTCCATACTGGGCCGGCACAGTGTGCTCCAAATGCCAGAGGTACAGCACTTACATAGTCCAACCACGCAACGACCCACCAAAAAGTGAAAAAAGTGAAGACCATTGAAAAGTACAATGCACAGCTTGGGGTTGGAAAATTGAACAAATAAACTAGAAAGTCAACCATTTTGCAGCCTGAAGCTTGCATGCTAGAAATTTGATTATGTGTTGACATCTTAGGCATGTTTCAATTGCTAAAGGAAGACTTAACAAAACCAAATTTTATGTTTGTCTCTTTTGAAAGCGAAATTGAGGTGAATCTCATACTCTTATCATGCTCTGTTGCAAAGTAAAGTATTGCGATTACGAAAAGTTATTAAAAAATAATAATAAATTTTTATTGAAACTTACCGCATCATTGTCTCTGTTAAAAAAAAAAATGTACACTATAAGCAGAAAGGAAAGCTTATTATTCATTAACTACTAGTAAGAATTTCTTAGAGTTTTCATTACTCACGATCACAACAATATTGAATTCTGCAGATTTGACAGAGACTTGAAATGGAGAACAGGGGTACAATTACTTCCAGTTATTTGCAATAGCTCCAACAATTTCAAGATCACCAAAAAAGCGCTGGAGGAGGCATATGAGAATGCTCAACAATCCAATATCAAAGTCAAAGGCATGATCATTGCCAACCCGTCCAATCCATTAGGCACCATTGTCGACAGGGAGACGCAGAAGACACTGGTGAAATTCATCAACAAGAAACAAATCCATCTGGTTTGCGACGAAATATATTCGTCTACAGTCTTCAGTTGTCCGAATTTCGTCAGTGTAGCTGAAATTATTGAAGAAGTGGAATGCAACAATGACCTCATTCACATAATCTACAGCTTGTCCAAGGACATGGGCCTTCCCGGATTCAGGGTTGGCATCGTTTACTCATACAACGATGCAGTCGTAAACTGTGGTCGGAAAATGTCCAGCTTCGGATTAGTTTCCTCACAAACACAACACTTTTTGGCCTCAATGCTATCGGACGATGAATTTATCGACAACTTTCTCAAAACAAACTCGACAAGACTCGCGAAAAGGCATAAGAAATTTACCAATGGCCTTGAAGAAGTAGGGATCAAATGCTTGAACAGCAATGCTGGACTTTTTTGCTGGATGGATTTACGCCCATTGCTTAAAGAACCAACATTTGACGCAGAAATGATGCTGTGGCGCTTGATAATAAACGAAGTGAAGCTAAATGTATCTCCAGGGTTTTCGTTTCATTGCATCGAGCCTGGTTGGTTTAGGGTTTGCTTCGCTAATGTGGATGATGAAACATTGGAGATTGCGCTGGAAAGGATAAAGATCTTTGTCGAAGCAACGTCAGAGAAGAAACCAGGGTGCCTACGAAAAGAAGAATAAGAAGAGTGGCAAAAGAAACTGCAACTCAGCTTCTCAGGAAGAAGACGTGAATGTGAAGAAAGCTGCCTCATCAAGTCGCCAACTATGAGGTCTCCTTCCCGTATGAGATCCTCTGTACCACTTTTTTCAGTACCATTTAAGTGTTACCTTCAAAATAAAAGACACGTTCTACTCTTATCACGTGATTTAATTTTAAAAGGATATTATATACAGCGCTCACTAATGGCTTGGAAGTTGGCTTGAAGTTATATAACTTTGGATAGAGGAATTCGTGTCTAATTGTTTCCTATCACTAATCACTTTCTGACTACTAACAATTCCTAAGGCCAAGCAATCATCTAATTACCAAAAAAAAGAAACAGTTTAGATTACTCGACTTATTAAAAAAAACTACAGCCAATCTTTTGTTCCTCTTTTACGTTTCTAGAGTTAGGAACCGATGTTCATAATTTTGAGCATAAACTGAAAAGCAAGACACCCAAACTTGTTATCGTCAACAGTTCCAGGTAATACTTTAATAACATTATATTTTATTTGTAAAATAATATTTTTCACAGTTTATTGTTATAAGTTGGATTATTTTCAATCCTACTTGTTATGAAAATTGAGTAAACTTCCATCCTTATACTTAATTCTTAAACAAGAAGGAAATGCTATTTTTTAATGATTTTGGTTATATTTTAATTAATGTCAGAGTACTCTTAAATAAAATAAATTAGGTTGAATACGTATTATTTTGACTTTAGTTACACTAGAACTTAAAATATCTCATATTATTTTGAGTTATGTAATTTAGATGAGAATTGAATCATTGTTCTAAATGAAGGAACAATGACCAGGTTATTTATAGTTTTGGCTAAAATTTCCATTTCTCAACTGGGAGTATTAATAATTAATGGCGTTTGAATATGTGCAAGTTGGGGTAAGGCAAAACCACATAATAATGGGGTGATTTATGAAACCGAATCACGTTATGAGACTTAAATTAGATAGGCCTAACATTTTATTTAGCGGCACTCAAGAAATTCATTGAAATTTATTTTTACTCCGAGGATTTTAGACATTATGTTTTAGGCAATTGTCAAAGTATTTATTGTGTTGCAACCTCAAGAAGTAAATCCAAGAAATTTGTTCCAAGCAAATTTATGAAATTATACATCACATGTAAATCATATTTTTAATCCTTTGAACTATCTCTACTAATTATATACAAAGGTAGAACCCAGCCTTCCCAGCCTCCCACATGTCACCGGTTGATTTGTTGGGAAAATGTTTTGGAGAGGAGAGAAAGACTTGAAGACATTTATGCCCTTGACTACAAAACTACCTTGATGTACAGTTCAACACTATTAGGGCCTTTTCCTGTAAATTCGCATTTGGTTAAACACCATCTTTCAGCTTTTTCCTGCAAATTACTTTTTGCCCCTTCAACAAACAACTACCTCTGCCAACAGTTTTGCACTGTAGAAGGTTAGGTTTGTCATTTAAAGTGTGTCCCATTACAAAGCAAGGCCCTATTTCTCGCGTGTTTCCACACATAGCCCTCCCTTTTGAATTGCCGCTATCAACAGTTTCAAACTACTGATTGTTTTTTAGCTATTTCACCCCTCGTTTCTCCGTACACCGCCACACATTCTGACAATGTTACTGTCGGTGCCTTCCTCTAGAACTCATTTTTTCCTTCTCTCAGACTCTTCTTCTAACCCTCCAAGATTCCCGTTTGATATTTTTGTTCTTCTATCAGTCGTGGCCCTTCGATCGTTATCCTTCTGTGGGTCCGTCACACTTTCACCGTTGGATTGCGCCTAGAAGAGATATGGACCTCTTGGGAAAATGTCCTTCCTTCAGCTCCGTCACTTCAGACGGGTCTTGAAGGCTTGTTCATGCCAAAAAGACCTTGGCACCACTGCTTTACCAGAAATTGAGAAACCTTTGTTTTTTTCCCTTCTCCTCCTTTTTGTTTTTTGAAATCTTGCTGTGCATCTTCTTGTTATTTGCTTTTCTTCTGACCATTGTCACCTTCTTTTGTTTTTCATTTTCATGCAGGTTGGGAGAATTTTCCCCTTGCTTGCTTCTTGCAGGTTTGTCCCTCTAGTATGTTTTTTGTTTTTGTTTATTTCTTGGGTTTCTAAGCTTTAATTTCTCAAACTGTACATAATCTGGAGCTTTATTTCTTCTCCCAATTATTGCATGATCTTTTAGTTACTTAGATTTAGGTGGTATTTTTTGGGTGAAATCTTTACTTGCTTTGTCATCTTAATATATTTTTGGATTTTTCTGGTTTTCAAGGGTTCTATTTCTTGATCTATACACCATCTGGGGATTTGTTATTTTTCCCCCCAATTATTGTATCATATTTTGGTTTCTTGGATTTGGGTACTATTTCTTTGGTGGATTATTGTTTTTAGTTTTCGAAATTAGGATTTTTAGGGTGCAAACTTTTGCTTGTTTATTAGAATTTTCTTTGAAAAAATTTCTTTTCATTCTACATGAGTGTGTGTGAATGCTATGTGGTTAATAATGTGCAATTTAAGGGGGATGGTTAAAGCTCCTGTGTAGGTAAATATATTTGTCTTGCTTTATTTTCCTGTGAAGAAGATAGTTTTATGGAAAAGCATTTTCATCAAAAGTAGGTTATTTGTCTTTGTGTTTTTTTGCGAAATCAGGGAAGTAAAATTGGTATCGTGCATTTACGTAAAAGTGCAAATCACAAAATATGAGAAAGTAAACTTATATAGGATAAGATGATGTATTGATTTCTTTAAGGTGAATATATATCACTTTGGTGATTAAATAGTGAATCATTTCTTATGTGAGGGTTTAGTGCATCAGGCCTTTTCTTAATTCAAAAGTATTATCAAAATTTTGCTTTTGGAACTTACTTATCCTTTCCACATTTGTTCACATATAAACACCATCGGCTTATGTCAGGATCATGAATGTGGAAAGTCCACATGCCCTCCAGGTCATGATGGCATTTATTATATGGTTGATTTTTATTATGGGTTTAAACCTCATGACATCCCTCTCTTGTTTTAATTTCAGTAATATGTGGACTTTGAGAAAGGGGCTATTATGGCATAGTACATGCCTCTGGAGGTAGCCAAATGAAGTACCAAACTATGTGAGTGGTGGTTGTGCTGAACACCATATCGAATGAAGAAATTTTGATTGAAGTAGAGAGTTCTACTGCTTTCTGTCTGGACCAAGATTTTATAGGTAGATGTCTGGATCTCTGTAAAGCATATTAGAGAATAATTTGTAGAAAAAAATTACAAGGGTTGTCTCATATATAGCGCTGTGAAGTAGGAATTAATTTTGGGGCATAAGACAAAATAGAGTGGTAGATTCCGTTGTTGTCTTAGGTAATGCCTCTTGATTTAATTTCACCAGGTTGTCATTTACGATTTTTGTTTTGTTATCTCTCCCACATGACTGTGTTTCCTGGTGGAGAGTTGTTGTTGAACATGTTAGTTACAGTGATGAATAAACTTTGTAGCAGAATGTGAAATCCAAAGCAATGATCTCTTATCTATTTCTTTTGTTCGTCAAGTTCTAAATTGATATTTTGAAGGGTTATACATCAATTTTCTAATAGCCTATTATGTACCATATGCTATTTGCTGCTTCTTGTTCTTTTATTTTAGAAATTTATGAACATTGTTGTACCAATATGAATGCATTTGTAATGGACAGTGGTTGTGCGTGGCACAGCCAGCCTCACCTAGTAGGATAGATAATCAAATATATTCAATATTTGTAAGAGTTCTTATTTCTTGTTTTGTGGCAATTAACTGCTGTAATTTATAAACATGTGTATAAAAAAAATACTTTTTAGTCAAAACAAATAATCAAATTAAACTACATCTTGTGGCGGCAAGTGTTCCTCTATTTGTTTTTGGCATGCATTGGATATCTTGTAGACAACTCACAAAGCTTAAAAATGTCTAAATTGCAAGATTCTAGCATCTGAAAAATTTATATGTACTTTGGTGCACTGTGGAGTGTACATCTAATAGATTCCAAATAAGATTACTAATGAAAAAGTAATATGATAATAAAAATCTAAACTTATACATAAGACCTGTCAAAATTAGCTAGAAACTTGGCATGAACTCACAGAATTTTGCAAGAGATTACAATCTTAGTAATTAGTTTAAAATTCATCTAATAATCTAATCTCTTATTCAACTTTCTTTTGAGTATTACTTGGTTAGTTTGTCAAAATCTATTGTCAACGTTCATGATGGTTGATCAACAACTTAGTTAGGAACGACTATACTTTTTCCAGTGAAATTATATAAACATCTTTAGACTCAAATTTTACACCATTATACTCTTTTGTCAATGATCAATCACAATATAAATTCTCTTATTTAATATCAAGGTTCTTATTTAAAGCTCTAGTTCATTCTTCTAACATTCTATTTGGTTATCTTTGTCAATTTATTCTGTTTGTTCAATTTTTTATTTTACATATAATTAATCAATTCATATTTTACATATATAAATTATGATTTCACAGGATATGGATGATAATACTAATATAGAATCTGAACTTTCACCACGTCGTCAATTGGATTTTGATACAGTAGATCAAGACACCAATGATGAGGTTTCCACCTCAATGGTTTTGAATATGCTTAAAGATATTAACAAAATTCACTCCTCTATCCCTAGTGAAATGATCCCCAAAGTTGATATGCAGTGAGCAAGAAGCATATGATTTTTATTTAGCATACACAAAAGAGGTTGGGTTTAGGATCAAAACAAGCACAAGTCACAAAGATAAAAGTGGTAAGCATGTGGATAGGGTATTTTGCTGCAGTGCTCAAGAAAAGCGGTCAAAGGACAAAAGAGATATTAATGTAAAGGCCTCTCGTCCTGAAACACGTTTTGGTTGTTTGGCGAAGATGAAGATTGATAGTCGAAAAACAAGTAAGTACCACATATCTCAGTTGATCACAGAGCATAATCACTATCTCTCTAGTCCCAATAAAACTCATTTGCATAGATCACATAGAAAGATTTGTTCTACTGATGCGACTGAAATTGATATGGTACATAGTGTGTGTATAGCTCCAAAAGTTTCCTATGAATTTATGGCACTACAAGCAGGGGGATGGGAGAATTTAGGATTCATTCCTAAAGATTACAAGAATTATTTACGTTCTAAGAGAACAGTTAGAATGAACATGGGAGATACAGGGGCGTTCTTGAATACTTGCAAAGGATACAATTAAAAGATCCTAATTTCTTTTATGCAATTCAAGTGGATGAAGATGATTTGATTACATATATTTTTTGGATAGATGGAATAATGAAGGCAGATTATTCAAGTTTTGGAGATGTGGTTTGTTTTGATACGACTTATAGAAAGCATAGTGAAGGCCATCCATTTGCATTATTTGTCGGTGTGAATCATCATAAGCAAACAACAATTTTTGGTGCTACTTTGTTATACGATGAGACAGCTTTAACTTTTGAATGGCTGTTTAACACATTTGCAAGAGCTATGTCAGGAAAAAAACCAAACACCATTCTTACAGATTAAGATGCAGCAATGGATAGAGCATTGAAAACTACATGGCCTGAAACACGCCATCGTCTTTGCATATGGCACATATTTCAAAATTCTGCCATTCATCTCAATCATGTGTTTGAAAATTTTAAGGACTTCTCAAAGGATTTCAGCTCTTGTGTGTATAACTTTGATGAAGAAGAAGGCTTTGTACGTGAATGGAACAATATGCTAAAGAATTATGGCCTTGAAGACAATGATTGGTTGAAACATATGTATGGAATAAAAGAAAAATAGGCATTGGTATATGAAGGGAAACTTTTTGTGCAGATACAATGACAACTCAAAGGAGTGAAAGTATGAATAGTGTGATAAAAAAGATACGTGAGCTACAAGAATAATCTTAATGAGTTTTTTGATCATTTTCAAAGATTACTTGATAGTCAAAGATATGAAGAAATAATAGCAGACTTTAAAGCATGTACAAGTACTTTAGTGTTACCATATGATGTTGATATTTTGAAGCAGGCTGCTAATGTTTCTACTCCTGAAGTTTTCAAGTGCTTTCAAGATGAGTGGGGTAAATCTCATGATTGTGGTTTAGTCAATTGTGGTGAGTTGGAATGGTGACAAAGTATAAGTTCACTCTTAAAGGCAAGACTTACCACCATATAATTAGATTTCATTCAACAAGTAATCTGGTCTCATGTAGTTGTAAAAAGTACAAATTCTCTAGGATTTTATGTTCTCATTCTTTGAAAGTTTTTTATGCAAGGAACATTAGGAAGATCCCTAATCAATACATACTCAAGAGGTGGACGAATAAAGCAAAAATAGGGTATGTTAGAGACCATGATTCTTGTAATATTAACAATGATTTGGATCCCAAGGTACTTTTGAGTAGACGGTATAAAGACTTGTGCAAATTGTATGCTCAATTAGTCAAAAAGGTTACAGAGACAGAAGAAACTTATACAATTGCTAAAGATGGTCTTTTGAAAATGCTAGATGGAGTTGATGCAAAGTTGCAGCACAAAGAGTTGGTCTTTGAGTTGTCAAGTGTAAACACGAACAATTCAAAACTTAAAAAGACCACTACTCGTGCGAGTGCTATCAAGATTAAGGGCATCAAAACAAAGACCAAAACCGTTTCAGGCAAGAGATTGAAGAGTAGTTTAGAAAAGACAACCAAAAAAATGAGAACAAAGAGAGAAAGTTCTCCAAATAATGCAATTGTGACGCCATCATATAATGAGGTTTGTTTGACACTTATTCATTTATTTTCACGTTATAATAGCTTTATTAATTCAAATATGAATATTTGATATGTCTTCATTAGATTGCAGGAGATTCTCTTCATGCTGTGTCTACTAGTTTTGCTATCCAATATTCTGGACCACAGTGTGAAGAGGTAATAATGTGACATATACATTGACTAAAACTAAAAGATTATATTTGTCTATTGACTATTTAGATTTAGATTGGATGATTCATCAATTTACCATCTCATTCTCTTATATTGTTTGTCTTATTTTGAATACAATGCTAAGATCTTCTTTATTTGTATTAAATTGTGATGTAACAAATTATGATAATTTATTATTTTTTTGTTTTACTTTTTGAATGTTAGTTTATGGGTTTGGACCTCAATCAATAAAACCATGGTCACCCGAATACTGTTAGTTCAATGAACATGACTACTTTGCTTCAGGTACATATATCAAATTGTAATTACATATAAAGATAACATAATGATCTCATTGTATACAATTTCTTTTTTTAATTATTTTGTGATGGAATTTTGATTTTTAGGCACAACAACAATATGGTTTTGGGGGATTAAATGTGAATAACTCAGAGATCATGAACAACTCGTCGAATATAGTACAAAAAATTGGTGCTAACTGTAGTGACAAGTGTGGTTGTCAAGTTCCTGGAGACATTTTTTGCAACTGTGCAACTGGACAAAAGACATGAATTTGTGACTGTACATTGCCACGCAGCTACTGCATTCTCCAAGATTGGACGGTTTGGTTGACTTCTATTGTTTATTGAGCTTAGTTGGTTGATAGCGGGGACATATGCATATTTTGAGCCGATTTTGTATTGGCTCATTTTGGAATATCGGTTGATGTTGTCATTTTATTAACCATTTGATGATCTGCTGGTTTGAATCAATTGATTAGAAAATGTGAAAATGGGTTGATTGCTGCTGTCATTTTATTAACCATTTAATGATTTGCTAGTTTGAACTGATTGATTAGAAAATGTGAAAATAGGTTGCTCTCCTTTGTTTAGTATTTCATATATTTTTTTCAATCAATAAATTGCAATTAGTTGCTCTCTTTGTTCATATGATTTTTTTCAACCAATAAATTGCGATCAAAATCTTAATCAATAATCAACCACTAATCATACTTACAATAACCTGATTTAGGGCATTAGAAAAGTGTTAGCCTGGCTTCTTGGAGTTGCCCAAGCATGGAATTTGTCTACTAATTTTTCCAAACCACAAGGAAAAAAAATTCATTTCAGATTTGAAATAAAAGACAGAGATAGATGCAACCTTATTTCCTATTAATTTGGTCATTTTCACATAAATTGAATGCAAGCTTCATTTCCAAAATATTCCAATGCATTTCAAAAGTACAAGTAAACAGAGAGTTTAGCTGAATGCTAGTTCGCTCTTTTGGCCATGAGCATTCATTGCTAAAAGGTTCCAATGCAAAAGTTAGGGGGAAAAAAACAAACTTGAATTGGCTTTTCGTTATTCATTGACACAATTAAGTATGAAAACTGAGAGATACAAGTCCTCCACAATCCCTCTTAGCTCCTATAATGTTGACTCCAAGATCCCCCATAAACTCGTTAACAAGGCATCATTCTACAGTTGCTAATTGACATCATTGAACTCGAAATACAAGCCAATTTTTTATACCTTATCAAAATATCTTGTCCTTAAAAATAAAACCTATTCCAACATTAGAACACATTTAACACTACCGTTCTGGCTTGTCGGGATCTTCTTCTTTCTCTTCATCTTTCTTTTCTTCTTCTTCTTTTTCCTCATCTTCTTCAGGTGGATCAGCTGGCAAGGAAGGTGGCAGTGGAGTGTTCATTGGGCTAAATTGGGGGAAAGATGTCTGGTCTACATCCCAGCTTTTGGTCTTTCCCACTCCTACACAATTGTGTTTAAAATAAGCAACAACATATTTGTAGTACCTAAAAATTATGTGCAACAAGTCTTAAAATTTAGTGCTTTGAAAGCATACCACTATACAGACACCAAACTTACTGCATTTTACAACCTGTAGAGCGGATACACATCTAAGTCAGTGGATGCATTAGTCCATGCACAAGTGAAGATTCTAGAAAAGTAAATTAACATTGTATAGAAGAAAAGGTCATCAAACTACATAGCAAAGAAGTTGAAGTTTATACATATTCCTAACGTATATTCCTAAAAAATCAACTTGTTAGATAACGAGAAGTGATACTATACACAGAAAAAAAAATTCCTGGTAGAATTCACAGAAGAAGAGTATCAGGATATTCACTAAGGTAAGATATGGCTCAATCTAGGTATTCAAGAAACATAAGCCTAACTAAATCAAGAACCCACCAAAACAAGCCTTGCGTTATAGGAATTACTAACATTTATGAGCAAAATAATCCTAAAATTACTGGGATCCAAACCAATAGAGCTCAATGTGGAATGAATAAGCAAAACAGAAACTTAGATTCACACCCCTTGCCTAAAGTTGAAATTCTCTCTGACACCATTCCTGGAAGTTCAAAAAAAACAAAATGTATATACTAAAGAAGGCCTTTAATATTTTAGAACTTTATAAAACATACCTATCTCCTGTCAATGTAATTTGCTTAAATATTTTTGGGGTAAAAAACTTCCCCGACCATTAAACTTTTGCAATCGTAAAGTTTTGACCATTAAATTTTTTTAGTTTCAAAAAGGTCACTGAACTATGAAAAATGATTATTATTAGTCATTCCGTCACAATTTGCCATTAAGTCAGACGGGAGTTACAACACATACTGCTCACCTGGCAAATTAAAGAGGTAAATTGATACATAAAACGACAATCCCGCATCTGCAATCATCAATTTATCCCTCTTCCAAATTGATTTGTACTAAACCCTAAAATTCCTAAATTCAATCCCTTATCTGCAATCATCGAATAAAGAAATAAGAAATCAAAGTCAAAAGGCGAAGGCAGACATTGTGCGAATCGATCGATGGATTGGATGATAAGGGCCAAAGGAGTAGAGTTCGAACCATACAAAATGTACAGTAAGTTTCCTAACCCTAAATTGTGAACTAGCTGTATATGTCATAACAAATGAAAGAAATAAGTTTGTTTTGGTAAAAAAAAAAAATTCTTTTGTAACTATACAATTTTTGTCCCCATCTTGTTTGTGTGGTCCTTCACTTTAGAGCTCGAATCTGTTGACTGGGATCTAAATAAGCTTAACTTGTCTTGTAATTTGGTATACATTGAGGCCTACTACAGTTAAGTATATTGATTTTGTGGTTAAAGTAAATGTGAAGTTTCTGCATGGTCCATTATTTAACATTTTACTTTGTTTTGTATATATGCAGCGCCAAATAGTAAATTTTTTAGTATTAGGTTGTTTCATGATGGAAAATTATGTGGTAAAAGATATAAAACATATGTTGGGGATGAAATTAATTATGTTGCTGTTTGTAATGCTAAAAGGATGTCTCTTCATGAGATAAACCTGAATGGTTGAAGAATTAGGACACCATGATGCAATTCTCTATTATTACTTAGAACCTGAGCACAATTTAAGCAATGGTTTGAGAGAGTTGCAAGGAGATACGGATATACTTAGAATGTGCGAATGGGTTTATAAGTATAAATTGATAGATGTGTACTGTAATTATAAGAGTGTAGCTGAAATACTAGAAATCACAGCAAATTCTACATTGATCAAGGGTAAAAAAAAATGGTAGAAATAAGAAAACTTGATGCACAGGGGAATGTCATCATAGAACTTGCATAGGAGCTAAGTGTTAGAAGAAGTATTTTGTCTGATTTTAATGAGAAAATTGATTAGAATTTTGATGGTGAGAGAGAGGCTTCTATAATGAATTTAGATTATGATAAAGAGGCTACTATACCTGGGGTAAATGAGGCTACTAATACAATAAGATCTAGTGAAGCTAGTCATACAACGGGGCCTAGTAAGGCTGCTGCTACAGGTGGGCCTGGTAAGGCTGATGCTACAATCAGGCATGGTAAGGCCGTTACAACAGGTAGGCTTGGCGAGGCTGCTACTATAACAGGTGGGCATGATGAGGCTGCTGCTACAGGTGGAACTAATGTGGCAAGTGAAGCTGCTGCAGCAGGTTGTGAGGAACATGAATGTACTGAAAGTGAGTCTAATCATGAACACATCATAGATGACGAAGAATTTTGTAATGATGACTATATGTTTAGAAGTGAGATAAGACAAAATGAAGGTGAAACTGTAAATGTTAGGACCAATGAAGCTGTTGAACCTGAGGAACAACCAGCCTCAAAACCTGTTGAAGGAATAACTTCTCAACCACAAACTCCTAGTAGAAGAAGAAAGCACATTGTTAGAAAAAGAACACGTGAACATGGAAATAAGATTGTTGAGAGGACTTCTAAAAATTCAAGGACAATTAATAAGGAGTAACCAGCACCAGAAAGCACAAGCGATATAGAAGTTGAAGATGTTATAGATGACAGCATGATGGAGGAGAAGTTGCGAAGCACTTATGGCTCTTCTGATGATGATTCAAGCAAAGGTATAAAATATAGTGATTTTAATACTGAAAAAGATATCAAAAACTCAAAATTTGAATTGAAAATGCGATTTTCATCATCAAAGGAGTTCAAGCAAGCAATAAAAAGCTACTCCATTATCAATGGTAGACCTATCTTCTCCTATACTAATGAGAGGGACAAAGTCAAAATAAGACGTAGAGCACCATGTAAGTGGAAATGTTATGCTTCTAAGGAGGCATCACTTGGACTGAGATGAGCTTGTAATAAAGACCCTGAATGATGTCCATGAGAATTGTAACCATAGCTTGGAAGAATAGGAATATGACTGTACTAAATGGTTAGCAAATAGGTATGAGGACAGGATTATGTCCAATTTGAACATTCCAATTAAAGAAATAAGACAAATTGTCCATGAAGAATATCAATGTGAATATATCAAATGTGCTAGGAATTATAAGGGCAAGGGTCATTGCAACTTGAAAATATCAAGGGATGTGCATATGAGCAATATAAGAGTATATGGGAGTATTGTGAGGAAATTAAAAAAAAGTATCCTTATTCAACAATGGAAGTTGAGTACTCTCCATTTAGGGACGAAAGCTACAATCCTAGATTCATGAGATTGTATTGTTGCTTAGAGCCGTTGAAAGAGGAATTTAGACATTAGTAGACCTATAATTAGGGCTGGATAGGTTGTCACATTAAAGGTGCATATTCTGGACAATTATTGGCTGTCATTGAAGTAAATCCTAACAATGGTTGGTGGCCCATTGCTTGGGCAGTAGTAGAGAAGGAAGCAACAATCTAGTGGAGGTGATTTTTGGAACCATTGGTTAGGGATCTGGAAATTGACAATCAATTCTATTATACCTTCATATCTAACTAGTAGAAGGTGAGAATTAATGTTAACAAGGGTCAATAAATTCAATAATATTTGCTAACTATCTTTTTTTTTTCTTTTTTTTCTTGTGCAGGGGCTAGATAGAGCACTGTCAGAGGTACTTTCACACTCTGAGCATAGATATTGTATGCAACACATGTGCAGGAACTTCAAAAAGAAACATCCAGAAAAGGCCTTAAAAGGGATGCTGTAGGCAATTGCTAGAAGTTTCAATGTGCAGATATTCAATAAGGCAATAGATGATTTAAAAGAATATGACCAAGAAGCTGCCAAATGGTTGGAGAAAGCACCTCATCCTTGTCACTAGTGTAAGACTTTCTTTTCACCTCACACTAAGTGTGACATGCTTATGAACAACTTGTGTGAATCTTTTAACTCTTTTATATTGGAAGCTAGAGATAGACCAATAATTTCACTGTTAGAAAATATTAGAGAATTGATTCTTCAAAGGATTGAAAGGATGAGAGATAGCATTGTTAGATATGCACATCTAACAGGACCTTTGATTAAAAAAATTGTTGAGGAAAAGATTAAAGAATCCTTTTTGTGACTGCCAATGTTTAATGGGGTTGATGGATATCAAGTTAAGGGACCTAGAGGAGCACAATTTGCTATTAATATAAGAAGGAGGGATTGTACTTGTGACCTTTGGGAATTGGCTGATTTACCATGTACCCACGCAATTGCTGCATTTAAGTACCAAGGCTTAGACCCTCATGAGCAAGTGCACAAATGCTATTAGAGGACATTATTTTTGCAGGTATATAACAATGTTTTACAATCTATTAGTGGTAGACTCCTCTGGCCTAATTCCTTTAATCTGATTCTTGATTCTCCTATCACTATTACGCACTGTAATGTTCGACTTATACTTGAAATGATTTAGGCAAAACTTAAACACTGTAATGTTCGACTTACCCAACATTGACTTAATTTTTTTGGAGCTGGAAAAATTGTTTATATCATGATTCTTAAACAATTTCACAATGAATAGCGAAGATTTGTGAATATCTTCGCTATTCATTGTGAAATTGTTTAAGAATCATGATATAAACAATTTTTCCAGCTCCAAAAAAATTAAGTCAATGTTGGGTAAGTCGAACATTACAGTGTTTAAGTTTTGCCTAAAAAAACGAACAACGTTGTGTGTTCGTTTTTTTAGCGTTTGTACCGAGTCTTCGAGAGGTATCTTTATTTCTTATTAATTTCTCTTTTATATGCTCCAATGTGCCTTATGGAATTTTTTTATGCGTTTATTCACATATTTCCTACTTGGTATGTTCTTTATGTATTTTATTTTTTCATGCAATTTCATTTTAAATCTTATTATTTTTTTATTATTATTTTGATAAAAATGTAATATTTTTGTATTTAGCTAGCCAATGTAATAGTTAGATTATTTTTCTCATATTTTAGTAAAAATTATGTAATTAGATAGAAAGTGTAATAGATAGGGTATTTTAATTTTTTCCCCTTAAATTGTAAATCAAGCCCCCCGATGTAATAGTTAGGATTTATTTGCTTTTGCGTGTTTATGTGTTTATTTCTTTTACCGTTTTCCTTAGGATTTTTGCATCTAGAATATTATACTTATGTGTTATCTGCTCCTATGTGATCTTATATGTTTTTATATGTCTAATTTGCTTTTAATTCATGGTTTAATATTTAATTCATGATTTATGGTATTCCGTCACCACACTAGTCCAACGCTAGTTGTGGCTTCATTCTTTTCCCGCTAGTCCAACGCTAGTGGGATTTTTTAGAATGGGCTAGTCCAACGCTAGACCCTTAGGACATTTAGTATTAGGTGCATTTGTGTGAGTTTCAAATCCCATTTCACACACTTCTAGTTTTATTTTCATTTGGCATGATTTTTTATTACTATTATTATTATTATTATTTTTGACACGTTTTTTTAAAAAAAATACATGACATCTAGGTTGCATTTCACTTAGAATTTAGGACATTTGTGTGATTTGACTAGAAATAGTCGTCTACTCACGTAGGAAGCGGTGGCGTACATGCTATTCCCCCCTTCCGTGAGTAGAAACATTCATTCACGAGTTATTAGTTCCTCGTACCCATTATGTTGCATTCCCACTTTCTTCAATCACTTACTATATATTATTATTTTCTTTTTCTTCTGCATCACATTTTGCATAAAATTCGTGACTCCCTCGAGGTCTCGACTCGGGTGTCGCAATTAATGCGATAATTCCGATCAAGCCTTGACGGAACATTCCGACCCTCTCGTTACTCACATTTAGACTTAGGATTTGCATTCATTTAGACACATCCAAAACATGATAGAATCTAGGGTTAATTTAAGAAATTTTGATTAAACCTCGCAACTAGCCTCGGCTAGGTTGAAAGGGTGCCTTAGGCGCAAGCCTTTGCCTTCCCTTTCTTCAAATGTGACTCCCGGACCTTTTTCTCTCGTTTTTCGTAGACCGGAGTCGAAAAAGGGTTTTAAATGATTTTTTTTTAAATTTTTATTTTTGTTTTGTTAAACGATTTTTCGAGTGACCTGGTACACCCTAACTCAATACCAAGTGGCAACTCCATTTTCTTTTAAAATAAAAACCTTTTTCAAAATTATTTGGCCAAACCTGTCGCACTTTTATTCCCGACCTTGTTTTCTTTTAAAATACTATTTTCTTTAATAATACACTTTTTTTTTAATAAAATTTGATTTTTCTTATACACGCACGGTTTTTCTAAAAAACCTTTATTTTCAAAAGGGTCATCAAGATCGGACCGTCTTTTAGGACGCGACAGTCAACGACCCCACTAGCACCCTTTTTCCTCTTTCCTTGGCGATTTTTCGGACGCGACAACACCCTTTCTCGTCTGGCTGTGACACAATAACTACCGTTCCCCGTCATGGAAGAGAATATTAATTGTCTACTTCTGTGATGCGTTAATGGACACTCATTAGATATTTTATACACCCATTAAATATTTTATGCTACTAGCAATCTAGAACTGTTAGTTTTATTTATAGACATCTAAATATCCACAAGATGGATACCTAAGAGGATAACTATATTGTACAGAATTGTAGGTAGGTTGTCATCGTCGAGAAAATTACGTTTTACTAGTTCTAATAAACTTCTATGATAAAATGTAACACTAAAATACCGCTACCTAATCACAACTAAAGTTTTTCTATTGTTCTATGCGCATCACTTAATATGATAACGCTAGGATTAAGTGGCTGTAAATTTTCGTAATAAGAAATTAGTTAGTTTGGTTAAAAGAGACAAGTAGGCAAATGACGTTCGCATCATATAATGCACGTCCTCTATACTTCTAAATTTCTTGCCTGAAAATATAAACTAAATATTTCCCTATGAAATTGAATTGCATTAGATACTTTTGTTAGGATAAAAGAATATACTTCAAATTACATCTTTATCCTATCAAAATCTCCCTAGCTATGTATGTCTTGCTGTGCATTTCACACCGGTAGGTGAGAATACTGTATAATTACCAGAGTCCATAAGGCTACAATCTGCATGTTTTGTAATCACAATAATGTTAACAGAAGTTTATTTTCCATTTTATATCTAAGCTCTTGTCTTTTACTACTTGTAGCATTATTACACATTGCGTTTCTTCCTTGCTTAGTTGAACAGTATATTATGCTAGAAAGGCAAAGAAAAGGCGGAATTGGTGATCATAACAAAATAACTTTTAATGCAAAACATTAGAACTCTCACTTATAGTTTACCAATTTTCAAATGTTGCATAGAGATGTGATTCTTCTCTTTGCTCTATCCTGTTACTGTATGCCTTTGTCCTTCATTAAGCTGGTATGACACGCAGCATCAAGCCTAAGTTTGTGTCTCTCTCCAGTTGCAGGCAACGAAACATTATGCTACTAGAATAGAACGGGACAATTCTGAGTCATAAAGAAGATTTTATGTAATGAATTTGGTCCTCGTTTCAATTTCTATCATGCTTTTGTCTATTCTATTCGACCGACCATCGCTGTAGCTTTGTCAGTCTCTATGTTTTGTAGCATAATAATGATAACGAAAATTGAAATTTGGGTTGTGGCCTCTGAGTCACCAAAAGTTACATGGACTTTAACCAAATTGGACTCGTTTGGACACAAACGATGTCCGTGATCAGACTTTCCTTATTAAGTTAAGAAATGACAGAAACATCTCATCGAAGTATAACACGCATCACGCACACAGGCAAGACAATTGAGTTGAGAATTTTGATCAGACGACTATGAATAGAAGAAAGAGCAAGAATAGAAGCACAAGCGTGATTGCCAATGCAAAGGGGAAAAGGTGACAAATAATGATGACATTGATGTTGAGCCGTGGTGAAAACTAGAATCAAGAACTAATAGGGGATACATTTATTTTTGAGATAGATTTTGGAAGGCAAAAGTTAAATTCCATAATGCTCTATTAGATCAAGTATTTGTGTCTTTTCATGGAAATAATTGCTAGGGTGAGACTCTAAATCTCTACTTCTGTAATCCTTTTCCACCATTGATATGGAGGCTTTGTATGTAAATGCTATATAAACTGATCGGTTTCGATTATTTCGCGCGCCTAAATCTCTCTCACCACGATATAGATACGGTGGAACTAATAATCTTCGATACTCAATATGATCTTAATGTATCTTCGACCACTCAATATTAATCTTGCCTTGTATGTAATATTAATCTTAACAGCTGGTTATTTCTTTAATATTCCCTCTCAAAGGACCTTACATTCTATCCAATAGTTAGGTATTACATATTACACCATTTTCGCTTGTTGCCCTGAATATTTGAGAACGTGAAGACTATGCTTAATCTTTTGGAAAATTTGGGCTTACAACAACAAAATGATCTATATTATCAAGATTCATGCTTTAGGTTGTAGTGATAATTGAACTTACCAGGATATTCGTATAATCAAACAAAGGATAAATGGTATGGACAAAAGTGTACGTGTTTTTTACTTATGGGCATGTGGAGCCAGTAAGCTTGAATCAATTATTCAATCCAGGGCAAATGTACCATCACCGCATGCGTTTGCGCCTATAACAAAACTAACATGGATGCAAAAAATTCCAACTATATAGTAATTTCCATGTGGAGTGGACTCGTAGCTATGGTGGCTCACTTGTACTGTCAGGCAAGCATCCACCACCACCAACCTAAACTGGATGCCTGTCAAATTTTGTTGGCACCTTGTGTTAGATATAGTGTTAGGTGAGTGAGGAAAACTGAAAATTCAAGAAAACTTGATAGCTAAGGTTCAACCGTTCAGATACCTGTGGATCAAATGAAAAGAGTTCACAACAAACCAAAGCTATGTATCAACAGGATTTGGTAAAGCTAATTGCATATCCAAGTCCAGGCAAGAATTCAATAATCACTCTAAAAATTATTTCTACTTTATATATCATTTGATACATGATTTGCAAAATTTCTTATTTAGCCTCCTTTACAGATTTCTTGATCCTGAACAGACCAATATAGCATTGAATCTATATACACGAACTTCCTTATCATCGGCGTTGCCCCGAATTTGCATCTATAGAATACAAGTACAACAACATCTAGGAAGAAGAAAAGGCAAAATGCTTTTACCAAAATTTAACAAATAACACATGCATTTGGATTCTCTTCAATGCTGTGGTGAGGATAATAATAATAGGTCTGCATTGGAGGATAATATTGCCGATATGGCGTTACTGTGCCAACAGCTGGAAGTGGAATTGGAACTGGTTGTGATTCTGGCTTTTTCTCTTCTTCCTTCTTAGGTTCATCTTTTTTTGGTTCTTCCTTCTTGGCCTCTTCTTTCTTTGGCTCCTCTTTGGCTTCCTCTTTCTTAGGTCCTTCCTTCTTTGGCTCCTCCTTTTTCTCAGGCTCTTTTGCAGGACCTACTAAGATTATGTCTGTTGGCCAAAATTTGCGCAATTTACTGACTACATTAACAGGATCCACTGTTCCAATAATTGTCAATTTTTTGGCTTTGATGTCAATGGAAATCTCATCAATCCCTGCAAATTACCGGCACAAAAAGAAATCATCAGTTTGATGTCAATCGAAGAGTCATTCTTCAATTGCTAAACCTCCTTCGGTTTTTCTTTTTCTTCTTGGAAGTATGAATTTCATAAACAAACGCAGAGGTCACTTATGCTACATAAATAAGATGTTAGGATATCCTATTGTACAAATCGATCAGGACTAGACCTGGTAGAACAAGTAACATTTAATCTTGCTAAATCACTAAAGATTAATCATTCTCGAATATGTTTGCTATTTGCTAAACCAATGGTTTTAAAAATAAATGGATCATCAACTGTTTTCTGATTCTTTTTCACAAAACTGAAAACAGAAATAAAAACACAAAATTTGGTGAATAAGGAAGACTAAAAAACTGCATATATTCCATCTATTGTTCACAAAAAATCAAGTTATTATTCATTTTGACAGACAAATGACATCGAATGTCAGAACAATTTGCTAAAACACAACGGATTCTCTAAGGATCAAAACCATTTGCTATAAATAGCCCCTTACCTTGAAGAGCAGCAACTATTTTCATAGCCTTCCGCTTATCTTTGTAATCGTTCACATCCAACTTCAAGATATACTTCTGTAAAATAAAATTCAGCCCAAGAACAGGTCAGATTTAACACACAGAGACAACCAAAGCATTCAAAAAATAACCACATGATGCAAATTTCGACCAGCTGAGCAGATCTTTGATTGAAATCTGTAGAACTTTATACATCCAGATCAATTAAACTAATAGAAGAAATCCATTTTTAAATGAAATAAGACATTTTTTCCCCATATGTTGAACTTAAACAGTAGCCAAATTCTGAATTTCCTTTTTAAATGAAAACTCTTGTGTTACTTTTGAGGTTAGTCTATCTACCATAAAAACCAGCTAAATTTTAAAAAAGAGAAAGTAAAAAAGGGGATATAAAAGCAACCCAAACCTCTGCAACATGAAATGATGAAGGAATCATGTAAATCCAAGATTCTCATACAACTTAAAAGACAAATCTTTCTTTAAAAAGACGTTCGTTCTTTTAAATTCTACAAAAGGAAAGAAAGGAATCTAGAACCCACAAAACAAATCCCATGAGTAATTAATTCAAAGCCAGAAAAACAGAATCAACTCCAAAAGAAGAATCAAGAATCAGACCTTCATTGATTTGTACGAGTGTGGAAGAACTTCTTAACGTTGAGCTAGGAAAATCAATCTAGGATGAACAACCTAATGAAGAATAATACTTCTACTATGTTATGAGAATCAACTAGGCTGGAGAGAGAAAGAGGGGGGGAGGTGGAAAGGAATGGTGGTGAATGGTGATGTTGGCAAATGAAAAAGAGAAAAGAAGTAAAAGAGTAGAGACAGAAACTGAATGAATGATGCTTTGTTTGAAAAAGAGTGGAGAGATGGGGCAGTAGTTTTTGTGGACAGAAAAAAAAAAAAAAACCAACAAAATCCATAATCAAAATTATGTAATTGCAGAAAAAAATGAAAGACAGAGATCAATCTTTCTTTCATTTTTTTTTTTTTTTTTTGGTTAATTCAGTGGATGGGGTGGGGTTGAAAGGGCATTGGAATCAGTGCAAATGGGCTATGAGTTCGACTTGTAAAAGAAGAAGTGACATGAAGGGAACTATTATGGTACTGATGAATGGAGTCAATTTGGTGGACTATTACGAAATTCTAAGCATTTAAGTAAAGTAAAAAGTAAGTATCGCTTTCCTCCCAAGATTGCTTAGGTTTTAACAGTGTTCATAACCACGCGGTGGTTGAGGTGCGTGTCTCCAGTTGCCAATGGACGTTCCCTTTCTAAAACATCATAGGAGTAGAAAATTTGTGGCAGTCACTTGAATAAACTCTTGATCCCTAAACTATGCACTTAGGAATTAGCTGCTTTATTAGTGACATTTAGAAATTTTCATACTTGTTATGAAAAAACTTAATTTTTAATTGGACTGTGTTTTTTTTTTCAAAATAATAAAAAAGAAATGAATACATTCAAGATTGTTAATTAGTTAGTTAGATATCTTGATTATCTATAGTGAATGAAGATTTAACCTTCAAAAAAGAATGAGAGTTTCTTTTTTTTTTTTTTTAAGTAAGAATGAGAGTTTCTTGAACCTTATTAGCAATGTAATGTAGATGCATTTTATGATCATTTTCAAAATATCAAATAAATTGTGTGAAGTAGGCGGAAAGCTACCTCCACATAAGATTTAGTGTAAATTCTATTTATTATTGGTTACTAGTACTCGTCAAATTTATTTATAATTTTTAATGAAAATAGAAAAATAATATTTTTTCTTTTAGTATCATTTCCATTTATCTTGTAATTCTAGCAATCCAAAAAAGAAGGAAAAATAAGGGTTGAATTTGAAAATAATAATGGCTCCGTTTGGATAGCATTATTTAGAGTTTTTTTTTAGAATTATTGGGAAAAATTATTTAGATTGTTTTTTGTTGACTTTTTTGAAAAGGTGAAAAAGTGTTTGAATGTGAAAATTTTTTTGAAGTGATATGATGGTAGTTTGAAAAGTGATTGAGAAAGTGTTTGAATAATTCAAAAATTTTGAAAAAATAAGTGAAGCGGATGTCAGCTTCAGAGACAAAAATGTCTCAGCAAGCACTAGGCACGGACGTTGCCAGCATCCGTGCCCTAGTGCTCATTGAGACAATTTTGTCTCTGAAGCGGGCGTTTGCTTAAACAAGCGAACGTTCGCTTAAAGAAGCGAACATCCGCTCCATCGTCCGTTTCATCATCCCACCTCAAAACCTACCAAAAATGGGTCTCATTTTGTTACTCGCGATTTTTCTAAACAAATTTTAAATATAAACATGCTTGCTTTTGTGAATAATTTTGTAAAAGGTTTCTAAAATTCATTTGAAATTTCAAATGAAAAATTTGGAGGGAAATTTTGGTAAAAAAGTTTGACCAAAAAATTTTTTAACTTTTTGATCAAAAGTTTTTTTACTTGTCCAAACGGATTTGGAAAAAAAATTTTCAAAAAATGTTCCAAAAAACCAATCCAGACAGAGAATATCAGCATTTCACGTTAACGGAGGCGCGTGAATTAGTGGCCGCGGAAGGTGGTGCCCAATCCGATTGCAGGTCAGAACTCACCGCCGCAAAATTTTACAATTCCGGCGGCTAAATTTTGCCGCCAATGTGGTAAATAAACAGAATTGTAAGCAAATTGAATACCAAAAAGCTTATTAGTCTTTTTGTATTTTTGGAAGCAAGAAAAGTAGATTAGTTAACGTTGGGAAATTTTGAAGCGACAACTTTTTGTTACATAAAAATAAAATAAAATAAAATCAATTGATAATATACGATATACTAGATTAGTATATTTGACCCTTTTTAGGTTCTATTGGCTCTTTATATACTTAATAAAATTAATTAGGATGACTTAAATGATTTATGTATGCATTACACTTTTTATTAAAACATTTTTTATTATTGGGACTTATTATTTTTGTCTGGAAAGTTAAAGTGTGTATCAATCTAAATAGATTGTATAAATGAAAAAAAAATAGAGTATATAAATCATTATCTTTCCTTCGTATTTAATTCGACTACACATTAGTATATGATTTTTGAGGAACTCTTCTTCATCCAACGACACTGTACAGCTCTATCAGAACTTCAATTGTGAAATATCAAAATTTATTAACTAAAACACAATGCTTGCTGAAAAGTTTGTTTCCAATACAAAATCCAGCGTTATCTTGTGGACTAGTCTTTTGCCTTTGAATCCAATTTCTAATTGTGTTCTGTACAAGATCAGAACTAACTACAAAGATTAATTGGTCTCCAATAATTAACATTACTATTAAGGCTTTTTTGCGTAATGAAACTTATCACTCAAATATGACAAGAAAAGAAAAGAACAAATCACATTGTCCATTTCATCTTCTGGGATGTGCCAAGGGTGAAAAATGGCTGGCCAATAGTTCTGCCACAAAGTGAATGATGGGGCACACATGCATGCAGGCACGTATGGCTGAGGTAATTTGATTTTGATGTTGTGATCCAATCATAGGCCCTCAATCAATAAAATGGTCCTCGTTGTTCAACCATTACAGTACGTCAGATACGTTAAGGGATTCGATGCTTTTGCCATTTGTCCTTGGAATCTCTTTAGTGGAAAACTAGAACAGGATGGCTGTGCTACGCGCAGTCATTGCCCACCAAATGCTCCAAGGTAACCAAATTACATGTAGCGTGGCAGATTAAATTGATTACTATTTTATTGATCAAACAAAGTTCAACATGTAGAAATAACTCCATGACAGAATAACAATTTGTTGTAAAAAATTAATTTCTACAAGATCATGATGCATTGGTTGAAATAACTCTATGATATAATAACAAAGGCTAACTGTTAAAAAAATATTATAGTTTACATATGAATATAACAAAAAACCTAAACTATTACTTAATAATATTCTTATTAGTTCGTTCTTATATGAGATTTTATGAAAAAATGATTTCCATTTATAGAAGAAAACAAACATCTCTTGTTTTTTATGCGAATTTGACACGACATAGATAGTGCCAACAAATAAACGAGGTTATATCAACCAATTATGCGATTGGGTTGAACAAATTAATCACCCGAGGTAACAAAACATTCATTAATGCAAATTATCACATCTCATTATCCTATCAATTTTACAAATAATATACTACTACTTAAAATAGTTACTTGAATGGCACAACTAATATAAAAAAAAAAACGAGAAATACATGTTATAGAGAATACAATATAAAAATATGTTAAAAAGAACATAGAATGTTTGCAAATATCCAAGCCTGTACCTTCTATGCAACCGTAATTCTTCAATAGCTGGCAATTTTTGAAACCAAAAAAAAAAAAAAAACAATCAGAATTTAACCAAAAAAATAAAATTAAAAATTTGTTGATAAAAATAAAATTCACTAAACTAAATAATAAATCCAACATGTGATAAAGTCCAAATATGTAAAACACCAAATGAATGACTACTCAAATATGCAACCACCATGGTAAAATACCAAATCAAACAAAACAAAACAAGAACCGCAATAAGCAAAGAGAGAAAAAAAAGGAAAAAAAAAAAAAAGAAAACCACTGAAGAGAAGATCAATTTTTGTTTAATAGAAGCATAAAAAGAAAAACAAAATTGTGGAAAAAAAGAGAAGCAAAAAAGAAAAAGAATATAAACCTCAAACCCGATATTAGATAAGTCCAATTGCTATGGAAAATGAAGAAAAATTGTTGAGCAGAAAAGTAAAAAATTTTGGGACAAAGGGTCCAACAAAATCTTGCAGAAAATATGGATGATTGGTGTGATTCAATTGGCAAAATGTATTAGAAGTACACCCTCAAAGATGTAGTGGGTGGAGCTGGAGATTACCATAAGTGACAAAAAGAAGGAAAAATTTTGAAGATTTGATATTTGACCACAAGGGCCAAAAAGCAATTTCACTTTGGCAAAGGTGGCAACGTGGCACTCCATGCTGCCTGTCTACTACCTTTTTATATAGAAGGTAGACAATAACTTGCAAAATTTATGTTGGGAGAAAGAAAAAAAAAAGGTTCATCTTGGTGAATTTGAATTTTTGTTTTAGATTTTCTTCTTTTTTTTTTCAAACCCGAGGCTTTTATGTTCTCTTCTCCCATAAAGAAAAGGAGAGAAAATTATGTATTGTGGTATTATATTCATTAGTTGATCCCATTAACAAAAATTAAGGAGGTCTTTGGTTTAGAAAAATCAGGGTGGGAATTGGATGTCAGTAGTAACGACACATATTGTTAATATTTGGAGAACAACTATCATTAGTCTTCAATCGAAATGAGAGTGATTAACTGGAATCTTTATGATTCCTCAAAAAATAATATTATATCAAACTCATTAACTCTTTTGGGGAGAATGGTACCCATTATCCCATAATAAGGTCAATGGTATTTATAGTAATAGTGATTGAAGCATTGGTACCAAATTGCTCCAAATTCGAATAAGTTGTGACAGGCTATCATGATTTGAAAACTTAGTGTTGTGAAATCTATAATGTTTTTTGACATTCATATTGATTGGTCAAATACAAATGATCCTGTAACATCAAATTTTCTTTTTGTAAAGGTTTCACATCATGTCTTCGTGTGACATGGAAATTGGGATCTCACATTTTAGGTTAGTTTGGCGAAATTTATGTGTGATAGAGAATTATATTTGATACAAAAGAATTAAATTTGTCAAAATATACATTTATTTTTTTATTAAACACTATATTTTAGCATTTAAACTTTTTGAACACTATTTTTAGGTTGGTTTAAACCGTCATACGAATATTGTTTAGACTCTAAACGCTTCGGTAGATATATTTCTACTAAATTTGTAAGGTGAAAACCAAATTGTCACCTCATAACGCTGTGAGCATACGGGATTCATAGCATGAACAAGATTTTGAACAAATATTTTCTGGTGGATTGAAAAGATCTAATAGCGTTGAAGTGGAGCACGAGTTCAATACCTGATGAAACTGGGCTTCAATGGCTCTTGAACTGGTGCTTAGCTAGCTGAATTTACAGCCCAAATCACATGATTAAGTAGAGACATCCTCAGGCCCATTCGCATTCTCAATTATATCAAACAGGGCCTCTATTTCTTACTCAGCTAAACGCAGCCCACTCGTCTTCCCTGCAATCTCCCAACCCCCTCGCCCAAAAACGTGCCTTCGACGCGTGCACTCACGCTCCAAATGCTTCCCTACTGGATTTCTCCACATCCTACTCCCCTTCCTTCCCTCTGCTGACTCCTTTTTTCTCTCATCAAACAACAAATCCTCCTTTAATTCTCTCATTAAACCCTAAATTATCCAATTCAACCCCTAATTTCCCCAAAATTCATTCTAGTCTCCATCTCTTGGCCGTCGATTGCATTTTCATTACTTCTCCGGCGAGATTTCCTGAATTCTTAAACCCCATTTTGTTTTTCTCTATCTAATTTGAATTAGTGTCGGAATTTAGGATAATTAAATAAAATATGGATGCAAAAGAGGAGGAATTATCGATAGCGATGTATAAACCCTCGAATTTCACCGGAGGATGCTTGGAAATTCGGTTATTCTACGTCCGGATCGTCCCGTGTGCGGTGGATTCGGTGCCGGAGCACCTCACGTTGCGCCACCTCCGCCGGGAGATAGGCGTGTCGCTGGAGATTAACGGCTGCCGTGTGGCGTCCTCAGAGGCTGCCTCGATCACCCTTCGTCGTGACCGAGTCAACAAGGAGTCGTCTGAGGTGACGTACGTCAGCACTGACAGCGTTAGGGTCTCGGGAGCGGTGGAATTTGAGGTGAGGGAGAACGACGAGGAGATGATTCTGTGTGGGTCGTTGGAGAGAGTGGACGAAGCTACGTGGATGAATGGAAATGCTTTGGAGAATGATTCGAAGACTGGGTGGAGCATGGATTGTTGTACGGCGTCGTTTATATATTCTGGTGGTTCGGTGTTTTTTCAGCCGAGGTTTGGTCTTTGCTCGCCCACTATTGAGGTTTATATAGCCGGGCGTTGTTCGGGGATGCCTGTGATCTTGACGAAAGGGATTCTGGTCAGTCCTAGGAGAAAGGTCTCGAGGCATGGGATATTGGACGCAATCCCAGAAGATGAGGAAATTGGGAAGGAACATAGGCCTCCAAATGGGGTGGTTCGGCAGCGCAAGTTGCAGGTATCATTGAGCTTTTTTTGGTTTTTGTACTGTTAATGCTTAGTTTCTATTTTCGATCCTTTTCTTAGTATGTTTCTGTGGCGTTTAGAAGCATTTGAAGTTGTTGCGGGTAAAGATTGGAGCCCCTAGCTTAAAATGAATGGAACTTGCCCATAGTTCATAAAAATTGAAAAATTTGTGGTTAGTACAGGTATGAATGTGTTTTGCTCGTCGGATGATTCTATAATATATTAACTGTTTAGATAATATATCTTTGTAAAGCTGTAAACGGACAGATAATGTGATAACTAAGAAGAGAAGAGAGGATTGATTACTGCAATAAGAGTATGCTAACCTTAGTCTGGCTGAGATATAGAAATATCTTCATTTACTCCTCCTGTACAAGCTTGTGTGATTGCCAATGAGTTTTGTGGAGAATGAAATGTGGATAATAAGAACTGGTGACAGGGCCAAGAATAATCTCTGTGAATATATTGCCTTGTGAAAGGTTTAAATTTGTTATATCGAAATGCCCTTCTGTCAAAATTTGTTGCAAAAAATCAAACTTGAATCATGATAAAATAAATATGAGTTCCTGCACTTTGGTTTAATTCAAGGAATTTTGTTAATTGCCAAGTTAAGTTGATTATGTTTTGAAGGGCATATTGAAATTGTCTCTAAATATAACATTTAAAGCTCATAAATCATCGTTCCAACTTCTCTGTATGTATTCCTGAAGTCAAGAAGTTCTTTTTTTTTTGGTCATTGTGGTACTTACCAAACTTGATGTGCTAGGATAATACAAAACAATATTCAGTAGATAATCCAATGAATCAATGGTGAGAGTTACATTTGGCTTTCTGATACCTAGAGTGAGCAATTTATTTGGGGAAAAGTGGAAAGCTTACATCTTTTGGCACTCACTGCCTCAAGCATATTGTGTTTTGCCTTGTTGACCAAGTCATTATTGGCAAGCATTTGTCAGCCTTAAGCGAAGTGATGATGAGCTGGCATATTGGTCTAAGGAACAGTTATTACATGTTCAGACCCTGGACCTTGTAGTTTTTAAGGGTCATGGTATAGATGTGTTCTAGCTCTAAGCTAGTTGACAATGTCTGTTCTTCTGATGTCTGTTTCTAGTTTAGGCACGGTATGGCTTTTGTATAATGTAGTGGAACAACAGAATTAAATTTTTATATTTATTGCGGTGATTAATTTCTTTTTCTTTTGTTTTTCTGAGATTTATGCTTCTATAGTTTTTTAGTCTAGCTCATCATCCATCGTCCCTCGTAATGCTGTTAATTTAGCCATGGCTGCTTGTGCGTCAGTTGTGGTTCTTTTTTTATTCAAGGTTGACACATGGAAAACATTTTTGCACTATCTGTGATGGAATTAAAATTTGTTTTTGCATTGAGCTATGATGTTCTGCAGTTATTTAGGTAAGCTTTTTGTTAGTTCAGTGGAGATTGTGCTTTAATTCTTATACTCAGTTGTTCATGTTTCACATATGCATCTCATGATGAGAACTTTCAGTTATTTCATGCTGGTTTTGCAACATGAACCAAGGTAGGCATGAGTTATAGGTCTTTGAGTTGAAGTGCTGTAAAAGCTCGTCTAAGACTCAAAAAGATTTCTTCATTCTGCTATTTTAAGTCTCTAGATGCCATAACTGACCACTTGGTTTCTTGTGTAGTCATTATTGGTAGTATTTTATTATAATCCTAGGTAAGTTATCCTAGAGAATGGCAGGAGCAGCATGTAAGTTTCTTTGAGTAGGTTGGTAGGTTGCAATTTGTGACAAGGTTCTCCAACAACTAGTAAATATGTTAAAAATCTCTTGCCTATTAGCAGCTCTACTAGAATGCTTATGTTATTGATTCTCCCTTTGGCTTTCTGCAGGTCACTGGGACTGATGTTGATGACTATGAGTCTGATGGTAAGACTGGACACAGCTTCTACTCAGAAGATATGTATCCTGGCGAAGATGGTCAGCTCTCATGGTTCAATGCAGGTGTAAGGGTTGGTGTTGGTATCGGATTGGGTATGTGCCTTGGTGTGGGAATTGGTGTAGGACTTCTTATGCGTTCATATCAAGCAACTACTAGGAGTTTCAGGAGGAGATTTTTCTAGATCTTCCAATCTTGAGTTTGGAAGTACAGGTTTAGGGACCTTTTTCTTAAAGAGTATGGAATATAAATCAGCAAGAAGCAAAGAGCATAGTATTGTTGGTTTATCCTTTCCAACATCAGGCTGAGTCTGGAGAATTTTGTGGTTTCAGTTGAAATGATGTCATGCCAGCTGGCATGCTCTGCCGTCTTATGTGGATTCTTTCAGTTGTATTCCGTGGTGAGAGTGAGTTCATAATTTTGGAATTTTGCAAGGAATCCAGAGGTAAGAATGGTTTACAATTTGGAACTCTGGACCGGTACATATTGGTAGATGCTGCTTTTGGTGAGATTGGTGTGAGATGAAAGTCGACGAAAAAAGTGATTGGCAAATGCTGCATTTAGTTGTTTAGTTTCCGTAAATATGTTCTTCCTTACCGGGAAGAGTATATTCCAGGCTTTTTCTGTGGGTTGCTGCAATAATTGACAATTCTTTCATTCAATTTTTGTGGTTATGAACAATTTTTTTTTTCCTTTGAGAGAGAGAGAGAGAGAAGAGAGGCGTTTCCAACAAGTTGCTTCCATGGATTAAACAGTTTGGCAGAAACATTAAAGATCGGAAAGTTCTGGACGAAAACGTGTTGAATTTAAAGTGTCTCAACTTTGTTGTGTTGGTAAGTTTTTCGAGTCATGATGCCGATTCTATGCTAGCTGAATTTTACTTCACTAGCATGCTCAAGTATAGCAGGCAGTATCTCTGAAAAGAAAACAAAACGTTAGTCAAGTAGCAGTGCACTCAATTTTTACGATAATAAAAAAGAAGAAATATGACAATTGAATTATGAGAAATTCACTTATAAAACCAACCAAGCACGAACAACATAATGAATCACTTTACTTCCAATTAAACAATAAAGTCTAAATATTGATTTATTTTTATACGGTTAGCAAGTAGACCATTTCCTTTTTTTTAAAGAAAAAAATTGGGCTAGTGAAGCTGAATATTATTTCTTTTTTGGGTCAAAATGAAAAGTACGACTCGTTCAGGGAAGTTCAGTAAGAGTCTATTTTTTTTTTTTTTTGTGAAACAGTACAAGAAAGGCGAAAGGAGAATTTAAGGTAATACCTATTAACCTATCCCATTCATTTAAGTAATTGTTGATCGGAAGAGGGCTGAGGTAGCTTACGTAAAAATGTAATTTTGCACGAAAAAAATAAAAGTTTACTCCCTTGGAGTGTACTTGCAATTTAAATCTTCTTACTTAATTAACTAATATTTTTCCTTTAATTTATTTCTACGGTTCCGTCCGCCCATTACTGCTCACGCACAGCGGTCCTCTTCGCTCTTCTCTCTTGCGCGCAGGAGCTGAAATCCAGGGGTCCATAGAAATTTCCATCAGCTTAATTTAAACAAATTCGGTAATTAATCCAATTTACTTTTTCTTAACAATTATATTTCTGATCTGTTCAATCTTTTACCAGTAAATACTCATCAGTCGGGTGTGTATGATATTACGTTGTCGTTTTAGATCTCATTTGCTTAATTCAAAAATTGCTGAGAATTTGTATAATTATCTAGAAGTTCTCCTGTCGCTTTAGCTGTGGAATTAGGTTTTATTTTGTGGATCTTGTCTTTTTTGCATGCTTAAAAATGATCATATTCACAGTGTGTTATTAAAGACTCATTATTGAAGCCGAAGTTTGCAAACTTTGGAAACTCATAAAATTTCCTGATCTAATGGACAGACAATAGTTGAGTGGACATGGATGACTTTAGTGGAGTGCTAAAACTTTTGCGCTATACGTGTAAATTTCAGTTCGATCTTGGTAGCGAATTATGGTATGGGAAAATCCCAATCTAGTGTGTTATTGTCGTGTTGTATTCATGAGTTGAGTTGCCTGTTTTTCTTACTGTGATGTATGCGCGGATCTGTGAGATGTTGCATATAAAGGTGTAAATAGTGTGCAATGATTTCGGGTCCTGTCTTTGAGCATCGGACCTCCTGTGACGCGTTTCCTTAATGAAATCTTTTTGAAGTAATGGTTGCAGCTCTTGTTTGTTAGGTTAACAGAAGGAAAATATGTCGGGCATGGAGGAAGTTAGAGATCAAACTGTGGGGGATTCCGGGAAATCCATGCCATCATCTAAACAGGAGGTTGTTTTACAATATCTTGAATTTTCTTTTGAGCTTGCTTTTGATTAATGTGTCGCAATTTCGTTAAAATTTTTTCCTATTCTGTAGGAGGAAGTTATTAAGAAGAAGTACGGAGGTATCGTGCCAAAGAAGCCACCACTAATTTCTAAGGTGATGCTGCAAGAATCTGTTTCATTTTGGTTCTTTTTATTAGGTTGATAATTAGAATGTGATACTATTCTTAGCTTGTTTTCTGAAAAAGACTCATGTTTGCTTTAGGATCATGAACGTGCTTACTTCGATTCTGCTGATTGGGCTTTGGGGAAGGTATTCTTCATGGATGTAACGTAGCTGATTTTCTTTATGTTTAAATCTTAAATGTGAAAAGTGTATTATGTTTAGAATTTTGATGTTGTACGATGAAATATGGCTGCAGCAAGGTGTGGAGAAGCCCAAAGGACCACTAGAGGCACTTAGGCCGAAATTACAGGTAGGAAGAAGTTTATCTTTAGGAATTTTTGCCCTTTGTTTTGCTAGAGTCGCCATCATTAAGTCACAGTGAAAAAGGATCTTGCTGTTTTTACTCCATTTGTTACTCTTGAGTCTTTTCCCTTTTTGAGATATGTAAAGGTGAATTTAGTTGTGGGATGCTTTAGCCTTACTAAAGATGAAACTGTTACTAAAGCAGTCCTGAAACACTCTATGATGAGACATGATTACTTCTACCCAATTGTGAAGTTTTGAGGTGATGAAGTGAATGCTTGCTTCCTTCTTTGTTTATTTGTTAAAAGTCCCTGCTTTTTATATTTGGTTCTGCATTCATTATGTGTTACCTTTGATTCTTCAATTTGTGAGTACAATTTGATTTTTGTATGAATGTGCAGTCTTTTTTTTTTTTTTTTCTCTCCCCTAATTCATTTTGTCTACCCTCAACTGCACACAAAACAAGACATAAAACAATGAAGAGAATTAGTGCTTACCAAAAGGTGAACGAGTAAAAAACGGACCATAGCATGGGTAGATATATGGCTTCCTCGAATATTGATTTATTTCTAACATGAACATTTTTTGCTCTATTGTGTATTAGTTTTACTATCCACTTTTGAGCGACGTTTGTGATGATTGGCTCAAAATTGAGGACTAACTGAAATTTGACTTCTATCTTCTCTCTTTTCTGAATTGACCTCCCAGCCAACACAACAACAGACACGATACCGCAAGTCTCCTTGTGCTCCATCAGAAGGTGAAGGTACGAAATATAAATTTGTTCAATTTTAATAAGAAATTGAAATATACTTATTTGAAGTATGTCATTCAGGGAAGATTATGATGTTTTGAGTTCTGTCTCTGGTTATCTCATTAAGGACAAATTTATCAACTCTGGCGATGTGCCTTTTGTTTTGTAGATGGTGTTAATGCCCCTGCAGAGGACGTGACTGCAAATGAATGAGGACCAACTGTTATCCTTGATCTTGCCTGGGTAGTTTATTGTAGTCCACATGGGTGGAGTTCAGTAACTTTCTGTTGTTTCGGAAATAATATCTGAGTCTTTTCTGATGTACTTGTGTTGCTATATCTTTCGGAGTTTTGAACGTCACCTAATCTTATTCCTGATGTAGGATATTTTTTTTTTACCCTACCATTGAATGAGCAACGAACTGGTTATTATGACTTCTATTTTTTAGTACCATCGTATCTTGTTTTTATGTGGATAAACAGAGTTTATAATTTGTGTATTACCTTGGAAGTATTTTTACCCTTTTTCAGTCTTTATTTCATATAATGTTGTACGAGTGGCTGGTAACAGGACTAGATAAATGTTAAATAGTAATAGAAACTTAGTACCACTCCTAATTGCGCAAACACATTTATCAAAAATATTAGCAAATATCAAGCTGGTTGTATTGTAGTAGTGGCTAATGAGAAGCACATGGGTTTTAAGCTGGCGTATCTTAATCTTTTCTGTGGCCTTGTTACTCATGAAGCAAGCTGCTGAGTGGTTCATTTTAAACATTGCCATCATCAGGTCAGGTTGGTCAGTTGTTACCCTCGTGATCTTGTCGTATTGGGTGTGGACAATGATTTCTCTTTTCTTAATGTATACCCCTTTAATTAACCAACTCAACTTCATTGGGTTAACCAACCCAACTTTATTGGGAGATCAAGAGTTTAAATTTTGTCTCCTATCAAAAATTTAAATGGGTGGATAATATACTCGTTTGCTTCGATGGTGGTTCAGTCTTTATCTATTTTCTTAGGGTTCAATTAGATCACTTTCCTATAGTGTAGGTTAGAAGTAAGATAATATATTGTTGATTATTGATAAAAAAATAATGTATACCCCTTTGCCTTTGCACAGCAAGTTTGGGTTTTGATTGTTTAATTGTGTTTTTGAAAAATCTTAAGCACGTTTTTTGATTAATTTTTTATTTTACAAATATATTTATTAAAAAAATCTTTAAAATTATTATATTAATATTTTTTTTAAAACATTCTAAAAAACAACTTTTTTTTTTACAATTCGGAGAAAGGGATTGGGATACAACCTACTCTACCCAAATTGAAAAGAGGAATGAAAAAAAAACCTAAACTTTATACCACAAACATCTCCAAAAGCCATGGTAACTTTTAGAGGGGCCAGGAGCTTAAGTACTAGATCCTAACAACCAACTCGTTCGATGTGGTAACTTTGTATTTTTTTGACAATTCGGGTTCTAAAAAACAACTTTACGGAGTCTTGGTGTCTCAAAATGCTGCAGGTACTTGGTGTTTCCTCTCCAATAAAAAAGGACTATCGAAAATTGATAGTGGTCCACTGCCAACGTCCACCCCTCCATTTAAATCAAAATCTGAACTTGGAATATGGCCGCCTAATTTAATATCTATACTTAAATCTTCCAAATAGATATCTTAATCAAATTAAGAAATGGAGCCCCCAATTATCTTCCACTATTTGGGTTGCTGTGTTTGTGTGATGATGTGTTTTCCTCATTTATTATGAAGTTTAAACACATTTTTCAATTACTTTTTTTTCTCATATATATATTTATGAAGAAGAATTTTTAAAATTATTAATTAATGTTTAAAAAAAAGGCATAATTTCACATATCTCCTTGAAATTTGTCATAATTGCAATTACCTCCCTTCAAGTTTTAAAAATTACGCTTACACTCTTTTTATTTATATTTTTAATAACAAATAAGTTTATTTTGATAATGTAATCCAACAACACCAACCAAACACGTTAAGATATCCTTAATTGCTTTTAAATTGGTCATCTCTTTCTTGTCAATATATTTGTTTGTAAAATTTTGACAGATAAAGTAAATTCATTTAAATTAATCAGATAATTGAGTTTTGGAGAAATGGTATTTAGAGGAGATTGAAAATTTGATGTAAAAATATAAGTTCTTTTGACATTTTATGACTAATTAATTAATTTTGTAAGATTTATTCATCTTTTTTAAAAGTAATGAAGGATATTTTAAGGTGTTTGGTTGATGTTTTTGAATTATATTTTCAAAATGGACTTGTTTGTTATAAAAACATATAAATATAAAGGTATAAGTATAATTTTTGAAACTTGAGGGGATGTAAGTGTAATTATAACAAACCTTGGGAGAAGTATGTGAAATTATCCCAAAAAAGCACTGTAAAATATTTCCGAAAGTTCAGAATAGATATTTTTTTTTTTTGACAATTCGAGGAAAGGGGAAGGGGAACCCACCTTATTCAACCCAAATTGAAAGTAGGAATGAGAATAAAACCTAAATTTTACCCCACAAACCCACTCCAAAAACCATGGTCACTTTTAGAGGGGCGTAGGAGCTTAAGTACTAAACTCTAACAAGCAACTCTTCTGATGTGGGAGTTTGTGTTTTTTGACAATTCGAGGAAAGAGGATGGGAACCCACCTTACTCAACCCAAATTGAAAGCAGGAATGATAACAAAATCTAAACTTTACCATATAAACCCACTCCAAAAGCCATGGTAACTTTTAGAGAGGCGTAAGAGTTTAAGTGCTAAACTCTAACGAGCAACTCTTCCAATGTGGGGATTTGTGTTTTTTTGACAATTCGGGAAAAGGGGAAGGTGAACCCACCTTACTCAACCCAAATTGAAAGCAGAAATGAGAATAAAACCTAAACTTTACCCCACAAACCCACTCCAAAAGCCATGGTAACTTTTAGAGGGGCGTAGGAGTTTTAAGTACTAGACTCTAACAAACAACTTTTCTGATGTGAGAATTTGTGCTTTTTGACGATTCGGGAAAAGAGAAGGAAAACTCACCTTATTCAACCCAAATTGAAAGTAGGAATGAGAATAAAAGTTCAGAATAGATTTGATAGAAATTTGTGGATGTAATTTAAAAAAAAAAAAAAGCCCATCGTTGTAGGGGTGAGATTCGGTCGGTAAATTGGTAATTCGGTAAATTGAATTCGGTCAATTCGGTATTTTTTTTCCCTTCTACCGACCGAATTTGATTTTGATTCCAAGAAATACCGATCCGAATTCAATTCCGAATTCAAATCAGTAATTCGGTATTTAAATTCCGTATCCGAATTAAAAAAAAAGAAAAATTTATGCCGTTAATGGTTGAGATAGATTATACCCATTTTTTCTCTTTCAACTGTGATAGTTACATCTTGATTGTCTGCTTTAAAAAAGTACCAGCATATCGACAAATCAAATTACACATGTAAAGAAGAATTTAATATTTAATGACGGAAAAGAGTCCTCATTAGCTTGGATCAAACTCAAAAATTTCCCTAACCAATGTACATACCAACAGAGAAATGCTAGAACACACATAATTACTTAAAACAAAAATCCCAAAGCAACCATAGGAATCGACCATGGCCACTTTATTACAGGGGAACAAATCACAAAACTCCCATAAATAATTTCCTGCAACGTCCCGATAGACCCAAACACAAGACAACAGACATGCTGGAAGCTGGAAGATTATAGCATAGACACTTAGTCATTATCTCTGCTTTTTAAATTGGATGTGATGGCCACCATCTTGCAGAGATCACACTTGCAATCAGATCTGCACTTAGATCTACAAGAAAGTAGGGTTTGATTGAGGAACTTAGATCTACAACTACAAGTAGAAAAACTCCACAAAAAAAAAAAAAAAAAGAAGAAGGAACCTGGTTTATGCAAGCGAGAAGAAGGATTGCGCGCAGACTGCAGCATGCGTGAGGCAAGAGAAGTACAAAGAAGATAGAGAGGCCTGCGCTGCCAAGTGCGTGCGTTGGTGCACGAGGAAAGAGGAAATTAGGGATTGAAAAATTGGAAGGATGATCTGAGGGATAGTACCTCGATGTTAGATTTTAGAGTATGTTTGGATGACGACGTCGTTTCTCTGGCAAAAAGGAATGGGCTCATTTGACATAATGGACTTTTTTGTGATGAAGTAAAAATAATGGCCCAAAGAGAAGGCCCAGGCCCAAGCATAATGAACTACTAAATTACTAATTATTGCTAAATTATTATTATACTCGGTAATTCGAATTCGGTATTTCAATACCGAATTCGAATTACCGAATTGAATTCGAAATCGGTATTACCGAATTGAAAAATGTCATTTTCGAATACTGATCGAATTCGATTTCATTTTTTTTATTTTTTCTGAATTACCGACCGAATTCGATTTTACCGATTTCAATTCGAATTCGGTCGGTAATTTCGGTATTTACCGATTTTGCTCACCCCTACGTCGTTGTACGTATTTGAAAATGAGGCCCACATATGTTTCTACTAGCACTACAAAATCTCAAAATAGTTGGAAAGGTGTGGGCTTAACAGAAATAATATAAATTTGCACACACAAACACACACTTAGACGCTCAGAAACTCGCACGGTCAAACAAGTAGTAAAATGAGTGGGAAGAGACAGAGCTCTTCCACCTCCTCCAGATCTCCTGCGGCAATGTCTCAGCATAACAATCCTGCACCTCATCCATTGCCTCTAGTCGTCACGCTCAACTGCATCGAAGACACAATTCTAGAATCCGACTCCTTATCTGGCGTCGCCGCCGTCGAGCATGTCTCCCTCAGCCGTCTCGCCGATGCTCGGATCGAGTCTGCTGCCGCCGTTCTTCTCCATTCCCTCGCCTTCCTCCCTCGCGCCGCCCAGCGCCGCCTCCGCCCCTGGCAGCTCATCCTTTGCCTCGGCTCCTCTGACCGCTCCGTCGACTCCGCCCTCGCTGCTGATCTCGGCCTTAATCGCCTCGTCCACGTCGATGTCAGCCGTGCGGAGGAGGTTGCGGATACTGTTATGGCGCTCTTCCTCGGCTTGCTTCGCCGGACGCATCTACTTTCCCGCCACACGTTGTCAGCTTCTGGCTGGCTTGGCTCCGTCCAGCCGCTTTGCCGAGGAATGCGCCGATGCCGCGGCCTGGTGTTGGGGATCATCGGGAGATCTGCTTCGGCTAGGTCGTTGGCAACTAGGAGCTTGGCTTTCAGGATGAGCGTGCTCTACTTCGATGTTGACGAGGTATAAGTAATTTTACAAGTGCTGCATTTTACCAAAATTTTAACTTTAATGAGATTAGTAGTATCGAAGTGGTGGAGTTTAGCTAATTGTGGTGATTTTGAATCCTAAAGTAATTTTCGATCCGCACAGTGTAAATTAACTTCTAATTTGGTTTTGACGTACAGCAGTTCAATGGAAATTTGGAGGGTACCATTGTAATCTGCTCTATGCTATTTAGATATTATAAAATGGAAGATAGTAGATTTACATGTTTAGGCAACTTCCAAACTTAGCTTTGGCCGAGCGATGTTGTTTTATTCTGAATCAGATTTGTTGTTTACATTTTGGTCTATTGCAGTGCAACTAATTTTATCAAATGCAGGTGTGCAGCTAGCGTTATAATGAAAATCAAGATCCTGGCATCTGTTTTGCTGTATTTAAGTTTACTCATCGGAACAAAACATGGACACTAATTTAGAATTCCTGCTTAGTTACTATGTTTGATAGGCCAGTGGCATTGCTCCTACCTATCTTGGTTGTTTTTCATATTGCAATGGTTAATTTATTGTAGTTCAATTCCTTGATTGTACACATTTTTGATACCTAACTTTTACTCATAATATTTTGCTTGCAACATGCTCATAGGGACATGGAAAAATTAGTAGATCCTTGAGCTTCCCTTCTGCTGCCAGGAGAATGGATACCCTCAATGATTTACTTGCTGCAAGTGATCTAATATCACTACACTGTGCATTGACAGATGAATCAGTTCAGATTATTAATGCAGATTGTTTGCAGCACATAAAGCCTGGTGAGTTTTATTTTAACGTGCATTAGTCTTAATCTGCTAATCTGTAATTGTATATTCATAGAGGATTGGTTCTTTCTTGCAGGAGCATTTCTTGTGAATACAGGAAGTAGCCAGCTGTTAGACGATTGTGCTGTGAAGCAACTTTTGATTGATGGTACCCTTGCAGGCTGTGCTCTTGATGGTGCTGATGGACCACAATGGATGGAAGCATGGGTATGATGTGTAGCCTTAGGGTATGAGTAATAATCAGAAATGTATTATGTTTGTTCTCAGTTTGTGTTGCTTGGTAGTACATGATGTTTGGATGTGCTTCGTTTCTATGTCCCTTCATCTCTTTCTCTGTTTCATCCCAGGACATTTAAATAAATAATTACTTCTATATGATATTGGTTTATATCAATTTCAGTGCTGATATAACAAAGCTGTTTGAAATGTCAAGTGGTGCAGAAAAGGTACCATATTATTGTGGCATTTATACCTGATAAAATATTTTGTGAAGATGCATTAATTGCAGATTAACTTGGCACTTAGGTACAAAAAGTACACAGTTAACTTTCAGCAGCCAACATTTGATGATTAAATGCAGTTCAGTTATCATAAACTGAAAATAGAATGTTATTGTGAAGCACTCAGAAGCCCTTGATGCTACACTTATCTGACCAGTTTGGTACAGATCCTTGTTCCTGGGGCACGCGTCTGTGTAGAGATATTTAGCGTTGGAAGAAATTTACCTGGGCTTAATGGTTTTTTAAGACTGTCTTAAAGCAAAGGCTAGAGAGTTGATTGTGTTTCTAACAATTCATGTGAAGGATGTTCAGTATATAACAGTGTAGTTAGCACGTACATTACTTTGCATATTATGCATATATTACCACTTGCATTTGTATTTATATATGTTTTCTTATATATATATTTTTTTAAATCATCAAATTATTGATATCAGGTAAGGGAGATGCCAAATGTTCTGATACTTCCCCGTAGTGCTGATTATAGTGAAGAGGTCTGGATGGAGATTAGGGAGAAAGCTGTCTCCATACTGCAGAAATTTTTCATGGATGGCATCATGCCAAAAGATTCAGTTTCCGATGAAGAAGATGAAAGTGAAATGGACCGTGAAAATGAACTGCGTGAGACACAGGACAGTGAAAGTGCATTTCAGAGTTCGGTTTGTGAGCAGCTAACTTCAGATTTTTGCTTGAATGCTGAAAGCTATCAGAAAAAGGCTTCTAATCAATCAAAGGAATCTTCCAGCCATCAAGGTCCTGTTATATCACAGGGAACCTCAAGTAGAACTGAAGCCAAGAGAAGTAGATCTAGCAAAAAAACTAAAAAGAGGCATGCCCGCCAAAAATCACAGCACAAAATTGAAGAACAGTTGACCCATGAAAGAGAGAGCTCACATCATGAAGATGATGCAGCAATGAGTGGTACAGATCAAGTGTTGAGTTCTAATTCACGTTTTGCTTCCCCTGATGATTCAAGAAGTAGAAAAGCAACTATTGAATCAATAGACGAGTCGACTTCTGAGCAGCTCTTAAAAACAAGCATGGAGTTCAGTAGAAAATCTGGTGAACTGCTGAAAGATGGTTTAATTATAGCCTTATGCCCAAGAGATCATCATGCACTTTATGTCTCTCGGCAAAGAGTTAAAGGTGGTGCGTGGTTCCTAGACACTGTGCCCAATGTGACAAAAAGAGATCCTGCAGCTCAGTTTCTCATTGCTTTCAGAAGCCAGGTTTTCGTATTAAAGTTTGTTTTTGTTGCATGCTTTACGCTGGAAAGTGGAGTTTGGTTTGTATAGTTCGTATTTCTTAGTAAGTAAACTGGTTACATGAACATTTTGGCAGGATACGATTGGTCTGAGGTCATTCACTGCTGGAGGGAAGTTGTTGCAGGTATTACATACAATCTCTTGATTGGAAACTTTCAAGAAGTTCTGTTGACTAGTGCAGCCATATTTCTGAATTTTAAGTACTCTGAAGTATTGTAAGCAGAGTTTAAATGGTTAAGAAGTTCTCTTGGCTTGTAAAGCTAAGAATGCTGAAAGGTGAGGACTTAAAGAGATGTTGAACAGAGTGGAATAGTTGGTACTGAAAGTCTACTAAATCTTGAAATGTAGCTTCTGACTGTCTCTTGTTTGCTTTTGAGATCTGTTTCATAATTTGGTTGCTACAGACACCCAAAAAAAGTGTTTGTCATGATCTCTAACAAAGTGAAGAGTTAAAACTGATTCTACAATGAAGGGAAGTTTTGTGTTTCTATGCTGTAATTGTAGTTGCTCTTCAAAAGTTTACATTCACTTTTTAATCACATTCATAGTTGCGGTAACTCGTTTTGGGGTTTGCTAGTTTAATGAATTATGAAGATAGCCCTGAGTATCTCATACATTGCTACGTAGTCAAGCACTAGAAACGGTTGGTATGTTTTGTTTTGGTGGCCACCAAAGTTACAATTGAATGGGAGGCAAATATTTGCACAAGCTTGAACAAGGTGATCAACATGAATGGTATTTTGTATTTCGCTTTTCTCGAACTCTTTTCATGGGAGACCATCTCAGGCATTTAACTATGTTAGGTGCATCTTTCCCATAGTTGCAAAGGTAACATTAACTCTTTGACTCGAGGCAACTGTTATAAAAAATGAATGCCTTTTTTTCTCAGGTGAACTGTATTTTTTTTTTTTTTTGCTGTGCTCAAGTGTCGCTCTCCCTGAGAGTTGTTTACCACAGTAATCTTTTTTGAAATATTCCTTTCATGCATGATCTGTTGCTTTGAATATTTTATGAAATTAAGTAGTGATGTCTGTTCTTGGGAAATCTTAATACAGTTTTTAACATTGCAGATAAATAGGAAAATGGAGTTTGTATTTGCTAGTCACAGCTTTGATGTGTGGGAGAGTTGGACATTTGAAGGTTCTTTGGAGGAATGTAGGCTGGTAAATTGCAGAAATCCATTGGTGAGTTGCCTGCTTTACCTGGCTTGCTATGAACTAGTTAGTCAATCTCTCAACATATTGGTTGTAAAATGGCTGAAACTGAAGCTTAACTGCCAAGGGATGTATATTAGTTGAGAAGTTTTTGTTCTACTGCCTTTATGTTTACTTCCACTTCCTTTACCCATCCACACCTGTCCTTTTCCCTTATTAAAATGGCTGCCTGAAAAAATTTAAAAAGGGTTGCGCCTCCTTTTCCCATTTTTTTGCATTTGAACAACTCACTAGTAGCTGTAATAATCTTCTCTGGGGCAGTTGCGGAATGGCTAGATTTTATTAACTGTAGTTAAAGAATGAAAATGTTCAGCAGATATGTGACAAGATTAGTGTTCAGCAGATATGGGACAAGTTCTGCTTATCTTGGTGATAATTAAGAGTTGCTATCAGTAGTAATCAGTTTGGAAGTCTTTATCAAGACAAGCAAGTGATTGATGCGTTTTAGAATTAAGAAAATTAAGTTAGTTTGTGGTTTTATTGGGTTTCATTACCTACAGAAGATAAGGGCTGGCTAGTTGGGTTTTTCCTTCTTTAACTAAAACTTCAACACTTACCTCTGTGTGCTGTGTCTTTGTTTCGTTGTGCATTTGTGCAAGAGAGAGAAAGAGAGACAGAGTGCTCCATTATTGATCCTACGTGTGACTTGCAGGCGGTTTTGGATGTACGTATTGAAATTCTTGCAGCTGTAGGCAAAGATGGTATTACACGGTGGCTTGACTAGGCGGTGAAATGGAAATGTTAAAGCACTCTCAATACGGATGATCATCCTTTTGTATTGGTTTCTCCAACACTTTTGAAGTGCTTGCAAGTTGTATGTTCCTTTCTTTTTGGGTTTTTTTTTTTTTTTTGGTTGGGGGGGGGGGGGGGGGGGGGCGTGGTAGGGTGTTTGTTGTAGGGGTGATTGATATGTGCTTGCAAGTTGTAATGCATTCATTTTTTTTCCCTTAGATCAGAGTTGTAAGAGTTTGTACTCTATGGCTAGTGAATTCGACAATGAAAATGTTGATTAGGAAATGTCCACCACTCACCAGAAGTTCAGCTATTTATTCTTGTATTAAAGCTAGGGATTCTCAACCGAGTGCGGCCTTTTTGAAGTAATGAGTTAAGAATTGAGCTCAGATAGATTTAACTGTTCTTTGACATTTACGAGTGAATTTTCTTCTTTTTTCTCTATCCTGCTATTTCTTTTGCCAGTTGCACTCATTATTTCATTTCAGAGAAGGCATGTTGTAGTGGGAAGAGAAGTGGATGGTCCGCAATATCTTGTAACATAAGCAAGGAACTATATGCTCAATGTCAATTACCTCTGATCCACAGTTGGTGGGCTCATGACTCAATGATTGCCTTGGTTGCAACATTTGAGTTATCCTAAATGTTTAATTGTTGTATATTCTCAACAAGAATTTCATGTCTTGTTTCGTTTCTAACATCTGAGCATGGGTCATTTGTTGTTGTCAATGATGAAATCAACAAGGGCAAGAACATGATAATCTTAAGCCTGACATGGCCTTTTCCCAAAAATGAGGTTGACAGGCTTAACGCCCAAGACTGGATTAGCGGTTCTATTCGTAGATTGATTATAAAAGAGTGCCATTATACATGCTGACATAAGGAAATGATGTAAAAATATTTATATAATTTTATTTTAGATCACAAAATTTACACGTAGAATCGTAAATCAGATTTATTGAAGAATTTTTGGACTTAGTGCTCATCCTCTAGCTGGGCTTCTGGAAAGGAAAAGGTCAAAATCAGGGTTAAATTGAAGTATAAAATATTCCAAAAATAAAAGCTGTGTCATGTTTTAATTGGATAAGGTTAAAAATATTCTTTGCTATTACACGTTACATCATTCCAATCCAGTAGTGTAATTAATAATTTAATTGACGATCCAAACTTGCTTTATGGGAGATTAAGCAGGAGTTTACGAGTCACTGGGAGAGATTTACACGTTACAATGCCTCTGGACCACGCTAGAATATTCAACTCTAAAGCAATTTTGAAGTGGGTTGTTCTGTGGTTATGCCCCCTTGGAGGGTACCAAAACCACGGCTGCCCATATTCTAATTTAGGCCGTTGGATTCTTCCAACTACTTCTGCTTTAACACTAATTTTTTTTCCTTTTTGAAATCAATTCTGTTCTGATTACAGTGTTGATTATAACACAATTAGAGGTGAGATGTCCAAATTTTTTCACACACAATTCAAAGTGTAACTCCTAATATATTTCCTAAGCTAAACCCCTCTTCATTATTTCTTAAACTGCCAAGGCCGGGTAGCACTAATTAAAGCAGAAGACAAGACCAATCTATACTACTATTTTGTTAATTTACAATTGAATCGTTTATAGCTGTCAAGGATATTTTAAGTGATTAAATCATGTTAATGAGAATTAACCATTTCTAAACACGTTTAAATGATGTAGTTGAACCTTCAAAAACAGAAACAATCAAGACAAAAAAGGAGAAATATATCAGCCTCTTTTAATCCTCTCTCCTATTTTTCTAATTTTGGCAAAAAGTAAAAATGAAAGAAAAGAAAAACAAGAGCACAAAAAAAAATTTCCTACGGCCGGAAACGTAACTACGAATTGAAGAATTAGTTTAACGGCAAAGCCAAAAAAAATCCAATTCTTGAAAATCAGGCCAAGAAGATGTTGTTGACAACTAAGGTCCCAATTGTTGAAACCCATCACTCATTGTTATCCACGTGGACGGATCTGATCCACTTGTTCCCTCCCTTCCAAAGTCGGTTACGTCATATTTAAACCCACCCACGACCCTTCTTCTTACTTCTTTTCACTCCAACCAAACCAAAAAAAAAAACGCACCACACACGCTATAAAGCTCTCCAAAACACCACAACTGAAAGCATAAAAACTCCCAAAACCCAAAAAAAAAAAAAGGGTGTAATTTTGCTTTTGTTTTTTGTTTCTGAAATTTGTTTGTGTTTTTTGAGATTACATATATGGTTTCGGTTCATCCAAGTCCAGCCGGTTATCATCAGCCAGATTTATATTATTTGGCAGGGATGGGAGATCCAATGAAAATGGGTCTTCCGGGTCTGCATCCTCTGCAACCGGTGGCAAATGCGAATGGTACTACTGGTGACATGATCGATTCTGGAACGCCTGTGGGTGTGGTTACGGAGGATCCGAATAAGAAGGTCCGGAAGCCATACACCATCACCAAGTCTAGAGAGAGCTGGACTGAGCAAGAGCATGACAAGTTTCTAGAAGCTCTCCAGCTGTAAGTGCTTGTATGGTAGATGTTTGATCATATGCCTGTGTGTTATTTTATGTATACAAAATGCTTAAAAAATTTTTTAGGGAGATGACATTAATTTTTTTTTCTTGTTGTTCGAAAAAGGTGAAAGTATATAATTTGTGGGCGGATTAGTTGAAGTGGTTTTGGATGTCATGGGGAGAGTTTCGGGTTTATGAATTGAGGGATAATTTTTTTTTCTTTTTTTGGTATTTAAGCTGGATTTTTCTTCATTTTCTTTTTTTGGGTTTAGATAGGGCTTTTTTAGTTTTTTTGTACTTGTTGATTTGATCTGACTGCTGAAGTTACTATTCTAGAAGGTTTTTTAAAGTTTCTACTGTAATATCTTTTGTGCCTTTTGGGTCCTGTAATTAAGCACTCAGGGACTCATAGATGTTTTAAGTGAGAAAAATGATGCCTTTCCTGTAAAGGTTGACCTGAGATGAGCAGGATAAAAGGTGGTTCAAGCTCTTTATCTATACGTGGGGCTTAGAGAATGGTATTAGTCACTAAAGATTAGTATCTGTGCTAGTATTATGTTCGATTTTGCTTCATTCTGGAGATTTAGAGAACACGAGTGATATTCTTGTTTATTGCTTTTCATTTGTCAATTTATAGATTTGACCGTGACTGGAAGAAGATTGAAGCATTTGTTGGGTCAAAAACTGTTATCCAGGTAACTGCATACTGATACTTACTCTGCTTATGCCTTTTGCTGTTGTTTGATATCTCCATGATCATCTCCTTTGATCACCATTGAGGAAAAGAGTGATTGATTTAGTTTCTGCTTTTTCATCTGTGATATGTGGGTTTTTTTGGGGCTAAATATATGTGAAAATGTCACATTCAATTTATTTATTTATTTTCCTTCTGTTCTGTTCTTTTAAGGTTTCATAAGTAGGGTAGAAACCTACACTTGGTGCACATGTACCTGGCCAACTGTGTGGCGCGTGAGGGACCAATACTGGACTTGTCTTAGACAACGCATGCTTCACGTGCCGTTTCATTGACCTGGTGCCTGTGAACCTGGTGTAGGTGAGTTTTCCCAATAAGAAAAACATTGTATTGCCTCTTGGAGTTAAGGTTTTAGTAAAGGTTGACGGTCTAGAGATATCTTCAATTTTGTTACCCAAGTTGTTCAACAGCCATGGAGATGCTTGGAATGTGTTGGCTTATTGTCGCAATGGAAGGTTGGAAACTAGTAGTTGGATAAGCTTATCATTTCAATGTCCTCATTCGGACATTCATTTCTTTTATTTTATTTATCCTTCTCAGGGACTCTTTTGCTGTATTTATTGGAATTGGATAAATAACATTTCTATGAAGTTGCTTTGATTTGTTATTGTCCATTTATTGTGGCCAGTTGGACAGGTCTTGTTTGTAGAGTCTTTTTTTGTTTGAAAGAATTATTTTTTTGAAAGAATTGCTAGAGCATATCTGATCCCGGATGCAATAAAATGTGTGTGATTTGATATTTCTGCCTGATTTATGCAGTCGTTGCTGCTTATGAACTTTTATAGAATGCACATAATTGTTGCTTGGATTTTCCTGGGTTTATTTCTTTGGCTTCATATCTATTCTTTTGAGGGACTAGTGCATACTTTTGTTTGTGTGCTCCTATCAGTCTTCTATGTTCCAGATGCTAATAAGTGATCCTTGCAGATACGTAGCCATGCACAAAAATATTTTTTAAAGGTGCAGAAAAGTGGAACAAGCGAACATGTGCCTCCTCCTCGGCCAAAGAGAAAAGCAACCCATCCCTACCCACAAAAAGCCACAAAAAATGGTGGGTATTATTGCTTGTAGACTTTGCCAAATTATGGAATTGTCACTGTGCTTGCTCACACTCACGTGCCTACCTGCTACAGCTGTTCCCCAGGTTGCTGGACAATTACATTCCTCTTCTGCATTGCTTGAACCTAAATATGGTATCAGGCCTGATTCGCTGTCAGTTCCCAGAGATTCAGTTAGCAATCCTGTTGTGTCTTCTTGGACGTACAGTATGGTACCCATGACAAAAGGTTTATGCCTACTGTCTAGGCTTTGTCGTTTTATAATAACTTTTACTTTTTTATTTCTCTCTCTCTCTCTCTCGAGGTGGTGGATTTTGAAATAATAAGTATCTCTTTCTCAATCATATATCTATTTTTCCTTTTTCAGATGGTGTAGGCTCCGGCACTGCAGTCACCCACAATTATAGCAGTAGCAGTAATGAAAGCACTCCAAGGATATGGCCAATTAATGAGACAAATGTTCAAGTAAAGGAAATAGACAACAAGACAACCAGAGGTGAGTGGTTTCTTGGTAGGTTTTGCCTTATTAATGTTTGGATGGAAACAAATTAATAAGGTTACTTGTTCAAATTTATTGGTTTGCAATCAAGTGGTAATTTAGACGCTTCAATATATCATTGCTCTGGTCTTTTAAAATTTTAACTGATACTCCACAATTTTGAGCCTCCTTTTGCAGAGGTACAGCATACTGTGTGCAAATGATTTGAAGGAAAGCTGAAACTGATTAATAGGAGCTAAACCTTGTTTCAAAATGAAATCATAAGAGAAAAAAGCACGAAGATGAACTAGTGAACGATTGATACAATAAATTTTTATTTCTCCTAATTTCGTGGGATTTATTTGGTGCCAAATTTCAAAAACTGAGAAGTCCAATTTTAGAGACCTAAAACATATACCAATGAGGAGAGGAGTAATGCATTATGTTTTCCTTCTTGTCTTCAATATGTGCTGATACATTTGGAGATCAACTTCACTGGGTGCCTATAGTTTTGTACAGTTATGCAGCTTGATCTAATTGGTTAACAAAACCCCCCTTCCCTTTTTTTTGGTTTTTTTGTTTTTTTTTGGGGGGGGGGGGGGGGGGGGGCGCTGATGGGTTACTTGAGTGAAGTGTGTGAGATTTTTGTGTGTTATTACTGCTATATATGACTAGTTCTTCATTTCTGATCTAAAGGGCCGAAATCTGTTAGTCTGATTACTTAGCAAGATTTCTTATCCTAATCACTGATCCCGGTATCTGTAACTAAATCGTTGGGGGGAAGGAGGGGGCAGAACGTAACTGGAACTTTAGAGCAACAACGCAATATTATATACTAAATCGTTGGGCCGGGGGTGGGGGGTTTGGAGAGGTGGTGGGGCTGCAGAATGTTACTGCAATATCTCCATTGTTTCTACACGGGTATGCAAATGTATGTATGCATGTAACATATTAGTGACAGTGTAGATGTATATGTGTTTTGGTGCAGTAACTTGAGTAAGTTGAGAGATGTGTTAAATCCACTTCTTTTACTAACTTTCAATTATTTTATTCGTTGTTACGTTATACGTGTTGTACTGATGTATATTTGTCTTGCCCCGTTTTTTTTCTCCTCTTCTCTTCTCTTTCTGGTGTGTATAACATTTTTTGCCTGGTTAAGAATGTGCTTTTTTGTGGTGGAAAGTTGGCGGCTGACAATTGTAAGGGGCATCTGTATAGCAAATAGTTGACTTTTCTTTGTAATGCTTCTCAATTAAAGCCTATCTTCACCCTTTCCCTTATTGGATGGTATTTAATGGGAATTTGATGTTCATAATTTTCCTGCGTTGGAGCTTTTGGTGTTTGCTTTCCGTTTTTTCATGGTTGCTGTAGCATTTTTGCCTTCCATGAAGATTTAGTAAGTTTTTTCTTGAGTAATGCAACATCTTGTTACTCTGTTTTTCTATTGTTAGCCTCTTTCCTTTGTGCGTCCCTTATTAAGCCAAGTTCTGTAATGTTATTCCTGGCATGCTCGTGCTTTCTCAGATCTCATTCTCATTCTACTTTATTGATAATGTCTTTGTTATGTGCACAGTAATGCCAGATTTTGCTCAAGTATATAGCTTCATTGGCAGCATCTTCGATCCCAATACAAGTGATCATATGTCGAGATTAAGAAAGATGGACCCCATAAATATGGAGACGGTATGTAAGGCGTAAAGCCATTGATACTATCTGGGAATTTGCTTGTAACAAGCCTAGATTACTGATTGAATGTTTGTTATTTTTACAGCAATAGAGAACTAATCTTGGTCCCTCCTCCCCCCAGGGGGGTCCCCCGTTTTTCTCTTCTTTTCTATTGTTATCTTGTTTTAAGAGAAATAACTAAAGCTTTTTGTCTGTACTGATGAGCCTGATCAAAGCTTCTTTTATCCTGAAGTTTTATGGAGTACAAGGTCTGCATAACTGCCTTGGAAAATGAATTTGTAGAACACATGAGTAGGCTATGAATTTGTTCAGTGAACCTGACCTCAATATATAGTCAAAGCTCCTGATCTCCAGCCTTATAGCTTTCTATGCAAATTAAGGACTCCCTTAAGACGAGCTTTTCCATGTCCTCTACTAGCCTGAGTGGGCCTTGCTTAAGTCTGATGCGATGGAGATTACATAGCTACTGTCTTGCTAGTGTGACCAATGTGATCTCTTGGATGTTTGTTTCTTGTGCCAAGCCTTAGCTGGTTTAGTGGTTGGTGTATGATGTGATATAATTTTTGCACTCATTCAACTAAATTATTCATTCAACTTCTGTAATGCTTCTCTCTGTAGTGGTTATGTAGCTAGCGTATATTCAGGCGGTGTTTAATTGGATTTGTATTTAAATGTTGTGCTTTGCTTGATAAATTGTCAACTTTGTAAAGGTTTTGTTTGCATTCTATCCAGGTGCTGATGTTGATGAAGAACCTCTCTGCCAATCTAATGAGCCCTGAATTTGAGGATCATGTAAGCTTCTCAATAGCTTTGCTGCTTCTCCTTTGTCTGCAATCTTGTGTTTACTATGATTTAGTTGGTAGAGCAGCTTTTGGTGCCTATGGGAAAGAAGACAAACTTGCTTCAATTTTTTAGTGTAGGCTTTGTTAATCTGCTTGTATTATGTGACAATTCTTGTTTGGTGTCAATTGTGGTTTTCTTGACCACATGGTTAATTGCTTATGGTCATGAACAATATAGTAATTGTTGACTTCACTTTTTCATATGATGAACCACCTTCTGATCCCAGTCAATCTATATTAGCTGATTGACAGCATTCTTAGCTCTGCATTATACGTTAGCTTTTCAGTTACGTGTTTGACTGGCTTTCTGCTGTTCAGAGATGTGCTATTTTGTTGGCAATCAGCAATCAATTTATGTTGCAGCTTTGATATTTGCACTGTCCTTTTGGATCTTTATGTCCTAAATTTTTTCTTCTCGATTATTGGTGCAGAGGAGATTAATCGCAGCATATGGTGGGGGTACAAATGATTATAAGCAGAATGTCCATAACAAAATCATCCAAGCATAATTTCTGGGAGATGTCATTATATATAGATGGCTTGAAGGTGGGGAGTGATCCCCTTTCATTTCTAGTTTCTTCACACGCTGTGAGGTGCCTGATGATGGGGTTTTGTATCTCCTTGGCAATGGGCTGGCCTTTGTGGAGGATTGATAGTTTTGATTATCTTGCTTTAAGATGTTTTCTGTTTGTCAGATTTTAGATTCAAAATTTATGTTGGAGCAGGTTATGTAAATATGTGCGAAATTTTTGCTAGTTTTAACTATTTCTTGTGGTTACCATGGGCATTGTATACCTATCATGAAAGGAATAAGAGCTAGCTTTGTTACTTGTAACAATCTGATTGTCGGAAGCAAAATCCTTTAGCATAGTCAACCAAACCTGCAAATCTGCCAGGAAGCGCTGTTTTTGCCGGGGATTATACACGGGCTAAACAACCAGAAGCTGAGTTAACTTCATTTGGCATGTGTGGCGACCTTAATCCAATTGTGCAATATTAATTCTGACAATTAAATGTACCTAAAATCATTGGCCAGCACATGTAAGTGCCTCTATTCACCTCGGCAATCATAGTCCACTGAACAAATGATTTGGAACGTCTTTTATAGATTACAGCACTTCATCTCTACCCATCCCTCCCTCCCTCGGGTTTTTTTTTTTGGGGTCCCCCCCTCCCCTCTCTTCCCCCTTTCTTTTGTTTGGGAGGCGAGGAGCAAAGCATTAGGAGGCATAATATAAAAACCGGATCCCTATTCAACGCCAGCAGAGAAAGGATGCTACCCCAATTCCGCAAGGATGGGGTGAAATCTCAATGTTCTTGCTTGCATTATCCAGTTTTGTAACAAAGGTGATATTACAGCGACCTTCCAAAGATTTCAATAGCATGCTGCACCAAAAAGGATCCCATCGCATAACTGGCTGTGAACTTAAGATGATGTGGTCAAGGCAAAACACAAAAAATCTACTCGTCAGTGCTCTGAAACTCCAAATCTACCAAGTTCAAGCTATATGGCTTGAGTCAAAAATTTTAGTCAACATTGATACCCTAGATCTTGAAATTGGAAGAGTTCTCAAGCTTAACCAAGACCGAGCATTTCATAATTTTCATCTCACCTACAAGCCAAATGGAGTTAAAAACCATCCTCGAGCCAAGAACAAGCTTGAGTACTTTTAAACAAGTCTGAGCTCAAGCATCATCTTGATACCTTCCAAGCGTTCACCTGAGTTGCACTCAAGAGTCTAGAAGGCAAAGGCTAGAACAGAGAAATTAGCTAACATCTCAGAGCCAGGTAGAGACATAAATGAATCAAGCATAAACAGACTGCTGGTGAAAAAAACTACACGATCCTGCACACAAATAGATGGAAGGACATTACAGATTTTTCTTTTTCATTCATCTTTTTGGGCCAACTCCAAAAGCCCAGCTTTTTAGTGTACATCAATCACAATAATCCCGATTCAGCATATCCCATTGCCTATACATAGCCTGGCTATGGCTAACAGCAAAAGGAGGGATCTGCTTTGATTTAGCCCTGAGCTCCATTTCAACCAACCTTTGAAATGCCTCCGCATGATTGCTTCCACCATTAACATCAGGAGCTAATACATCAACAGCGGATACAATATTAAACTTTCAACAGGATAGGTTGCCAGAGTTGTGAAAACTAGTAGCAATAATAGAAGCTCAACAAATGAAGGAAGCTCTGTAATTATATTTACCAAATATGACCGGAAAAAAGTTGAGCAGCTCAACATTGAGCAGTTTAACAATGTGGTGTTATGTAGCTAGTTCCAATTGCAAAATTTGATAGAAGCATACAATAATACATGCAGTAAAGGCAGTTTGGAAACATGTTTTTAGTTGAGGCATTTGGAGCTTGTAATTGTTATTCAGCTTTTTCTAAAGCTGATTATAGAAAAGTCAGAATATTCTGAAAAAAGTTATTTGATTAACTGGAAATATGTTATAGTTTTCAAAGTTTTAAAAAGCTAAAATCTGTTTTCAGAAGCACCTCAAGGGTTGCTTCTTAGAATTAGAAATATTTGTTTTCCAGCTTGAACTAAGTGATAACACCTTAAAATAGCCTAGCTTTTAATCAAACTAACTTTCAGACTATACAATCACCAGTCTTAACTGGTCAACCCACTCAATAGTAGAGCTCAAAATTGAGCATGCAAAACTTACTTCCTTGAGGTTGTGGCACGACCACGAAACAAGGATATTACACTTAAATGGTAAACAACCTAAACAATCCATTTTTTTAAGAACACTGTCTCTGTTATATATTCTTTCAAGAATGCAAAAATCAAAAGGCTGAATTATGCTTAGGGATGAACCATAGATCACACTTAAAAGCCTAAGAAATGCAGAATAGACACAAAGAAAGGCAGGACGTGTGTGCACATATTTGTTATCCATATGGATTGAGAATCCATGAGACCATTCATTCAAAGCAAGCAAGCATATTAAAACCATAGACTTTCAACTTGTGACGGGGAAAGCAAAACAAAACAAGAATGCTAGAGAATTACTTCCTTACCTGGTAATGGCATCCCAAGGCCACCAATATTGGGTTGACGGGGCCCAAAAGGATACTCTGTCATTGGGTTGAGTTCCTGCATAAAACTGGCTGGAGGACCCCTTGGAAAGTCGCTCACTGAGTGTGGAGGGAAACTACCTGGCATTTGCATTTGCTGCAGCATTGGATGATGTGGAGGATGATCAAAACCAGTTACCCTGACATTGGGCTGATGGAAAGGAGGCTGAAGCAGATTTGGAGGAAACTGCTGATTGGCAGGACCATCATGCTGAATCATTCTTTCTCTACCAACGAATTTCATTTGGGAGTTCATATGAGCAGGATGAGATTCCAATGCATGAAGTAATGGTCTCCTGTGACTCATCTGCATGGGATGAAAATGGGAAGACGATGTTTGAATATGAAGATCGTGATAAGCAATTTCGTGTTCCGTTTGGTTATAAGGACCATGTAAAAAGGGTGGACCGTCTGAACCAGTTGTAGACCTATCAACTTTGCTTGCAGCGCCAATTGCTGCCACTTTCTCTGCTATATCACCCGTTGCATCCAAGGCTGAGAATTCCTTTTTACTAGAATTTCTGCTGGGCGTGAAGCTAGAAATTTGAGCATCTAGATCGTCATTGATGCCAATTAAGCTTTCCTCTTCAGGTAGATGATATTCAGATGATCCATCAAAGCCACCATGTTTAGAAACCACTTCAGATTGGCGCTTTGACAAGTTCAACTCAATTTGAGCATCATCAAATCCCAACCATTTCTCAGTTTTATCCCCCTTTACTTGCTGCCCGCGATTTGACGCCAAGAAATTATTTTCATTTCTCATGTTTTCCAGTTCTATTTGATTAACTGTTGAAGGAAATAAAGCATTATCTGCGACGGGAAAGGATAGTCCTTGTGGCTCCAACGTTTCAGTCTGTGCAGACCCAACAGACCCCCTTTGGACAGAAACTGGTGCTTCAACTGATTGCAGCTCCTTCATGAAAGCAGTCCCAAAGAGTGTTTCGAGAGTAAGAGTCTCTACTGAGGCATGAATTTTCTTGCCAACTTCCTCCCCAGTCTTGTAGGGGGCAGCACCAGCATCATTAACATCAGAAGCAAATACAACTTCTGAAGGGTCAAGATCCACATGAATTTTAGGGGTGTTTTTCAGGCTGGCTCCCTTTTGTAACAGTGAAAGGAGATGTTGAGATGCATGATTATCAACATGTGCTCTTGGCTGTTCGGATTTTGCACCAGTAAGACTCCAGCCTTCCAAATGTGGCTCTGAGTTCGAACTCTTCTCGCCATATTCTGACAAAATTGTCTGTTCAAGGTCTTCACAGGTCAGGATGGTCGGAACTACCTCTTGCTTATTAGAATTCAATAATGACTCAGAGACTCCACCGGTTGCAGAGGATGCAGTCGGCATAGGCTTATTAGCAATTTCAGTTCTCTGATCAGGAAACTGAGCTGGAAAATGCTGGAAAAGTTTCATTTCAACTTGGTCTCTTTCTTTGTCACTACCAACAATCAGTGAGAATAAATCATTTGGCCTACTTGAGGAGTGGTCATCTTCTGTCTTCCTTTCTGCAGTAAAATGAATAATAGAAAACAGGCTGAACAGGAGAAACCAGAAATACAAGAGCATGGGGAGTGATGCCTTTGAGATCAACATACCTTCTTCAACAAACCAAGGGGTAAACCTTGATGAATGCACAGCTTTTTGGTTCCAAGAGTCATCTAGTTTACCATCATGATGCTGCACAGGGGGGAAACAAAACAAATTTATGATTTCAGGGGATTTTATAAACAAACAGGAGAATATCAGATAATTTTAGTGACAGAAGAAGCAAGTTCATAAATTACAAAATAAAAATAATAAAACTGGGATAGGAAATTAAGTTTCAGAGTTCTTAGAGACACAGTAGTGCACTAAGACAGAAATGCAATTCAAAGAAAAACAGGAACTGCGACTAGTCTTTATAATGAAAACCACAATAAATAGGAGCTGCACAGAGAATAAAGAGGCAGAAGTACATGGACAATAAACAATTACCTCAACTTGTCTTTTATAACAAAAACCACAAAAAGAGGCACTGCACAGAGCATAAAGAGGCATGGCCAGAAGTACATGGACAAGAAACAATTACCTCAAGTGAATCTGTGGATTTACTACCATTGATAGTTGATGTATTGCCAAATATCCTTTCCAGAATTGATGTTGCATCATTTTGATTCAACTCGCCACCTAGTTCGAGCCCTGATACTTTGGTATTGATCTTGGTCATTTCAGGTTCATTTGGGACTTCATGGGCTTCTGGAAGACTGGAAGATTGATGTAAAGAATCTCCCATGCCAATTTTCTTGCTGGAAACATCCGAATGTAATGATGAATTTGAAATTTGTTCACCCTTGTTCAAGAATGGTAAATGCATGCTCTTATCTTCAGGCGGCTCATTGCTCAAATTTATTTCTCCTGAAGATTTTCTTTCTAGACTACTGAGAGAGCCATTCTGGACAAGGGAATGCAAAAGGTTCTGATCATGTTTAGTTTTTCCAACCAAACAAATTATAAATAGAATGTGGAATAAGATGACAGCCATTAACTTATGGTACTTTTGTTTTATATACTTCACTTATACAGTCATCGTTTCCATTTTTTATTTTATGTTTCTTTCTGCCAGTATAATCCACCTATTTCTTCTACTTTAATTAAAAGTTGGATAATGGTAATTTGAACATATGTGTCCAAAATAATTGAATCCGCTCTAAAAGCTAGTTACATGCAAAAGTTCAGAAAGGCAGCACAGCAGTGCAATGTAGTAAATACCTACTACTTTCTAAAACAGTTTCAATAATACTAAAACAGTGAAACCATGTATGACAAGGAAAACTTTAAAGGAGACAATTAGATCCAGTTCTTTTCTACTGCAGTATTCAACATAATTTCCCTTTGTCCCAATTTTAAAAGCCTACCATACAAAATGCTACTTGCAAGGAAATTTTTATGGATCCACAACTTAATTATGATTTTGCCTTTCTTACTTGCTATTTCGTATCACTTTAAATGTGAGCTGGCAATTGAAATTGGTTGTTGCAAATAACAAACAACAGGCACTATGCTTTTCAAACAAGTGTGTTTATGATGCTGCTACTAGTCAAGCCTGACATGTAATGAAGTAGCAAACAACAGGCACTAACCTTTTTAAACAATTGTGGCTATGGTGCTGCTAGGATAAAAGCTTGACATGTAATGAAGTGATCTATTGGTTAATAAGTCAAAGACGGCCCAAAAACATCTAGAAAATTAGCTTGCCATGTTATTTAATGGTCCACATCTTTTACCTATATCAACTACTCATGATCTACGTCCTGAGGACTTAGCTCTAGATTAATAAACCTGGCCCACCGTCAAAGAACTAAATTCAATATCTGAAAAGCTTGGACACGACACATACTTTGGGGAGGAGAGGGGGGTTTCTCTCGCAATACCGGTATAAGGATTGAAAAAGGATGACATTGATTAATAAACCCATAGCTGTTTTTATGTTAAATATTACCGTGCCCAAGAAATTTAAATATGCATATAACCAGAAATCGTCATGTAGCACATATCAGATGTATTCTGCACACAAACTAAAATTTATGCTTATCGCATTCATAAATCTAAAGTTATACAGAGATTTGTATTCCAGTGTAATTTAAGTAAACTCCAAACTGGTATTGTCCTAGAACAATATACCAGTTGATGAAAGAAAAACAAGAACACCCGCTAGAATAGGTAGTCAGTGCACCATTCACCATTGTAGCATATTCTGTTTGGAAGAATAGCCTTCGAAAGGGAATCCAAATGACTGTTGTGGAAATTAACGCAAGAAGGAAGCACGCATAACCAGACAGTAAAAAGTACAAAAAGAAAACAACTTGAGTTAGTGGGTGAAAAGTAGAGAACATAATACTACAAAGGTCTACTCTCAAAGCTATCCAGTTCAACAGCATTACAGCTACCAAACTGTTATAATTTCTACCACTAAAACTCAATAGAAAGCAAGAGAAAAGTACCTCTACTGAATGTGACTGAATCAATGATTTCAGACCAGAAGCTTTCTCCACAACTGTATTTTTGAAACCAGGGGGAACAAGTGGTCTATATGGTGCTTGTGAAGGTAAAGCAGACTTTCCGCTATCAATACTTGAAATAGATGGAGTAGTGGCTGAATCTAACTCACTGTCTGCATCTAGAACCCCCTTTTCCTCTTTGGCGTTATCCAGCAGAACAGAACCACCTGTGACAGAGTCAGCTTTACGCTTTTCCAAATTGGATTTCTGCTTCTCTTGCAGAGCTTTGTGCTGTTCCTTCCTCATCAACTCAAAAGAAGCTGAGACGATATTTAAATAAACTTATCGCAAATACAGAGACAAAAAAAAAAGATGGAACAATCAAACAAAACAGAACTCAACTTGTGACCCTAGGTATACACTACCTCTTCTCCTTCTTTCTTCTTCCACTCTGTCCTCACTTGTACAATCACTTGAACCAAATGTCTCATCATTGTAAGAATCAGTATCTCTTCGCGTGAGGGGTGCTGCCTGAAGATATTAAGAATTAAGGGAGGAGGTTTTATTCAGCAAAATATTCCTTCACTTTTTTTCTTCTGGATTTTGTTATAGACCCTTGCCAAATCAATAAACAGGATGGGAAAAGGGGCGAATTTAAGAACCAAGCAAAGCAATAAAAGATATTCAAAGAATTAAAAAAGAACCATATGTACAATGAAGCTGCGAAGCCACAACATAGAACAGGACCATAAAAGTGATTAGACAAAGTAAACCTTGTATGGACGAGGAGGATGATATGGCTCATGGCTCTTGTTAAGTTGGTACTGATCATTAGCCCGGACCTTTGAAGGAGGGATCCCAGTTGCATAACCAGATGGCCTTGGAAACGAACCACTACCCAGAAGCCCATCATGCTCAGCACCCTGCCAAGACTTCCGAGGGTTTACAGAGCGCCTTCCAGAATCTACGTATTATTTAAATTTTCAGAATATTAGAATGAGGAAAAAATAAAAAGGAACAACAGAAGCATGAGATCAAAGGGATTGCAATTAATAGAAGAACACAGTTAGCCACTACAGAACCAGTCATGGAAGCATAGCAAAGAAGATATCTGTTGATCCTGAAAAGACATCTCCAACCAAGAAACTGAACAATCCCACAAAACATGGCCTTGGAAAAAGTTCTTGAACAGCAATAAACTATATAGAAACTCTCTAAGAGGTTATAATTTTAAGTCTATATAAAGTCGTGTTAACTAAATTCAGAAATCAAAAAATATGTTCTTTGAACAGTTAAATAAATTACGGAAAAGCTCCAAGCATGCAGTGCAAATTAGAGATAAAGAAACAACATTTGCAGCATGGCATGGTGGTTTTGGCAAGTTTCCAGGAAGTAAACATACATATTTCCTTCAGCAATATTACTAATCAAAGAAATAATGATGACTAAAAGATGGACTGGTGGCTTGGCTAACAACTTCCATTGAATCCATCTACTCAATCATCATCATTACAACAAATACATAGTTCTAATAGGCTCAACTGACGAGCTCATAAAATCTGATCAGTCAAACAGGTTTTCCAGTGATTGATGTGTTTCATAAATCTAATATGTATCTGTGAGTGGTAAAAATGCATGTGGCTGTGCAAAGAGTTATTATGTGACAAGTCCCACCTCTTTTGGGAGACTTGAACTGTACTGCTTTTCTAAAGGTCAAGAGCTCACATGTGGACAACACAAGGTTGTATATATGCCTAATAGCACAAAATGTAACCTCTGTGTTGTAAGCATCCAACATATATATGAATGCTAGCACAGATATAAAAGTATTGTAGCAAACCTGATTCCTTATCAGATTGCGAGTCACTGTCTCGGTCACTACGGCCAGAAGAACGGCTGTCCCACCTTCCATAAATGCCCCGAGAGTAACTACCGGAGTCCCCGCGAGTTGGTGGGGATGAGCCATTTTCAGTACGTCTGAAACCCTGAACTGGTAAGCTGCTGTGGGTTCTTAGCCGATCCTGGCTACTATGTGAAGCATCTTCAAACTCACTGATACAATAAGAAGCAATGCAAAAAAAAAGACATGCCCATTAAGCAAAGAACTAAATGGAAGCAAAATGCTACACAACCCATTATACTGAAGACAAAGTTTTAGTCCATTAATCACATCAGCATCAATCACAAATTCACATTTTTTCACCTTAGAATCGATTGGTCAAACCCACTCGGTAACTTCTTGCAAATCTCCAACTCGCTTAAAGATAAAAGAAACTCTCTTGTGTACGAGATTCTTGATCCCCTGAACCAACAAACACGGAGTTTCCATATCAAAAGCCACTCCAAGATTCCAAAGATAAAACAAAACTCAAATCCCTAAGCTACAAGATACAAAAATTTGCCAAATAATGAACCAGATAAGACCAAAAGCAGGTTATTTACTTATCAGCTTTGCAACTTGTTTCCGTAGCCTTATCCTGTGAGCCACGGTCTTCCTTTTCCGAGCTCATTCTTCAAATCGTCAGTCAGAAACAATTCTCTCACAGAAAAAGCTAATCAATGCAGAAAACCAACAAACAAAATATGCACCAATCACCAATGTATTCTATCCAATTGAGATATTCACAAGTCCAAAATAACCCTCAAAACCACTTCTGGCAAGGTAAAGTCGATACCATTAGTCAGACAAAGCAGCCCGGAATTTCTATAAAGCTAAAATTACCAAACTTTCAGCCAAAACAACCCCAAATGTTAAAAACCACTCAATACTCAATAAGCAGCAAATAAAAAATCAACACCATCCCCTCCACCATACACATGTTCCAGAGCACCAAAGTCAACTCAACAATTCAACCCCTAAAGTACACTCACAAAACCATCCAAAAATACTGAAAAATAAAGCTAATTTCAACCTCTGATCCAGCTCATTCTACAATCCAAAAAAAAAAATTTAAAAACCTTCAGCTTCCACATAGAAATTTCCCACCGGGTAACCTTTGCATACAAAAAACTCAAATCAAAATTAAATCTTCAAAACCCGTAGCCCTGTGCCCTAATTACAAACATTTCCCCCAAATTACCAGCAACAACCTATCTCCTCATTCCCTAATCAACCGCTTCGGAGCGAAAATACACGTCGGAGGCTCTCGATTTCCTAGGGTTTTTTCTATCGCTAGGGTTTCCTATCGATCTCTGCAAAATTTCTCCCCTCTTCTTATCGAAGATCGTATTTTCAATTTCTACTTACGTACAGATGTATTTCTACGCACATATAATTCTGACGAAAGAACTATATTTATATTTGCTTATATAAATTTATATAAGTGTGATTTTGAAGATGATTTTAGGAGCGAGAGAGAGGAGAGAGAACGGTGAGGGAAGAGGAGTCTTCCTGCTGCTATTTGAGATGATGAATCAGAAACTAACGACGTTGGCCACCATTGAACAGCTGAGGAAATGTATTAAAAAAAATTAAATAAATGAAAATAATTAGGGGTTGCTTTTACGCGCCGTCTTCGGTTGGGCGCACGCTTTCGATGTTGGTGGTTTTGGTGTTCTGCACTTTTTGTGGCGTACTTATAATTATTGCGCGTGGGGCTATACTTTTGAATCAAGTAGATATTTATCTCTACTGTTTGTGATTTTCTTTCATTTGCTCTCTTCCTATTTTTGGGTATGTACTGTTTGTGTATTTATTTTTTGTTTTTAACATTTGTTGGATTCTTAGTTATATGGCCTTGTTGGTTTGAAACATGCCTCAATTCTTTTAGAAATATTTGTGGGTATTTCAAAACAATTTGCATCTTATGTATTCATTAAGTGTGTGAATGAATGATAAATAGTCCAAATTTGTACCGCACGTGTGACAAAGATTCCTATTTGTTTGGGCCAAGGAGCCTCACAAGTGTTATTTTTCACAAGTTTATGATTTAGATTTAAAGGTTAAAAATTAATTGATGAGATTGAATTAGTAAGTCCAAAAATGGACTGTAAAATGACATCGTTTTCGCGTAAAAAATAGTTACACCACGATTTTGCATAGTTACATCACAATATTAGACAGTTGCACTATAATATTGAACAATTACATTGTGTTCAACTTGCAAGAAATAAAGGAGCAAATTGTGAGGCCTCAAGTCCATTTGTTTGGTTTAGGACTAATGTGGATAGTTAATTATTTTAATGTTAACTTATGACTATGGAACTATTTTTAGTTTTAAATGTCGAACCATACCTTTTTAAGAGAATATTTGTGACCATTAAACTATTTTTTTTTTCAAATGATCAGCAAACTATTAAGAGTATTAAAAACTACATTAAATGGTCATTGTGATTTTGCATAATGAAACTTTAATCTATTTTGATTATTTAATAGGTGCACAAGTCAATTGCTTTTAGTGAATAATAGTGATTTATATGAAAAAGATTTTAGTATAATTCGTTTACGAATTTTGGAAATTCTGAAAAGTAAGTTCCTCTAAAAACTTAAACATAAATTACAAAAGTAAACACTACCTAAATACGACATTCGTTTTGGAAATACGTTCAATTCAATATTTTATTTTGCAGATATATTTATATTATATTTGAATGTGCAAACGAATTCGTTTAAATTTAGCTTGTCAGTCTTTATTCATTGGCTAGTTTCACCAAGCGTAATCCTAACTTACAAAACAAGAGACTAACAAAAATTGGGGACATTATAAATGTATTAATCACTATCTATCAATCAGAATTATTTATATTATATATGAATTGGATAGAATTGAACATCTAAATTTCAATTATTTCTTTTAGGTATAACTATTCAATTCAAGCTTGATTCAGAATATCTAAATTACATGTTTTTGAACCTAAATTAGCTCATTAAGTCAAATGGATTGCTCAAACTTGTATTGATTGAATAATTTATGCTCATACAAAATGACTATAGAATATAAAATATACACATGTTCTTAATCATTTGTATAAGCCAATACAACATAATAGTAATGGCAATTTATCGATTAGACATTATTTCAAATTACAGTCACGTTATTTCTAATAGTCCAATACAATTTTGACTAGTACTCCAGCTTTAGGTCTGAGTTCATATAAACTCTAAAGTAAACCAAATTTATTTCCAAAAAGACTTGAGAATACACAAGCAAAGAGTGGATAGACGATTAAAGTCTTTAACAAGTGGTAGTGGAGTATTCATTTCCCTCGCGTTTGATACATTGGAATGATCTAGAATAGCAAGGCCTTTTCACACATAATGTTTTTCCTTCCATAATTGTTTGGTAACTCAAGTCAGAATGAAATGCCTATTTCTTTTTCAATGTTTGGTATAATCATATTTAGGTGTTAGAATAGAATAAAATGTATATTAATTTAACTTAATTGCCCTTAATTCTTTGCACTAGAATATATCATATTTTTATTTTGTTTGTTTGTAATTGCATGCTTACAAAAGACTTTAATATTTTTAATTTTAAAATTATCAATATTCTACTAAAATAAAATTAATTATATTCTTTAATTAATTTTAAAATTTTTTAAATTATTAGCATTGTAATTAAAAATGTGAAAAAAATAACAATGAAACTACATTCACAATTTAATTTAATATAAAAAGTTTAGTTTTTACACATTTGCATAAAATTTAAAAATAGTATTTAAACATTTTATAGCAAAAAGAAAAATATTCTTAGCACGTATTAAATTAATTGTGATTTAAAAATCATAAAAAATTATCCATTGAAGTTATTAAAAACCTAATATTTTTTTAACATTTTAAAAATAAAAATTAGTGAATGTATCCTAGGTTAAAAAAATTAGCAGAAAAAATATGTGGGAATAAAATTGAATCATATTTTTAAAGTATTTCCAATATGAAGCTAGAAAATCCTTTCCTTAGAGTTTGTTGTGGAATGAGATTTCAGAAAAAAAAAAGTTAGAATGGCATTCCAGATAAGAAAGGCCTTTCCAATTTAAAATATCCACACCAATGAACAAGTTAGAAATGCCGTTTCATGCCACTCTATTTCCATGTACCAAATGTGAGTTCGTTCTTTTGATGCAAATAATAGTGGTTAAAGGCATTTATTTTTAAGTAAAATAGGTATTACCAATGAACGGCGGTGTTAAATGCACTTAGGTTCAAAAAAATTTTTTTTGTGTTTTTTAAAAATATCAATAAAATGTACACATTTGGTACGCGGGAATCACCTGGAATGGAAAGAGCTTTCTAACTATTTTATTCCATTCCTATGTTTGGTATGAATCTTTGAAGTTGGAAAGCCCTTTTTCCTCAGGAATACCCATTCCACCTTTCTCTTGGAAAGGCCATTCCTCACAAAGACTTAGGGAAAGGCTTTCCCACTTTATCCTGGAAACAAAAGTATTGAACAATGACAAGTTTACCCTCACATGAAAATACATTAATGTACACATGAAAATACATTAATAGAGAATATGTTTGTTTTCTTATTACAAATTTTCCTACATTGCTAGTTATACTACTAAAAAATACAAAAAAATATATTTATATTATAAAAATCAAATAATTATACTTGTATTAAATTAAAAATATTATGATTCTTTTATGTACACAATAGTACACATACAATATATATATATATATATATACATATACTTTATAAAGAATTCAGGGTATTTTTGTCAAATCAGCATATATTTTATTTCATTATGACATCTCAATATGATTATACCAAACATTAAAAAGGAAACACATATTCCATTCTGACTTAGTTGCCAAACACTAGAATGGAAAAATTTTTTCTAGCCCATTTTGGACGGAAAGATATTTCGGGTGGAATGACTTTCCATTCCAAGCCATTCCTGTGTACCAAGCGTGAGTTAACGCTTTTTTTGACGTGTTTTGGTAAAAATATTAGTATAACAATTTTAAAAATTATTTATAATAAATATGTATACAAAATAAAAAAAAAGTAATTATAAACGTGTGGGTCCCATGGAAAGTGCCGCCACATCCAACCAGTGTCCAAAACTCCAAAATTCTAAATAAATCAAAATCATCTCTCCACGCGCCACATATTCCACCCCCTTCTCTTCCCACCACATCCTCGCACCAGCACGCCTGTAAATCATCGGAAATTCAGCCCCATTTTCAACACAATCTACCGAGTGAGTATTGCGTGCACCACGCATGCCACGTGGCACGTCACATGGTGCACTAGAACCAATCACACATCGCCAAATAATACAAGGTATGACCCACTATTACCACATGATGATAAATTATTGGTTCTAGTACACCACGTGACAATGCACGTGGTGTATTGTATACTTTTCCACAATCTACCCACATCCCACCAGCCTTTTGTAAATCAAGCTTGCATCTTTTTTTTACAGAAATGGCGTCGTGCCCAGCGGCCTTGCACTCGACGGCCTTCCTCATTTTGCTGCCAATTTCCGTTACATTCCGTCCGGTTACCATGCGTTGACCTCAGGACCCGCCCGGTGGTCCATTGCCGGCGAAGCCCACGTCAGCGACTGTGCTGGTGGAGAAAACTGAAGCGGAGAAAGTTAATGGACTGAAGAGTACATACCTCGAAAAAATCGTACCTTTGCTAAAAGAAGAGTTTAAGTACACCAGCATTCATCAGGTACATAGCTTCTTATGATTTTTCAATTATTTCTTTGGGCACCAGAACTGGGATTTTAGGTTTAAGGTTGGTATGTAATGGTTTTTTTTGCATAATGATTATATTTCTGTATGCCTCTCTTACTGTCAACTATCCACTGTAAGATTCTTTATTTATTTTAGGTGTTTCTATTTAAAAGTCTCGGTCTGTTGTGCTAATTCAATTTGTTGATCTAGGTTGATGAAGGTGCATGGGAGGTTTATATTCCCAGGTAACAGCTATTTGCATCGGAAATGCAAAATTCTTTGTTGATGGAATGAAGATTGCACCAAATGCAGGCCCATCCTGTGGGAAATTCGAGGTGTGTGAACAAGTCATTGCATTTTGTGTTGGTAGTTAATAGCACTATTGGTTTATAATTGAAGCACAAAATTCAGCTTCGACTTTCATTTGTAGGTGGTTATTTTTTCAGGACTTCAAATGGCATGAATTCATTCTCAGTCTGCATAAGTTGTATTATGGGACACACCTATCAATGAAAAATGTATCTTCAAGAAGGTTTGATTCTGCTCTATGACCAGAGTTGCTTGATGCCTTTGATGGGTATTACTTTTCAATACATAGACGTGGGTTGTCTTAGTTAAGATGTATTGGCTGACAATAAATGGACAAACTGGGAGTATCAACTACCAACAATCTTGTACATAACTGGTTGAATATGACAAACTCATAATGAATTTCAGCATTATCAGCCTTTTCTATGTTTATTGATGATCAATAATTTTGCTAAGAATAAGCTTCTGTTCCGCAATGAATCAGTTGAATGTGTGTGACATGCCTTTTTTCACAAAGCTGTAGAGAATTTCATTTCTCGAGCAGAGTAAAATCAATCGAAGTCGAGGGAGGAGATTGTTCTGAGTGACTGTTGTTATGTTCACTCTGATGGGGAATATATGGGGCTTCCCCCGTGGAAGTTTTGCATTTTACCTGTGCAATTGAGATGATCTGCTAATTGAATGAGAAGAATTATCATGTGAAGGTTTCTGATTTAAATTCGGAAACTGATGCATTGAATCCTTCCCACAGGAGAAGCATGGATACGAATTTTGGAGAAGAATTTATTTGGTTACAATAAAATACAACCCAAATATAGCCAACATTTCTTCCTTTTTACATTTGGAAGGGTCTTGATAATATACTGTTATTGTAATTACACATGTAATACCCAATATATCAAATGGTGGGAGATCACAAGAGCGGTTGATAGTATGGAGCTAGTAGTTCACATTCCATTGTACATTCTGATGATTTCGCCTTCTTTGCACTCACCCACATCAACCACCATAGTGTCTTCCTTTCCTGATGGCAAAACTCTGCAGCAATCTCTTCTGGGAGACTGCTCAAAAAAGTGGGAAAGATCAATGAGAAAACTCTTTTGCATCTACTATATATTTTGTTATAAAATACCAGCACAGAAATTTATCACATAATAAAAATTGAGGAATGCCACTTGAAGCATAGATACCTTGTCCCAGAGAAATGGATTAGGCTTCTTGTAAACTTCGACCATACGAATTTGTGAGGGATCAGCCAATTCCCATTTGCATTGATAACCTGGACTTCTATACTGAAGGTACTGGCTCATAGTGTGATTGGTCAAAGGATTGTTTTGAGCCGTAGACAATGTATACACTGTGGGTCTCTGGCAAGAATTTTTGGCAAGGGATCTAGTGTTGAAGCTGAAAGCTGTTGCATCAACTCTTTTATACCAGTTGATAAAGCTTCTTGTAGGCAATACCATCAGTCTGGGCGAGATTACACCTCGGAAAATCTGGACAGCATAACCCCATGAGACTGAAATGGTCCAGTTTCTGCCCTTGTCGTAGCATATTGATTGTTGCACCAGCCCAGCAGAATCGAGCTTCATTGGCAACTTGAGCAGATGTAACGCTTGAACCTGGTCTACATTTGGGAAGATTGGTAGAATAACGTCAAGATGGTGGAGTGATACCAGCGCTGCAATTGGATGGGCCGCCAAGATGCCGAAGACATTGCCATGCAAGTCGAACTGTTGTTGTACATGTATGCATACATACACTGGAGTTAGATCACTATATATCATTTCTCTTTTTTACTTAACATTACTCTTTGGGTGGTCAAAGTGCAATTCCGTTCAAGGACTGATGATTCCTACCATGCAATGTTTTCTTCAATTTCCTTTTCAAACTTAATTAGCACAGAGACATGCCATCAATGCTCTAATCTACTCATTTTATCTCAAAAATGAAAACGACGTACTCTATATTTGCAAATGTAAACAATAGTAATTCTTACTAATATAGTTCCCACGTTTAGAAGATTGAATTCTTACTTTAGAAAATTGAATAAATCAACCTCATTAGGCTTATGTTGTATAATCTTACAAAGAATTAATAAGGATTACTGTACTGCAAGCACAGTCAACATTTACACCGACAACATATTACCTTCACCGTATTACTAAGGATACTACATTAATTTCGTGCCAACTCATGCAATGAAACTGAGCCACACATATTCAATTTTTCAGGTAAGGGACGATAATGATGGAATAAATGCCATACGAGGAGGAAAAATGTAAATACAACCATCCTAGTTCGACCGACCAAAAAAAAAAATTGCTATACAAAAAACTACACGAACAAGAAACAGAAAATTAAAGAGAATTAATAATAAAGGACGAAGAGGAAGAAACCTGGTGAAATCCAATTTCCTTGGTTAAGGGAACTCCAAGTTCAGCCACACAAGCTTGAATTCTATCATCTGAACCGTACAATTCAGGATACCTATCTATGCACTTATCTTGGATCTTTTCAAGAGCTTTTGCCAATGGATAACTTACGGCAAATCCTCCACCACCATAAGCCATATTATATGAAAATCTTATATTTTGCAAATGACTCTCCGAATTACTACCAATGTAATAAAACTGGTTATGATCATACTTAGATAAAACTCTAACAAGATTATCAGCAACAAAAAATGTATCATCATCCCCCATCACAATCCACCTCACATCCTCCAATCCTATCCTTAACGTTTCGGATACTATCCGGGTTAAACGTAAGGCTGATCGATCACCACTCTTATGTTCGTAACGAAATTTTGATGTGTCACTAGACAACTTCAAGGGAGGAAGAGAATTGTCATCATCACTACTAGTACTTACATTGTTGTCCAGCCAAACAAACCCTCTCATCTCGCCAGATCTCCACCACAATTTTATGTAGTCTTTTCGACGATTCCATAGATGGGATGAAGCTGCAATGCCGAAAGCAATGTGACGGAGCCGTGTTTTTTCAGGGTTTTGTGAATCTTGTGCTATCAGGTCGATATTTGACTTGTTTTTACTAGAGAGAATTGGTGTCTGCAAAGATGGGGAAGAAAATGATGATTTTGGTAGATCATGAATGTGAAGAGAGGCATGGATGCATATGGCTATAGGGTGTACAAATTTTTGGTAGTAAATAATGCATGTGATGAAAGAAACAAAAATAAGGGGCGCCATCAGTTTTTTCGGCCAACAAAGAATTGAGCAATGTTTTTTCATGGTGCGTAACAAAATTCTAGCAGATTCTTCATCTGTCATGGTTTGGAATTCTGAGCATCTTTTAATATACAGTCGAGGAGGGGTACATTTTGTAACCGTAAGATCCCTACTCTTAAGCTTCCTTTCTCTTCCCAGTCAAGTGAGAGGGGTACAATCGAGGAGGGGTACAAATGAAAGTTTTCCTATGAAGTCAAGTTAGAGGGATTTGATGAAAATTTCTGCACATGAATATGTAATGCGCATATTGATTCTTTGGTCTGATGGAAGAGAGAGTGAGCCCTGTGAAGAGGAAGACCACCTTGAAGGAAGAAGAGGAGGAGAGAGTGGTCCTTCTAAACTTGTAATCCTTGGATTACTCCAAAAGAGTTTTTCTAATCGAGGACACTTCCTCATCTTGGTGGTCTAAATTCTAATATTTATAGGTAAACCATGTCAAAATTGTGACCCACAATTATATTATTTTAGTTAATAATTTTTATTTCATTTGGTTATTATAATTGAACATGTGTATTAATAACAATAATGATTAGTGGTCCATTGCCCAATGGCAATGTTTTATAGGTTTATGAATAAAGAAGATTGCTAGAATCCGTTGGTGGCGTGATTAATTGAACATTGATGTGTATAATTTACTCTCCACATTTATTGAGTGGCCATGTGTGGGTAAGGTAAGGCTCTTAAATTAAAACACACCCACTATCGCCTTTAGAGAAATGGAAAAGCATTAGGGTGAGCTACTAACCAACAAGTAAGTATTGACAAAAGCAATGATGAGTTTGAGAGACAAAATTAAAATTTGTCAACTACGAATTTATCTAAATATTTATTTGCTTAGAAATAAATTTTATAGTTTAACCCTTACAACAAAATAAAAAATAATTAAAAGAAGAGATTGAGTGTATATATAAATTATATCGTCAATGTGAAACTCTGTATAGAAAGTAAAATATTGTATAAATTATAAAGAAAATAATGATTTATACACCCCATGATTTAATTTCCACACTCTACTCATATAATATACTTATGAGTTACAACAATTCAAATTTTTATGCAAAGGTAATGCCCCCAAATGATAAGGCTTTTTTTTTTTTTTTGAGAATAATGATAAGGCTTTTTTAGTCTAAAAAAATGAAAAATGGAGACTGAGATACCTATCAAATATAACAATTCAATTTTTTATGCAAAGATAGTACAACAAAATAATAAGCGTTTTTTTGGTACCAAGAAGGAAAAGTGGACTATAGGAAAAAATCAACTAATAATTGATAAAACCATTGAAACTATACTAATGTGTGAAAGAATATAATTAATAAATTTTGTAATTCCAATGCAAGGGCGATAAAAGAATGTATAACTCAAAAAAAAAAAAAAAACTCTTAATTCCAATCGTGACATTGGTAATCTTGCATCTGAATGTCAACCTAGTCTGATTCACTTTACGTGGCAATGGACATAAAAGAAGAAAGATAAATTATAATATCAAAAAATGTGGAGAGATGACGAAAATTGTGGGGATTAACTTCCAAAAAATTGCATTTCTTTAATTTAAAAACTAATACTTTTATCGTTCTGGTTTAAATGTTTCTGGTAAATAAAATAACCATGGACATCAAAGTAGAGAGGAGTGACTATCGCACGCATCACGCACGTCACGTGACGTGACACGTAGTGTATTAGAATTAATCACATACATCTTCAAATAATACAAAATATGATCCACTATTATCACATGTCGATAAATTATTAATTTTAATATAACACATAGCAATACACACGTGTATTGTATACTTTTCCAAGCGGAGAGTACTTTGCAAAAAGGAAAAAATAAAAAAAAAATCCTGTGGCATTTTCTAGGCTTTCCTGACAGTGAGGGCACCGCCTTGCCGATCAATCAAACTGCCTTCTGAAAACGAAATCTTTTCCTCTTCCAGTCTCACTGCTGACAGAACTTCTCCCTGGTCACGCATCTGCAGGAACTTCAAATTCATCAACTCTGAACTCTACCTCCCTGCTCAGTCCCTCCTTTGCTGCTCAAAAAATAATTTCTGAATTTCCATATTTTTTTCTCCTGCTTATCAATAGTTTTCTTGTCTCTTGACAATAATACTTGATGTTTATTTGTTTCTTGCTACAAAGAGAATGCAGCCCTTTTGCTGCCACTAAAGTTTGAGGTAAAAAAATTTGTTTTTTCTGATGTTTTAGTTCCACTTGTTCTTGTTGCTTGCTGAACGAGTGTGGAAGGTTTCTGATAGTGGGAGCTTGAGGTTTAGCCTTTCGTTGATTAAGACTGGTTATTAATGTGATCAGAATATTTTATTCTGTTTACTGAAATTGATAATAGAAATGGCTGCTATTAGATTTTCCAGTTTAAGATCACTTTTTGTTTGTTCTTCTGCAAAATTTGTGGACCCTGTTGACATTAGACCTGCATTTACGTATACAAATCGAAATTACTGCATTAAAGAAGCTGGGTATAAGCCCAATTCCATTAGCAATGGGTTTGGAATAATGGGTTCGGACTCTGCTGTTGGTAGCTGTTGTCGTGGGGGAAAGTATGCAAGTCCATTTGGGTCTAGGTTCTCGAATTTGGCGGTAAGAAGTAGTGTCCCTATTGGTGGAATTGGTTTTGTGATGAATTATGGATCGTATTCATCTGCTGCTGCTGCTGGTGGTAGCAGCCAAAATGGTGGCCCTGAAGTTCTAGCTGCTGCTTCAGGGGATAATGGTGGTTTTGGTGGTAGTGATTGGGCTGATAAAGTCAAGGAAATATGGAAATCTACGGTAGACGCTGTGAGTTATTCAGGGGAGAAGGCTAAAGAGGCATCTAGCGGAGTTACTTCTCGTGTTCAACAATTGCTTGATACACATCCGTATCTCAGGGATGTGGTGGTTCCTGTTGGTGGTACTCTGGTGGGTACATTATTAGCTTGGCTGGTGTTGCCAAGGGTTTTGAGGAAGTTTCATAAGTACTCAACGCAAGGTCCAGCTGCTTTGTTATCTGGGAGCTCATTGTGGGGGCCGGTTTCTTATGAGAACAGTGTTTGGGGTGCTTTGGAAAAACCAGTTCGATATCTTGTAACCTTCATGGCGTTGTCACAGATGTAAGAATAACCAATAGTATCATCTTTTCCTACAGGCTAATCTATTATTCAAGTTCCAAGCATTTTTTGTCACAACATCTGTTCATTTCTGCCTGCAGTGCAGTCATGGTTGCACCAACCACAGTTGCGGCACAATATATTGCACCTGCTTGGAGAGGCGCTGTTATCGGTTCATTTATCTGGTTCCTGCATAGATGGAAGACAAATGTCATTAATCGAGCTTTGGTTGCTAAGAGTGGAGTTGATCGAGACAAGTTGTTTACTTTGGACAGAATCTCATCTGTTGGTCTATTTGTCCTTGGAATAATGGCTGTTTCTGAGGCATGTGGAGTGGCTGTACAATCTATTCTGACAGTAGGAGGTTTAGGAGGTGAGTAATGTGAATCCCTCACTATTTTTTGTTGTTTGTACGTGGTGAAGAGATATTGGTTTATTCTAAACTGCTCTATGTCAGCTTCTAGAAGTACTGATATTTGATATCAAAAAAAAAAAAAAAGTACTGATATTTTGATGGTCAATGAGGATTTATGTGCATTTGCATGCTAGAGTTGTTCTAGACTAGTCAGATACATCTTTTCCACGTTTATTTAGACTTGTTATCTGCTAAGTTGTGTTGGAAAATTTCGGTCCCCTGGACAGATAAAGATGTACCAGTAGCTATTCTTATTGCTGCTTATCTTCTGATGCTGTCAAACTTATCTTCACTTCCATGAAGTGTTCTGTTTAGCTTTTTTATCTGACTTAAAATTCTTATATTACTCATTTAGGGCTTTTGGCCTTTAAAAGATGTTTGTTCTGTTAAGTGTTAATCAGCAGCTCCTATATCCTGATTGAGCTGCTTGTTGACAATGGGAACACCTCATACACTACAAAACCTATTAATTTAAATATCTTTGCTCCTGACCTATACAAGAATATAGTACAGCCAATGTAGACATTTGACTTCATGGTTCGTATGTCAGTGCTAAATTCATTTGCTTCTTTTCATTTATAATGTAATTTTTAATTTCAGGATTTAGAACCTTGTGAACAAATTCCTAATGGTTAAATTACTAAAACTTGTGCATATTTGGATTTGGCTTCCTAATGTTGAAATTTCTTGATAGGAGGTGTAAAAAAGGAAGATAGTTTTGATTCCCTCCCAACACCACCCCCCCAACAAAAAATAAAAAAAGAGGAAAGAAAAAGAATTCTGGTTGAGTCCAAGAATCATTAGAAATTGATGTTTCTGCGTTTATACTTGTCATGCAGGAGTGGCTACTGCATTTGCTGCTAGAGATATCCTTGGGAATGTTCTCAGTGGGCTATCTGTACAAATATCACAACCCTTTTCAGTTGGAGATACAATAAAAGTATGCTAAATTTGTTTTATTTGTAATTCAAATTCTAATAGTTCTCTTTTGTATTTTTTTTTTTTGTATGTTATTTGTTTTTTAACCTTTCTACCTAATTATCCATCTATACGTTTCTCTTAATGTCTACCATGTATTGGTGGTTGTCCAACACACAGCTTAAAATTAATTGGTTTCCTAGTTCATGTTTTCTCCTAGCCATTACCTATCAGGATTGATCTCTAAATCTGTTGTTGATTTTTCCTTTGAATGTCAGTGTTTGATAATGTGTAGAAAAATGGTATCCTATGCATGGACTTATATGAATAACAATCCTCTTGCAGTTGTTAAAAGGACTAATTTTTGTATAATTTCAGTGCTCTCAACAACTTTAGTTAGTTTGTTGCTTTCAAGTTATTATGCTGGTCAGCTGACACTTTAAGTTATAAAAGGCTGTTTTTTGGGGTTCCAGTCATCATATTATTGTTTAAAAAAATGTTGATTACGTAAGTTGGCTTTCTACTTAGTGCATTAATCTTGACTAAATAGGGAAAGTGGGTTTCCAGGGCTGTTCATGAGTTGGAACTAGATTCTGTGTGGCTGGTTTTGTCACAAGTTGAAATAGAACTTGGCTTTTTTCTTGTTTGTTGCGTGCTTGTTTGTAATTTTCCTTCCCTTTTTTACTGTTGCAGGCAGGTCCTGTGGAAGGTCAGGTGATAGAAATGGGACTTACAACTACATCATTGCTCACTGCAGAAAAATTTCCTGTGCTAGTCCCTAATTCTCTTTTTTCCAGTCAGGTAAGTATTTCCTTTAGCATCTCAAAACCTGCTTTCCTGTTCTTTTTGTTCTTCTCATTGATCTTATAATGTGTGCATGTCTGCATTTTTGGTTTCTTTTTTCTTTGGCCAGTTGTTGGAGAATATCTTGTTAAAATCCCAAGGGGTTATTTGGTTTTACTTTTAGTTGGAAGATATCTAGCACTGATGAAATCTTGATTTTCAAAATAATCTTAATGTATCATAGGAAAATTGCCCTGCTGTGGAAAAGTTGTACTGTGATCCTCTTTTGAACTGATTGTATTATCTTTTCTACTTTTCTAAATCATGATTGCCTCTGAAGCTAAAGAGTCTTCAACTCAGTTTGTTGTGTGGTTTTTCATTGCCTGCCTTGGTGAAATGCTTAGCTGTCCGATGATTCATTTGTCATAAAAATCTATGAAATCAGGGAATTGATGCTTGAAATTTTGGAGTGAGCAGGCTAAGTGTCTTGGCTGCCTTGTCATTTGTCTGGTCCTCATATAGGATATACATCATCTGTCCCTTTGCTATTCTTGATTATCAGTAATGTGCACTGGACGATGGTCGCTTATCATGTGCCTTGTGAGGAGATTATATGGACTCTTACATTTATTTCTCTATACGTTGTCTCTTGTCTATTAACAGTTGTCCAGCATCCCTTCATCAATTTTTGCTGGGCTCTGCTGCAGAAATTATTGTTTCTTTCATTGTGTTTCATTTATTGTTGTCCACTAAAATTTCAACATCATGTGAGTTTTGACTTAAAAATAGAATTGTACTAATGGTTGCTTTGAAATTTGAAGGTAATTGTGAATAAATCTCGTGCTCAATGGCGAGCTGTTGTAATCAAAATCCCCATCCAAATTGGTGAGTTTGATATGATTCCAAAGATTTCAAATGATTTAAAGACCATGCTTAGATCCAATTCAAATGTGTTCTTCGAAAAGGAGGCACCATATTGTTTCTTGTCCAAGGTAGAAAGATCATTTGCAGAACTTACCATTGGGTGCAATCTAAAGGCGATGGTATGTACTCTTTTCTTCAATTTGGTTGTCTCAAAGCTTTACTTTGCAGATGGTGTAGTTATATCAATCTGATTTATATGGTACTCGTATCGTTGTGTTGATTTACTAAAAGTTGGTGTTGATATCTGCAATTCTAGGGTAAAGAGCAATTCTTCTCAGCACAACAGGATATTCTTCTGCAGTCTGTTAAGATAATCAAGCAACATGGTGCTACACTTGGCAGTTACCTGGAAAATAATTAATAACAAGTTAGTTGTAAAGAGAAACCTTGCTGGTTTTAGGAAATTGTTCTTCTAGCTTTCACTTGTTCAACACATTGGGTAGAATTGAGGATGATTTACATCGTCGATTGTAAATGGTAGGATACGAGAAAAGCAATGCTTCTATAAATAACATGGTTGTAGTGCGATACTGCCGTTGCTGCTTGAGATTGGGATGATATACCTTGCGGATTGCAAATGGTAGGGTATGAGACAAGATGTGCTTCTGTAAATAACGTTACTGTGCTGCCATTGCTGCTTGAGACTGGTATGATATACCTTACAGATTGCAAATGATAGGGAACGAGACAAGGTGTGCTACTGTAAACAACATTGTTGAAATGCTATGCTGCCACTGCTGTTTGATAGAGAGAGGAAAGAGTTAACGATGCCCAGTTTTTTGTTGAGACTGGATTTTAGAATATAATTGGTGTACTCATGAGTAGATTGAATATTTTGTTTGTGTACATTAAGTTGCTGACAAAGATAAAAAGTATTGTACACTTGGATAGCAAATTTTGTAATCGATACACCAACCACACCCGTAGGATCTATAGACATACTCAATTATACTCCTGCAAAGACCATTTTAACATCATAAATTCATAAATTATTTCAGATTACAAAAGAAGAAATATTTAGTATATGATCATACACATTTATTGCATAATCTTTGTGCCGGATAGAGCACAGGGGACTGGTAGAGTAGATGAAGCCAACAAAATCAATAGCACATTTGAGCAAATTCGCGCTTGTTTACTGTTTTACTTGACATACAATGGATTTCAAGTTAGATACACACATTCGCCTAATCTCAAATTACTGGTCGATTCGAATATGTAATTATATCATCATCAGTTCCAGTTTTTTGGTTGGCATCTAATTTTGAACCCTATTAATCTTCAAGTACTCCACAAACCTTTCAATGCGGTAATCATTAAGCTTTTGATCTCCAAATATGGCAGAAACATTAGCAGCACGCGCTCTAAATCCTTCACCTTCATTATTATTTGACGCCATAGCTCGTCTTAACGACTCAGCTACGTCATCTTTGCGAAAAGATCCATCTTCACTTCTCTCCACTTCTATGGCCAAACCTTTCTCGACTAACAACCTTGCATTCAGTCCCTGATCAATGATGAAAGGCAACACAACAAGACAATGCCCATATTGCAAAGTTTCTATCACAGAACCCCACCCTGCATGAAACAAACAACCCCCAATGGAAGGGTGCACCAAAATCTCCCGTTGAGGTGCCCAACCAATGTGCACCATCCCTTTTCCACAAATCCTGGAGCTGAAACCTGGTGGTAGAGAATCAGTATCTTCAGTAGCCCAAGTCGGTTTTTGCAACCCCATATGAAGGGTAACCCTGAGAGCTCTAGTCCGTAGGCTATCTCATAGATTTGATCTTTAGTCAGCTTGCACTCACTTCCAAATCCAACAAAAACCACCGACTTTGGCTTTTGTTCATCGAGCCATTGAAACATTCTGATCCAAGCATGATCGGTGAAGACGCTGGACTTTGTCTCTGTTGATCTTTCAGGTGGAAGAAATCCCAAGGGAATTGCCGGCTTTCCTGTGATCTTTTCCTGCAAAGTAAAGTATTCACTTTCGAATTCAGGGCAAGAACGTATAGCCACAGCTTTAGAGGCATAGATGACTCGGGCATAACGCTGTCCATCTGTTATCCCTGAAGCATTTTCCCCAAAGACTCCAGAATGGAAACCAATAGCTTCATGTATTCTGTAAGCTATTGTTGAAGGAAAATCCACCCATTGTGGTTTTGTTGTAAGACTTTCAGGTGACGGCCTCACTCTTTTTTGGCCCTCGCCAGCTAGGTATTCAGGTGGTCCCACGAAGACTGTAGTAGCTGCAGAGAAAGCATAGAAAGCAATAACAGGGATATTTGTCTCCCGGGCTATTTCATCCACCCAAGGGGAGAGCAAATCTGAAATAATCCAGTCAGGTGATTGATCTGCAATGAATTGCTTAATTGGACTTCTGAGAAGATCATATGCTATCTTCAAATATTGGATTTTCTCGAAAGGAATGTCCACTGTGGCTTCAGCATCTTCTGGCAGAAAACTCCTGTCGATATCAGGCAACGAAAAAGCCACCAATTCTATCATGTCTTCAGTATCAGGAGGAAGTTTAGGGAGTCTTTGAATATTTTTTGTAGTTGAAATGAGTGAAGAGCGAACTCCAGCTTTGGCTAAGGCTATAGAAAGCTGGAAAAAGGGAATAATATGCCCAAAGGCTGACCATGGCAACAACGCTACGTGAATTTGGTCTCTGCTCATTGTTTCGGAAGGGAGTTTTCTCCTCTCGTCTCTTTAGCTCTTTGAGTTGCTAAGTGCGTACTTTCTACCAGTGCATAGCTAGACATATTGGTGAAGATGTACATCTCTCTAAGCATTCAGATTTTTCTCTGTTTGAATTCCGAAAATGTTGTAGCAACGAAAGTTATAGTTTTGTAAAGGAGTAGCAAGTGACAATTGAAACATACTAGTTTTGCCGACAAACAAATATATTTTTAGTTGAGTTTAGTGATGCTGTGTGACTGTAAAATTATCAATAGGGACTATTCTTTTGTGAGAACTATTTATTTCCTGGTTAATATGTATTTTTTTTTTTTAAAATTTTCCGGTCAAGCATTTCGTGGGCTTAGAAATGGACTTGGGAAGCAGGGCAATCCGCAGAAATGAATTGGAATGTTTCCTATGTTACTGTCAAGTGCCATCGGCCACGAATTTTTTTTTTTTTTTTATCAAGGCCACGAATTCTAACTGATGTTCACAATTCGACATTGTGCGGCTAATAAACTTTTGAGACCCAGCACTATTTGTCCGATCAGCAAACAAATTTATGTAGCTTATTACGAGAACATCAATATTTGTCATTTTAATCAAAATTAAAAAAAGTATTTCTATTTTTTACTCGTATTTCAAAAGCATAGGAATTGATTTTCTAAAAATTAATTTAGAATTAATTTTTAAAATGTCGATTTCCTCTTAAATCTAACTTCAAATTAACGGAGCACAAGATTACAAATGTAAAACTTAATAAATGGAATCGATTTCTTGAAGTTAAGCACCGTTTTTGTGCATTCAACATAGAAGAAAAAAAGCGAACCTCTTTCACTTCACCTTCAAGTAAAGCGGGCCGCATTCACTTTTGTGTCACCACCAATAAATTACCTCCATCAAACAATATTTCGGTCTTTGATTGGGAGAACCAGTACATGAGATGATACAATACATTCTATTAATCTTCCAAGCTACTACTTTTGAGCTCCATTAATCTTCAAGTACTCAACAAACCCTTCAATGTAACTGTCACTGAGTTCTTGATCACCGAACAAAGCAGCAGCTTCTCCAGCACGAGCTCTCAGGGCTTCCCCTTCATCATTTGACCCCATAGCTCGTCTTAATGACTCAGCTACATCATCTTTGCTAAAGGATCCATCTTCACTTCTCTCCACTTCAATAGCCAGCCCCTTCTCAACCAGAAACCTTGAATTGCGGCCTTGATCAATGATAAAAGGTAAAACAACAAGACTGTGACCATACTGCAGAGTTTCAATAACAGACCCCCACCCTGCATGAAACAGACAACCCCCAACTGATGAATGCCCCAAAATCTCCTTTTGCGGTGCCCATCCTATTTGCACTATTCCTCTCCCCATGACCCTAGACTTGAAACCCGAAGGCAGAACATCACCGTGAGTGTCATTGCTTGCCCAACTCGGTTTCTGCAGTATCCATAAGAATGGTAGCCCTGATAGCTCCAGCCCATAAGCTATCTCATGGATTTGATCTTTCCTCAGTTTGCATTCACTCCCAAACCCCACAAACACAACGGACCTTGAGCTTTGCTCATCAAGCCATTTAAAGATGTGGTTCCAGGACTCATCCTTGATTTTTATTAATGTCTCTGTTGATCTCCCTGGTGGAAGAAATCCCACCGGGATCACAGCCTTTCCAGTAATCTTCTCTTGTAGAATGAAGTACTCGCTTTCAAATTCCGGACAAGAACGTATAGCTAAGGCTTTACAAGCCTGGACAACTTTGGCTATCCGTTGTCCAGTTGATATCCCTGAAGCATCCTTGTGATAAAATCCAGCATGTACACCAATTGCTCCTTGCTTGTTATAAGCAACTGTTGAGGGAAAATCCACCCGCAGTGGCATTGTCATCAGGCTTTCTGGTGATGGCCTAGCTCTTTTCTGACCTTCACCAGCTAGGTACTCTGGCAGTCCGAATACTGCGGTAGCAGCTGAAAAGGCATAGAAACAAATAATAGGGATATTTAGCTCCTGCCCTACTTCACCTATCCAGTGTGGGAGCACATCTGAAATAATCCAATCAGGGGAAGGTGATTGATCTGCAATGAACTGCTTGAATGGAAACTTGAGGAGATCATATGCAATCTTTAAGTACTGGATTTTATCGAAAGGAATATCGACAGTAGCTTCAGCATCTTCTGGCAAGAGATCTCGGTCAATTGCAGGGAGGGGAAGAGCAACCAATTCTATTAAATCTGAAACGTCAGGAGGAAGTTTAGGAAGTCTTTGAATGTTTTTTGGAGTAGAGACGAGCGAAACCTGAACTCCTGCTTTGGCTAAGGCAACAGAAAGCTGGAAAAAGGGCATAATATGGCCAAAAGCTGACCATGGCATCAACACTACATGAACATTGTCATCTCCAGTCTTCATTGTTCCTATAAGAATCAGATTTTGCTTCCCTCTTTCTGGTCTCTCAATTTCTCTAAGTGACTTAGTGAGCTTGTTTTTGTGATTTTGCTTAGATATAATAAGTTGATGAAAAGAAAAGCATAGTACATCCCTTTTTTTTTTTAATTTTTTATGTTATTGCAGTCTTAACAAGTCAAAGATCGAGCAATTGTAACATAATTATTCCCTACTATTCTACAGTGATTTACATGATTGTCAGAAGTAGTTGAATGGTTGTTTAGAATAAGTATATGTGTGTGTATATATGGCACACATAATGTGATTACATCTTTAGGTGATAACTTATAGCGGACTAATAATGCTATATTAAAACAACATTATATAAAATTCACTACTTTTTGTAACTAAATTTACTATTTCATAAATAAACTTATAATTTTTCTTACGAAATTTATTATTAATTTTGACGGCCATGCGAAACATTTTTCTTGGTGCACGGACAACCGACTTAGTACTTGCTAGTGGATCAGGGAAGCTTGCAATCTAATTAAGTATCATTATAGGAAGTTTTTACATTTTTTTGACATGGTTATTATTGTCAAATATATGAACACGTTATCAACATAAGATAAATAATGCAAGTAATTACAATTATCTTTTGCACGTTTCTTTAAATTATTGTTTACTCCAGATTTCAACAAGTAAATATAATGCGTTTGTTTTAACGTCATTACCTACTCAGATGATCATAATTTATGCCAAGGATCGTTAATCTTTATATTGTCAATATAAAAATTTTCAAGAAAAGAAGTAATCTAGTAATTGAAGAAGTTAAACACTGATTGAACAATTATTAGCCAGTGCAATTGATAGATGATTGTTGTGACAAGAGGGAATTTAAAAAAAAAAAAAATCTTACCTAAAACATAGAAAAATTCAATAGAGAACACTATAAAAAACGGGGACATGTGATGTAAGAACTTTATTATTTTTTTAAACTATAATATATAAAGGTCGGACATGAAATTGTTTGTGTCGTTGTCATTCTTTTATTTATTACTAGTCGTGTCAATAATTCACTAATTTCTCGGTTATTTTATCAAATAAAACAACGAACATAGTTTTTACATAATGCGATGATTAAAGCTCGCAATGCTCACAATACTTGTGGCCTTGTCAAACAGCAAAAAAGTCCTTTAGACCATAAAAAGTCGAAAACTTACCAAATTAATATTTGATAATATAATATTTACAGATATTAGCATTTAGGACATATATATGCATCGTTTTAACTAACTTTTAAATTTGATATTTGAAACCATAACTGTTTTTATAAATGAGATTTGATTAATTTAACTAGTTTTAGAATTCGATTTGGTTATCCTCATTCTTCTGTTCAAGATACACCGTTGTTTATTAAAATTTCTGCCGCTATTTACTTTTTTTTTTAACATACTTGTAATAGTGATATTATCTAAGATCCAATATCTTAGATCGGCCACTAATCCAATAATAACTTTTGTGCTTTAAAAGTTGGAATGGTGATTGAAACCTTGTTCAAGGGAATTATACTATGTTTCAATTTGATAGCTTCTACGGTAGCATTCTCGTTTAGAATGGTGAAATTGTACTAAAAAAAAAAAAGAAAACTAAAAAAATGTCATGACCTGTGGGTAAGGCCTAACAAATATATTTGCCACTGTATTTGAGTTGGATTAAACCGCTAACAAATTTTCACTCTTGCATCCCCTTAGCTTTTTTTTTTTTTTGGTAACTGAAGAAGTCTATACAATATTTACATTTAACAAGTTAGCTGGGCCTCTCCCAACTAACCTGTGCTATATCTGCATTAATCAACGAACCTAACCCAACGGGCGGTTGTCTACAAAAATTTAAGTGAGAGTTCGTTTTGACTCCTTGATTTGCCAAAAAATCCGCTACAAAAATTTCCTTCCCTATACGTATGTTGAAATTTGATCTCTAATCCTTGAGCATAGGCTTTGCAATCAGCAATCAAAGCCCCAACATGCGGAGGCACTTCACATTTATTCTTTAGCATGTCAATCGCCATCTTTGAATCTGACTCCACAATTAACTTCTTATAGCCTTGTTCCTTCGCAATATTGATACCTGTTCTAATGCTCCAAAGCTCTGCTACCAAGCTAGTAGATGTACCCAGCTTCCCGTAATATCCAGCTAACCACTTCCCTTGGTCATCCCTGTATATCCCACCAAAACCTGCATCTCCCGGGTTCCCTTTAGCTGCACCATCTGTGTTTAGTTTAATGAAACCTGCAGGAGGAAAATTCCAACTGATTAGATTTGTATCTTTTTGTGTTACAATAGACTTACCTGGGTTGAAAGCTGTGTGAATTTCTTTCGCATAGTCAATTGCCAATTTAGCAGTCACAAGAGCTGGTTTCGACATTCCTTGAAATGAGTCCAAATTCCTATCTTTCCAAACATACCAGAGTATTGTGGCAAATATATAGCTCCAGGAGATATTCCATCTCGTCACTCTATCCCTCCATCTCATGTTAAACTCTATCCAATCAAAGAAATTAATGTTCAGATTATGGTTTACCTCTTCTTCAGATAAGAAACACTTCCAAACCAGTTTAGCCTTGGGGCAATCCCAAAACAGATGCATAAGATCTTCTTTTGTACAGTCACATCTGTGGCAGCATGCATCGCTAGCAAAATGTCTTCTGAACCTCATGTAATTTGTGAGTAGTTTCCCATGTTTTAAAGTCCAAAGAAATCCTTTTAACTTCTGTGGGAGTTTTTGTTTCCAAATCCACTTCCAATTCCCATGCGAAGTGTCATCCCCACAAATTTTCTGGTAAGCAGATTTGGTAGTGAACTTACCTGAGTTATTCAGCCCCCAAACTGGCTTATCTTCAAGAGCCACACTTCTAGGTGTAGGAGTTGCTATAATAAGTTGAACAATGTTGGCTGGAAGCATTCGGTTAAGGTACTCCATATCCCATCCATTGTCAGTTGAGAGGACTGCAGAGAGTTTGAGTTTATGATCATCTTCTGTAAGCTCCCTTAACTTATATGAATCCAAGGGTTTATCCGCAACCCACCAATCATACCAAAAGGATATCTGTCTCCCGTCTCCTACAATCCACTTAGTATTTCTGCTATGAAATCTTTCGTCTTCACTATACCCTTCCAAATATGTGAAGCTGATTTACCTGAATTGTATTCTTTCAAAGAGCAATTTTTCAAATATTTGGCCTTGAGAGTCTGAACCCAAAGTGGTTGTGTTTCAGTGCTAACCTTCCACCCAAGTTTCGAAAATAAAGCCAAGTTGTTCTTGTTGCTCTGTCTAAGTCCCAAACCTCCTGAATTTTTGCTTCTGCAAATAGTGCTCCAATTTACTAAATGAACCTTTTTCCTGTCATCTACATTACCCCATAGAAAATTTCTGTTCAGTCTATCAACCTCTTTACAAACAGCTGTAGGGAAGATGGTCGTTTGCATAGTATAATTTGGTATGGAAGCTGTGACACTTTGGATGAGTGTTGCCCTTCCCATGAGAGATAAAAGGTTGGCTTTCCAACCAGCAAGTCTAGTTGAGATCTTATCAATGATGTCTTTGAAATGTTCTTTCTTCTTCCTTGTATGAACAAGTTGCACACCTAGGTATCTCCCTAGATCAGTTGTCACAGGAATACCACTGTTTTGACTTAACACCCTTGCACTTTGACCTGAAACGTTTGTTGAAACAAGCATTCTTGACTTGCTGAAATTGATTCTGAGGCCCGAAGAATTGCAAAATGTTGAAAGCACCTCTTTGATCAGATGGCAGTGATAATTATCTGCCCTAGCAAACAAAAGAAGATCATCTGCAAAAAACAAATGTGAGAATACCGGGCCATTCATCGAAGCTTTGATTCCTACCCATTCTTTTTTTGAGACTTTTTCCAAAATTAGATGAGATAGCTTTTCCATACAGAGAACAAAGAGGTATGGGGATAGAGGATCTCCCTGCCTAAGACCTCTTTTGGGAGAAAAAGAGGGAAGAGTAGAACCATTCCAAAGAACAGAAATAGTATTGCTTCTTAAACATTCATAAATAAGCGTAATCCATTGACTTGGAAAATTAAAATCTCTTAGTGTATCTAACAAAAAAGGCCACTCAATCTTGTCATACGCCTTTTCTAAATCAATTTTCATAATCATAAAGCCTGTTTTACCTTTTTTGTGGTGGAGGGAATGAATGATCTCCTGAGTGATGATGATATTATCCGATGTGAGTCTCCCAGGAACAAAGCTACTTTGAAAAGGGGATACCAAATACTGCATGAGTGGTTTAACTCTACTCACTAAGACCTTAGTTAGAGTTTTGTAAGTCACGTTGCACAAACTAATAGGTCTAAAGTGAGAGCATGACTCAGGTTGATCAACTTTAGGTATTAAACAAATGACTGTTTCACCAACCTCCTTAGGTACCTTAGCAAAGGCAAACATATCCATTACCATATTGCAAAACGAGGGATAAACATAGTCCCAGAGTTTTTGATAAAACACTGGGTGAAAACCGTCAGGACCTGCACTTTTAAAACTATTCATAGAAAAAAGTGCTACTTTAACTTCCTCAAGAGTAATAGGTGAAAGCAGATGCAAGCGATCCTGTTCCTGTATTTTTGTTTGAAAGGAGTTGGGTAAAACCTTTTTAATAGAAACATCTGGTCCTAGCAAACACATTCAAAAAGTACTCCTGAATATGTAATCTAATAGCATTCAAATCATCTGACCATGAACCATTGATCTTAAGCATATCGATTTTATTCCTTTTCCTTTTATTCAAAGTCAAGATATAAAAGAATCTAGTGTTATTCTCTCCCTTAACAATCCAATTAGATCTAGACTTTTGGAACCAAATAATCTCCTCTTGCTTAAGAACATTCTTATATTCCTCAACAAGTTGCTTTTCAAGATTACATAAATAATACGAAAAAGAACGCTCCTGGCTTTTTTGTATACCTGTTAGTCTAGCCATTAACTGTTTTTTCCTTCTAAAGACATTACCAAAAACATTCTTATTCCAGTTAATGAGGGCATTTTTAAAACTAATCAAGTTATGAGAAAAATCAATAGAGTTATCCCAATTATCTTTCACAAAAAAATCAAACGACTCATCCAGTAACCAGCATGCTTCAAATCTAAAAGGACGAGGAGAGTAAATTTGAGGATTAGTACCTCTCATATGAATGACTAATGGCGAATGATCCGAGTAGACTCTAGGAAGATTCTTAACCACGGCCTCTGGAAATTTATCTCTACATTCAGCATTTACAAGCACTCTATCTAAACGGATATACGTCCTTGTTTGACCTGGCCTTCCATTGCACCATGTTAGTTTAGGACCAGCACATCCCAAATCCATCAACTTACAATAGTTAATATTGTCATTGAACTTTGTCTTTCTTTTGTTATCATTAATTGGCCTTCCCCGTCTCTCTGAAGATTCCAGGTAGTCATTAAAATCTCCAGCTAGCATCCATGGTTCATTTATGGTATGAGAGAAAGTTTTGATATTATCCCATAGTTTCTCCCTCTCAATCGGCTTTGGGTTCCCATACACAGCAGACAAAATAAACTTTCCCAAGGGCGCTGAAATTCGTAAGTGAAGGACTTGTTCATGCCTTTGAATTTCACTAACTTGGACATTAATAGATTTTGAAACAACCCAAATTCCTCCTGCTCGTCCTCTAGCTTCTACCACATTCAATTTGTCATACTGAAGTTTACTGAAAATTCGAATGTTACCAGTGGTGGGCACCTTGGGTTCCAATATAATCACAATATCCGGTTTATACCTGCAGATTAAGTCTTTAAGCACTCTTCTGAAATCCTTATTCCCTGCTCCCCTACAATTCCAAGATAGTATTTCCATAGATAATGATAAAGATTATTTGTTGCATTCGTGCTCCAATTCCAATCACATTTGCATTCCGTCATTGACTTCCATGCAGTCTGAACTTTCTTGAAGACGTTCCTCAAAGTCAACATGGATTATGCTATGTCCCTTCAGATCATATTGGATCGAGGTCCCTCCATTTGTTATATCTGGAGGTTCTTTATCTTTCGAGGAACCCGTGATCATGAGAGTAGATAAAGTATCATATTGTACAATGGGTGGTGGCTCAATTGAAATTGAAGAATTTTCTGGTAATCGTTCTTTAAAAGCCTGCAGGTTACCTGCTTGTGGTAGGGAAGGCTGAGTTTTGTGTATAGGCTGCTGAAGTTGTGTATGTGAACTGGGCCTTTGGACATGTTGACTATTCTGATTACATGGATCCTTTACTAGCTGGTGTTGTTGGGCCAACAAAGACTCAGACTCATACTCTCTTATATGGACCGGGCCACCCCTGATGTTTCTATGTTTCTCCTTGGGCATCCATTTTTTAGTTAAAATCTGGCTGGTGGGTTGTGGACCATTTAAGGTGGGCTCTTCCCAAACTTCCTCCTGGGCCAGTGCAGAGAACATATTCTTATCCAATCCCTTATCCTTGTATTCCAGACTTGCCTTAGAATTGGGCCTTCTATTCCTTCTAGTAGCCAGCATCCAGGGTCCATACATGGGCTTTACACCAACTTCAGTTGCCCGGCCCAATTTCTGGTTTTTATCCAAAATTACAGTCTCCTCAACGGCATGATTTTTAGCCGTTGTTTCTCCGGTCATCCTCTCAAACGACGGTGGTGGAGCTTGATTACAGAAATCAATCTTATGGCCAACTCTACCACATCTAAAGCAAATAGATGAAATGTATTCATACTCTACCGTGTATACTTTTTTCCTTAATTTAAAATGGGAAATAAGAGGTTTACTAAGATCCACCTCAATACACACTCTTGCAAATCTACCTTTCATTGTTGAAGCTGTATTGGAGTCGATTTTCAGCGGCCTTCCCAGCTCCTTAGCAATTAGAAACAAAGGCTTTGACTTATAATACTCAACTGGAAGTTCTGGAAATCTAACCTACACCGCCGTCTTGGTTTCCTCTGCCTCCGATGGACGGAAATCTGGTGTCCATTTTCTAACTGTTAAATAGTGGTTCATAATTATCCAAGGCCCCTCAGTGAATACTTTGTGTGCATCCTTATGAAGATCAAACTTGATTAGGTAGAAATTATTGCCTAATCCGATAATGTCATACTCCCCATCCGAAATTATTGCATCCCCTTAGCTTTGCACTCATGCTTAAGACAACTATGATTAGTTATCCTGGGCTTTCTCTCTGTAGAATAGATCAATTGTAGCCCTATTGTCATGATACTTGGCCTACTCTAGCAAGGCTTATGCCCAGTCTCATACCTTTGTCCTTTAGTTTACCAACAGCGATCCACTGATTTTCATTGGTAGTTCGTATGGGCCTTATTTTTTGACTGAACGGCCCAAATTCTTCCACCGCTTATACAAGTCTATCGAAATCGAACCATCACGGGCCTTTGCAAGTACCGATAGAGCACAGGAGACTAGTAGACCAGTAGATGAAGCCAACAAAATCAATAGCAGATTTGAGCAAAACTCTGGAGCCAAGTTTGGGATCTGAATATCAAACATAAAGTGAAGCACTTCCTATGGAAATGTCTTCACGATATTCTTCCCACACAAGAGAATGTCTTTAGACGAACTGGAAGGGGAATCCTTGGTGTAAGAGATGTGGAGAAGGAGCTGAATCTGTCGAGCATTTGTTTTTCTTTTGCAGAGCCAATGCCATGCTCTGGGAAACATTTCCTCTTAGTTGGGACGGATTAATACAACATAGAGGAAAGTTTTGGGACTGGTGGGAAGGAATTCAACAAGCAAGGGAAGGAGACAATGGAAGGGAGCATATTGCCTTGACAGCCAACTTGTTATGGTACATATAGAAGGCAAGGAATTATTGGAACTTCAAAGATGTGGAGCAAGAAGGTCATAAGATGGCTAGAATAGCTGCAGAAGACTGGTTTGAATTCAAAGAAGCAAACCAAAGGCAGTCCTGCGAAGGCCAATCAGCAGAAACAAAGGTCCGTATTGGGATTAAAGAATTAATTCAAGCTCAACATGAAAGGATAATCCAGGTGGATGCAGCAGCGGACCGCAGGAAGCAAGTCGATGGCATTGGAATCATGGCAAGAGATAAAGCCGCACAGCTTGATTGTCTGGCAGTGGCCAGTTTTTGTACAGACTGATGTAATGGTTATAGCATCATATATATAAAGCGACATTTTGACCCAAAAAAAAAAAAAGCATTCGAACAAATTTGCGCTTGTTTACTGTTTTACTTGACATACAATGGATTCCAAGTTAGATACACACACTCGTCTAATCTCAAATTAATTGTCGATTCGAATATGTAATTATATCATCTTCATTTCCAGTTTTTTGATTGGCATCTAATTTTGAACCCTATTAATCTTCAAGTACTCCACAAACCTTTCAATGCTGTAATCATTAAGCTTTTGATCTAAAAATATGGCAGAAATATTAGCAGCACGCGCTCTAAATCCTTCACCTGCATTATCATTTGACGCCATGGCTCGTCTTAACGACTCAAGTACGTCATCTTTGCTAAAAGATCCATCTTCACTTCTCTGCACTTCTATGGCCAAACCCTTCTCGACTAACAACCTTGCATTCAGTCCCTGATCAATGATAGAAGGCAACACAAAAAGACAAGGCCCATATTGCAGAGTTTCTATCACAGAGCCCCACCCTGCATGATGCAATACACTATTAATCTTCCAAGCTACTATTTTTGAGCTCCATTAATCTTCAAATACTCAACAAACCCTTCAATGTAGCTGTCATTGAGTTCTTGATTGCCGAACAAAGCAGCAGCTTCTTCTGCACGAGCTCTCAGGGCTTCCCCTTCATCATATGACCCCATAGCTCGTCTTAATGACTCAGCTATGTCATCTTTGCTAAAACATCCATCTTCACTTCTCTTCACTTCAATAGCCAGCCCCTTCTCTACCAGAAATCTTGAATTGAGGCCTTGATCAATGATAAAAGGTAAAACAACAAGACTGTGACCATACTGCAGAGTTTCAATTACAGACCCCCACCCTGCATGAAACAGACAACCCCCAACTGATGAATGCCCCAAAATCTCCTTTTGAGGTGCCCATCCTATTTGCACTTTTCCTTTTCCCGTGACCCTAAACTTGAAATCTGAAGGCAGAACATCGTCATCAGTGTCACTATCATTGCTTGCCCAACTTGGTTTCTGCAGCACCCACAGGAATGGCAGCCCTGAGAGCTCTAGCCCATAAGCTATTTCATGGATTTGATCTTTTCTTAATTTGCACTCACTCCCAAACCCCACAAACAGAACTGATCTTGAGCTTTGCTCATCAAGCCATGTAAAGATTTTGTTCCAGGACTCATCCTTGATGTTTATTAATATCTCTGTTGATCTCCCTGGTGGAAGGAATCCCACCGGGATTGCGGGTTTTCCAGTAATCTTCATTTGTAGATTGAAGTACTCCCTTTCAAATTCCGGACAAGAACGTATAGCTACAGCTTTACAAGCCTGGACAACTTTGGCTATCCGTTGTCCAGTGGACATCCCTGAAGCATCCTCGTGATAAAATCCAGCATGTACACCAATTGCTTCTTGCTCGTTATAAGCAACTGTTGAGGGAAAATCCACCCACTTTGGCCTTGTCATCAGGCTTTCTGGTGATGGCCTAGCTCTTTTCTGACCCTCACCAGTTAGGTACTCTGGCGGTCCGAAGAAGACTGCTGTAGCAGCTGAGAAGGCATAGAAACAAATAATAGGGATGTTCAGCTCCTGCCCTACTTCACCTATCCAGTGTGGGATCAAATCTGAAATTATCCAGTCAGGGGAAGGCGATTGATCTGCAATGAACTGCTTAAATGGAACCTTGAGGAGATCATATGCAATCTTTAAGTACTGGATTTTATCAAAAGGAATATCGACAGTAGCTTCAGCATCTTCTGGCAAGAGATCTCGGTCAATTGCAGGGAGGGGAAAAGCAACCAATTCTATTAGACTTGAAACATCAGGAGGAAGTTGAGGAAGTCTTTGAATGTTTTTTGGAGTAGAGACGAACGAAACATAAACTCCTCCTTTGGCTAAGGCAACAGAAAGCTGGAAAAAGGGCATAATATGGCCAAAAGCTGACCATGGCATCAACACTACATGAACATTGTCATCTCCAGTCTTCATTGTTTCTATAAGAATCAGATTTTGTTTCTCTCTTTCTGGTCTCTCAATTGCTCGAAGTGACTTAGTGAGCTTGATTTTGTGATTTTGCTTAGATATAATAAGTTGAAAAGAAAAGCATGGTACATCTCGTTTTTTTTTTTTTTTTTTTTTGTGTTATTGCAGTCTTAACAAGTCAAAGATCGAGCAATTGTTACATAATTATTCCCTACTATTCTACATTGATTTACATGATTGTCAGGAGTAGTTTAATGGTTGTTTAGAATAAGCTATATATATATAGATGGAATTTTAAATTTTAAGGCACGCATAATGTGATTACATCTTTAGGTGATAACTTATATTGGACTAATAATGCTATATTAAAGCAACATTATATAAAATTCACTACTTTTTGTAACTAAATTTACCATTTCATAAATAAACTTATAATTTTCTTACCAAATTTATTATTAATTTTGACAGCCATGCGAAACATTTTTCTTAGTGCACGGACAACCAACTTACTAATTGCTAGTGGATCAGGGAAGCTTGCAATCTAATTAAGTATCATTATAGGAAGTTTTTACATTTTTTTTACATGGTTATTATTGTCAAATATATGAACACGTTATCAACATAAGATAAATAATGTAATTAATTACAATTATCTTTTACACGTTTCTTTTAATTATTGTTTTACTCTAAAGTTCAACAAGTAGATATAATGCGTTTGTTTTAACATCATTTCCTACTCAGATGATCATAATTTTATGTCAAGGATCGTTAATCTTTATATCGTTAATATAAAAATTTTCAAGAAAAGAAGTAATCTAGTAATTGAAGAAGTTAAACACTGATTGAACAATTATTAGCCAGTGCAATTGATAGAAGATTGTGGTGGTAACGTAGAAAAATTCAGTAGAGAACAGCATAAAGATGGGGACATGTGATGTAAGAACTTTATTATTTTTTTTAAACTATAATATATAAAGGTCGGACATGAAATTGTTTGTGTCGTTGTCATTCTTTTATTTATTACTAGATGTGTCAATAATTCACTAATTTCTCGGTTATTTTATCAAATAAAACAATGAACATAGCATTTACATAATGCGATGATTAAAGCCCGCAATGCTAAAGTCTCACAATACTTGTGGTCTTGTCAAACAGGAAAAAAATACTTTAGACCAAAAAAAGTAGAAAATTTATCAAATCAACATCTGATAATATAATATTTACGGATATTAGCATTTAGAACATATATGTGGATCGTTTTAACAAATTTTTAAAATTTGATATTTGAAACCAGTACCGTTTTTATAGATGAGATTTGATTAATTTAACTAGTTTTAGAATTCAGTTTGGTTATCCTCGTTCTTCTATCCAAGATGAACCGTTGTTTATTAAAATTTGTGCCACTATCTACTTTTTTTTTAACATACTTTTAATATTGATATTATCTAAGAACTAATATCTTAGATCGGCCACTAATCCAATAACAACTTTTGTGCTTTCAAAGTTAGAATGATGGAGGGAATTATACTACGTTTCAATTTAGAATGGTAAAATTGTACTCAAAAAAAAAAAACTAAAAAAATGTCATGACCTGTAATTAAGGCCTACCTAACTATTGCGACTGTACTTGAATTGGATTAAACCACTAACAAATTTTCACTCTTGCATCCCCTCAGTTTTGCACTCATGCTTGAGACAACTATGGTTACTTATGCTGGGCTTTCTGTGCGTATAGTAGATCAATTGTAGCTGTGTTGACCTCATTCTTAGCCCACTCTAGGCAGGCTTAAGCTTAGACTCAACCCTATTTTACCAACACCGATCCACTAATTTCATTAGTTGTAATATGGGCCTTATTTTTAGACTGAACGGCCCAAAGTCTTCCACCTCTAATGCAAGTCTATTGATATTGAACTGTCACGGGGCTTTGCATGTCCAACGGCCACCAACCATTTTCTTTTGGTAATATCTTGATATATCCCATGGCTCCAAAAATTCTAATTTTGATAAAATTATCAAATTGCTCATCAGAGAAGTCAATCGGTATATACACCAACTGAAGGACACAAGTACTATTTTTCCTCCAAGAATCCAATTTAATTGCAAAATTTCCTTTTCGAGGATAGATAATTATGTCGTTTCGATAATTTTATCTTTATAAATTCAGAGAATCCACCTACTAATAGTACGTTAATGATATAAATTTGGTGTAAATTACAAACATATAATTTTTTAGCTTAGGCACAAAAAATTCATTCGAAGAATTTGGTGGAAATTACGAACATATAATTGTTGGAGGTTAAAATCTTAAGTTTACTATTAGGTTCATTGCATCTACTCTTAACATATTTTGAATCAAACCTAGTTAATTTGTGGTACATAGCCCCAATAATCAAACTATAGTTCTAAGTGAAATGACAAATTAAATGCAATTTATTAACTATGCAGCCGAGGACACAAATTTCATTTTTTTTTTAAATCATGAAGAGCTAGATAGTTTTTTTTTTTTTTTGTCAAGAGTTTTCATAAACATCACTTAAACTTTATCTCACGAAATACAACCAAAAGGCAATTGCTATGTTTTTTTTTTTTTACATACTTGTAATAGTGATATTATCTAAGATCCAATATCTTAGATCGGCCACTAATCCAATAATAACTTTTGTGCTTTAAAAGTTGGAATGGTGATTGAAACCTTGTTCAAGGGAATTATACTATGTTTCAATTTGATAACTTTTGTGCTTTAAAAGTTACCATGGCTTTTGGAGTGGGTTTGTGGGGTTCAGTTTAGGTCCTCTCCCATTCTGGCTTTCAGTTTGGGTTGAGTAGGTTAGGTTCCCTTTCCCCTTTCCCCGAATTGTCAAAAAAAGAATGGTGAAATTGTACTAAAAAAAAAAAAGAAAACTAAAAAAATGTCATGACCTGTGGGTAAGGCCTAACAAATATATTTGCCACTGTATTTGAGTTGGATTAAACCGCTAACAAATTTTCACTCTTGCATCCCCTTAGCTTTGCACTCATGCTTAAGACAACTATGATTAGTTATCCTGGGCTTTCTCTCTGTAGAATAGATCAATTGTAGCCCTATTGTCACGATACTTGGCCCACTCCAGCAAGGCTTATGCCCAGTCTCATACCTTTGTCCTTTAGTGGTTTCTCTCTGTAGAATAGATCCTGGGCTTTCTCTCTGTAGAATAGATCAATAATTCACTAATTTCTCGGTTATTTTATCAAATAAAACAATGAACATAGTATTTACATAATGCGATGATTAAAGCCCGCAATGCTAAACTCTCACAATACTTGTGGTCTTGTCAAACAGGAAAAAATTACAAACATATAATTTTTGAGCTTAGGCACAAAAAATTCATTCGAAGAATTTGGTGGAAATTACGAACATGAAGTTGTTGGAGGTTAAAATCTTAAGTTTACTATTAGGTTCATTGCATCTACTCTTAACATATTTTGAATCAAACCTAGTTAATTTGTGGTACATAGCCCCAATAATCAAACTATAGTTCTAAGTGAAATGACAAATTAAATGCAATTTATTAACTATGCAGCCGAGGACACAAATTTCATTTTTTTTTTTAAATCATGAAGAGCTAGATAGTTTTTTTTTTTTGTCAAGAGTTTTCATAAACATCACTTAAGCTTTATCTCACGAAATACAACCAAAAGGCAATTGCTACGAAGAGCTAGATAGTGACACTAGTATGTTTGCGTCCACGAAATTCTTTTGTGTTTTGGGGATAATTCCACTAAAATTGTGGGGTGAAGAATGATATGATGGCCTTTACGTCTTGACGGCCAAGTTCATATTATAAAGAACTTGTGATCTGAAAAAGTGAAAATGGTGCTTTTGTAGTGAGGCCACTCGTGGGTGATTAGTTCGGAGTGTAATGGCCCTCCTCATAGGTTACATTACAAGCACTCGTGAAGATTTTAAAATTTGGGACTGTGCATGCTGGAGAATCATAAAACGACAACTTTCAACAAATTCTAGATGTTCCTTTCACACACAAAAAGCCTCCCGCTGAATCCTAATGTTAAGTGTATATCATATAGACCTATAGCTAGTTAGATGGTCCTACAACAAGTTTCGTTTGTCAAAATAAAGAAAAGAAAATGGTTCTATTAGTTTTCTTTTATTTTGCTTTTTGCCCTTTTGGGGTTTAATATTTATCTTGTTTGATATTTCAGCAAGAAAGTTAAAAAACTAAAAATTATTACTGTAACGGTTTTTGAATTCATCTTGCATATGACAGTGTAAAAAATTTTCTATACGAGCGATTTCAATTTACAATACATCATTTCTAATGATGTTGAAAATTATTTTCTTGTACTCGTGACATGCATCTAAACTCGCAATCCGCCTATGCAAAAAGATTCTTATATTGTCATCGCATTCATCTGTGTCTTTTGTTTCAAAAGTTCTCTTGAGGCTTTTATCCAACTATCGGATAGTTCGAGTTATTGTCTGAGTCCTTCAACTTTGTTCTGTCCGGATGAGAAATTAATTTCAACTACCAAGCTTTTATAAAGGGCTTCAAAATTTACCTACTTTATTACTGTTTCAATCCAAATCAAGAGCGTTTAAAGTTGAAGCACTCAAACTGAATGACTCAAAAAAGAATGTAATTTTAAACAATTAGATCAACCAAGTAGAGTATTAGTCCAATTATTTCTTTTAAATTTGTCCAAACACATAAATTGATACCCATAACCCCCCCCCCCCCCTGCTATTCTACGATTGATTCTAGGAAATGATGCAAAAGTAAAAGTACTTTATGTAAATAAAAAAAAGATAAGTTTTCTGTAATAATCAAAATAAAAAAAGAAAAAGAAAAAGAAAGAAAATGTTAAGTGAAACAAAAAGGTTCCATAGAGAAAAACCCACTATGGAAGATGGATTTTGGACTAATGTGGCAGAATTTGGATGTGGGCCACAGTCAATCGATGGCCCGTGAAATGGGTCGGCGATAGTGCGGTGATGGGGAGGGGCGATCACGGGATTAAATAAGGGAATGTGGAAACTCCCAAAAAAGCCCGTCAGAGTGAATGGGGGCCACTGGCTCCCTAACTACTTTTCAACTGAAACGGCCGACAATAGCCCCCACCTCAGCTCACAGACCTACAGTCTCTAGCTTTCTGTACTTCTAAATTTTTCGGTTTGTTTTAGTCTGTCTTTTTTTTTATTACAAAATTACTCAATTAACATTTTATCTCACGTACATAATTGCAAAAAAATCATTAAAATTATTACTGTATTATTTTTGAAAAAAAAACCCTAAACAACAGCCATACGAACCAAATATTTAATTTTTTTTAGCTACACTTGCACATGCAATAACACACTAGGCTCTTTTCCAATTGTTGGAAGGCTCAAGGCCAAAAAAAAAAAAAAAAAAAAAAGCAAAACTATGATGTATAGTTATATACTTCGTTCAGTTAGTGAAAACTAGATGACTAGATATTGCATTTTATCTATGATTTGATAAAGCATTTGGGATTCAAAGTGCATGTTCAACAAAAGAATCAATAATTACTTTTAATTTTGACCCTTAACTATTATTATCGGGTTAGGATAGGTCTATGATGATCCTTAATTATTTTCTTGACTTAGACTAGGCATTATGACTGCTAGGATGAAGGGGCCAAAGTGTGTGGTTACCATTTGCTTCAAAGAATGTTTTTGTACAAGGAATGTGACCTTATTTTAACTCTTTAATGAAAAATTGTGTCAATGTCACAGAATTCATATAATAATTGAAGGTGGCAATAAGTCCAAAGAGTCAATGGGTTCTCATATATTAATTTAATCTGGGCGGGATGAAAATAAAAAAAATTGAATCTAATTGAGAGTGTACTAAATAATATTCATTCAAATATAAGTATGACTAGGATTTAATCGGGACTCTTGTTTATCCAAATGATATTTTTTGGTTTAATCTGCCAGCCAGTACTATTACTCGATTCAACGCCAATTTTCTGCATCTCAAATGACCTAGGAAATATTAAAAAGAATTGGCCTGTAAACCCTCATAAACCATATATATCATTCTTATTTAAAACCTTTTTCGTTTTGTGGCTGTAACAGCAGCAATTGATTTATTCTATTAACTGAATAATGAATCTATTTGTAACAAAACACAGTTGATAAATTTATTGACATTTGCTTAACAATTAAAATTCATTAACGCAAGTTAATTTAACAAAGGAAAAATGCATCAATGACACATCTATTTTTGGAATTTAGTGAACGAGAATTAACTACTGCTAATACGTTTTTAGTTTTGAGCCTTATAATTAAGGAAAAAAGACATCAAAAAAAAAAAAAAACAGAAAACCCCACTTCCGAGACAAGCCCAATGTCTAGGGCATCAAAAGCTCAGATCAAGACAAACCTTCTATCTTATTTTTGTGGTTCATCATCCTAGACAAAATCAAACATACAAGTAAAAAAAAAAAAAAATCCATATAATTTCTCAAGTTTGCTCGTATGTTTCTTATATCCTATACATGTTTGATGGAGTTGATTGCTAATTAGCAATCCAAGGTTGGACTCTTAAAGGAAAAACAATTTTTGCGTTTACAGAAGATCTTGAATAATGGTATGACAAAATCACACAACAAAACATTAACCGCTACATTATCAATATTGAGGTTAAACCCAAAAAACTAAATGATATAAAGAAAGTAGCATTTGATTAATATGAAAAAGATAATTTAAAAAATAATAAAATAAGATTTATTGGATATTCGGATGGTATCAAGACGAGTCTAGCCATTTTAGTCTCGTCTATATTAATCACATGACGAATGTAAAACTGTTTGGGTATAACAATATTGTCTAGTCCTATTTCCTCTCTAATTTCTACCCATCCCGCCCATTTGTCACATGTAATAATCATAAAAATTATCAATTTTTTTTTTGGGAAATACAGTTATTAGCTTCTCTTGCTTTGCCTATATATTCTTCAAATCCGTGACATACTCTCCACCATAACGTGGTACTACATTCTCACAATGGAGTACCTGTGGATATGCTCTCCTAATCTTCAAGTAAGATTATTTCCATATCTTCTAATCTCTTTCATTCCATCTATTAAATAAATAAACAACCACTTTCTACTACCACATTACATCTTCCAGTTGATCACTTTTTTTTTTTTTTTGGTTTACCTCTCTTCCTGAAATGTAAGATTTAATTGGAAACAAAAAATGGGATTTTCAAGAAAAACTAAAACCAATAGAAACGAACTCAGTATCTAGGAAAATTTTTGTTGTCCTAACTTCTTTTTCTGGCTTTCCAGTTACAGGTGAAAGAGGCAATGAAGTTGCTTGTGGTGGTTTTGTGCTTGGTTGGTTTAATGACCCGAGTTGAGTGCAGAAAATCAAGGATTTTAGATGGATCTTTTAATGTTGAGTACTCAGCCATAAGTTGCAGAGCACACAGTGCATCCATAGCAGATTTTGGTGGAGTTGGAGATGGAGAAACGTTGAACACTAAGGCCTTTCAAGAGGCAGTAAATCAGTTGAGTCAATATGCATCAGATGGTGGGGCTCAGTTGTTTGTTCCTGCTGGCAAATGGTTAACAGGGAGCTTCAATCTCACTAGCCATTTCACTCTTTATCTTCACAAGGATGCTGTTCTTCTGGCTTCTCAGGTACCATTTTATCTTTCAAATTCGGCAAATTTTGCTATATTTCAATTTGGCAGCTCAGAATTAGGAAGAAAGATCCAATTTGTCCCCCCCCCCCCCCCCCTCTCTATTTTTGAGGACATAACAAGAATAGCATGCATTACCAACATGCACAACAAAGGTCATCCCCCAAGACTTGAGAAAAAGTCTTTGTTTCTTTCTCCTTGGAAACAATAAAAATATTCCGGACATTCTCTAATTATTAGATTTTTTTATTTTTGAAAATATGAAGAAAATGATATGATCCCTATAATTCACATCTCATAAATCTTGCACCTAACTCCAAAATTGTCACTCAGCCACTCATGAAGGGTAGCATTTCTTTTGGAAAAAATTGTTTCAAATGAAGAATTGATTCTATAAGGTAATTTGCTTCAAAAAAAAAAAAAAAAAGAATTCATGTTAGGTAAGGAAGAGAAGGCATCTCTGTGTTAAAAATGTTTATTGGTTATTCAACTTTAGAGTAAATGATGACCTCAGTTTTTAGCATCTGTTACTGTCATCAGATGAGCTAGCATAATTTTGGTATAAAAATATATCAATAGCCATTAATCCATATTTAACTAATGAAAATAACATTTGCTATTTTTTGCTGTCCAATTATATAAGCGATTGCTCTAAAAGTTGATTATATAGGATAATACTCTTTGATTAAGCTAAACTAAAAACTTTGCTCATACCCAACCTTGTTTATGATTTTTAGTATTTCAGATACTTCAATAATTTTTTTCCCTCAAAAAAAGAATACTTTGCTCATTTTTAAACCTTTAAATACAGGACACCCCCCCCCCCCCCCGGCCCAAAAAAAAAAAAAAAAAAAAAGTCTATGACAGTGAAGTTGATAGATTTGTAGTTTGTTGTCTGCAGAAAAATGACAAGTAAGCAAATAAATGACCAATATGGCAGCTTCAGAACTTTAGAGCTCACTTTTATTTTTTTCATCCATTTCTTTTAATATCTTCGATAAAAGTAAGAGCCTTAATCCTATACTATAGATTTGCACGATTAATGGCCAATATTGGGTCATCTTAATTTTAGCCGGATTTGGACTGACAAACTGGAATTTAGAAAAATAGTTCTTCTTTTTAAAAAAAAAAAAAAGATGTGCGGTCGAGATCGGCCCACAACTAAAGGAAGGGCCGATCTTGGCCGTCAACGGGACTCAAATAAAAATGCCAAGATAAAAGAAAAACATCATCAATGGAACAAGTAAAGGCGGTTGTAGTAATCGCAAATAACAAATTAATTTTCACGCTTAAGAAAAGTTATTAAAATTTGAGCTAGTTATATAAGTACAGGCCAACTTGTTTTTTTATTTTTAGCTATGTGCATAAATTAAAAAAAAATGATATCTGAACAATTGTATCCAAATTTGATTACGGCCTACAAGTGGAGAAATTGCATGGTCCTAAGTAGAAAACCTCGAAATGGTCGACCTCAATAAGCATTTTTAGTGTACATATGAACAATTGAACAAATCCCAAGCAAAAGTTGAATGGTACCCTGACCCGACAACATAAATGTTGTCTTATGATACCAATCTCGAAATTCTAATCCTCTTGATTTATCATGATTAATGGCAACTTTAGCAAGTAATGGTCTTTGAAACCAATAATTAGTTAGTACTTTTCATTAATTTGATTTTGTCATCAGGATGTGAATAGTTGGCCAGTGATTGATCCTTTGCCATCATACGGTCATGGAAGGGATGCAGCTGGAGGAAGATACATTAGTCTTATATTTGGAACAAACCTCACCGATGTGATTATCACAGGTAAATAATCTTAACCATCATGAATTGATTATCGTTCATCATTAAAGAGAATAGAGATGAGAAGTTGACTACTTTTACTTTTTGCATGTTGAAAAGTTCCCTCCCTCCCAGTAACTAAAAAGAAGTAATCACTTTGAGAAATATGTGATTAGGTGATAATGGCACAATTGATGGCCAAGGTGCATTTTGGTGGCAGCAATTCCATAGGAAAAAGCTCAAATACACTAGACCCTATTTGATTGAGATCATGCACTCTGATACTATTCAGATATCCAATCTAACGCTTGTCAACTCTCCGTCGTGGAATGTCCATCCTGTTTACAGCAGGTAATTTTCATGGTTTTTTTGTTATTCTTAAACGGGATACTGGGAATATATATGATATCCGTGTTGATACTTGTTTATTGCTTCTAATGTTGCAGCAACATACTTGTGCAAGGCATTACAATTACAGCTCCAGTAACATCCCCAAACACTGATGGAATTAATCCAGGTCTGTTTGATAACTCAAACCGCTGAATATTTGTTTCCAAATGTGCAATCAAGAACTGGAATGCCATGACCCAAAATTCTGTTAAGATTGATAATCAAAAATGATATTGATATAATCTTCCCCATGTTCAGATTCTTGCACAAATACAAGGATTGAGGACACTTACATTGTGTCTGGAGATGATTGTGTAGCAGTCAAGAGTGGTTGGGATGAATATGGTATCTCATATGGAAGGCCAACAAAACAACTGATCATCAGAAGGCTAACCTGTATTTCACCTTATAGTGCTGCAATAGCACTGGGAAGTGAAATGTCTGGAGGAATTCAAGATGTCAGAGCCCAAGATATTGTGGCCTTAAACACGGAATCAGGAGTCAGAATTAAGACAGCAGTGGGTAGAGGAGGCTTTGTGAAAGACATATATGTCAAAGGCATGAATTTGCATACCATGAAATGGGTATTCTGGATGACTGGAAACTATGGCTCACATGCTGACAATCACTATGATCCTAATGCACTTCCCGTAATACAAGGAATCAATTACAGGGATGTGGTGGCTGAGAATGTGTCCATGGCCGCAAGACTCGAGGGAATTTCTGGGGATCCATTCACTGGAATATGCATTTCTAATGTGACTATAGGGATGGCAAAGAAGGCGAAGAAGTATCCATGGACTTGTACTGACATAGATGGCATTACCAGTGGAGTGGTGCCTACGCCTTGTGCATCGCTGCCTGATCAAGGTCCAGAAAAAATTGGGATGTGTGATTTTCCCCTGGAGAATCTGGAAATTGATAACGTGGAGTTACAGAGGTGTTCTTATCAAGTAAGGTACTAGAAAACCTCCTCTTGTATTTTGCTGCTATATATTGTTTAGTAATCATCTAGCGTTCAATGATTGCCATGCTCAAATATTTGTAATATCAATCGAATTTGAAGCTATTATGCATATGCAAAAGAAGCACAGTCATATTCACTGACTGAACCATTCAAGCCCTTAACACAAATTTGCACCGACTCTGCAAACGTTTCGTCAAAATGTATATCGGATGGCATTGCATTTGCATGATGAAGACAGATAATTTCCAAGTCGAAGTAATGATTGAAAGAAACTGCAGTCAGAATAAAATTAACCGTTTATCAAAATTGTATAACCCCCCAACTGCCCAGCAAAATTACGCTGGTAGAAATTGCACTGAGAAACTGAGGTTTCTGTGCAAAAATCAAGACAAAGTGAAACTGAAAATCAACCATATACACGGGTTTTAACAACGTCGTATGTTATTATCTTCATCACTTGTAAGACCACAAACTCTGCAGACTTCTTAAGATTAGACAATCCCACTATCCTGCAATTGCCTCGAAACTGTAATCGCTGAAATATGAAACACATAGTCTTGCATCCAATATGCTGATTAAAGTCGAAACGTTGTCAAGTTGAATAGGTAATTAGCAACACAAGCTAACAGAAATAAAAGATCCTAGATGAAGTACATGGCATTACCTAGAAAAATTAAAGGTTGAGATGAATTCTGCTTCATCTTCTTTGTACAACATTGGACATTTAAAATACAAAGAAACCAATACCGCATAAAAGGGAAAAAAAAAATTCTAATAAGATCTAGTATCTAACGATTTTGTCAACCCCAACATCTTGATTTTTTATTTTATATTTCTCATAAGGGGCTACCCTAGGTTCAATAAAGTATTTGGTGGAATTCATGTCAAGCTACTCGTTCATACAACCTTGGCTCCAAATCCCTCAATAGATAGGATCTGGATTAAATTTTACAGATTCTCGCCAGATGAGCTCCTTGATGTTCTCTTCAGTGAAGGATGGCTGCTCGAAATCAAAAACGAAAGGCCTAGGACAAACAGGCTCCTCATTGATATCATGAAGAGGTGCCAAATACGGGTGGCAAAGTGCCTCATCAACTGTCAAAGGATAAAGAAAAAAGACTTTCGTCAAGGGAAGAAGGAAAACCACATGCATTTATAAAAAACTGAAAAATCTTCGCTAACCATCACAGAAAAGGCAACACCCCTTCAGCTGCTCCAGACCTTCACCTTATGATTTAATTATTAGACATTGTTCTACTTAAAATGCCATTTGTTCAGAGAGTCATATAATTTTCTCCTGTTTAAACGCTGCTTCTATTTTCCTTTTGTTTCCTCTTTTCCTTCTTCAATGTTAAGCGCAGTGTCAACAGCTTTTTTTTTTTTTTATAATTTTTTAAAAGTGTCCCTTTCACCCAAACCTTAATAAACTTTCTTATACAGGGGAATATGTATTTTCTAATAGCAATTTTCCAACAGGGGAAAGGCATTTTCTAATAGCAATTTTCCAACAGGGGAATATATATTTTCTAATAGCAATTTTCCAACTTTCCCACATTCCGAAGCCTGACAAGAATATGCCACTCTTAGCACTCAACCCCAACAAATATGTGTGTGTGTGTGTGGCACAGAGAAAAACAGAATGAAAACAAAAATTAGAGATTAAGAAAGCAACAGCAAAATGCTAATCCTATTATACCTGCTATACGTTTGCTTGGATCAAAGACCAGCATTTTTTCAAGCAAATCCAGAGCTCCAGGAGATGCATTAGGAAATCTAGCAGAAAAATGTTGCCGTGGGTATTGTGGAAGCTGTCTAACATACCTTCGGGCGTTGTCGCTCCGGAGAAACCCTAGACTGGCATCATCTGGTGAGCCTATGAGCTTTTGAATGTAAAAACAATTACATTTCAGATTTAAAATTTATCCAAACCCAAAGTTAACTATCAAATTAAAATGGGCAGAAAGTTTAAGGACATTCAAAATTGACAGAATGGTCCCAGCAGATTGGTTTTACAAGAAGCCTTCTAATTCACTCTGTTGAGAACCCTAAACACCTAGAATTCAACAGGGACAAAAGGAGAGAGTATAGCCTCATTTTCCAATTCTATCACCTTTTATCTTAATTCTTCTTATGTTTTAAGAATTAGATTATAGTGTTTCTTACTTGTCAGCAAAATAATCTTTCTGTTCACTAAAGGATATCTACTGTAAACAAGAGTTATAAAATTAAGTGAAGTTCATATTAGGCAAATATTACTCCCACGATAAGAAAATTTCCACTTTAATGTTTATTTTCCAGAGGTGCAGAACTAGATTTCTGTAACCAGTCATGCAGTAACAAGAAAGATTAATCACATAGTATCAAATAAATAGATGTCAAAGCCCACTTTTTGGCCTAGAAGCCAAGAAAAAAGATATACATGAAAGAGATCAGGACTTAGAAAATGATGAAGATACACAATCTTAAGCACAAGAGAAGATTTTCTTTGTAAGGAATGAAGCAATTTCTTTTTCTGGTTGTAAAAGAATTGTTATATCCAGCAACGTTCCAATCTATACAGCTAACTAGTTGTGAGAGTTTATCAAAAACGAGTTAAAAAACCATACCTCTGTGATAAGTCTCAATTGATGAACGTAATCTTTTCCAGGAAAGAGGGGTTGCCTTGTCATGATTTCACCAAGTATGCAGCCTACTGACCAGATGTCAATGGCTGCTGTGTATTCTGAACAATTTAGTAGCAATTCCGGTGCCCTGTACCAGCGAGTAACAACATACTCAGTCATGAAGTCTGTCTCAGATGTTGTCCTTGCAAGCCCAAAATCACCAATTTTAAGATCGCAATTTGCATTAAGAAGCAAGTTGCTGGGTTTCAGATCACGGTGTAATACATTGGCAGAGTGAACATATTTAAGTCCTCGTAGAATCTGGTAAAGAAAGTACTGCAAAGATAATAATGCAAAATCAATAAAGCCGATTTAGTAAATACAAGAAAAAATGACAAAGAATGGAGATCATCTCAGCGAGTAATAGCGCACAAACTTCAGCTCAGAGAAGCAAATTCAAGAGCAGTCAAGATAAGTGGCAGATGACACCTTTCCACCTAACTTGTCACTTCCCTTTTTTTCCTTTTTTTGTTTATAATTTTAAACTTCTCTTTGCAGTTATTAGGAGATTTATTGGAAGAGATGTACAGAAAATTCCAGATCCTTCAATCATAAATACACTGTTTCCTTTGCAATACAACATGACTACAAATAGAAATACACATATGCAATTGGAATTTTATGTTTAATGGTTGAAATTGTTGGCAATGCTCAGAAACTTATAAAAGGATGTTCAAGGAATACTCAATGTCCAACATAGATACCAATGCATCTTAGTTATTCTTTCATGAAATTCTTCGATGATGTTTTAATAGAATTCCTAGGTTAAATGGTCTAAAGGTCCAGTTTTGAGATTCCAAATGAAAGCTTATGTTAGAAGATAAAGAAGTCACAGTTAATGCAAACACTAACTACCCCTCTCATGACCACTTCCGGAGGATCCAAGGATATGAACCTGGTGATTTGCAAAAGGCCAACATCACAATTATGCCCCACGATATAGTAAATTGCATAGGGGCAACTTCCAAATAAATCCACTACTCCACATCCAGAATCATTCATTAAGCAACTGAAAGCTCGTGAATTCGAATTTTTTCCTTCTACAAATGTAAGCTACCCGTACTATTGCCTTCATATGTAGTTTATTTACTTTCCTTAATATCAGTATCTGGATTTATACATATAGGATCAAACATTCCACTCAAAATCAGTGTGTGCTAATCGTTCCATAGGTTTCTTGCACTACATCTGAAAGTAAAATACTTTTAAAACTCGAAGTTAAACTAAGAACAAGTAAAAAAAGTAAAACAAGTTTGGTTTGTTAGCCAACTCTCACTACGTGATGTCCCAAAAATGGGAAGAATCATCCATTATGCACATGAAGGAGTATTTTTCTACTATCCCCATATTTGCAGTTTTCTTTCTCTTTTTTATCAATAGAATCCTACACATATGCAGTTATAAGATCAAGAATAATAAAGCAGTTTGCTCTTCAGAATTTCATACAGATTTTTTGTTCAAGAAAACATGAAAAATTATTCTAATAACCGCTGAGCATTTTGCAATTTGTCTGATAGCAATAAACTAAATCCTTAATTTGCTATATGCTGCAAGAAATTGGAGCCAAACCCGACAGTGATCATCAGTCAGTTGTTGGTTGGACCGAATAATCTGGTGAAGATCAGTGTCCATTAGTTCACAAACAGTGTAGACATCATTGAAGTTTTCTTTTTGTGGAGGCCGTATAATGTCTTTAATTGCAATTATCTGCACCAACCAATATAGAAAAAAAAAAATTAAGATTATACTGAAAATGCATTTAGTGAGCTACAAATAAATTAACGAATTTATAACTTAGGACCCAAAAGAAGAAACACAAAAACAGGTCCAAACACAATGTATAAGAAAAGAAGCAGAGAATATACATAAACAAGAAATCCTATTAGCATTTACACAATCCTTGTTCTATATTAAGCCTTTGCCTTGAGGGAAAAAGGTGAGAAAGTTTCTGACATCTCAACACATCTGTATTATATGTATCACAACTACCCAGTAGATAGTTAATGCTGCTCATGTCCAAACTGTCCTTTCCTGTAAGAAAGACTGGGCATCAACAGGTCCAGAGATTTATTTTTTCAAAAATCTTTATCAGAAAATCCTTTCCTAACGGTTCATAGAAAAATTGATTCTACAGAGCAAGGATAAAATAAATCAAATCTGAGACCATCAGAGTACAAGTTATGCAGTTCTAACTTGGAAATAATACAAAACTTTCCAAAACAAAATGGATCTATCATATTTATACACTGAACACTCTGAAAATTGCATGGGAATACTTTAGATACAGAAATTTACAACACTGTACCATATTAGGAAAAATTTTCGGAAAAAAGGGCCTCTCGGCTTCACTTTCATAGTGTGAATTAGAACAATGATAGACACCAAATTTACATGTGCGCCTGATGTGAACGGGATGAGATATGGATTGATAACTTGTTTTTATAGTGTTCTTAATTTGAATCTTCGCACTAACCGTCTAGAGGATGCTCAATGCTTATAAAGGGGTTTATAATTGATCTCAGGAATTGTTGTGGGCATCGTAGCATTTATCTCTGTCTTGTTTTCATCAGCTGGTGGCTAAATGTCATGTTGTCCACCATCTTAAAATAGACATCAGAGGGAGGCAACAGCAGGATTTGAAGGGCAAAGCATATCAGGGGAAGAAAGGATGCAGGTTTTCTTAGCAGTGAAATCAAAGGTTGTTCACTTGCACAAGACACCATGAACTTGGGGGAATTGAAGATGACTAATCACCGGTGTATAGAAGATAATTTTTCAAAAATCCACAAAACTACTTAGTATGTGGATTGCAGTGTAGCAAGAATGCCTTCTTATTAATGTAACTTTTTTCTGGATGAATGGTTTCTTTTTTTTTTTTTTTTTTTTTTTTTTTTTTTTTTTGGGGCAATGAACTAAATGGTATCTAGGAGGCTACCACAAGCAGAATCTTCATTCTCTGAAGCCTCAAGCTCATATTACTTGAGCAAGAAGCACGTCCACCATAGTTCCATAAAGAAAGTCAATTACAGAAGCCGACGCCTAAATGTAAAGACCCTTCGCTGTGTCTCATGCTAAGTCAGTGTCATCATATTCTGTGTATTGTATAATATAGTTATACAATGCAAATTGGAACAACTAAACATTTCATCTCTAGTATGTAGGCTTGAAAATAAAACTGTAGCAGAAGCAAGGAGAAAAACAAAAACAAAGTTTAGGGATCAAAGTGCCAAATGTTGTGCAGCTATAGGCAACAAATGAAACAGTAATTAAAATTGAAAAAAAAAATGTTAAGCTACTGTAACTGTGGATAAAGCAAAGAGCCCAAACAGAGTAGCAAGACATACATCTGAATCAAATCTGGAGTCCTTCAAAAAGTTAAGACAGTAATACTGCTTACATTGTCGTGATCCATGTGACGAAGAAGCTTTATTTCCCGTAGCGTCCTTTTGGCATCAATTCTGTTATCAAAAGCGTTGCCTATCTTTTTAATTGCTACTTCCTCGCGTGTCTCTGAGTTCACAGCGGCACTAAATCAAACAAAAAAAAAAAATCAAATGTTACTCCACATTTCAATATATTCAACGGAAGTCAGAAAACAGGTCTAGATCACATGCTTTCCTAGAAATAGCACGTCATAAAAATATTTACATTCTCCAACTAACATCTTGCCTAAACTTGCAAGGCGCTGTGGATTTTGTTCAAGTTCCACACACTCAAGCATACAATAAAGTAAACTGGAACAACTCCAGCTTAACAATGAGCAATGTCTCACATTGGATGACAAACTGAAACAGTTTCAGAGATGCCATACAAATGCAGATGAAAATTCCTTATAGCATGCTAAAAAATAGGAGGGTCATGCTTAGGACCATTTTCAATATGTAGCAAGAGATAACCTATCCAAACTAGTGAACGTCGAAAAGGCTTGTGAGAAATGTAGACATAACTACCAAAGAAAACTACAATGAATTGGGGGCAATTAATTAAGTAAAATTTAAGGACTTACAAGACAAAAGAGATTAAGATATATTTATACTCATGCACAAATAATGTAGTTTTCAACACACATAAGAAATTATTTCATATAGGTTACATGGAAATGAGGGAAGCAGCCAAGAGAACAAGTAACAAAAACCTCAAATCTAAGCAACTATTTTGTAACAACTGAAAAAATAATTGAAGCTTTGTAGCCACTTGACACAAAACAATTTTTCCAATCTTCATTGACTACATCACCAGTTTTACAAAATTAAGATGTATTCACTTTCAAGATCATTCAACACTTCAACACTCAGAAAAAATGTCAAGTCAAATGACCATTGATGATACTGGAATATTCACCAAATTATATGACGATAGATAGCATGATAATAAGGCTAAATTTTACCTTTTCACCCATCAAGTGACTATGCAAGAGTAATAACGGGTCCAACCTGATGCCTCTGATTTCAGTCTATACATACTCCACTGAAGGAGGTAAGATTAAAAAGATTAACTAATCAGTCACACACTTCCCTCTCTAGAAAGCATTACGTAATCGTCAGTGGGCTATCACCAACTGGACCTGATTGGTATTTTGCATTATTCCACCAACTGGACCTGATCGGTATTTACATATTTCACAGCAGATTCAGATAGAAGGTTTCAAGATTTTATAAAACCTACTTCCCAGCTTTAAATCTAACCTACATCCATCTATTTACCCCCTCTCACCTTATTTGGGATCAACAAGCCTAATCTTTACCAAATGCATTATGAATTCCAACCTTAGCTCTAAACGATTGCTTCTATACTACAATTACCCCATCTCTAGATGATTTATACCGGTCTCACATGTATTCTAAATTCCCCAAAAAAAAAAAAAATCATTCATATTAGAAGTATCTATTAGAGTTCAATCTAAGAGTCCCACAATAGCTAACATCCATCACACCCCAAAGAACAGCGGTTCTGAATACTTGTAACCCATCAATACCAAAATCAACGATTCAATCATGGAAAAATTAAAAAAAAAAAAAAAGAGCTAAAACCTACAAAAAAGAAAGCTACTTTATGCTTACCAAATGATGCCATAAGCCCCACGGCCCACAGGCCTAATAGGAGGAACATACTTTCTTGAAACTTCAAAAAGATTACCATACACATTGTACTGAACATAACGTCCACCATGAGTAGGCACTCCTTTTATATTCTGACCATGGTGATGATCTCCTGTGCCAGAGCTCGATTCCATAGGCAAATCAATCTCCCCCTGTCACCCTTTTTCCTTTCTTTCTTGTATTCAATTCAATTATGGAATTTACAAAAAGTAAAATTAACAAAAACCCAACTCAAAAAGGCCAGTTTCTGCTCAAGTTTTTGCGTTTGAGGAAGAGTCCTCGGTAGGTGTGGAAGAAGAAAGAAAGCCTTTTGACATTTCTTTGTTCTTTTTTTATTTTTTATTTTTTCTTGAGTCTTCTAGAAAGAGTAAGTGGTGGGATTTTGAAGTGAGAGAGAGGTCATAATTAGGTGGAAGCGAGCAAATAGTAACGAAGAAATGTGAACTTTTGAACTGGAATGGCTGGTGGTAATCCGTGAAGAAAATGGACTTTTTATTTAGTAAGGTTTAGCTTTTCTTCTTATATTTTTCATCTTTCTTTTTTTTTTTTTTGGTTGTTGTTGTGAATTCTGATACTGATATCATGACATGGATGTTGGAACCTTTGTAGAAATGAATATTTCACCATACACCTGGCCCTATTACTCCCCATAAGAGACCTAGGATTCTCCATTTCTTTTTTTCTTTTTTTTTTCATAATATTATCATCTATGACACCTTCAACTTGTATGATAAATTATTTTACCTCAACAGAATTTTGTTGTGGTGTTAAAAAGATACCAAACAAGTTATTAATTTTTGTAAGAAGTACTAAATTTATATAAAAGCTTTTTTATTTTTTTTTTTCAAAGACGTTTCGTTAAATATAAAAGCGTGTCTCGATATTTTTATAACAATTGCATAAGTAAATATCCTTGATGAGATTGAGAAATAACTTAAAGATCCACTATTAAACTACTTGACTCAATTCTTCATTTGCTAATGGAATCCTATTGTAGTTTGTTTGTATCCCCAGATTGATACCTCGTTAGTGATTAAATGGAGTCAGTATGTAGGAGTAGAAAGTTGACTTCGATATGTAGTGGCATTTTTTACTCTAAGCTGAGGTATGCTTTGATTTATTTCCTCAGAATATAAAAATCTAAAAACTAAGAAGGAAGGGATTTAGATTGATAGCTAAGAAAGAGAAAAGATCATTTAGATAAAACCTTTGTGGTGTCATGGAAATTGGTGGCGACCCTTTTTGCCAAAGAAAGACAGAGAAAGAAAGGGAAAGAATCCTCAAGAAATAAAGAACCTTCAAATCATCCAGAGTCGAGTATGGCCTTCGTATTCTGCATTAGCTTACTTTAAAAAAAAAAAAAACCCATATTTACTTGTTTATTTTGAGTATGGCTTCAAATATACTTTAGCCAGCTTGCGAATGGCTTTATGTCTACTTTTAGCTTGCTTGCTGAATTTCATTACTTTATTTTCAAGTTTTTGTCTTAATTGTCTAGTAGTATACTATTCTTAGCATCCGATGAAGAAAAAGACATGCGGTCAAAGGTGGCCGCCAGCCATTGTAGAAGAGTTTTAACTCATGACTTGCCTTTCCCATTTGATTCCATTTTTCTTGTCTTTTGTTTTCCGTTTACTTCTGTCAAACGTTAATCTCTGTCTCTCCCTTTTATTGCATCAAACCCGGCCAAATGAGCGCCTTGAGTTTTAATTCCGAACTGCGTTCTTGCTGCCATTGCCAAACCTCAACATCATCAACCCCAAAATGTACAAAAAGAAAGTGGTCGCAGCGTCTAAAAAGAAACTGGAGAGATACTATTTTGTTAATTCTATTGAGGAATCAAGATTGTGTGGAGTCCAAATACGGAACAATTTTGATAAACATTTGTAAACTAAATTTGAGCTTAATTGTATTATACCAGATAGCCGTTCGTGTTTTGTTCTTTATAATTTAACCCAAGCACGCAAGTCCACACGTAAATTCGTCCGATCTTTCGCAATTGTTCTTTGCGTTTCTGTTAACGATTATTAAAACTCCTTTTTCCCACTGAGAGACTCGTGCGAGAATAGCATGTAAAATACGTAAATATTGTCTGCTAAGAATTGTGTAGAAGTTCCCATCTATACTACTAGTCTTTTAACCCAAACCAGGCGACACGGCTACACACCCTTTTCCCAAAAAAGATGTGCAGACGTACAAATCAATAGTCTACAGGAAGCAAGTATTCCCACAAATACATATTTTATATATTTTTTGATATTACGTAGAGGTTCAAACATATACCAGGCAGTGCCAGGCATAGCCATAGTAGTACACAACTCACAAAAAACACAAATATTATATTGCATCATACTTACAGCCATACAACAGAAAACCCCATAGCTACACCCATGCTGATATAATAGATAAATGATCTTCGTCAGGTTTCATCTCACCTCTACATTTTTTTTCTCTTGTAATTGGTCAGTGACATTAGCACCGATTCTAAGGTTACAAAGCAACGCATCACGTCCAGTTAGAACAATTTGGAAGAAACCATCCACTTCCTTTGCAAGTAGATCTAGTCCTTGAGAAAGTTTGTCAGCCCTTTTTCCTAAATCAGAGACTAAATTTTTGTATGCTTCCTCATCGCCCACCCCTTCCTGTAAAATGGGGTACAACTTCTTCACGCTTGCATCAACTGCTTCGAGTTCTTTCAACACTGTGGCCCTCCCGCTGGAGTATATACTTCTTATCTCCCCATTGACAAAACCCTGCAGCTCAGCAAAAGCTTCTGCCCACAAGAAAGTCTCAGGAACCTGTAAATCAAGCAACTTTTCTGCAGAACCCAAGAAGGCAGCAGCAAATATCTCACAAACAAAAACAGTTACCACCTTCACTCCATACATAGCCTGCATCAATACTTTCCCTTTTGAAGAATTCTTAATCTTAGGAAGATTAAGTGTCTCAATAAGATTGCCCAATACAGTGTAACAGTTCTCCATCCTACGGTTCTTTGAACCAATGTGCTGCCTCCAACCATCAAGTGATGAATGGGCACGCACAAATTTGTTTGAGGAAGCACAATCCAAGTTATGCAAGACACATTGCAGAAATAAATGGCCTTGATTGAGCCTTGAGAGCTCGGAGCCGAAAGCTGTGCAGATATCCAGCAACTTCACACTATTATCCAAGTATACATCAACCCATTTCTCATCCCAATCACCAACAGGGAGTTCAAGTCCAGTAATGAGGGTCTTTATGTCTGTGTGAATAGCAGAAAGAGACTCCACAGCACACTTCATCCATGACAAGCTTAATATTTCTTCCCTGTCCCCAGGCCTAAGCTCTTTGAGCCGCTGAGCCAGTGACTCCTCAAAAGAGTTCAAAAGTTTAATAAGCTTGGGAGACAAATATGAGCCCTTGGGTAATATCCTTCGCAAAGGATTTCCAAACGGGAAAAAAGGCCTGTGTGGCTCCTGTGCACGGCTCATTTCAATAGACTATTCAACTGCACAGCATAAAAGATAAATAAGATGAACATTGCACACAACAAAACAGTACCATTTTACAGCCAATTAATCCCCAAAGGATAGCAAGTAAACCACATCAATAGAAACACAAGCGTCAACAAAAATAATTTAACCAGGAAAAACAACACATGCAAAATCTACTGCAAGCATGTTTACAGATATATCCTTGATCATAAAATATATATATAGTAAAAAAATTAGAATTCTGAAGCAAATTTCTCATCCCCTCCTTATTAAGGACAGCAATTTCAAGTACAAAAGAACATACATGCATGGATCCTTCAACTCCCTCAATCTTTCCAGCAATTACCTAGCTTATGATTATACCTTCACCAAACAACAGCACCATCTCATCCCAACAACCACCACATAACCAAGTAAAATTTAACACTACGAACCACCTTGGTCACTCTCATTCCTATCATCCCTCGAGCCAAACAGTTGAAACAATCTCATCAATATTATTCTACAAAAATCTTGAAGACGACTTTGTACATACAATCATCTGAAACCTTCACTTTTCCAAGGATTACAAAACTCTATGAAAATCTAACCCAATACACACCCGTCCCTCAAACCACTGTTATATAGCAATCAGACAATTCAACCAAAAATAAAAAAATAAAAAATTCATCAAATGATAAATAGAGGCCATATGTATTAACAAATCAAATCCTACAGTTAAGCGATCAGGAGTTTATTTCTCCAAAAAAAAAAAAAAAAGTATAAGCTAGACATAACAAACATCATATTTTGATAAATAAAAAAAAAGGGCTAAAAATGAAAATTAAACAAAAAAATGAAAATTAAACAAAGTTTACTGTCTTTTTCCTAGTACATACTAATATTAGCCTAGATCTACAACATGAACACAAAATCAAACAAATCTAACCCTAAACTACTAAAAACCAGCGTACCAACAAACTCAAATCCACCATTTCCACAACAAAATCAACAAATTGTTATCAATAATCACAAAAATACTCACCGATTATGTTAGATCTTCGACTAAAAACGCCGATTTCAAAAGTCAACACTTTGGTACAAAAAATCAGAAATGACACCCTAACTATACACACATCTAAAATCAGCAGCAGCCCTATATCTATCCCCAAACTTTATTAAATATATAGTTACATTTACAGCCAAAGATGGGAACAAGACGATGTCGTACCTGGAATATGATAGTAGAGAGCGGAAACGTCGAGGAAAGTTGTAGATGAGAGAACGCGTTATAGATGAGATTTTTTGCCGAAAGTCTTCGGAATTATGGGGCTCAAAGATGAAGATGAGGACTTTTAGAGGTTAAATTACGCAACACGTGGTGAAACATGATTGCAGGTGTTTGGGGAGACGGTGTAGAGGATTGAAGATCCGACCGTTGATATGTTTGGTGAAAGACTATGGGCTCTGGTGGATTTATTGGGTAGCTGGCGGGGCCCCACTTGTCTGTACGGACTTTTAATACTACTAGAATATTCGAGCGGGCGGCACACAACCTATTTGTTGAATGAGTCCCGAACTTTTGCACTAAATTTAATTCTAACCAATTAGCTTTTTTTTATATTGTATTCTCTCTGTCCCATTTTGATAGGTTTATAATTTTTTTACATAATTTTAAAAAAATTAATTAAATTTATTAAAAGAATAAATTAATTTATGATGTTTCTAAAATACTATAAGTCCAACTAATTCCATCTAATATGTGAATGTAAGATTTGCTAGGCCTCTCTCACTTATGACAAAGTAATTAAATAGGAGTATTGTAGAGAAGTTAAAAACTAATTATATTCTTCAAATAGAAAGTGAATCATAAATTGGGACGGATGAAAAGGGAAAACAAGTTTATCAAAATAGAACAGAGAGGATATTTGTTTTTTCCTTCTCTTTTTTATGTTTTTAGATTATGTTAATCAGCAACGTTAAATAAATTTAATTGGTCTTAGATATTATATGTACTCTCAAATTAATATCGGTACCATTTTGTATATGTTCATACTCCATCCAATCAAAAAAAAAAAAAAAAACTCCATCCAATCTCGTGAATATCTTAATCGAGACCTCGACAAGAGACTCAAAAAAATTAAAAACTACAATAAGCAAAATTTGTTGAATATGTTGAGAAAGTTAATACGTTATTAATTAGAATGAATAATTTGCTAAAAGTTCCTAAGTGATTAATGATTCTTAGGTTGTAATTGGAATTTATTGCTTTGATAATGGATAGAATATCTTGATCTCGTGTTGAACATAATAAAATTTACCAAAAACTAAATTTTCTAATTTGGTTTTGCTTATGTGAAAATTTACATCCATATCATTAGGAATATTGCTTTGAGGAAAGGATTTTAAATATTGAGATATCAAGAGTCAATTATGCAAAGCTTGGAGACATGTGATAGGTATTTTCTTTTTCTGTTTCTTCTTTTATTTTTTTTATTTTTTTGCACTTTGTAACTATAAAAGTCTCTTTTTTTTTTTTTTTTTGCAAGTGCTATAAATGTCTCTTTGACACAAAATCATACACAAATCAGTCTGAAAAGACTTTGAAAATATCCAACGTTACATAGACTAAACTAGTTCAAAGTTGCCTCTTAACCAATTCAAACAAAGAGAAAAGTATTCCATCAAAAAAAAAATTAAAGAGAAAAGTAGTCTAGCTGTCACTTTGGAATTCGTCTATTAAAGCCTTTCGTCAAGGTCAAGGGAGTCTGGACGGTCGAAATTGCTGATGGCGATCTAAGAGTGTAGAAATCTCGAGAGAAATCCTCATTGTTCTTAGCACTTGCTGGAGGCTCTCAGATGCCAATTTAAAGGGCCTACTCATATTGGGCTTTTAATCTCAGCATTTGCTAGAGGCCCACAGAAAATTTTGCACTTATTGTCAATATTGATTTTGGTTATTTTAGCCGTGGCGGAGGATCACCACAATGTAAAATCTTGATTCTTGACAACGAGATCGTGCTTTGGCCCATTCATACGTTGAAGTGGAGGACGACCTCGTTCATGATGAAGCCCATTTTTTTCTTGCAAGGCATAGTGGTGGGCCTGTGACACTTCTAAATCCAGCATTCAAGCTTGTACTTGTACTTGTACTCTCTCTCGCAATGGTTAGAGGCGTAGAGTCGATATATGAAGCACGCCTTGACACTACTACAAGAAAAGCATTTAATTTGAAAATCCTAAAAATTCGTATGAAGCAACTGAAACCACCGAATAATGTTAAACCAAATTAATCCTTGTATAATCTTGCAAAATGGTGTGTGTGTGTGTATTCTTTTTACCATTTAGTCTAGTGGATTATCGGGCACATGAAATGCAAGTAGCCTTTCATGAATTAAAGGTGTCAAATATGCGCTTTATTTTCGCCAAAAAAAAAAAAAATCAAGATGTAGGAGAAAATAAGAAAGTAATAGACACAAATATTAGAGGGAAAGAAGGCCATGCTGCAACGAAATACGCACATTACGCGATGGGCACCTGTCGCATCCAATATTGGACAGGAAGGCTAAGATATGGTATTAAACTATATTAACATTGCAAGTATGTGTCCAACCTAATCTAAGGACAGGTTGCGGTCTGTTCCTGTTGATTGAAGCTTGAAAGGCTTAATGTACAGTAAAATTAAGGTACGTTTATATACTTTTACACATGTAACCAATCCATGGTTACAATTGAGCATTATCCTTCTTTTCTTTTTCTTCACTTAAATCTGCTATCGTGATATTTCTCGATTGCGAAATCAAGAACTTTAAAGAAAAACAAAAGAATAAGTGATCCAATTGTGAAAACCAACCACCCTTCAACCGCCAGAGTTAGCCAAATGAAAGAAGGTGAAATAACAGCGCCAAATATAGGCGTTCCGTGCTCATCATTTCCTTTCCAAATTGAAATAGAAAGAAAATATCTAATGGTTTGCCTCACCTGTCTCCTGTTCATTCCTTAAGCTTCAAGCACGGGTGGGATAGGTTATTTCTTATCTTTCTTGCCCCCCGCCTCCCCCTCCCTTCCTCGAGGATGGGTAATAGGGGGGAGGGGGGTGTTTAGGTGGTGGAAGTGTGAGTTGTTTATGATATTAAGGTTAATGAGTTAGCAACTGACACAGCATATTTAAGTATTATCACAATTTTTATTTCAACATCAATTGTTCTTAAGTTCAGTTTGAGCTGTTTCTTTCTCAGTTCCATGTTTTTTCATTAAAGCATCACATGAAAGCACATCATCTGCTACCTGTCCACTTCCCCACAAGCCAACTTTTGTTCTCAATAATTGTATTTGCCAGAGCCATTTATTACTTTTGCTAGTTGCTGCCACAACTAAAGCTACAGTTACCTACTTATTGGACGATCACTTGACTTTTCTTCTAAGTAGTCTAACAGATCTCAATAGGAATTGCAAACAAATGTGCTTATCCTACATATCAATTAAGCTTGGCATGAGAAGAGAGGGAGAAGGCTCAAGTGGTAAGGCCACTTCTCTTCCAGACAATACCCACGGGTCCGTTTCACTCTCATCGCTGTCATTGTGTCGCCCATTCCCCTTTCAACACAGAATAGGTAAAAATGTATGTATTAAAGACAAAGAGCATGGCATCAGAAAAGATTAAGAACTATCTGGCTATACTTAACACAGAGTACTAATTGTCCTTTGGGGAGCAAAGTGGCCTGTTTAAAGAAAAAATATTTGGTTCGCAAAGACAGTAATTTTGTTCCTGGTGATATACCTAAAGAACGTGGAGCTGTAGAGGGAAAGAAAGTAGCCCAACACATCCATAGACAGCTCACTTCACCACCACATAAAGTATCCTTATCAACTCCATAGGCAGTGTCCACTGTCCAATTGTCCAGGCAAGACAATAAAAGTGAAATGAAACAATGACCCCAGTTCCCCACTGGAATATGCTTAGCTTGCCTAGTGTACACCAACTAGGCCACACATAAGTAGAGAAGACACAAGGGAGTTGCAGTGAATTGGCTTCAACCAAATTTGCTGGCTAAAGGGTCCACCGGCCAAAATAATCCAATACTGGATTTGGAAGTCTTACTTGTGTATTTCGTTCCCTTATTAAACAGTCGCTTTTTTTGTGGGTATCTGATGCTTACCTATGATCATGGTGCTTGCTGTGATGTTGATGCTCTTTTGCACCCAAATTGATATTCAACCTGTCACTGGATAGAGATGGATTGTGGCAGAAAAAGAATAAATGACGGCATTCAAATTGAGACAACCTAACTAACAGAGAGTAGTACACAACGGAGCCTACATGAAGTAGAAAAATGTAAACACCAAAATGCCTTTTATGGTATATTCTGCCTAAAAATAAAGAAATTCAATCATCATTGTAGTTTTGAGTATAAACCAATCAATTTTTTTAATATACAAAAGCACCTAATTTGGTAACCCAGGCATAATCCAATGGCGATTTCATATTTTATATGACAAAAAATTGATGGTACAAATTCTACAAAGCTGCAAAAAAGAAGAACACGATTGTAATAAATTTGCAGAAACCTACATTATTACTGACATACGCCATCCATGATATTATCAGCACCTAGATGACGGCTCAGGTTTCCTACCACTGTCACCTTCACTATTATTAGAAGTACCATCGCCGTTTTGTTGTTTGACTAGTTTCACACCAGCAAGATTATTTTCCTTGAAATCACAATTGGAACCAGTAGATTCTCTGCCAATTCGTCGTTCCTGCAGATTAAGGGATGCAACTATGCATGTAATGAGAAATCTGAACGGTCCAAAACTACCTTATTCTTTTAAGCAAGAACCAGTGTGCTATTCATTCAGATATAGTAGCTCTTGGACGAAGGAAAAGAGAGAGAATACAATACATACCTCGCAGAACAGCAAGTCATCTGCCTCGAGCATGTGGATTACATGCCCCATTTTGGGTCTCTTTTGAGCGTCAGGATCAACACATTTAAGAGCTACCAGGAGAATACGTTTAAGGGCTTTAGAAGTAGGCATTTGAGGCAATTTAGGATCCACCAGTGCCTCAGATTTCCGATTTCCAACCATGGTCTTTAACCAATCCACCAAATTAACCTGTCATTGTTTCCATTTTAGAGCTGCCCAAAGAACTCACTGAAAAAGAACTGGAAAGCTAGAAGATATGCTTAAGACCAACCTCTCCCTGTGGTCTGCTATAATCAACAGGAGATCTACCAGTAATTATCTCCATGATAAGTATTCCAAAGCTATAAACATCACTTTTTTCATTCAACATACCAGTGCAAGCATATTCTGGTGCCACATAACTACAAAAATAACAAGGTTTAGTAAATGCAAATGATACAATAAGTGAAATACTGAAGAACGGGATTGGATTGTTAGGGATCGAACCACGGTTTTAATATACAGAAAGGAAATATACAAACCCAAATGTTCCCATGACACGTGTTGTCACGTATGTCCTTTCAGAATTTAACAGCTTTGCTAATCCAAAATCAGACACCTTGGCATGCCATTGGCGATCAAGTAGTATATTACTTGATTTAATATCACGATGAACAACCTTGGGTTCAAGACCATCATGCAAATAGGCCAGGCTGCAATGATCAAGAAAAAGGTTCAACTAATCAGGCCACATTCATTTGCAAACCTCAGCCAAACAAAACACTGAACATTCAATGAATCACAAATCTGAAAATACATACCCTTTTGCAGTTCCCAATATAATGTTCATCCGGACATCCCAAGTCAAAGGACTGACTTCTCCTACATCTCCATGGAGCCACTGCTCCAAATTCCCATTGTCCACATACTCATATACGACCATCCTATTAAAAAAAATTGTAATGATTGCTTATTTATGCTGGATAAGTACTAAACAGCGCAATATTCAAGCAAAACTTTTTATCAATACCGATAAGCTCCCTCAGCGCAGTACCCAAGCAGCCTAACAAGATTCTTGTGCCTGACCCGACCAATGGCTTCCACCTCAACCTTAAACTCCCTCTCAGCTTGACCCCTGATAATTTACTAATTCGATGAGCTTAGGAATGATAAAAAAATTAGATTATGCACAGGTGATACAACATGAAACTCTAATTCCTTATTTTAAGCAAAAAAAATAAACCACATTCTGTTTTAGTCCTTGAAGCAAGGAAAAATGGTTCCAAAAGCCACTGTCTAATACATGAAACTGCCAAAGCTAGCATTTTTTCACACAGCCTACAATATTAGATTTATGAAAAACAGTTCATGGATCTTACTTCTTAAATAAGAATAAATTAGTATATTGTGATATGGTAAAATTAATATCCTTATAGTCATAGTAACATTATATGTAGTATTTTTTTACCATACTCGTTACAACGCCACAAATCAACAGTAAGCGAATTTAGTAAATCCATTACCTGTTATTCAACAGATTCTTAACGGCTACTCTGCTGTTATCAACCAGTGTACCATGATAAACAATCCCATAACCACCTTCGCCAATCACATTCGCATCAGACAACCCATCGGTGGCGGCCTCAAGTTCTCTCAAAGTGTACCACCTTCCCCACCCCAAATGTGACACCTCCGGCAATCCCCCACTCCCACCAAAGGACCCCGTTTCCCCCCCACTTGTTGCCTTACTCTCCCCACTTGATGCACCCTTGTCCGAAAATACCACCCTGTGCTCCACCCTCCCCATATCTATCTGAATCTCCGGCAACGCCTACAATCATTAAATAACAAAAAGTAAATCTCAGCAATATTAACATATACTAGTACCAAAAATGACATTTTTCGAACTCCATAAGGTTGAAATGTCTCCACCAAGATATCCCATACTAAAATTAGTCATATTTCCTCATAAAAACACAATCTTTTTCCTTCACATTCCGGACAAATTAGATTATAAAAAACAGAAATGAGCATAAATAAATCCAATTGCGAAGGTTCACTGGCTCTGACAAATATCTTGCCTGAGGGACAATCGGGCGCTGATCAGGGTGGGAGTCATGAAGGATCTCCTGGATTTCCTTAGAAACAACTGGGGTGAGCTCAGCTGCTCCAGATACTTTTCCGGCATGGTGAAGTTTCTTTGACCTGCTGCTGCTGCGGCGTCGATAAGCGGTGACACAAAGAGATAATAAGAACAGAATGAGGACAATCACAGCTCCTAGAACAATCCCAATTACAACCCATAACCGAAGCCCAAATATCGAAGTTGGCTTCGATAGCTGAGTGTTCAAAAAGGCCGCATCGTACACCGACATCCCTCCACTACTACTAACTATCACTGGGATTTGATTCCAGTGATTTATTGAACTGGGATGAAGCCCATTAACAATGAGCAAACAATGGGACTATTATTTAAGCTTCAAACGAATATGCAAAGCCAGTAAAAATCGAGATGGCTCATTGGCAGGATGGATAATGAATTGAAGTAAATATTGGATGTTTGAGTCGAGGGAAAAGGGGTGCTTGTTTTTCAGTGAACAATGTTGAAGCCGATGAGATGAGAGAGAGAGAGAGAGTGAGTGAGTGAGTGCTTGAGTCGAGGGTAAGAATCTTCTCTCCTCTCGCACACTCTGTCTCTTGTGCGCGTTCTCACTGTCTTAATGAGATTTGCTTTATATAATTCTTTTTTTTTTTAATTTGGCACAAGGCTTACTGAAAAAGTGGAGAAAAAACGATGAAAAAATCTAAACAAATTCTACAATTTATTTCAAAAGTCAATTGCTTGCTTTATATAATTCTAAATTACAGAGTTTTTTGGTATATTTTACGTCGGTATGTTTTGTTTTGTTTTTTTTTTAAACCTACACTGGTAGATGCGGAAGGAGAAGAGAAGTTATAAACTTCTAACCACTCGACTCTTTATTCGTTCTTATGAAAACTCGCATTGGATTTCAAGTGATGAAACGAGATAAAAAATGAGATTGGTGATAATAATATATATTTTAATATGTTTGTAATTTTGGAGTGGAAAATAATTTGAGAATTTTAATAACAAATTTTATCTTTTCTAGCCACGAGCTTTTAAGCAAAGTCAAACGAATTTTTACTTAATCGAGCTCGAATAATTAAATTTTTAATCCAAAATTTTTTATTCATATGTTCAGAAAAAGTTAAAAAAACACTAAATTGTATTCATAGTTGTATTTGATTAATCCGAGGGAGGATTAAACTTTTGCCAGAGAGGGAGGATTAAACTGGTCTACTCTCAACCCTCAAAATGAGCAAGGAGTTAATGTGATCCGTGTGGACTTCAAGTTGGGAGGAGCGGAGGACCGAGACAAATGTAGTAGAGATAAATCATGAATCACGGCCCGTTGGAATTGGATGGTTCACGGGCCCACGTTCAACGGTAGGGATTGGAAAAGAAAGGATGAGAAAAGACAATTGAACACGTGTCACTCTTCGATCAGATCTGACGTTGGTAAAGTGTACATGGTCAATGTGGGACCCACATATAGACTAAAGTGTGGACCAGGGAGTTTCACGGGAGGAAAGTATAACGGGCCGTTGATATTATTGGAAATTAGCATCTTTTGCAGTTGGAATCTAATCCTTGATTATATAGTACTAGGAGATATTTTGTAATTGACTATTTTAGTATGGAAAGTTTACTTTATTTAGGATGATAAATATATGGGAATCCTTCTAAATTATTAGTAGATTCTGAATGAAAATAAACTGTGTTAATAATAGTTAGTAGTGGATTTTGCATCATCTAACTATTAGGATTGAACAGAATAGTCTCTTTTTCTTTTTTCCCACTAATGAGAATTGGATTGATACATTAGTTAACGATGTAATCAACAGTAAGTTTAGCTCCTTTTTGCATGCCGTGTTTGTTTGTTCCCACTCATTTTCGAAAAGAAACAGTGTATAATTTTTTGAGCTGTAAGGAGAAGACTATTTAAGAAAAAAGATAATAAAACCATCTCTCTCTCAAACAAAAGATGTTGGAGGAAGCAAACTGTCCCAGCTATGCTATTGAGAATTTACCTAATCTCCACTCTTTCAATACTAATGCTAGAATAGAACCGATTCAAATATTTATCCAATTTTTTTTTTAGTTTTTAATTGTGTTTAATACAAAACTATGACATATCAGTAAATGATAGGATGTAATATGATGTAGTTTTACATGGACATAATTAAAAACCACAATAAATTGGACATACGATCTGGACCGAAATAAAAGAAAAGAGCCAAATTATTAACAACACCATGAGAAACTTTTATTAAAAGATTAAAGAAAAAACAAAAAACCTATTTGTTTACTAGCTTAGCAATTTGTCATGACCAAACAACATAAAGTTTGAACCAACTCAAAATGTTGTACTAATAATCTCCATACGTTCGATATTGGACAAATTCTAGGTAGCAAAGGAATACTTGACACACTTACTTTATTTGATGATCTGTTTTATGTTCTGGACTGTGTTGAACTTTTTAACTTTATTTGATGACATTCATTTATATTCTCTGTAGTTGCTTCATCTGCAGCATAACAAACCAATAAATTAGTAGTGCTACTTTCAGTTTTGGAAGTATTCCAAGTGCTGTACTACGTAGAATATAGACAGGCCATTTTTTTATTTTGTTTTAGAGTAAAGACTGGTCCTCATTGTATAGTTATCTGCAACTGTAACAAGAAACCGTATAATTAATAATTACTAGCTGGAGCCTGGATGGATCTGTATAGATCATGTATAGATGCATGCAAAAGCACCAGAAAAGTACACTTATTTAAGTGGTAGTATTAACTAATTGCCATATAAGTGCTGGTTTAGCAGTTCTCTCTCTTTAATGAATTGATGAATGAATGCGTGAATTAAATAACCGCAGCATATGCAGGTAAACTGCTAATAGAACTTTTTAATTAAAGAAAGAACGTAGATAAGCCCCATTCTCTATTGCTACTTCCATGCATGTCCTACACTAGTGGACCAGACAAGACTAGTGCAGGCTTAATTAATGGAATTCTTGAAGAAGTAGGAGTAGAAGAAATTAGAAGTTAATAATTGGAGAGATATGGCCTTCCAAAGAACTTCTTTTCTTTTCTTAGCTCTTTCCTATGCGAATAAATAAACAAGAAATATGATACAACAATGATAGTGGTAACTAGCGCTGCATTTGAAGTGTTGCCATATATTTGCTAACCAGTCACTAGTCAAGCAGTCTTTTAAGTCTTATAGTTGGACCCAGCGTTTGGTGGTTTATTGGCTGGTTATGGTATGAATACTATCGCTGATCAATGTACGTACTTGGCCATAATGTTTGTAACCTTTCATTGACCATATAATTGACATAAAAAAAGAGGAGGCAAAATTTTAGTTCGTGTTTACATATTTTAAATGTTTTTTGGACATAAAAGATGCCCTAGCCAATTCTCTACATACTACTAGCAAGCCTCATCAGTACACGACATAATGGCTTTGGATTTTTTTTTTTTATTACTGTTGGTTATCTTCTAACGATATTGATTATTATTTGATGGGCTGTTTCTTCTTTCTGAAGGAAGTCTCATCCATGATTCCACTGGCATTTGCTGGCTCGGTCCAATGACTGGCCAATTCAAAGTTATCCTTGTCATCCAGGACTATTTATTTCTATGTGAATATAATATCTTTTTTTGGCAAAAAACTGGTATCTTATTAAACTGTCTACAGTGGTCTGAGTCATGGATTGGAACAGCCTCCAATTGAGAAACCAATCGGAATTTTAAGGAATAGGGAAGGCTCTCCAAGAAGAGATGCTGATTAAGCGCAGGGGCCACGACTTATTATTTCTTAAGGTCCAGATTCAAATGAATTTTGCCTTGTTCTGACACTAGCCTTCAGCAATTTTATCTACACTAGCCCATAACATACACGGTCAGCATGCAATACGGTCTATTACCTTAAGATAAGACATGTCTGGACGGTAACAATAAAGAACTAAAACCTGAAAATTTCTCTTTGACAGAACAGTTATTATAACAATCATTTTCTCCTACACTATAACCCCTATAGTGTTTCTATTCCTCCCAAATTCGGATGTCTAACTTGGGGTATGGCTGTTTAAAACATGTAAATGTCAAACAGACGTGACTTAAGAGAGCAAAATTACAGACAATGATTCCTGTGATTGCATAAAGTCTACCTCAAAGCAATCAAAAACTCTACAGAAGTATAGACATTTATTTCAGTCAGCCTTCTTATCTGGTGCATCAAGAGCCGCCAGTCTTTCAACGAGGGGAGGATGAGAATAGTGATAGGCCGAGTACCAAGGATCTGTATTCATAGCAGACAAGTTCTCTTCCTGCAAAGCCATCTTTCCCTATCAGTAATTAATCAAGAAACCTCTAGCACAAAGTTCTGATACGGTCTGGAAAAAAATCTACTATGATTCCAAACATATTTAAATTGTGAAGAAGACCAGGATCTATTGCTGGTCAAATTGCCAATCAAAGAACATTGAAGATTACCAGAGTCATGATAAATACAGAAAAAACAACGTGAAGACTGCAATCTACGCCTTGAAGTGGGAATTATTAACCTAGAATTGGTAAAGAACAGGAAATCAAGTCGAGATGCAACTTTCACACTGTAAAGTGGAACCCATCCTCACGATTCTCGTTCACAATAGATATTTGCATGAATAAACACAGAAAAAAGTGCCATTATATCATATTATGCCAGGGAAATTTGTACAATTACATGTCAAAAGGTGAGATACAACATAACCCAAATCCTCTTCATTGTTCAATATGAAAAAAGGAAAAATTATAGAGACGTTTGAAGGCGAATACCTGTAATTTAACAAGTGCAGCTCGAAGGTCTGAAGAATAATCAAGCTTCTTAGCAAAAGCATCAGCCTTTCAAATGACAAAGTACTAAGTTAGATAGATCCCAAGGCCAAGTATAATGAAATAGAAATACACATGGTAATGGCCAAAATTCAATTTGCATGGAAAAGTTACCTGGAACTCAAAAGATCGGCTGACAAGATTAAGACCAAAGCTAACAAGGTGCTGGAGAGGTATCACAGTGTGCTACAACCAACAAGACCAAGTAAGCATTTTTCAGTTTTCTTATTCAAGGGAAGAGTTAATCCTAAAGTTATCAGTATTAATCTGACAAAACCCAATGTCTGAATCTAAATCCTATAAATGCGTTGTTATCAGGACTAATAACAAATTTGTGAGTTAACCAAGATATTCATCAAAATAACTTGGAGAACCATGCCAAAACCAAGTGATCTACAGAACACTAGCAAGATAGCTCTTGCAAGTGGGTAGCACCTGAGAATTGAGTTCAAGCACAAATCACCCACCAAGCAACCATTTCAAGTCATATTGTTACCTGAAATATAATAAGCCCTATTAGAACTGGTTGTGTGTCAAACCCAAAACTCTGAAACAAATCTTTTGAGTTCCTCACTAGGGTGTACCCTCCAAATTGCAAGAATGTTAAGATCTGCAATGCATAAAAAGTTTCAAAAAAAAATTAGGACTCAAATGAGAAATTGCTTGAATAGAACAGTTACAAACATACAACAACACTGGTGCAACTAATAGTAAGAAAATCTGACTTCTCATGACATGGACATATGGAAAACACAAACATCGATTTTTTAGAATGAGAAAGTACAAGTATACAAGACTAATGCAAAGATGTGTAATAAGCTCAAGTATTTACTGCAGTCTACACTAAATGCCAAGCACGAGACCACAAGCCTTCCTCCCCTCTAATCGCCCCCCCTTCCCTTCCCCGGTGGGCCAAAAAACAAAAAAAGGGGGGAAAAACCCCACAAATTTTACTATGCAAATGAAATTTGTGAACTAATCCTCATGAAAATTAGATTTTGGCCCAGTAGTTGTTGAAAAGAATAAATTCAAGCAGCAGTTGCCCCCAAAATCCTGGCTCCACCACTAATCTCGTCACGTCACGTGATTGTTCTGATAGCAACTCCAATATTAAAACACTGCAAATGGGCATGCCTGTCAAGAATTCAGACAGAAATAGCTTCCCATTCCTAAAGTTAGCATGTGCCTAAAAAACTAGGAAAAGAAAGATAGAAGGATAGAGCAAAGATATCACTCAAAAAAGGAGAAGAGAAAAGGGGAGAAAAGAAGGGGGGGGGGGGAGAACCAACAAATAAGGGCAAGCTTTTCTGCCAACTCAGCCTAACAGAACCACGATCCCCTACTCATACTCCCATTAAACAAAAAGCATAATAGTACATCATACAGTGTAACAAGCTAGTTGCAGAAATTAGAGTGCAGCCTCCAGTAATCAAACCGTTCAACACATATTCAAAACAAACTTGTACCATTCAGTCAGAAAAGCTACAGAAATTTTAGCTCTCAAAATGTATTCATCAATCACAGAGATAGGCAAACATCATCACCTCTTCATGGATCTCAAACTCCAAAGAAATTTAATTATACAAGTAACATAAGAGAAAATCAATGATCTAGAACACAATCTAAAAAGTATCTAGATAAACAAGAATATTAGCTTGAAATTAAATGCCATACCTGAACAGCAATGAAAGAGTACATTGTATGGTTTAGTTTCCAATGCCCCAGTTCATGTGCAATAACGGCAACTACTTCCTCGTCTTTCTTGCACTACATCACACAATTAGTAAGCAAAAAGAACTCATACAGTCCTTGGAAAAAAGAATCATGAGAGAGAGAGGGAGAGAAGACTATAAGGAACAGATGCATTTCCAATAAAAGAATCAAACAGTGACTTACAACGCAAAAACCAAACCAGAACCACCCCACCCCCCCCCCCCCCAAAAAAAAAAAAAAAAACCCAAAAAAAATAAAAAAGAAAGAGAAGTTTGGTCACAAGGTTTTGAATGGATACATAAATTATGCACTTTCTACTGTGAGAGGCAAAATTCAGGATACAGCTATACTGACAAAACAAACATATTAACTCAGACAAGGCAGAGTTGGGTAACAGAAATTACAGTCTATTTGTCAAATTTCCAGCAACTGCTAAAATCACGAGCAGTCTTACTACTGAGTATGATTAAGAGAACAATAACCACCACTCCCAAAAATGATCAAAACAGCAATTACACCTACATAAATATCTTCTTCATGACGTCACATATTAACTCAGACAAGGCAGAGTTGGGTAACAGAAATTACAGTCTATTTGTCAAATTTTCAGCAACTGCTAAAATCACGAGCAGTCTTACTACCGAGTATGATTAAGAGAACAATAACCACCACTCCCAAAAATGATCAAAACAGCAATTACACCTACATAAATATCTTCTTCATGACGTCACATACATAAAAAATAATGATAGATGGAGGAAATAGCAGCAAGTTGCAGCTACCATTCATCAAAAATACTATTAAATTTGTTATGACCAAATTAACTTAGACAATAGTTTTTTCCCCCAGCCAGACATTACATTCCATTCACCCACGAAGACACAAATAGAAAATCTTGCTTTACAATGTCAGCTTACAACCGTTCTTTAGTTATATTTAAATCATTGAACATAAAAAGTCGTTCTCATGACACTCAATATAGGTTGCATTTGGATACTGAAAGAATTTAAAAGTTCTGCAGTGATCTCTTTCTGCTTCATCGCATCAGAATAGGATGTTTTTCTCAACATACTAAATGAAGAAAACTAGACATAAAACTTCCCAATTTCAAATCAGGGTATAAGAGGACGAAAACCACTATTTTGACAAAATGAAGCCTCCATACCTGTTGAAGTAGTGTGTCATAAAGAACAATACGTTTATTGTTGAAGAATCCATACATGTATGCCTGCAGAAAATGCCGGAATGTCAGCGTGTATAAGGTACAGCCTCAAGGGACAAAGAAAATAAGATAATTTTAATAGAGAAAAATTTATGCAGGAGTCCAACAAGAGAGTAGGCCCTTGACCAGTAAATTTATTTTCTGCACATCTCAAATTAGCCAAATTACTCATTGCAATATTTTCCAAGCAATCACATTCTGCTTCTTGCCATTGGCGTGAAATGTGTACTATAGCATATTAAACATAATGAACTCTCCTAATCTACTCCAACCACGGCCTTTGCCAAGAAGTGGCTATTTCTGCGCACGTATGTATATCCTTATTAATTTATGTATTGGCAATGACATCTTTGCCAAGAAGTGGCCATTTCTGTGCATTTATGTATATCTTTATTAATTTATGCACCGGCAATGATATCTTTGATTCAGACAAAAGCAGACGTCAAATACAACAAAGAAAAATAGAGCATCACCAAATACAACCAGAGAGATGACCCCCAATTTGCTCATTACATTTTCGGTGTGTTTCAAACGGTTTTTAACCATATAATATCACGTTAAATAAACAGAAATGACTAAATCTTACTCTGCAAGACCTTAGCATATACCCTGAAACCCCTCCATAAACCACACCCATACACTGGAGGCAAATGCAAGAAACTATAAATAAATGAGTGAAAATTCTCACATTGCTATGGCTCGACCTTGTGGATCCATCAACGACAAACAGCTTCTTCAAAGGAAACTTGAGGGAGGAAGCAAGATTTTCAATTTTTGCTCTGAGCTCTCCATCCGGAAGCTATTTGTTCAAAACAAATCCATAACAAAATCATTCCCCGAGACATTGCACGACAAATATCAAGTGAAAATAATTTTTATAATACGTTTTGGTAAGTGAAAAGATCACCAATTACTTTTTAATGATAGATAAAAAAATTTCCATCACTCACTGGTGTGAACTTGTTGAAAAGTGGGGCTATTAAAATTGGATACAGAGTCATCATCACAAGAGAAAGAACAAACATAAATCCCCACAAATATATCGCCAAGTAAGGACCTCCTTTCTGCCACAAAAGAGTTAATATCGTTACTTTACTAGCAGTGGACATTGTTATTTTTGGCACTCGAATAACAGAGCCCCATGTATTCTAAAGTACAGCAACCAAATTATGCACATACAGGGAGACAATTATACCTGTACTATTACAATGATGGCAGCAACAATAGGTGGACCGATCACTGCAGCTAGAGCAATTCCTTTTATCATGTCTCTAAAAAACAGCCAAATTGTTTGCTACACCAGAGAAATAATATGCACTTCAAGGAGGTTTAATAACCACCAAAGAATAAAAAGTGGGAAAATATAAAGTGGTGATAATAGAAACCAATACAAAAAGTAAAATTACAAGATGACAACAGGTCTGAGTATGTACCTTGTTAAAACCATGGCGTGCCTCGATCACAAATGTTGAGTACAAGGAAAATGGCAAATCTGTAATCTGCTATATAAAAGGATAAAAGTGGTTGGTACGGGAATTCAAGAACAGTTGATAAAGCTGATTATATCAGCTAGAGCTGGAAATACTTTATAGGGATTATACTACTTAAACTCTCTTCAGTTTGGGCTTCAAAATTTGGCATTTTCTCAGACATCTAGAAAGCACATGTGCAGAGGGATAGACAAGAAGCTCTTGTCTAACTGTCAATATATTTTTCTTGAGGATTTCTCATCCTCATAATTGATCTATTCTCCTCACCAAGATACTGAACTCTATGGATGCACGGATCAAAAAACGGAATTCTAATTTCTATCCTATTTCAAGCAGCGGTAGCTCCATAACACGGTTACAGAGGAAGTAGTTCAGCACCTTGGTACCCAAAGTTTAACATAGGCAAAAAAATATAATCACCTGAGACCAAAACATAACACCAGCTAAAAATGCAAGCGTGTGTAAAATTTCATTCTCTGCATTGAGGCCAGCAAGCACCAAAAAATCTCCTGATTTCTGCATCCAGCCAAAGGAACGTCAACAAAAATATTTGAGCAGCTGAAAACATCCCTCAAGAATACCTAGTACTCACCTTCCAAAACCATGGCAAAATCCCAAAGAACAAAATTGCAGAGTCCATCAAAATTGTAATGAACTCGTGAACAAAATGGAAGTTGCTGAGGGAAAGTATAGAAAGTCAGAACCAAAAATCACTAAGCAAGCACATAAAGTCCAGGAATTTGGAGAAAAACCATGTATACAAAAAAAAAAAAATGAAAAGATCAATACCTTTTGTCAAGACTATACGCTCGGGACTTCTCAAATTTCTCTTGGGTAATTACGCCCTCTAAAGGTTTTGGTAGCGTAGGCAACTTAAGGGCAGCATGTTGCCGCAAATCAAGATAGCTCTCAAAAAAGTACATCACTATCATAAAACCTGAGCATTTTAAAACTAAATTAGAAAGTAATTAAAAGGGATAATAGGTGTTGCAATTCATACAAAGTATTAGAACAGAAACATAGATTCAAAAAGGGAAGGAATTCAATGAACAAAATAATCCAGTCAATCAGTCACGCATGTGATGCACAAACAAGAAGAATTTCAAGGACAAAAAACCAACTAGTTTCAAACCAGTCAGATCAGCGCATCATATGTTATAGAAAAAAAAATTCACTTAACATAAAAAATGAACAAGGTACACAATTCAGAATATTCTACAATAAACAACACAGCTTCCATTCCTAATTTGTGGAACCATAAAGTCCATTTCTTCCACATCCCACTTGTTTGGAAAGTTGGACTCTTTCGCACTCCTACCCCTTGGATTACCATTTGTACAAAATTATTCACAGACTAGTTCTAGATATGGCATCAAAGTCCTCAAATCATTATTCTGTAGCATTCTCGTAACAGGTTCAAGTTCCATTCTTTATGCAAGGAATCAAAGATGTCCTTTTTGTGTGTGTTTGTGTATGTGTGTGTGTGTCCCTAAACCAGATAAATGGAAACCTAGAATGGGGACTCTTAAATATATCTTTTCTTCAAATTAGATTGCTTCCGCTCAATGCACAGTTTTCCTACTATTTCGGCTGGCTAAGTGCATCTGTATTTTACTTGTTCATCTCAATTTACAATTATTTACTTAACGCATTTTGACCTAAATTCCTCAGCCACTATTCTATGGTTGCAATCTTGATAGCTAGTTCATCATCTAAATTTGGTTTTATGTAAACAATAAATTGCAATCCATCCTCAAATAAGCAGAAGCAAAACAAGGCAGCTAACCCAATAAAGTATACCAAAACAAAGCTTCATTGTCTAGATTGTAAAATTGGAGGGACAAAATGGGTTGAAGTAAATACAAAAATCCGTTAGAGCCCAGAAACGCAAAACCCTAAATCTATCATCAAATACGACTCTATCAAAGATTCAAGAAATTCTATCAAAACGGAAAACCCACTGACAAAAATCCAAACTTTGTAGCAAAAACCAACTAATTAACTCTATAAATGGCAAGAAACGAATAAAAATAAGTTCTTGACCAGATAAAAGAGAAAACGTCAATTTTTTTTTTTTTAAAGAACGATTATATGAATAAACGTGTTTCCAGATACTGAGGGCATACAAAAGACATGTGCAAACAGTTAAGAGAGAGAGAAAGTCAAAGATTCACGGAAAAAGAAAGCTCACAAACGACGGCTTCCATGAATGGGAACGCCATGGCTGGAGGCAATAAGGGGTTCAAGATTAGTAGGCTTTTTTAGGAGTGAAGAAGAAAAAGAAAGAAGAAGGTGAGGTTTTGTAGGGTGGTGAATTTTGTTATTGAGAATTTTTTTTTTCTTTCTTTTTTTTTTTTTTTTAATTCTCTAACAGGAATGGCGACAGTCCTACAGGCGTATTGACCGGGAGATGATTCTTCCCCAGCGTCAACAAATCTTTTAACCATTGCAAGTCATTTTGTACAAATTAAAAATTCACCGCACTATTTTGCGAGCATGTCGTTAAAAATAATGTATACTATATAAAATATTGATCGTACATTTAAATTTTTAAGATTAAGATAAATTTCACTCTTGATCGTTCTAAATAGTAGTTGCCATAAGCGTTTCTACTCTTCCTTCCAGTTTCTACCCCTAATCTCCTCTTGAGGGGACCTAATTTGATTTTCAGGAGAAGAAAAACCAGAGAGGAGGGGATACAATTAAATTTTCGATGAGATGGAACTAGAGGAAGTAAGAATTGAACAGGTAGAATGGGAACGAGGACTTAAAACTAGAGGAAAGACGAGTATTAAATGATTTTTTTTTTTTTTTTTGTGCCAAATTGGACTAAAAGACTTGGGGGTGTTTGGTTTAGGGAAATCATGGAGCAGCATAGGTATTAGTGTTAAAGATATCTATTATTGATGTTTAAAGAATAATTATTACTATTTGCAATTGGAATGAAAGTGATTAATTATATTTATTATAATTCTCCTAAATAACAACTCAATTAGACTTATTAACCTTTTTAGATACGAATGATACCCATTCTATTAGTAAATCAAAACTGTTGAATGAATAAGCAAAACTCATAACCACCCCAACTTGGTTGGATTGGCCACGACAAGCTTTTAAAAGCTAAGTGAGGTAGAAGTTTAAGGGTTCAAACCCTATCTCTCATAAAAAATTCAAACGGGTGCATAATGCACCCGTTTTGTTCAATGGTGGTTCAGTCCCCATCGATTCTCCCGGGGCTCAGTTGGACTCCTCCCCTATAATGATTGAAAATTTTAAACCAACCATCTCTTTAGTTGTTACGTAGGCGTTTATGGTAGAAAAAAGTATACTAGTGATTGTTGCAAAATAGTCAGTTATGTTGTTCAATAATACTAATATTCAGGTGCATTTGGTTGCGTCTGGATGAATATTTTTGAGGTATTTTTAAAAAAATATTACTGTAGTTGTTTTAAAGATTCTTTCTGGTGGATGGGTATGTGAGGTAAAAAATATAGTTGAAAAACGTGCACGAAGTTTATAAAAGGTAAAAACACAAAATGCCCCTGTAATGTTACATTAGTAGCAAATTGTCCCCTGTATTTAAGAACTATACAAATGACCCACTTTAATAGACGAAAAAACATTTGAGCCCTTCTATTCATAGTATTTGTACAAATTATTCTTTTTCATGCTAAAACATAAAATTTTTATACCATTGAGAAGTGAGTAGAACAAAATGATAAAAGAGAGAGAAGTTTTAAACACGTGAACTACAAAAAAAAAAAAAATTACTATATCAAGTTAGTCTTATGTTATTTTGGTTATAAACACAAGTTTATAATTGTTATACCTTTTTTGTTATTTTTATTTATAAAAATAATATTATTAGCATTTCTTGATACTCTATTTTAAATATATTTGACAAAAAATTACAAATTTATCTTCACTTTGTAGCTACTCGTTGTTCATCATGGCAAAAATAAATTATTCATGTATTTTTTTATACTTTTTTTACATATTGAATACAAATAATAGGAATAGTTTGTAACGAAAATTTTTGCTTTTCTGGAGTCATGATTTTAGTTTTTTATATAAGAGTGTAACATTAATATTGGCTTAGAGTAGTGACCTTATTTTGTTTTCATACGATGAATTAAAAAATTGCAATATTAAAAATTTATGAGGGCAAATTTATCCTTATAAAGAATAAATAGATATGAGGGGGCAATTTGTTATTAAAGTAGGGGGTAATTTGTGTATTTTTCCTAAGCACGTGGAGTAATTTACTCATTACTCAATATTACAGGGGGTATTTTGGAATTAAGCATTTATAAAAATCAATATCAAACAAACAAAGCTTTGTTTCCTTAGACAATATAGAATTAGTGATACATCATCAATTATTCAATGTTTTGTTGCACTTTAAAAGTGCAATTAGACATTTCTGATGCAAGATCTAACAATACTTATTCCATGAACAATTAGCCATTTCTCATGCAGGATTTGATGTTAGATATTCTAAGATGACATATATAGATATGATAACAAAACCTTAAATTAATGTGTATCTACCACCACTACCATTACCAATTTGCCTCACCGTCTACATCGGGGACCATCATCGCCGTACATAAAAGTCATTGTTAAATGAAAACAGTATTTTGAGTATAGGGTACACTAATATCACTAAAACAGAAAATCCATTCCTCAATAACCATGTAACTTGGTTCAGTAAAAAAGTAATTCAATCACAGCCAATAGACAATAAAAGGGTGTTTATTTAATGAAATCAAGCAGGGGAATAGATATAAATAGTAACGACGTTTATTGTTGATATTTGAAAAAATAACTATCACTATCATTCAATCGGAATAAAAGTGATTAATCGGGGTATCCGTGATTTCCCTTAAAATACTACTTTATCAAACTCATTAACACTTTTGGAAGGAAATAGTACCTATTACATTATTAAACCAAATACGTTAGAGGAAATCATCAAAACCCGTATTCATAATATAATTAATGATATCTATAGTGATATTGATTGATGAATGAGTACCAAACGTCTCTTAACATTATTTCCTTAGATGTCCGCCAAACCTAGTTACTAACTATATGCTAACAAATCTTTAAAAAAAAAAAAAAAACTATGGGGGCGTTTGGTTCACACTCGGGAATCGGAATCGGAATTATTATTAATGGATTTGGAATGAAACCTGCAGTTTCATATATGTGTTTGGTTCAATACCTATAACGGGTATTATTACTATAATTACTGTTTGGTTTAATACTTGGAATGTGTATTATTACTATATGTATATGTATATGCGTGTGTATATATATAAATATATATACATATATGTATACGTACGTATGCATATGAACGTGTACATATCTACACATGTATATGTATATGTGCGTGTATATATATATATAAATATATAAATAAATATGTAGACACCAAATTTTGACACACATTTTATAAAATATGCGTATTACTTTATTTAGGGGTTATTATGATTTTTAGGGGCTAATTATAATTTTTGTGTATATTACGTCTAATTTGTCGTGCCAAGGGCAAAATGGTAATTTCACCATATAAATATTAGTTTATTTTATTTTATTTCTTAAATACATTGATTTTACTATTTTTATCATTATTTATAATTTTAATGATTTTTAGGAGTCATTTGTTATTTATTTAAAAATATGCTATTTTTAATTCAACGGCACGTTTTTCAATGCACTTTCTTATTTAAAATTTTTTCTTTATGAGAATTATGTGTGTGTGCATTTTATAAATTTTATGTAAGGAAAATTTTCATAATTAATTAATTAATTAATTAATTTTAAAGACCATTGGTTGTTTATTTTAAATTGTATTTTTTCTAACCTAGAATTAACTTTTTTACACTGAATTTTTCTTTTTCCTTCTTATAATATTGTATTTTAGTTTTAAAAGTGTTCAAGTAGTTTTTATTTTATATTAGGTTATTTCATTTTATGTTATTTTTACTTTTTCATTTATCTTTGTTTTCTTCATTTTCTTCATTTTCTTCTTTTTCAAAAAAAAAAAAAAAAAAAAAAAGGGCAGACAGAATGCTTCTGCAAACTCCATACCCCAAACCATGCCTCCTCATCATCACTTTCCAACCCCCCTGCAATTCAGCAGATTTTGAGGGATTTGGAAGGAATTTTTGTTCATTTTTTTCCTCACAATTCCCTCCTCTCTCTTCCCTCTCTGCAAAACACACAACACACTCCCCCTCTCCTTCTTCCCTGGAGCTCACAGAAACACACACTGAGTCACATACAATTCACACACTAAATCACACAAGCACACAGACAAGCAACCATACACACACAGGCACACAGAAGCACTGCTTCATCCGGACTTCACAGAACCCAAAACACACACACCTGCATTTCTTTCCCCTCCCTCTCCCTGCAATCACCAGAACACAAAAACACAGAACACTCACCTGCATTCACACACTCGCACACAGAACACACCTGCACTTCACTTCACTTCCCCTGCATTTTCTACTTCCACCTTCCCTCACCAGAACACAAAACACAGACACACACAAGCATTCACTCACAACTCACACAGACATCACAAACGCACACCCTCACTCCTCTCTCGGCCTCCCCTGCATTCAAACACAGACACAACCCACACTCACAATTCACTCACCATCACCAACACTCTTGAACTCACAGAACCAGCTCACACACACACACACACATTACATACACAAACGCACACACTCACCTGCATTCACAATTGCACGCACAGAAACACACACACAGCCAATCACACGCATTGCACACACTCTCACAACCTGCAAGCACACACCTCATACCAGTTCACATTCACACAGCCACACACACGGAACACACGCACAACACATACTCACCTGCATTCACAAAAACACACGCACAACACACACCTGCAAGTTTCGAAAAAAAAAAAAAAATTCAATTAACAAACAATCAAGCAACAAACAACAACAGCAGCAACAACAATAGCATCACTACCAGGTAAATCTCCTACTTTTACTTTCAAATTTCAGTATTTCGTTGTTTTTGTTTTTTCTGTTTTTTTTTGTTTTGTATAAAAAAAAAAAAAAAAAAGAGAAAACTGAAAAACGTCCGGCCGAGAGAGAGAGAGAGAGAGAGAGAGAGACCTGTGAGAGAGAGAAACGACGGCGAGGAAAGAAAAAAAAAAAAAAAGAGAAAAGAAAAAGGGGGAGAGCAGATCGGGGGGAGGGGAAAAGAAAAGGGAAGAAAAGAAGAAAAAGAAAAGGGAAGAAAAGAAGAAGAAGAAAAGGGAAGAAGAGAAGAAAGGAAGAAGAGAAGAAAGGAGGAAGAAGAAGAGAAGATCAGAAGGGAATCGGGGGGGGGGGAAGCAGAAGGAAATCGGGGAAGAAGAAGAGAGAAAAAGAAAAGAGGGAAAAGAAAGAAAAGGAAAGAAGAAAAGAGAGAGAAGAAAAAAGAGAGAGAAAAAGGAAAGAAAAAAATAAAAAAGGAAATCTGAAAAAAAAAAAAAAAAAAACCGAAATCAGCCGAAAAAAAAAAAAAAAATGTTTTGGTGAAACTACGTCGTTTTGACGTAGTTTCACTCAAAACTACGTCGTTTTGATTAGTTTAGTTTTTTAATTTATTTTTAATTAATAATAGTTATTTATTTTATAGTCCTTGTACTTTCATTAATGCTACTGTGGCCCCGATAATTTTTGATTTGTGCATTTAAATTTCTGTTTATTGTAGATTGGCCCCCATAATTTAATTTTCTTTGCAATTAGGTCCCGATTAATTGCATTTAGGTCCCTCAACTTTTAGATAATTATAATTTTGCCCCCTACGTTTTTTAATTTTTCATTTTGACCCCTATATTTGTCGGTAATTACATTTTGACCCCTATAATTTTTCTGGAATTGCAATTTTACCCTCTGATATTTATGGAAATTGCAATTTTACCTCCCAAGCTTGCTGTTATTGTATTTTAGGCTTTAAATGTTGCTGGAATTCTGTTTTAGTCCTTGAATGTAGCTGGAATTTGCAATTTGATCCCTCACATTGCTGGAATTTTTGCATTTTTGTCCTCAACTTTGCTGGAATTTTATTTTTTGGCCCTTGTTGTTGCTGGAATTTATATTTTGGTCCTTTATGTTGCTGGAATTTGTTTTAAGACCTCCATTAATTGTTAGAATTATATTTTAGCCTTTTATTTGTTGCTGGAATTTGTATTTTAATGCTTGTAGTTGCTGGAATTTTTATTTTTGGCCCTTTTATATAGCTGAAAATTATAATTTGACCCTAGACATTGCTGTAAATTAGGTATTATTTAATGACTTTGCTGAAATTATATTTTTAGCTTTAAGTATTGCTGGAAATTTTTATTTTTGGGTATTATACTTGCTGAAGATTACATTTTAGCTTTTAAATTTGTTGTAAACTATGTCATTACCTTAATTAGGGTTTAAAATTATAATTTTACCTTTTTGTTCCTCATAAATTACATTTTTCACTTTAGAATATTGCTTAAATTTTCACTTTTAATCCAAATCTTATAATATTTTATTTTTGTAAAAAAAAAAAAAAAGTATTAATTAAAATTAGTTAAGTCCTCAAAGCTTTAAATTATTTCTTTTTACATTTTCTTTATTTATTTTTATCAAACTTATAATTAATGTTCTAGAATGGGGTCTTGTTAGTCTAATTAATGTTCAAATTAGTCTCTCTATTTCCCTTTTAGTTATTTTAATAATTCTTATTTGAGGTGTTAAAATTTCAATGTATGTATTATTGTATTTTATCCTCTATTATTATTAGTATTATTATTAGTTTTATTTTATTTTATCTTTGTTGTTTTGCTTTATTTATTTATTTATTTACTAATTTATTTTTACTTAAACAATTTTCATTTTTCTCCTAAATGATTAATTATTGTTATCATTATTTTTCTTTCTCTTATTTTGTTTATTATTGCTATAATTGTTTGAATTATCATAGTATGTTCATAGTGATCGGTAGAAAATTATTCAATTAGTGATTGATTTATTAAATAGTGATAATTTTGACATGTTTGTTCATTTTAGTAGCCATTTATACCGGGTTTACGAATGAGAGGTACCTCGATTACCCTTCCAATATTTCTTTTTATGTGCTCCTACGTGCTCCTATGTGTTTTCTACGTGTTTTTTATGCTTATAATTTTTATCCATGTGAGAGTTTTTATTTATTTATGTCATATTATTCATTCGAATTTAATTTTGATTATTCAAAGAAATGTAATAGATAGGTAATATTCTATTTAGTAAAAAAATTTTTTGTACTTAGATAGTTAATGTAATAGATAGTTTATGTGTTATCTATTTAAAAAAAAAAATCAAAGCCTATGTATTTAGATAGAAAGTGTAATAGATAGGCTAGATAGGTTACCTTTTATATTTAGATTGTAATTAGGCTTCTTCGGTGTAATAGTTAGGGCTTTTGTGTGCTATGTGTGTTATGTGCTTGTGTGTTTTATTCGCTTTTCCTAGGAACTTGCATCTAGAATACCATGCTTATGTGCTATGTGCTCCTACTTGCTATTACTTGCTTTTATGTGATTTATTGCTTTAATACATGCTTTATTTATTTACTTGCTTTAATTATATATGTGTATCGTCGCCACACTAGTCCAACGCTAGTTGTGGTTAATCCCGGTTTCTTCGCTAGTCCAACGCTAGCGGAGAATTTTTAGAAAATAGGCTAGTCCAATGCTAGGCCTTTAGATCATTTTAGTATTAGGATCATTTCTCGCGTGTTCATGATATTTCACACACATTTTTATCTTTTAGGCCTTTTTCATTTTTGTATAATTTTTATATACTTTATCATTTATTATCTATTTTTAACATCTACCTAGTGCATAACATTTAGATTCCACTACACATAGAATTTTAGGTCATTTGTGTGATTTGACTAGAAATAGTCAATCTACTCACGTGGGAAGCGATGGCGTACATGTCGTTCCCCCCTCCGTGAGTAGAAACAGTTAGTCACGAGTTTATTAGTCCCCCGTACCCGTTATGTTGCATTCCTACTCTCTTTGATCATTTACTTATCTATACTACTATTTTCCTTTCCTTTTGCATTTCATTTTGCATCTACACTCGTGACTCCATCGGGGTCTAGACTCGAGTTTCGCAATTAATGCGATAATCCCGACCAAACCTCAATGGAATATTTCGTCCCTTATCGATATCCATTTTTTAGGATTAGATTTGCATTCATATAGTTGCATCCAAATGTGATAAAATCTTAGGGTTATATTAGGAAAATTTAGACTAAACCTCGCAACTAGTTTCGGCTAGGTTGAAAGGGTGCCTTAGGCACGAGCCTTTGCCTTCCCTTTCTTCAACTGTGACTCCCGAACCTTTTTCTCTTGTTTTCAAAAGACCTGGAGTCGTCTAAAAGGGTTTTTCTTGTTTTTCTTATATTTTTCCAAAAAATCATTTCTTTAAATAAATAATTTCCAAATTTTTTCCTTCCACAAAATATTTTCGGGTGACTTGGTACACCAAAACTCAATACCAAGTGGCGACTCCTTTTTCACTAAAAACCCTTTTTTAGACTCTATTTTCGGGCCCAAAAATCGTCGCATTTCAAAAGTCCCATTTTAGGCCCTTTTTCTTTTATTTTTTAAAGTAAAGCATTTGTTTTGTCACATTTTTATCGAATCATCTTTTACAAAGCATTTTCAAAAAAATTAGTTTTTTACAAAAATTTACACGCTTTTTTTTAATAACCACAACACTACATTTAATACTTCCTTTTCCCTTTTCCCGACATCTTCTTTACACTTTCTATTTATTTTCGAAAAATGGGGCGCGACAAAATACACACACACATGTATGTATATGTATGCATGTATATGTATATGTAAAGATATACATAGGTATATGTATATGTATATGTATACGTATATGTGTGTGTGTATATAAGTAAATAAATAAATAAATACATAAAAAAATATATAATTATATATAAATAAAAATATATAAACAAGTAAATAAATAAATAAATAAATGCATGTACACATACATAAATAAATATATAAATATATAAATATATAAAAATATAAATAAATATACACACGCGCGCGCGCACATATATATATGTATATGTATGCATGTATATGTACATGTACAGATATATACTAGGCATATGTATATGTATATGTGTATGCGCGTGTATATATAAGTAAATAAATAAATAAATGCATAAATAATATATGTAATTATATATAAATAAATAAAAATATATAAATAAGTAAATAAATAAATATAAATATATTTATAAATAAATATATATATGTATGTATGTATATTTACGTGTAGATATCTACGTAGGTATATGTATATGTGTATGTATATATAAATATATATAAATAAATAAATATCTAAGTAAATAAATAAATATACAAATATATATATGTATGTATTTATGTATGTATGTATATGTATGTGTACATATATACATAGGTATATGTATATGTATATGTTTGTGTATATATAGAAATAAATACATATACGTATGTATGTATGTGTACATATATATGTAGGTATATGTATATGTATATGTGTGCATACGTGCGCACGCGCGTGTATATGTATATGTGTGTGTGCGCGTGCGCGTATATGTATATGTATATGTATGCATATGTATATGTATTTATGTGTGTGTGACTTTGGAAATCAAATTTAGGTTTTGACAGAACCCTCCAAAATGGTTGGGTTTTGGCAAAATCCAAAATTTTAAAATTCATTCCCAAATTTCAAATCTCAAATCCTATCCCCTAAGCTAAACTCTAGTTATGTGCTTCAATCCCATTATCAATTCTAAATCTCTCCTGGCAAACGCCCCTTATATGCTAACGCGTACACGCAAAAAAATAAAAAGAAATTTCCAATAAGGGCCTTTTCCAAAATTTTATTAAAGCTTGAAAAAATCTTCAAGAAGTTAGTCCTTCAACCGCGTGGGTCCATTGCCTACCTGGTACTGCACTTCCAGCCATACAAATGATCCAAGGTTTTCAAGATATAAGGTTGTCTGCATTTTCATCTTTCTGTTCTTCCTAAGAATTGATTAATCTCTTCAATTAACCCTTGAACTATGATGGATTTCATCACTCCTTTTATCCTTCTCCTCTCCTACTTCTTCGCCTTCTTCTTCACCACCCTTGTCTCCTCCTCCTCCATGTTCTCTCCAATTGATCACTATCTCATTAATTGTGGCTCCCACGACCCTGCTGTTGTTGACCTTGACCACCGCCGCTTCACCGGTGATTCATCCAGCTCAGCCGAGTCTTATTTCTTGACCGCAACTCGGACGATTCCACTCGTCAACCCTAACCCGGATCCTGATTCTTCCCCTCTCTACCGCACCGCCAGAGCTTTTGACAGGCCCTCCAAGTACAGCTTCACAATTCAAGACCGTGGGACCACCCATCACTTGGTACGCCTCCATTTCCATCGCTTTAATTCCACTTCTTTCGATTTTTCCGCTGCTCAGTTTCACGTTCTAGCAAATGGGCTCTTGTTATTGCACGATTTTAGCATCGAGAATTCTCAGAAAGATGATGTGAAAGTGATAATTAAGGAGTATATCATAAGGGTTGATTCTGATAAACTTGAAATTACGTTTGTGCCTGCAAAAAGATCGAATTTTGCGTTTGTTAATGCAATTGAAGTGATTTCTGCACCCAAGGACTTGATTGCTGATCTGGCTCAGTTTGTGAATTATGAGAGAAATGAGAGGATTGATGGATTATTGAAGCATGGATTTGAAACTGTGTACAGAGTGAATGTAGGAGGTCCAAAGGTGACGCCTTTTAATGATTCTTTGTGGAGGACTTGGGTCCCTGATGATCAGTATTTGAAAAAATCCAGTGATGAGGGGGTTTTGGATGTCCATTTTGGTGGCCGGATTCAGTATCGGTTGGGTGGGGCGAGTCGTGAAGTTGGGCCAGATAATGTTTATAACTCGGCCAGAGTGATTAAAAGCTTGAAAAATTCTGTTCCCAACTCGAATATCACGTGGGTGTTTCCGGGGATTGAGGGTTACAAGTACATGGTGCGGATGCATTTTTGCGACATAGCTAGCGATGGACCTAATTTGCTTTATTTTAACGTTTATGTGAATGGAAATTTGGCGTATGAAAACTTGGATTTGTCAACGATCACGAATATGTTGCTTGCTTCGCCATTCTATGCTGATTTTGTAGTGGAAGGGTCAAACTCGCTTTTGACTGTGAGCGTTGGACCTTCGAATATGAGCTTGACGAATGCTGTTGATGCTATTCTCAACGGGGTTGAGGTCTTCAAGCTAAGCAACTCAATGGGCAGTTTTGATGGTCAGATCTGTGCACAGTCGGTTATGAAGAGCTGGAAAAGAGGAAATTTTGGTGTTATAGTGCCTTTACTAGCTGCAGTTTTCTTGTTACTGGCTGCATCTATGGTAGTGCAAAGGAGGAGGTGTGCAGTTAGGGATACTGTGGGATGGTTACGATTACCTGTGGATGTCTCTGAAGTTAATCTGAAGTATGGTAGGCAACATTCAGCTGGTAAAGTCTGATGCTTGTGGACCTTGTAAGTCCTGAATGCAGTAACTTGAAGATGTTGACGATTAATATATGAAGCTTCTCGGTAGCTTTTCACTTGTGTAAGGCTGTTCACTTGTTCTGTGAGTAATTGTGTTTATTCAAAGTAAGGCGAGTTTAGATTGTCAAAAAGTTCAAATGTAATGTACTCAATGTTGAAAAATGTTTAACATACTTATATTTTTTGGGATAAGCGACTATGTTTTTTACTCTATACTGGATATTGTTTGCGATGCAGTTAAAGAAAGAAATCACCTTTGCTTTATTTTTCTTGTGGCGTGTTTTATTATTGGGTGCCAATTATGATTCATTTTTTCCAGTTGCGCAAATGAATTTATGGAGTTTATTTATGGTATATGCTGTTTTGGATGCTCATTTTTGTGAACTGCCAGTGACTAGAAAGTCTGTTAGAAAAGACTAGTTAGCTAGTTATTAGATTGCAGGGCTTTCTTTTTGCTGTGATTTGTGCAGTTGGATAGCTCAAGTTAGCATTTGCTGTGAAGTGACCTTTAGCCATGAGAAAACCGTCACATGCCACTTGGTAAATTGCTCATTTGCAATGCATGTTAGATGTTCCATTGCCTTTCTAGACAAGTACCAAGAGTTTTGCAGCTTCATCATGTGTCGGGTGGATATACTTATTTTTTCTTCCTTTCAGAGTCATCCATTCACTTGTCTGCGAGATACAGGTAATACATTTTACCTTCCTGCAGCAAGGAGCCTAAATGGACTATGATGTGAACGAGATTACCTGTTCAACTTAGGAGTTTGGCTTGGTGGCTTGACCTAAAATGGGATTCTTTAGCTTCGCTTGCTTAATAATGCAACCAGGTATTGGGCCAAGCACAGACTTCAGCTCACATCCTTCTCCATCGTTATCATAATCAATAACCAATAATAGTTGCCAAGTGTTGATTCATGTATTTACAAGTCACGAAAGTTCGTTGCCACAAATACAGTTTTCGGGAGTATTCTTGCTTTAAGGTCATCTTTTTCCTCTTGTGCTATCGTTCAAAGACATTGTCTTAAATTTTCTGCTAGGTGTATCTATTCAATTATATTTACATAGGATGATTTATGTTGAATGTTTCTAATGTGAATTTCAACTTGTTATTGACGTGTTCAGAATCCCTAGCCCTAGCTAAAACTCCTTTTTCTCCAATGAAATAGAAGGAAAAGAAAAGGAAAACAAAAGCATGAAGATTCTACAAAATTGAAAGAAGGCAGAAGAACATAGGTGATGCAGCTACTGTTCCAAATGTTACAGGGTACCACTCATCTGGCAAACATAAAAAATGTTTGTACTTTGTATTTAGAATCTTGCAAGTCAATTCCTCTGTAGACTAGCGGGGGCCTGATCTAGAATGAGGATGATGGTCAACAAATAGCTTATGCAATCTTTTACTAGTGAAACTTAATTCCTTCCTCTTTTTTTTTTTTTTTTGATAAATCGGTTCTTTCGCATATTTATAGGAGTCAAAAGTTTGAATATATTCTGTTTTATAAATTTTTTGGGTTCTATTAAGATCTATTTAGACTTCCAATCGGGGAAGACCTGGTTGCTTGAAGATTGTAGCATGGCCGTCACGTCTACTATACTTTGTATTCGCTCATTCCAGGACAGCAGCAGGAGAGTTCAATAAGCCTCTGTCCTGACGTATTATGCTTGGTATTGTTACAGCAATTCTTTTTGAACTCAAAATAAAAAAAGGAGTCAAGTGTTGGAGTTCTGGTTCGTGGGCCGAAGAAGATGAGACATGAGGTTGCAAACATAGATATGTTCTTTTGGTTTTGGGCTGATTTGTTCGAGTTCTTAAGTTTCAGTTGGTTTAGTAGACAATATCATCCACTTACAATGATGGTTTGGTGAGAAAGCTTTCTGGTGCATGTGGGTTTGTTTGTAATCGTCTAGTTTCCCTCGGTTGGTTTTGGTGAGCCCATGATTAAAAAAAAAATAAAAGAAAGAAAGAAAGAAAAGAAGACAAAATCAGCATTACAATTAGTATAAAAACCTTTTCTTTCAGATGGAGATCAGCTTGTCGTTAAATAGAGTTAAAGGTACAAAAAGTCTTGACCATTCAAAGAAACTTTGGGACAGCCGTCCAAAGAACCCGTGTCGTACCGTTAGGTGGCAAAACGTAATTTTGTATAATTTCATATAGACATAACGTAGTTTTATATCAAAAAAGAATGGGAGAGAGGGTCCGGAGTGTCAAACAAGTGAATCATCAAATAATAAAAAGTAAATACGAGGATTAAAGACCACAATTATCTGAGAAATGACACCCTTCTCTACCTTGAGAAAAATTACGCAACAGAATTGGTAACAACCCAATCAAAAGGGGACACTTCAAACGTGGCTGCAAGTTCAGTGGAAAGAGAGACACATCTGTCAGTGTCATCACCTAATTGCACATTTTGCAGAGCAGAAAAGCTTCATGTCTAATTTATCCTAGGTTATTCAGTTGAGTTTTCTAGAATTTCAACAAGTTCGACAGCCACTGTTTCCAGATGTTTAATGGTCAAGAATTAGTCATAATCTACAGGAAAAGCAAGAATTATTAATTGTGATTTAATTTGTAATGAAAAATCAAATCAACAAAGTGGTAGACGAGTTTGCATTTCTGTCCCTTGTAGCCATGTATCACCATCCGATTAACATTGCAAGATAAATATGATAAAGTGCATTCTCGTAATTGTTCAATAAAAAAAAGAAGTTTAATGTCTAAGTAACCAATCAACTATGTACTCATATTTGCAAAAAAAAAAAAAAAAAAAAAAAATCTCGGAACAAATAAATTTTAATTATATTTTCAAACAAGTAGTCTAGGAGAAAATTAAACAAAAAATATTTTTCCTTTCTTTTATTTTTTATTATTTTGATATGCAAAAAAGAAATGCGGTTGTGGGTCTATTGGTGACCGTTGTTACAACCATATCATCAAGTCACCATTCACCAATCCCCCCCACACACACAACACACACTTGGGTTATAAGCAGGTGATGCATAAGTGTATAAAAACATGACACTGCCCCTAACAACTTCTCACACCACACCCACACAGAGACACACACACCGTTCCACTACCAAAAACTAAACCAGATTTCATACGCACTGATCACAGAAAGCAATGGAGGAGGAGAAGAAGATATCATCATCAGCTCCCCATGGAGCAACCAAGATTATCCGTGGAGCAATGGCGGGACTATGCGTGATAGTGTTTCTTGGCTATATCATGATGTGGTGCATCATGCCAACTGATACGTACTACAATAAATGGGTTCCTCACATCATGGCCAGCACCAATTCTACTTACTTTGGATTACAAGGTTAGAGATCGAATACTAATTCATTATTGTTAATTCTTCATTAATTTTCTCAAGCACTGAACAGTAGTTCATAAATTGTTCATATATGATGATGGCTTAATTTTGTTTGCATGGATAATCAAAATTAGAAGTCTTTAATGTTTCAGGTCCAATAATGCTGGATTTCACATTCCCAGTCTTGTTCATTGCTGTTCTGGGATGCATGTATTCTCATTTAGGAAGGGGAATGGAGAGCAATACTGACAAGAAAAAGGACTCCTTCAAGTTCTTGAAGCGTCCAATGATCATCAGAGGCCTCGGGATTGTGACTTGGATAGAGCTTTTCTTTTTCGCCATGTTCATTCTTCTCTGCCTTTGGTATTTCTCTGCTTACATGCATTTCTGGTATGAGAAGATAGCCATGGTCGCAATGTCTCGAGGGGATAAAGTGTAAGAAATACAATATAAACTAATTACATATATAAATAATCTTTTTTGATAGTTATACTAATACAGACTATTACAATTCAGAAACAAATGAACAAAAAAAAAAAAGATTTTGCAAGGAAAAATTATTTATTAGTGATTTTAATTTGTCAGGTGGCAAGGAAAGATGGAAAGATTAGCTTTGGTAATTGGTCTGACTGGGAACTTATGCTTAACCTTTTTATTTTTTCCTGTGACTCGGGGATCATCAATTCTGGCATTCTTGGGATTAACTTCAGAGGCCAGCATCAAGTACCATATATGGCTTGGACACATGTCAATGACCATGTTTACTGCTCATGGCAGTCTTTACATCATTTATTGGGCTCTCACTCATCGACTATCAGAGGTAAAATCAGATTATCAACTTTTTCGTTATATCATTTATTGGGCTCTCACTCATCGATTATCAGAGGTAGAATCAGATTATCAACTTTTTCACCTTCAAATTATTCTATTTTCTTTTCGTTTTTGCTGGGGAAAATTGACACGTATAATTTAGTCTACAATAGATCATGCGTTGGTACGGTATAATTTTTGTTTTTAACGTTGGTTACAGTACTTGATGAAAATGATAAGTTGAGACAGTTAATTGAACCTTCTTAATGACTTGTATTCAACAACAAAAACAAAGAATTCAACCTAAGTTTGAATAGCAAAAGTTGTCCTAGGAAAAGCTGCATTCTTGGTCATGAGAGTGATTGATTTTCAATTATTAAATCACAATCCAATATTTCTGATAAAGAAGAGACCATATCGAGTATAGCATGCCACAATGTACAACTATGTCATTCGGATATATAGACAGGATACACAACAAGAAACTGATTGCCTCTTTCGATATGCTACCCCTTTTTTCCTCCAAAAAAGAATGTTATCAATTGGAAGAAAGAAATGAACAAATCTACATATTCTTTTTTAATTTGTTTTAACCCATGGAAGAAAACATAAACGTAAAAAACAAGTGTATAATTCAGATAATAAGATAGTAAGATATAGTATTCTGGCCTTTGACATATAGAAGTTAGAATATCTCTGACGAATTGTCTCTTAAAAAAAATATATTACGCCATTAAATAATTGATTCCTGCTAATTTCAAGAACAAGATAAACCCATCATAATATGAACTACCAATCTGTGTAGTGTAAATAATTATGTTGTAGAAGATGATTTAACGTAGTGAAAAATAAGCATTACTTTTTGGACCACTAATTATGACAAGTTAGGTTGATAGAATTGACTCTCACACTTCAAACGAAAGCATAAAAAAACTCGATTGGTTTTAGTTACCAAATAACATATAGATCACAGCATCCGGGGAGGATTGGATCTCCTTCCAATTAATTTGTTGGCCTTCCCTACAAAGAAGACCTTCGTATTGATTTCTTGACGTGCTTAAATCTCAAAGCAAAAGACAAAGTCAGTAACTTTGCTTGATATAGAAATTCTGCTGTGGAAGTTGTTAATTTTAAATGTTACCGATGTATTAATTTCAAAAAAAATGAAATTGAAAGATCTGCTGGAATTATGATATTATTGTGTACTATATATTAAAATTTGTTTATATTTTTCTACGTTGATAAGTTATAAGCCCTTATGTTTTTCCTTTCAATATTCCAATAACTGAAACTCTCAGACAAATTTATAATCCGAAAGGTGGAAACTCAACAATAACTAAATCAAGATAAGGTGACCAGAAGACTCCTAGTACGTAATTATTGATCAATATCGAAGGCCTAGTCATCATTGTTATCTTGATCTAATATTCCACTTTAGTGGTACCTAACGGCACTTGCGTCAAAAAAGATTAAGAAATATTGAACACAAAAAGCAAATCAAATGAACGGTAGGTGAACGAACTGTTATAAGACTATTTTGTCAAGATCAAGAATGTCATTTTAAAGGGCTTCTCTTGTGGTCTGATCACTCCTGAAAGCTAGTTCATCATGCTATTTTGGATCTCTAGTAAAAAGAAACAAAAGTGAAATGAGCCGTGTTGTTTTTGGCTATCTTTAATAAACTTTTCTTGGACCATGCTTTGATTGAATCTTGCAACGTTGAAGCTGGTAAGAGAATGACTTCTGCATGTTGATCAGTGTGTGTGTGTGTGTTTTGATCAATTTTAATTAAACGTGAATTTTGATCCAAATATCTAATGTTGTTTCTTTATTGCTTACCTGCAAGTAAAAGTAACTTATGAGAAACGAAGTGTTAAGATCTCTCTGATTCACCGCTTCTCTGGGAAGTGCGTTGTAATCTATATGAGCCTACCAGGATAATCTTTAGTCCATAAGTGGTACAAAGGTTTGTTTTTTTATCTTTGTTAGTGGTTGGCACCATGAAATGAAAGTGCTTTAAAGTAGTCCATACTTATTCTCTTAGTCTTTCTTTTATCATGGGGTTCTGGAAGTCGGGACCATTACCGAAATGGTTATATCAATCACCATTTAGTTATGTGAAAACCGAATAAGCCATATGAGAATTGTGCCCATGATAGGGATTCGGTTATGGTACAAAGTTGAGTCAATCTTGTTCCATACAAAGAACTAATAGTTGAAGAAGAATAAGGAGAACGGAACACATGAGTCATTAATTTAATTTACAAATAGACAGATCCACATAAATTATCAAAATTTTATTTATTTTTTGCGAACTTGTATTATGCACCCCATTATAGGTCATGGTCATGTTTTATGGATAGTGATATGACTGAGAAATTCTCGTCACCAAAGCATCAATAAAGTGAATCTATTTTTTGTTGTTTTTGTTCGAAAGATAAATGGATTTATTATGTCATGCCACCGTAATCGTTGGTCATGCTTAGCACCTCTACGCATCATTTAAAAAAAATAAAAAGCTATTTTTATGTTGCTTTGCACTAGGCTGACAACTTCAATCGTCACTCAGATCCTGCTTGCTTTTTTTTTTTTTTTTTTCACAATACCCTTTAGCACTGTCTGAAAACAAATAGAGGTTAAAGTGTTTAGAGCTTTATGATTCCATTCGAGAGGTTAAAGATTCAAATCTCACTAATTCCAAATTTTCCTTTCCCATTTAATAGTGTAGGTTTATCAAGCAAAAAAATTTCCCACGTAATAGTGTAGGTTTATAAAAAAAAAAAAAAAGTACTGTCTGATGGAATTATCATTTTCATTTTTATTCAAAAAGGAGGGATGTGAAGCAAGGAGGGATGTGAAGCAAAATTGTTTCATAGAGTATCATGAAGATTGTTGGCAGCTCAAAAAAAAAAAAAAATGGCAGCTTCAATTAACAATCCAATTTGGAAGTAACAATTGAATTTCGAACTAGTCTAGAACCACCAATATGAATCATAGAATCCAAGTAGCTGGACTGTTTATCAATCAAGAGCTACGGAAGCCTATAATATTTTCCAGGTTAGGATAAAAATGAGTACAAGATGATTATCATTTATTAGGAAATATTATGTCCACATAACATATTTTGCACGTCCTCATAATAGTGTGGAACTCTGGTCGAATTAATACTGTGTATAGATACGTAAAACTGAATGAAAAGAAGTACGCATTTGACATTTAACGTCAAAACTCATTTGTCTGCAATTTTCTTATTCTCTGCAGATGCTAAAATGGGACGAGACATGGGATCAGACCTATGTAAATAACATAGCAGGAGAGATTTGTTTGCTGGTTGGATTAGTTATGTGGAGTACAACATTTCCTCGTATTAGACGAACCATGTTTGAACTCTTCTATTACACTCATAACCTCTATATCCTCTTCATCATTTTCTACATCCTGCATAAAGGCCTCTTTTTTATCTGTATTATGCTTCCTGGTATGTACCTTTTCGTGATTGATCGATTCTTGAGGTTCTTACAATCAAGACAAAAGGTCCGTCTAGTTTCTGCTCGAGTTCTACCATGTGAAACTCTCGAGCTCAACTTCTCCAAAAGCCGAGGTATAAAACCTCTCAACATTGCATTTAGTTCTAATGTATCATACGTGTACACGTGGAAGTTTGTATCATACATTTAAAAGATTATACATTATGTAAGGTTATACACATTTATGCTCGACCTTCTTATGTTTGCAAATTTAATATAGAGCGGAAAATTTCTATTTTATATGTTTGTGATTTTGAAACGTGTTAACAATTATGTTGATGCAGCTTTGACCTACACTCCAACAAGCACTATGTTCGTGAATATCCCTGTCATATCTAAGCTACAGTGGCATCCGTTTACCGTTACTTCCAGCTGTCATTTGGAACCAGACATAATCAGTGTGGTCATTAAATGTGAAGGAACTTGGACTAAAAAGCTTCATGATGTGGTTTCATCGCCTTCTTCTCTTGATCGGCTTGAAGTTTCCATTGAAGGACCCTATGGACCTCCAACAACTCACTTTCTAAGGTTTGTGTCAAACTAATAATTTAGTTGAATGTAAGAAATGCTTTGCTGTTCATATCTAATGATACTGTTTTGCGTGTTTGTTGGTTATTGCACGTTTCAACGTGTCTATCTAGTGTATAATTAAAATTAGTGGCTCTGGATTCATGGTATATTCTATATAATAGAACGTTTTGTGTTTGAAGTATAGTTGGTAGAGTAGGCTGATGATTAAGTCTTTGGTTTAGGCATGACATGCTCGTTATGATCAGTGGAGGAAGTGGAATCACCCCTTTCATCTCTATCATCAGAGATTTAATGTTTATGAGCTCATCACGAAAATGCAAACTTCCCAAACTGTTGCTCATCAGTACATTTAGGAACTCTTCACATCTCTCCATGTTAGACCTCCTCCTCCCAATGTCTGGTGCTCCCTCTGGATCTTGCGATTTGGACCTACAAATTGAGGCTTATGTAACCAGAGAAAAGGTGCAACCACAGGACAAAAAGGAGGCCGCCCGTATCATTCGCTTCAGGCCACTACCATCAGATGCTCCCATATCTTCCAACTTGGGTAAAAACAGTTGGCTTTGGCTTGCAGCAATCATCTCATCTTCTTTCGTCATTTACCTTCTCCTTCTGGGAATCATCACTCGTTACTACATTTACCCCATTGATCACAACACTAACAAGATCAACTTAATGACTCGAAGGACCGTATTTTCTACACTGCTCATATGCTTTTCAATCGCAATCACGGCCAGTGCTGCTTTTCTATGGAATAAGAAGCAAATTATCAAGGAAACCAAACAGATACAGGATTTGGAAGAATCAACAACAGGGAGATCAACTAGTTCCCTAGATGATGATAATGATAAGGAATTAGAAAGCTTTCCCTACCAATCTCTCGTCAAATCTACAAAGGTGCATTATGGAGCAAGACCTGATCTCAAACGTAAGTATAAACTTTTAATTCCCATGATTGCTTGATACTTAATTCAGTCTCCATTTTATCATTAAATGTAACAAGTAATTTTTCAGGAATTTTGCTGGAGAGTAAAGGATCAAGCATTGGAACACTTGTATCCGGTCCAAAAGAGATGAGGCATGATGTAGCAGCCATTTGTTCATCTGGTTTAGCAGACAACCTTCATTTCGAATCCATCAGCTTCAGCTGGTGATTCCTTAAGCTTCAGAAATGAATTTAGAGGCATATATGTATACACACAAATAAAAGCTCTAGCAATGAAGCCAGAATCCGCACCTAAGAATGTGTGTTTGTGTGTTATGTGTGAATAGTAGATGCTAGTATTGTATGCAACTTGTCCTATCTTGTAGTTGAAGGACGCGATACCTATAGACGTTGTTGTTATAGGTCGGTTGGCTCTTCAAGTTCTATTTGCCATATTGATAGACATTGTTGTTAAAGATCAGTCGGCCCTACAAGTTCTATTTGCCGGTATAAGCTGGAGCTCATTAAGATGCAACTGCTTGTTTATTAGAATATACTCGAAATTAATGCTATCGGGTGTATTTCTCCATCGTCGGATGACACCTTTGCAATTCAAAACTTATACTAGTTACTATTTTGCTTGCTTTCAAAGCAAATTACATGATATAAACCCTATTACTAGGAATGAAATGCTTGTAGGAAGCAACCATCTGCAGACCAAACCTTGAAGGGATTCCTTTCGTTGATAAGTATGATCCAAACATGTATGGTAAACGGCTACTGGCTGAGGAGATAGCTATCCACGTGTTAGCTGATAAGTGATGCTCATAAATGACGAAAGATCAACATAACTACGAGATCAAATTTTGAAGTCCTTTCACTTGGTGAAGTCACTCGTAATTTAAAAAATAAACTTTGTTTATTTGCTGGTGTTTTTTAAAAAACATAATTTTCAAAAATTTCAAATATATTTTTCAACTATTTTTTTATCTCATATACACATTTATCAAAATTTTTTTTTAAAATTACTACATTAATAATTTTTAAAAATTATCTCAAAAAATAACCATCTAGACGCAATTTCTGATGCATCAGTAATCAAACGCAAATTGTAAACAATCAAAAGCTCGCGCTAAAGGATGAAAATGTAACCAAAAAAACCTCTTTGCAACTTGTAATCTCAGCCTGTCAATAAGATAGAGTCAATTACAATACAAATTTAGACTAGCCGAAATCCTGCGCGGCTACGGCGCGAGCCATCAGGCATAAAAAGATCAAATGTATTTTATTATTTGACAATCAATTTTTCCTACAACCAACCAACCACCAACTGTCCGTCTCTCTTCCTGAAATACACCAGCCAACCCCTTTCAAACCCCCAAAAAAGACACAGAAAGGAAAGAAACAAATATATATACATACTGTATAAAAGGAAAAGGAAAAGGAAATGGAAAATGAAGATAATTAACAACTACTGCATCGCCTATTTACAAGACTTGCAATGACTTTTGAGAAACCAACCATGGTAGTCTCACCCCATGATTCCACGGTGCTGTTCATTACACAGAAAGATATAACAACACGGGGGTATTTCATTTGCAGGGGTAGTCACTTCCTTGGCCAACAAGTTTCAATCCTTTTCAGGGTGTTGACCAGCAATACAGCGTCTGAGGCATCCAAAAAGCTCATTTCTCGTCTGATGTGGTACTAGATGAACTGGTAGCACATGAAAGCCTTTCTTCCAAGGCTTCAACCAAATCAAGGTATTCAGAGAATACAGGATGTGACTGAAATTGAAAATGCAGAAAGCCCTAGTGAACCCAAAAGATAGCTAGTACAGCAAACGAAATTCACCCCAGAGAGCTGAACAAAACATGTAGACACAAAAGAATGACTAAAGTACCTGCAGGGTTGTGCTATAAGCTTTCCACAACCGCAAATCATGATGGAACAAATCAAAAAGAACCTGAACAAATGTCAAAAGGTAATGTATGTCAAAAAGATTAAGCTAATTGATCTGTCTTGGCATTCGTCCCCAACTAAAATAGGGGAAATAATACCATTACTCTCTTTTTTTCCCCCTTGCTCTTTGAATAATTACCATTACTTGTTCATCCTTATTTAAGAAAGCTGTAAGAGAACTAAAAATCACTTCCTACTCTCAACATGAATGACAAAGAACTGCCAATTAATGCCACTATCTCATCTTGGCTAAGATAATCAATGTTTCTATAAATATTCCCACTGCAGAAATGAGAGTTTTTCAGATTAAAGAGTGATTATTGCACTTCATGAATTAATCAGTGATATTGGAAAGCATGGTTAAGCTAAAAGGATATTTAACATCTCGAAGTTTCTTATAATAGTTTGTTTGTAGTTAACAAAGAATGAACTGGTTATTTGTTTGTGGCTAACAAAGAATGAACTGGGGCTAAAGCAATCCTATAAATTGTGTGGCCAAGGCTTCCTAAATGCATCTATTAATGATGTTTAGTAACCTCCAATCGCCTCAAAAGTGTGGCCAAGACTACGATCCACTCTTTGAACTTTACAGAGCACATATGGGCCAAGAGGAATTCTGCATCCAACCGGCTTTGCAATGTTCCCATTTGGAGCTGGCAAAAACATAAGAGTGTATCAGACAGAAATTTCAAGTAAATAAAACAAAATTTTCTTCTCCCAGTTACAACAAAAGACCTGAAGAATATGTGACACAAAGCATGCTTATACCGAGTGCTACAAGATTTCAATATGTGACACTGAAGAATAATGCAAGTCTACTATGTCCACTTTCAAAGCAAAGCAAAAAGATGAAGTTCGATTCCACCAGAAAAGAAAAACCAAATGCAGGTAATCCTTCAAACTATTGCTAGTTTTTACCCCTTTTATAATATCATCTTCTTGGACATAAAAATTTCACCACAATAGTGACAAGCAAGAGACAATACAAAACAAAAAAATGAGAAGGCACTACTTAAACACAAGCCAAAGCTATGCAGGAATTTCAACTGTAACATTTAGTAAAATCTTAAATACTATAACACAAATAAAACAAGGAACTGTATTCTTTTGTTTTATTATTATTATTACTTTTGGTTCCTGGCTGGAGATTTTAAGATCAGAAGCAGAGGCATGCAAACCCAAATTTGAAACAGCTGGTGTAGAACAAGCCCAGGGCCAGCATAATGAGATCCTATGATGACATGGTACACTTCCACTCATCCACCACCACCAAATGAGACCCAGCCCCAACTCCCCACAACAACCAAGAAAGGAGGAACAAAAATCCTCACAGACAGAGTCTAACAAGAAAAGCAAGGGAGAATGTAAATAAGAACAATCAGCACATGCCAGAGAATACCTTCAGCCCAATTAATTCAAGCCCTGAAGCAAAATTTTCCAATCGAGCACACCCATATTTTTCTCGTTGAAGAAAATCCTGAAATAATTTTTATACATTAAGTGTGAGACATCTTATAGTGGCACAAAAATATGCATATTGAATACAATATGGATATTTACTTACCACTAAGTCAAATTGTGTGCCTTTGACGAATGCAACGAGCTTTGAAAGTTCCTTTCCAGACATTAGGTAGCTAGCATGGCTTTCTAAAATGTTCTTAACAGAAGTAACATGAGCACTCTGCTCTTTAAACGAAAGGCTGCATCATGTTGAGAAAGAAGTTTTAAGTTTTGGGAGAGGGGTCCAGGTAAAAGATCAGTTACTTGATGGCAGGTGAAACATATATGGATGCACTAGTCATTAAACTAGATCACAAAGGCTATATTTTACCTCTTTGAATCCAAATGTTGCCGCCGATCACCAGATGGAAAAAGAAAATAACCCAGGAATCTGGGAGAGAGTGTCTCCGTATCTGTGTTAGCAGGTTCATATTCCCTCCCTGATCTAAGGAGAAACCTTACCTGAGAGGAATATGAGACGGTTAGCAACCAAGCCAGTGTCACCAACTTTATAAGATGAATTACCTCCTTAAAAGCATGGACGCTAGATCAAACTCATACCAGTTCCCCAGCCAGCTCATACAAAGGTTCATCAAGAGTTGCCTGCAGAATATCAAATGCCACGTTACATATCCCAGAAATGCAGATTATGAATGTAACATAAAGAAGATATTGTAATATCCTCTGGAATGCAAGAATAAATTAAAGAATCTGTTTTGTATTTAGAATTCATATTTCCTTTATGATGTCCATTGAGTCTACTTATTATAGCTTCTTCCTTAATTTCTCCCAAAGATAATGAGAAGATATTCACATATAGAAAGTCCACCGTTAGATTTACTAATGGAACATTAATGGAAGCAAGGAGTTAATTTAATCAGAATATGACCTGCAATAGACGCAGTGCACAGTATTGGCTCACTGCAGGACCTTCAAGTTTAGCAATAACCTGATACAATAGGCAATATAAAATAAGACATTGTTATAGCTCGCTAGCAGCATGTGCAGTTATTTTAATCGGAGAAACTCGGAGTCAACTTCAATTGACTACAAATAAGGTTAATAATCAGAAACCACATATAATGCAAAAAGACAAGAGTTCTTACTTGGATAATCCAAATTTCAAACAAAAAGACAGACTGCTTTGACCAACTAAAGATGCTGCTTAGTAGATGAGGCATTTTCATAATCAAGGGCTTTGTATGCATTATAGATCCTATGACTTTAAACCTAACTTTCCCTCCCTTAGCATAACCACTAGAATATAATATTCATCCTGCCCCGAGTTCAGAAAACAAGTCAGAAGTATCATAAATTTTTGTCAATTTTATTACCTTATAAAGATATATTTGTTTCGAAACACCACACATGGCTCTGGTAGCTACACAAATTGCCGATAATGGAATATAGCATTTGAAAATAACAGTTTGTAAACATGCTTTAACTATGTTTTATATAAAATGTCATAACCTGAACCACTAATATGACATCCATTGGCGGTAATAGCAACTTATTCAAAAAGGTAACATGAAACTGGTGGATGTTGATCCATTGATAATGTATTTTCCCAAATGAATTGGTGGTAATATTCAGTCACAGCATATAGAAATAGGTCTCCCACATAACTCCACCTGCTGAAGGAAGGAACAAGGGGGACAGATGCTATTAAAGTAAGAACGGATGCCAACATGTAGATTTTGAGCAGCCTGTGTTAATCAAAAAAACGACCCAAACAATAAGATCCACAAATCATTTTACAAAAAGAAAACCAGGAACTATTTTTTGCCGAAATATTTTCTGATGGTTGGTTCAACAAAGTGATGAAAATATATTCCAGCAAAGTGTTTTACACAAAATGAGAGGGACGGGGGATTATGTGTTGCTTATATCTGACAGTTCAAGGTAATTTAAATTACCACTTACAAGTATATAGCAAGCGGCAGTGCGATACCATCTCCTTTGAAAGCAATCTTCGAACAACCTACACAATCAAACAACCACCCTATGATGACCAAGAACCTAGCAGTTCGGCATTATTTTATTTGACAACAGAGATAAGTTCTTTTCCCATCCTTCAGGTAATGTCTTATAGGAATGTTCATATTATAAATGAAGAAAGAGAACGAGTCTAACTACATACTCTGTTGATCTCCCTGCAGCAGAAAACAAATCTGCCCAATGTCGAGCATCAGTTTTTCTGGCAACACTAACAACCACATCAAAATACTCTGGGAAATTTTTTATGAGATCGCAAGTCTTCTCCAAAAGAGAGGAGTTAGAAACATGATTAGGAACTGATGTCTGGTTCTTGCTGGCATTTTGACTGTGGCACACAACAACAAACAGTTTAAAAGACCAGCCAGAGAAAAAAGAATTTAGACAAATAAAATGTTGAAGGGTGAAGAAAATAATAAGCATCTGCAATTTAGTCCCTGTATAAAGTTGCGCTCAGTGCAAGAAATATAACTTGTGCTGAAGCTCATTTACAAGATAAAAAAAAGTTGCCAAAGGAGAAAACTAACTTATATCAAAGTAATTTCTGCCATAGACATGAAAGGAAAACCCACTTGCTCAAGCCTTCTGTGGATGATATTGAAGGGAACAAGTTTCAGTACTTGTCAAGAACCAAGAATTTTAAGCATCAGAGTTTATTGTATTCCTTGTGACATTCAATTTCCAAATAAAGGCAATCTAGACTTTTCTTGTCTATTTCGAATAATCCATACTGATAACCAAAGAAAGCAAGTGATGTTATACATGATTACCAATTAGTCACTCTATCTATTTCGAAATGGATGTCTAACTTAACCTTGTTGAAGTGTCGGTCTTTTGGAGCAAAATTTCACATTTAACTTTTAAAACCTACAAAGACTTTTTCTAAAAAACTAAAGAGAAAATTGCAATTTTGGTACCATATATTTGGGGCATCGGCAGTTTTAGCTCCTAAAGTTTGGACAAAAGCAAATCTAATACCAAATGTTTCAATTTTTTAGCATATTTAGTCCTATTGACTAGTTTACAAAAATCTTAGCGGAATTTGGTCACATGATACTCGCGTGCCGGTTACAACAGTTTAAAAAAAAAAAGATTAAAGAAAAATATTTTAATTTCTATAATTAGTAATTAAATGCACTAATTTGAGTTTGTATATGATAAATAAACAAATAAATCTGAAAAAATTCACCTGGATAGTGCATTCGCGTGTGTTCCTCTAATTATAAGTTATGGTAATTAGAAATTTTTCCTTTTTTAAATTCTTTTTGAAAACTTTTGTAATCATCACGTGACATGTGACCGGATTCCAATAAGATTTTGAAAAAACTGGTCAATAGGACTAAATGTGCTGAAAAATTAAAACATTTGGTACTAAATTTGCTTTTGTGCAAACTTTAAGAACTGAAACTGCTGATACTTCAAACATTTGAAACCAAAATTGCAATTTTCTCAACACTAAATAACGAAATATGCATGCATTGCCAAATGAAGAACGTTTAACCAAAAAAGTTAACATTCAAAAACTAGACATAGAATAGCATGTCACAAAAGGTCAATGTGAATTCAGTCACAATTTGTAGCAAGCAAAGGAAGACTGTCATACAGATTGAAATTTACCTGGAGATTTCAGCATCAAATACTGTAAAAAGAAGCCACTCAAGGCAATGAGAAAAATGTGGCTTCTCAGCTGACAACCGTGCCAAACGCAAAGCTTCTTCACTCTTGTCCCTCTATTGACAAGACAAGAAAATGTATGTGTTCACGGAAGCACTCAAGAAATAAATTTTTTAGGTGATGTATCATGTATATACATCCAGCTGCTGCATCAGTTTCTTGACAAACAAAATGTTCAATAATTACAAAGTGAAAACAGAGAAATCTGTCTGCTGAGGTCAAGATTCCAATTTTGTTTTTTAAGAAAAAGAAGATAAAGATTCTAAAATGACTAGAAATAAACAAAGAAAAAGAAGAAAAGATTCTCAAATGCCGAGAAATAAACAGTCATTCTCCAAGACGTTATGCTAATTAATCACAGTTATAGACTCCAGCGATTACTTGTCTCCCATTCACAACATAATTAGTTTTTTGTATCTTTTATATCATAAATGAACATTTCTCATAAAAATCTTGTAACCATATATAATTAACCTCAACAACTGCCTTACAAGACTCTTATCAAGGTGCACTAAATGATTACTCTTCTTATCCTGCTCTAGACAGGTTTTATTTAGCAAAAACTCTCTTGGTCCAACTAATGTAATTCTCTTCATTTATCCCAGTTTGGCTCTGGCTGTATAACTATGGCAACAAAAGACACAAGAGAGGCAGTGATCAAATTCGTCATACAAAATCATGGAGGTTACACCTGAAGAAGATGCCGAAGTAGACAATGCAAAATGGTTTGAGCTTGAGGAGAAGGCTCAAAACATGGGAACTCTGTGCATGCTAGGAAAGACATTCTCTGCGAAACACCAACTACAACTCCAGCATTGGGTAGTAGACCAAGAGGATAAACCTCTCGATCAAATTCCAGTTCGGGGTCAAGCTGAGAGTTCACACAAAATTTTGTCAAATAAATCAGATCTATAAGTGAAATGATACAAGACAGCAAATCTATCAACACAATTATAAACTTCTTATCCTAGTCCAGCCGTCCAGAAAAAACCTTATATATGGTCCAATATCATTTGATTGCTTAAAAGTAGCAAATATGCCAAGCCAAGAAACTATAATTTGAGTGAATCTATAACTATATATAAAGCAACAACAGCAAGCAGAAGTGAAAGGAAACAGAAAATACAGAAAATAAAGTACAACCCTCTATATAGACCATCAAACGGTTGCCAATATCCCCAAGATGAAGCATATCAGGACTTAGACGAACAAGAACAATGCTTAGGCATTGGCACAGAAAGACTTGAGGCTAAAAAAGATTAACAACATACAACAGGTATGCATCAAGCAGACCCAAACAAAAAAAAAAATCTGAACGCCTTTGGGCCAGTTCCATATTATAGTAGACGGGATATACTAACGATCCAGGAATCTCATTCAGTTCGATATATGCAACTCTAGACATCATTTGTAGCAGCATCATTACAAGTTTTCTTCAAGCTATCAATCATGACTCCTTTATCATGGCATGCTAGATTTGAGAATTTTGAAGACCTAATCCTTGATCATATGGGGCGCAGAACCCAATTAGTGGCTTTGGAACTAAAATGAAATGCTATTCAACAATATAGCATTCAAACCATACAGGACTGTGACAAGGGAAAGAAAAAAATGTGCAGCATAGCATATGTTTTTAGAGGAGAAATTCTTAAATTACTCAAATTACCTGCAAGAAATCCTCCTGCTTAAAAGGATCCAAACCAGGAGAAGGATACCAAACCTGCCATGATGAGTTTCAATCAAACATGTAAATTAGAGAACAAACTATAGCTGAAGAAACCAAATGCTCAGACAACCATTACCTGCATTCCTCGGTTGCCATAATCTAACCATGAAACTTCCTCAATTAAGTTCGTTTTCTCCTCTGACTGATCGCAGGTGACCCAAAACAGTTCTACAGAGTCTGTGAGTTCTCTTTCGCGCCCTTCATCCAGATCAAGCAAAGAAAGCTCCCCGTTCATCCTCAATATCAAGCATCTAAAAGCACATAGTCAATAACTATCAACTGGAAACATGAAAATCCTGTTTATCCATTGCAAATCTAAACACACACCTAGCAGGTTCTCTGGCTGACTGGTCTGATGAAGGTGAACCCTTCAAAATATAGTATCTAGAATGCTGATCAGGGATAAAACGCATTGCAGCAGGATGGCTCTTTGAGGTCATGATTGAGAGTTCTCGTACTGTAGAAAGCTGTTTGTCATTTTATCACTTAAAAATGCAACAAGAATAAATCTTTATCATGATACCCTCACTCAAAGAGCAACTCTTCCACAAGTCTCAAGCATAGAATTTTACAGAGGTTATGTAAGCTAAAAATGCTAATGAGATTGAGGACTATATTCAATTGAAGCACTGCATTACCTGTAAATCTGGGGTAGTAGAAGGTGTCAAATCACCAGACAAGTTCACATGGTATATATGGACATCAAAGGGGCGATATGTAACAAGTAAATAATCTTGATAAACATCCATGACCATTGGCTTTGTAAGCAATGGTTTCCGACAAAGTAACGAGCTCTGATCAAGATGATGTCTGGGGTAGAAAAGCAATTCATACCTGCCAATCAATCACCTTGATGCATAAGGGATGCAGTGGAAAATATTGAATCTAGATACATACATGAACTTGAGCTTCTACTTGTACCACTACGTGATCCAGTGTGAGGTCATAAAAAACAGAAATACAACATAACTATAAAAGAAAAATAGGTGGAGTGTAACCTTTAAAAAATTACTAATGTTACTATTTCTGAGTCCAACCTTTTGGCGTTACTCAGTGTACATCTTAAGATCCAATATGATATGTATTTGGTATAATTCTCTCATGCTTTCTCCAGCAGATAAAAATCATATGAACATCCCTTTCCCTTTATAGCTTTCTACTTGTATCCCCACATTAGAATATTGCTTCCTAGTAGATATCTCAGACCCAAATATAATGTCAAGTAATAGTCATACACGCATTATCTACTCACATGTCGGAAGAACCAACATAGTTGCAAACCACAACAATTTTACCCAGCCATAACAAGCCTCTGCACTGAATCTTCTGTTCCTGAGTAATATCTCCAAATACTCTCCACCGTTTTTGACGTATGTCATATAAAATTAACCCGTGAAGTCCAGCAACTGCTAAATACATCCCATCCTTGCTAGCAGCCACATGCAAAACAGGCCAATTTTGTGCCATATAAGAAACCTGTCTGGAGAATTAGACATCAGTAAAAACTCTTCAAAAGCATAAGAATGAAACTTTTTGAATTCATCACTTAGTTTGACACATAACTGGAAGATTAATATGAAGGATTTTGAGTTCCTCAGTATCTTCAGACTGGACAATAAGCAACCTATCTTCTCCGTAAATAACTTGACGAACATAAGTTGTGCCAGAAACTCCTCTGTTGAGACAACATTTGCCGAAAGGAAATGCAATAATTCTTTCCAAGGATCTCTCCTCAATAGCATAAAGCCTATATCCATACTCATCCCAGTGCATCAGCGAGGTGCCACCAATCATAGGCTCATACTTGCTGTCCTGGTTTGGCTTAACCACCGGAGAAGATACTGAACTCAAATCAATTTGACGAATTGTTGACATTAGGCGACAGCCAGAAACAGACCAAACTGTAAGTCCTCTGAATTTCCACCCAACTGCAAAAGCAGAATTATCAGGAGTCCAAGCAATACAACTGACACCTCCAGTATCATCTGCAGAATATCTGCCAAGAAGAAAAATTATTTATTGTGGCACTTCAAATGATGAGCTAACAGAAACATAATTTGCCATGTTTCTGTCACCATAAATAGAAATCCACCATATCAGAACTGAGAGTATTATAATTCAGTATCTCCTCTTCAGACTTGAAGTAAAACATTATTCCCTTTGCAGTTCTTATTAAACAATCAATGAGCAGAACAGTGTCCAGACTTCTTGCAAATAAATGTAACATTTTCCTTGCTAAAATTTGGTCATTTTTGAAATATCTTCCTCTATTTTTTGATAAGTGATTTATCATCAGTATATCCTTGAGTTCAGAGCATAAATCCACCCCACAGAATATTGCAAAAAGCAAGAAAAAAGCCCAGATTGAGTTATGACATACATCTGCAGCATTAATAGTATGATAACTATCAGACCATCTAATCAGCAAACATTTTGATATCCTTTATCTAGTTCTCTCCTCAGCAATTCAGATAATATTATAGAAGCAAGTTGTCCCAATCCCAGTTGTTTATTTATACACACATTAAATAACCCTATTGGTGATCCTCTTGCAACTTGCAAGTGGATAGCCGAAAGGATGGCAATACACAAAGTGATGTGGTACACCAGTCAGAAGCCACTACTTGGATTTTTACATTAAGATCAAGGTGGCTTTTAGTTTAGCATTCAGACAATAGTCCAATAGAGGTCATGATATGATCACATTTACAGGAACATTTAGGTAAATGAGCTTATAGTCTCATAAGAAGGCAATCTATGCCCAAAAATTAAATGGACGTTTAAAATAGAAAAACTTACCCCCAGTCATACAAAGAAACAGCACGAATAAGTGAAGCCGAATCTGCAAGGTCATATAACTCAACAACACCCCTCTTTGTACCCACAGCAAGAATTTGTAGCTCTGAAGCAACTGAGGTGCACACAGCATCACCAGAAGGCAGCTTCTTTTCAACTTTAGTTAACTCGGTTTGCTTCAATCCTTTCTTACTTACAGAGCATAAGACAAGTTGTCCGTCAGAAAAAAGCAGAAACAGCAACCTCAGTGGTAAGGAAAACTCCATATGGATCACAGCAGCCTGTTTCTGCAAATGTCGATTCGGTAAAGAAGCACCTTGTGCACCATTAGAGGGAAGACCATTGTCCAAAGAATGAGACAATTTGATAGTTTCATTGCAATCACAGAGTTGAATGCCAAGATCAAGAGTCCCACAGAACTGCACCACAGAACAAGTTAAATTAAATGAAAATGTAGTTGGACCTCGCCAGAGATGGAGGTTTAGTGTTCTGGATGTTTCTAATATTCAATGCTGGCATTTCAAACAAATAGTACAAAAAGATACACACAGATAAATGATTGTTTTAAAAATGAATTCCCAGAGTACAATGCATAAAAATAATTTTTTGATCTCCATATGAAATATTGGGTAGAACTGGCACATTCACATTACCTCCCCCTTCCATGATATGTTATACAAGGATCCATCAGAAAGTCCAATGAGCATATGTTTGTTATCACAAATTATGTTGCTCCTGTCAGTCACAAAACAAAGATACATCAGAAATCATGTCAAATGGAATAGACAATCTGATAAATGGTTGAGATCATATCTCCCTTGCTGAACCCCATCTGCACAGAAAAGCATTACATGTCTCCATTCAATTTTCCTTTATCTTCATTTTTCTTTTTTTCTTTTTTTTCTTTTTTTGGGGGGGGGGGGGGGGGGGGTGTTGGAGTTTATTGAAGTCAATGCCAACATAATACCTAAAAACCTAAGCAATTTTTTCTGAAGACAAATTTGCTGAACATTGGCTATCAAAAATTTAAACAATTGAACTAATAAGTTGTGAATTTATCCAGTAATTTGCCTCCAGGATACATGAGACACATAAACCAAAATAAATGCTAGAGTGTCAAGACTTCAATTATATGTAAATCATTTGCATTGGATTTGAACCTTATGCATTTACAGATTCATCAGAATCCATTAATTTTCCATTTTAAGCACAGAGACTTACTTGCAACACAATGATAAAGATGCAATTAAAACAGTACTTTATAGTCAGCTCATTATAGCTTTTGTTTAAGCTAAAAGAAGTTTCAGGTGTTCCCAGCTGTTTAACAATCAGCTTTTCCATAATCATTTTAAAAGAAAAGGCATAAGCCATAAAGCACAAGCCCGAAGATCTTATAGAAAGCCGCCATGTAGCACATTTTAGCCTGCTTGTACAAAGATTATGCACTAACAGTGTCTTGATAAGTCCTTCTACAATATCTACATCTCCTGCCCAACCACATACAAAAAATAGGTTCTACAAATACGTGTATCACAATGCCAAAAAAAATCAATTATGTGACATCATTAGCAGTGCACTACATCCAACTGTCTGTCAACTTTTGAAAACAAGTACGACAATAGCAATGGATTCAAGAAGCTACACCAAGGATGCAACTCTGTGTTTTCTAATACAAAACTTAATTGCATGCATCTCTAGCGAAAGCTCAAATGCATGCATCTCTCATAACTTACAGGCTCCACCATAAAGATTTGTACAGAATATAGATGGCATAATTCCTCCACTATGCCCCAGATAACCTTTGGTAAAAGCTAGGACCAGCTTCATAGTAAACATTGATTCCAGAAAATTTGCCTATGCAATCTTTAAGCCCTAATATGCTTTGAGAATTGTTCCCAAATAAGATCACTTTGCAAGCATATTATTTTACTGCCTTGTTTCCCGAAGCTTATACAAAGCTGAATGTTTGGATCTCATGAATAGTCAGAGATTATTATGCTATCGAGAAGGAAGATAAAAAGTTCAGGCTTCAAACTCAATTTAACATCTTGAATACATTTGTGAACACCACTTACAATGTCAAGTTCCTGTCTGCAAAAGGCACCTGCTCACTGAGAAGTAAAGAAATGGTAGCAAGAAACAAACCACTTGGTTGCTTTCCTCCAATTAGTATTTTCTTTGTGGTATATTGGACCTTATAAATGTGAAAATAAAGAGTAGAGGTCTGCAACACATTGCCGAAAAAAAATGATTCAAATAAGCATTACAATTTTCCAAAAAAAGAAATAGAATATATAATGCAAGAAATTCCCACACTATGTTAAAGTAGAATAGACATAAACAAAAAGTCAGATTTCTCTTACCTACCCTTTTTGGAAACTAAATGAAATACCAGTGCTAAATAAAAATTTTAATCTGCATTTTCTTCCCTGCAATAAATTAGCCTAGCACAATCATTTATAGTGTATAAAGTGCTATTCATGACAGTGTTGAGGGGTTGTTGGCTTCAGCAACTTAACTTCTCCTCTAACCATGTGATGTAGAGATCAGTCAACGGTTAAAAATTTATTTTCCTACTGAAATTTTTATGGTATGTTGCTCTTTCTTTTCTATTCCTTCCTTTTTCTTTTCTCCTCTTTTCTCTATCTTCTTCTAAAACTTTGCGTTAATTTAGTTTCTATTGTTTTGTTCTTTTATCAAATTTAAGTAAAGTAAAATGTGTGAAAAAAGTAGTGATGGATTTAAATTTTACTATGCATTTCATAGACGAACTACGTATCAAAAAACAAGTAATGACTAATCATTTCGACATTAAGCAATACAGAATGCGATAAATCCCAATGCAAATTCCTCCAGCCCACTTACAATGACACCGATCAATTTCGTATCCGGACTCCAAACAGCCCGCAAATTTTCGCCTTCTTTCTGAATCGAAACCACATCCCTCTTGTACTTCCCTAGTCTCACCCTATGCTGCACAAACACCACAATTTAGACAGAAATCAAATCAATTCCCCAAATTGGCGCATTTACACACAGCACAATAGACAATTGTATAAAAATAGCAGAGAGGAATGGGAAACCTGAGAAGAAGACCAGAGCTCGATGTGAGAGGGAGCAACAACGAGCAATAAGCGATTGAGGACTTTGAGATAAACAATTTGGTCCGAGGAAGAAGAAGAAGTAGGGCAGAGTCCTGATTCTAGAGGGATCACCTGTGGCCAGCCATATGCCATATACATCTTCGCTCCAATTGGTGGACGGACGGCGAGAAAGTAATGAAGGAGTGAATGAGTGAGAATTGTGGAGAGAGGGAGTGAATATCAGAGTTGAGAGAGAGTAGAGGAAGAATTAGGGTTTAGGCCGAGGAGTATAGGTCCATATCCCACTGTAGTCCGGCAGATGGAAGAGTGCGGTGGAGGTGGTTGGGAGTTCCGTTGGAAGGTTGATCTGAGATTTTCATATTACCTGTTATATTTTTATTTAAATTTTTTTTTTTTTTAGTGCCAACTGATGTAACACGTCTGGTTTGCAATTTACTCTTTTTTTTTTTTTTTTTTTTGAGTGCGCAATTTACTCCTTTTACCTTTTCTTATTTTTACTCAAGCCATTAAGTTATTTTTCCTGCTTGTGATTCTCTCTCTCTCTCTCACACACGCAAACACGAGCAGGGTGTTGATGTGATGAATGTTTTTTTCTTTATGAAACATTAGGTGATAAAAATTAAAATAATCGATAATCAATTAATAAGGGTATTTTAAAAAAATACTAAATTTGATATCACTCCAAAATTTGCTTTAAGTTTTACATCTAACTAGTGATTAAAATATAGTTCACAAATCCGCTTTAAAAGAGGAAGCGGGAGATGATGGTTAAATCCTTAAAATTATTATTTACAGTATCATGTCGATATCATTATAAAGGCTATTTTAAGAAACTTATTAAAATTAACGTTTTCCTAAATCTGTTAAATACTTAAAATTATTATTTACAGTATCATGTCGATACCATTATAAAGGACATTTTAAGAAACTTATTAAAATTAACGTTTCACTGAATCTCCCTTTCAGTTTTATATCTAATTAGATCAGATTAGATAAGAAAATAAGATAAGATTTAATGGCTTTATGAATTGCAGGGCGGACAAACAACCTCTACTATAAATTTTAGTTTATAGAGAACAACTTAAATTCTTAATTAACAGTTATAAACTTAAACACACACGTGGTATAAATTCAATCAATAAACTATACTAGTGTGTGAGACACACCTACACGAATGCGCTTAAATAAAAGAAAATAGAGTGAGCAATTGTCGAATAATAAAAATTACATTTTTTAAAATTCATTTTTCTCATCCTTTGCCGTTATTAAACCAGCACCAGTTACTTTGAAGTTTCGTTAAGGTGACGTTGCACCAAAAAGTTCCTTCGTTTTACAAAAAAAAAAAAAAAAAAGTTCCTTTGTTATGAGATGGATTAACAATTGTTCACGAGATCATTTTTGCATTTTATATAATTTGTTGGTTTTTTCTAGCCTTGTTTTGGGTCACAATGAACACGAACCAAAGCTCCTCTTGGGCTCTTGGACCGACAGCAACACGACACATGAGTATGAGTAATTATAGGCTCATGCATTTGGACCCATTTTATTGGCTGTAGTAAGTCAAAGAACACGTGGATTTTGTTATGCAACACACTTGGGCCGGACCTCAGGACGGCCTATCTTATCTTGTAAAGCAGTTCTTCACGGTCTTATACTTCAAACTTCTCGTAATAATTATGTTTTTACGTACCTAGTTCAGCTTTGAATTACCATGTAACTATGCTCCCAAAAAAAAAAAAAAAAAAAAAAAGAACCATGTAACTATACAAACAGTAACAATTGTATCTAGTAAACTTTGATTGTTATGCGCTGGAACTTTTCAAATATTACGACACGTGCCAATCATTTAATTAATACAGTACTAAGGAAAAACATTTAAGTGTTTTTCACAAGATAAAGAATTCGAGTCTCCTTGACATTGTTTACGATGATGATGTATTAGCAACCTTAAGATGAAGAATAATTATGTTCATGTACCTTGTTAGACATCAAATCACTCTGCAACTATACAAACAATAACAATCATATCTAGTAAACTTTGATTGTTATGTTCTGACATTTTGTCAAATACTACGACACATGCCAATCATTTAATTGACCTAGTATTGAGAAAAAAACATCAAGCGTTTTTCACAGGATAAAGAATTCGAGTCTCATTGAGATTGTTTACGATGGTGATATATTAGCAACCTTAGGATGGAGAAAATAGGACTTAAATATATATAATAAAAAAAAAATGCAGCAAAATTTTGGTAGCCGTGGGAAGAATCTATTTTCATGGGTAGAAAGTAGGAATATGTTACATCAAATGTCCATACAAGGGAAACTATTGCATGTCTATTAGGGAACTGATTAAGACAATCAATACCAAAACCAACCCCTTTAGTCGAAGATCCAAATTAAGAGTCAATGAATTTGAAGCCCACTTAGACCACAAAAGATGAGATAATGCATGCACGAGGCTGTGGGTGAGCATGCACGAGGGCAGGTTTTAAAGTGTCAGAATTGACAGAGCAAAACATTTTTTTGGAGGGTCACAGTATAGGACCCCTCTTGAAAGATAGGTAGCAACAACATGTTCGAATTGTGATAATCTGCACTCCCTATTTCTTCTAGTTGTAACCACCTCGTTGCACTTTGATATTGGCAAGGACAATAAAGAGTGTGAATCTAATGATTTTGTTAGGAGGACCCCTTGATCAGGTTCTTAGTTCTTCCTTGGTAATATTCGAGTTGTACCTAAGAGACAGAACAAGACCCTGCGAGGGCTCAAAAAAGAGTTGGTACATGCCATGTGATTACACCAAAACCAAAAGAACATCTTGTTCCACTTACATTAAGTTAATTGCACGAGACTTGCGATATTAGATAGAATCACATCAAGGATATCAATCTGCTTGTGGATCGAGGATTTAGAAAAATAGAAACAAAAGAATCGTTATACTACAAGAAATTTTTAGGCTCATGGTTATGACATCAACGTGTTAGCTTTTGTGTCCTAATTATCACTCGCAAAACTATTTTAATTACCTCTTGTAATCCAATTCGTTGGAGATGCCATTCAGCCATTGTTCATCTTGTAGTAGTGCTATAATTGACAATGAATATTACCTTTGTTGGTGTGACAATTACTACTTATCGACATCGAAAAAATTGATGCCTAAAAGATTAATCGACGACTACCACTCATCGATAATGAAAAAATCGACACTTAAAAGCTTAATCGACAACAATCACTCATCCCAGCGAACAATCTTTGTTGTTTGTTTCATCCATAACCAACGGATTGTTTTGTAACGTAACACGACAATTAAAGAAAAAGAACAATGGATCTTTTGTTATGTAACGCGACAACCAAAGAAAAGAACAAGGAGGAGGAAACCGTGCATGAATGGTTAACATCTTTGCTGCAAGCAAAGGACAGCAAAGTTGATGGGATGGGGAAGCAATTGGGGCAGGAGTGTCTCGGCACTGTTAGGCAAAGCCCAGTGGAGGCCTAGGCCGTTGGTGTTGAAAAGTGGGAGAGCCTCCAAAGCTCCACTGACCCCATTGATAAGCATGAACGATGGTTTGTTGGTTGGCGAGGGTTCTCACCACTGATGGCTTTTGTCTATTCTTTCACAATCTAATATGTTGGTCTGCTGCTCTTCTCGTTTGATACTCCTTGTCTCAGTCCTATCACTTCTCTCACCCTATTATTGCCCTCCAGATTTCAAGTGGAGAGGATTCATTCCGTCTTATTTATAAATATCACTTCATGATTGGAAAAAATTTAGATGGACATGATTTAATATAGGACCAAAATTTTGTACCATAAGAACCTTTTTAGCTAATGCTTGAAGTATCGGTTTGGTAATTATTATTACTTATAAAGAGAATGATCTACCTCACAAATTCAATTGAGGTAACCAATGAAGTGGCCTTGTTCTTGATGGTTTGCCCAAATCTAAGCTAGGAAAATAGTAGGAGGTGTTAAAAAAACCTAATTACATCATGAGGATATTTGCGAGGAGTTTGAGATTTCATTAATTTAATTCCACCACATGTATATATTGGTAGTGCTCTAGCTTTGATTAAAGGTTAACTATATAAAGCTGATTACGCACTAGATGTATAGCATTCTCCATTTAAGATCTAGTAACTTATTTACATTGTTATTATAAGGGTACCTTTTATAAAGTTTAAATTTAATGGGAGTATATAATAAAGTTCTTTAAATTTACCATCGTGATAAATTTTACAATACAAGTTAATAAATTTACAGTTAACAATAATAAATTTCAAAGAAATTTGTTTATAATAAATTTAAAAAATGTTCCAAGTAAAGACGTTAAGGTCTTGAACTAGTTTTGGATAAAAAATGCGAGAGGAAAGAGGGTGGACATATGTACATTTTGTTGTTTATGTTAGAAACTAGTACTGATTAAGACAATAACTGTAATAACCAATATCTTTTTTGATAAAGTTTGTTAATATATTATTTGTTTCTTATGTTGAAATTTACAGAAAATTCTTGAATTCTTTAAATTTCAACATTACTTTCTTTCATTTCTTGTAATCTATAATTTCTTAAGATTATGAAATTTTCTTATTTGTGAAATTTTAGCCATAAATATTAGATATTAGTATGAATTAAGTTTCCGACTTCTTCTATGTGCCTCTTATTTTGTGCAAGTTCTAATGGTCCATATACAACTTTGAAGGGGTATTTTGTTTAAGGGAATAGGATGGGTTGAGGGTAAGTAGTAATGACATTTATTGTTAATGATTGAAAAATAATTATCACTATCTTTCAATCAGAATGAAAGTGATCAACTGAAGTTTTTATGATACTCTCAAAATACTATCATATCAAAATTCATGAACCTATGAGAGAATGATACCCATTATATTCCTAAACCTAATATGTCTGAAGAATCGTCTAGTAGGGTAGGATTAATGATATTCATGGTGATAATAATTAAGGAATTTGACTCAAACTACTCCTGAGTCATAATCACCGCTCGCGTACACCATTTGATTGCCAATCCTTTGATAAAAAATAGAGGTTAGAATTTTTAAAGTAATTATTTTCCCCTTTCATTTGTCTTCATTGTCATTGCAGCACTCTACTTACTGGGTGTTCGACTTTTATTTATATAACTGGTGTAATTGCCGTACTTCATTCATTATTTCACCAAGAATAGAATGATATACTTTCAAAAAAATAATAATAACTTGGAATCAAAATTAATCAGTTGCACATAAATTTGAGAAAAAAAAAAGGAGAAAAGAAAAGGATAATTAAGTATTCATTAGAAACCAATTATAGCACGTTGGACGCATGCCATATTTGCAACTTGCCTGACCTCTGTCCTCCTGCAATCATATGCAGCCCGTCTTTCTCCTCATAATTAATTAAAATTCGAGCTACCTCTATTATTGCTAGTGTGACAAGCAAAAGTCTTGCTTCTGCCTCGCTCACCATTCACATCATTCCATCAATGGGCATAAATAAGCATAACAAGATTTAACACTGGAGATAATTACCGAACACTTTGTTATTCAGTTTTATTTAATTATTTTGACAAATTTATAAATATATTCTAATTTTAATTTTTTTTATATCTCTTGAGTCACGTTCAATTAAGTTTTTTTTTTTTTATCAAACTTAACTCAAATAAATATATGAGTAATTTGAACTTTTTATGTATAAATTTGAAATTAATGATTACTAAATTCTGATCATGCTTTGATTTAATTAGTTGACAAACTGAGGTCGAATTAACTCTTATGTAGACAAACTGGAGTAGTTTTGTTCGTCTTTTTACTCTTTGCAACCTACTTTTATCTATCCTATATAACTGTCTATAATTTAGGCAAAGGTACCGAATCATAACTTAGGAACTCAAAGCATGCCATGCGACAGTGTCACGTAGTGTGTTATTATAAATCGAATCACACCATAAAAATACAAAAAGCGGTTTGATACAAATTCTCCAATCACTATCACTATAAATATAACTAATCTTACTATGAGAATGATTTTGACAATTCCCTTAACATATTTGATTTAATAATTGAATGAATATCATTCATCCAAAAAGATTAATAAGTTTAATTTAATAGTATTTTGAAGAATCACAAAGACTCAATTAATTTTTAGTATTAATTATTTTTTAAATATTAACAATAAATGTTATTATTAACACCCATTCTCTCTTTGATTTTCTTTGATTTTCTTAATCGAATATCCCCTAGAATTACTTGTCACACACGTGACGAGATGAAATGGGTGATAAAACAAAAATTACTTAAGTGGATTCGGTCGGCAAACGGATGTGATTAAGTCTCAAGAGTTCAATATACTGTGGACTCAACGGCTGCGGTTAAGTCAAAAAGGCGATGAATCTTTGTGTCTTAATCGCAACCGTTATATACACGAGTCACGAGTTCCACAGTTCCACCGAAGTATATCCCAGCAGTAGGAAAAATATACAATACATAATGTGCATTGCCGCGTGATGTACTAGAACCAATAATTTATCGTCATGGGGCAATGGTGGGTCATACCTTGTATTATTTGACGATGTGTGATTGGTTCTAATGCACCACGTGACACACCACGTAGTGCATGCAATACTCACTCCCAGCAGTAATACCCTGCCAAGAGTCCTTTGAGCAAGTAAATATTTTTCCAGAGATCACCGTCCATCATCTTATTATCTTTTCCTACCATACGACGTAGTTCGCAGTCCATTTTATCTTTATATATCCATGCCTTTTCACATTCACGCTTAAACAGCTGACTCCTAAGCTTCTTCATCACCTCCATCTGCATCATTTGTAGCATAATTATAGGCTAATCAGGTCTGTTTTTCTTTGCTTTCTTGGTCTAGGTTTCAATGGGTTTTCCAGCAGGCTATACAGAAGTTTTCTTACCGAAAATCTTTATACACGTACTTTCCATTCTGGGTTTTATCCGAAGTGTCATTTTCTCTGTCTTTACATTTCTGGGTCTCTCAGATTTTCTTGAACCAGCTGACGGGTATTATTTTCAAGAAAACCCGACCCAGATGCCCCTTAACCCGCCCATATCCGCTGTCTTGATCCGGGAACTCCTACCGGTGGTGAAGTTCTCGGACCTGGTGGAGGGTGCCGGAGGTGAGCCGCCGGAGGAGAGCTGTGCAGTTTGCTTGTACGAGTTTGAAGGTGGAGAAGAAATCAGGTGGTTGAAGAACTGTAAGCACATTTTCCATCGGAGTTGTTTGGACCGTTGGATGGATCATGATCAGAAAACCTGTCCACTTTGTAGGACACCTTTTGTGCCACGTGACTTGGAAGATGAGTTCAATCAACGGCTCTGGGCTGCTTCTGCCTCTACCTCCGATGGTACTCATGATTTTTACAATGATGATTATGATGACGATCCTATTATTTCTGCCTTGTAATTTGAGGCTACTGTTTCCGATGTTTTTCTTCTTTTTTTTTTCCTTTTCTTTTGTAGACAAATATATACATTGTATATAAAGGAAGGAAAAGTTATTCCAATTTATATATACTCCACAATTTAGCTTTAATCACTGAAATCCACTTTGTTCTTTTATTGTTTTTCTAAAGGTTAAGTGAAATCCTTGTATTCATGACACTATTTAAACTTATAATATACTAACTCCACTTGGGTAGTATTTTGGATTAAACTACAAGTTGGTGGTTTAAGCGACGTTTGGCAATTGTTGGACCAAGGTTGGTGTGTTTTTCAATGACAGGAGGACTTAGAGGTTGTATGGTACGGTATTTTGAAAGCGTTTGCACCTCAAGTCTTGGACTTTTACAAGAAGAATAATTAATGCATTTCAGAAGTCTAAAATTTCACATATTATTCTCTTTTCTTGTCATCTGTGATTGTTTACTGTTTTGAATATCACGACTTTAAAATTAGGGCGAAGGGATGAGATCTTTTTTTTTTTTTTTTCTTTTTGTTTTGTGGGTACCAAGTAGTTGTCATTTTAGGCGGACTATAAAAATTAGGACAAAGTAAATTGATCAGAGTTATACGATACTTCTAATATTCACCACACCCGCCAAGGAACATAAGAGAAGATGGACAATTAAAGATATGCTAATGATATTTGAGCCTGTTAATTTTGTTGAGTGTTATCTGACACAAAAAAAAAAAAAAAAAAAAAACCTTTGTTGAGTGTTATCGTGAACAAAGGGAAAAGTAGGAGCCAAATTCACTGGACCTTGTTTGTTTGCCGCCCAGCTTTATTGCAGTATTGATTGAACATATGAACTAGATCCTGTCCCAGCCTAATGCAGTTGGTGAGTGTACGACTCAATTTTCCTATTGTCCTTTTCCATGTTTTCTACATGCATTTATGTGTCAGTAGTTGAGTTTCAGAGTTTAGACTGCTAGAATACATATTCTGTAAACAATATTAGTCTAAACAAAGTGATCTGTCTTCCTAGGGTCCTAAGCAAACACAACTAGTGTCATCATTTGATGGTTGCCAAGCATCGGAACCATTCGTCTACTGATGTCCAAACATATTAACAAAAAAAAAAAAAACCCATGTTAGGGATGTTAGTTCACTAAACTAATCCAGTGAATTATCTGCAAAAATGCAATAGGGCAGTAATTGTCTTTTTCTTTAATAATATTTCTACCATTTTGGTATGGGGTAGAGGCCAGATATACAGAGATATATTAATGGAAACGTAGGGAAATCCATGTTTCTTGACCATATTAAATTGGGGTCTGTGCGTGATGCATCTCTATCTCAGGAACTGAAACTGTGGGGACTTTCTCTCTCTTTATTATTTGTTTGCGTGAATTGGTGAAGACTCATTTCCTATCTAAATGTCCGGCCGATGAATTGGTAATTGTCAGGTTTCATCCTATTAAATGGCAAGGTCACCTTAGGAAGATTCCAAAGAAAGAGGTTCCACCTCCAGCCGACGTTTAAGACCAAAGATTTCTCCAAAATTGGTCCTACCAATACAGATACTGTATAACAATTAATTTTTGTTTAGCATTGCGGGATTTATAATCTTTCTTGTGTGATAATGAGATGCAACCATTCAGTAACTGTTAAGAAATACAAGCATTTAGTATATATACCTACCTTTCTGCTTGGAAGTCTAGAACTAGCTGTTTCATTACCCATTTTCCAGAATATATATGAGAGAAAGAGTACACTTGGATTTGAACACACCTAATTAGCCTTAATTCAGCATCCTGTGAGACAGTGACCAGATTCCAAATACATTGTTCTCAATCCAAATCGACTAATGATTTACATGAGATGCACTTAAGCACAGGGCTTAAGTGCTGCCTTCAGGTTATATATATCGAAATATGTCGTTAACTACTGCTCTGTAGTCTCTCCTGTCCAGTGGCTGAAATCGTTAGCTGCAACTGGAAGAAATGGCACTTTGATGCAAGTTCATACAAATCTTTTGAAAAAACGAATAATATGCGCATCCAAATCCACAGTACAGTCATCAGGAATAATCTGCTTTCCCATGCTGCACAACAAAACGAATAAAGGAAAAAGCTTGTGGTAGAAATTGACCAATTGCACATCATGTTAGAAACCACAACTTTTGAAGCATGTCAAAAAAACAAACTTGCTAGTTGAATGCTTAGCTAGGTGCAAAGGTAAAAAGCAGCAGGGTTTTAATATGCGCCCGAAAAGGAGGAACGATTAACACATGGAACCAGAGCGAATATGGACGATAGACAAGTAGAGGAGCACACAGGCAGAAGGATAAATGATTGTGATGGTGTCTGCAAAATAAGCTCACATGATCAAATACCATATGCTTTATAAACCAAACAGCACATAAAGTATGGACAAATGGGCCAAGAGAATATCTTGACTATCAATGAATTGGTTTGACTTGATTATCTGGTAAACGAAGCGTAAGAGCTCTTAACATGTCAATCACTTCTGATTTTATACAAGAATCATGGTCTTTGATTTTAATTTGCACGTCCATAGGAAATATTTTCTAGTCTAACCTCGATGACCTTTTACTACTTGGAGCTAGAGGTGGACAAGTAGCACCAAGTGGGGAATTTTCGACTTCATTTATATGGTTGTTTTTTGAAATTTTTTTTTTAATATTACTATAATAGTACTATAATAGTTTTAAATTTTTTTTTATAAAAAATATGTATGTTTGACAAAATATTTGTCAGAAAATGTATTTGAAGTTTTTAAGAAAGATATTTTTTAGAGACAGAACCAAACAAACAAATCCGAAGAGAAAGCCATGGGCTTCAAAACAAGGGGATGAACCATGGGCTTCTGGCCATGAGGGGATGGACCATGGGCTTGTGGATGTTATGGGGCAGTCCATAGGAATGTGAAGGCGGGGGGAAGGCCTTGGGCTTGAGTGTTGGGGGGTGTCCATCGGAATGTGAAGCGGGAAAGTCTTGGGCTTGAGATGAGACCCTTGGGTTTGTGGATGTAGGGATAACCCGGGGCGTTGTGGCTGTTGGGGATAGCCTGCTTTTGGTGGAGGACATCCAAAGTAGAGAGGAGACTCATTATCTTATCAAGACAGCCAAAAGCCCAGAATCCAAATAAAATTTTTAGGGGCCTAAATCAGAGTTGCCTAGCAGTGTGTGTGTGTGTGTGTGTGTGTTTTTTTTTTTTTTTTTTTTCTTTTCTCAACACCTGGGGGAAAGAACGTGGGGGGGGGGGGGGGGGTGGGTTTTAGGTGGGTCCCGCTGGTCAAAGTAACATGCTTGGAGGACTTTTTGGCTACGTCGTGGCAACAGGGCCCCGGCTTAGGCAATAGTGGGGTGCTTTACGGGCCCACATAAGTCTTTTTAATTAGATAATTAATGAATTGTTTTTGTATCTTAGAGTTGAAGGCTCGTCAGGTGGCGGGGAAGAGTGAGTGGGTGAGCGTCATTGGCCACCGTTGAAGCCGCCAAATGACGCATGAACTCACGTGATCGCTTCCACAATTAGCAGCTTCTAGTAGTATCAAGCATATTGGTTTAATTTATATATATTTGGAATAATCATCCTGCCTGTCATTTTCCTGATTTTTCTAATTTGACAATCACGTGAACCTTAAGCAGTACAGATTTATTCGTGTTTTACGAAGATATTTCTAAGATTTTGGTTAATAAATTGAATCCTATTCTTGGTCATAAATCAAAGTAAATTCTTGATATCATCTCTCAGTGAATATTTACAATTTTTTGAAAAAAGAAAAGGCAGAGTAAGACCGATCACATGGCATTAAAACTTAATGTATAAAAAAAAAAAAGGCCTACCATACAGTTGAGCGGAATTATCTTGTAGCTATGATGAGGAAAATGAAATTTTGAGAGAGGAGGATTAACTAGATAACGAGCTGCATAAACTTATTGTTGCCTATTCTTTTAATGTGAATGGTGAGAGAATATCTTGCATTAAGCCAGCACCGGGAATCAGATTTGTGGGAATAGGCAGCTAACAAGAAAGAGTTGAGAGGTTTGAAAATTTGTGCAAATAGTTTCGTTATTACCCACCTATTTTCTGCAATAGACACTTTGGTGGTTTGTAAAGCTGAACAAAATGAAGCAAAAGAGCTTCTGTGTCCTTTGGAAGTCTGTGAAAAGCATTAAGTTTATTGATCCATTAATTAGACAAGTCATCTGTGTTCTTCAGTAAGAATACTTCTCAAGACAGGAAGCAGCAATTCTGTAATGGATTTCTGAACATCACACCAATTAGTCAGAGAACGTGTCTGGGATATATCAACTATGGTAGTCACAAGGATTAATTAAGGAGCATGTGTCTAATTTTATATTAGACAATGTGCAGCAAAGGCTACAGAACAGCAGAATAAACTCCAAAGTTCAACTGCCAAAGTGGTAATGCTTAAAGCTGCGATCATGTCATGCCAACTTATGTCATGTCATGCCTTAAGCTGTGAAAAAATCGTGTAAAAATATGCGCTGTAGGATGGCAATCTTTAGTGGGAAGAGACATATTGGAAGAAGAAGATACATTGGGTTCTTAGAGGAAAATAACAGGAGTTAGAAAATGGGAGGAAAAAATATATATATTCTCGTCCAATCAAGCTTTGTTGGCAAAGCAAATTTGGGGAATAATAACAAGTTCAAATCTACTTGTCTATAAAATCCTAAAAGATTAAGTACTACAATAAAAAGTCTGTCTTTGAAACGAAAATCCCTAAAAATGCCTCCTAAAATTAGCTATGTCTTATGAGCGTGGGAGACGATTTGGAAAATGGACTTGGGGGAAAAAAAATAGAAAATGGGAGGAAAGCAAAGATATGGAACACATATAAGGGAACACATATAAGCATAAATGTGTTGCTCACCTGATTAGGGAACACATATAGAACATGCATTTGAATTTTAAGACTTTCTGCAAATTTTGATGCAGTAAATATCTTGTAAATCCCAATTAATTAACTTATGCGGAAGAGAAGGCGACCATTGTTAGAGTCATGCTAGTCAAGGACAGTACTTAGTCAGCTTAGGATATCATGAAAGAAAGAAAACAGAAAGACTCCCTGAGGAGAGAGATGGAAGCAAAGGAGAATCAACAACAATCAACTCTAAAAAGTTACATTTGGAATGAGGCATGAAAACTTCAAGTGAAACGCAAGTTGAGCAGTCATTTGGAAACATCTTAATGGACTTCACTTGTGAATGCAGTGATTCACCAGAAAATAGGAAAACATGGCCCTGTCTACAAGAGTTGTGAAGAGGGGATAGAAAGAGTTAAATGTGTTTTGCTGCAATATAGGAAGAATAAGAGAGCATAAACATTGCACCAGTTTAATGGGCTAGGCTAAGAGTTCTGAGGGGGAATTTTAGAAATGGTGGAGGTACTGATAAAAACTGTACTAGAAAAGAGAGTAGTGATCACGTTGAGTTAACAGTTAACATCATGCGGCAAATATGGAAGTAAACAAGTAATTAAGACTTAATACTGAGAGGAAGATAATATCACAGTTCTATGCAGAAAGTATGGATAGAATACAGTGAATATGCTGACATAGGAAGGAAGACAGAAGGAACAAGAGAGCAACTGAACACCTCAAGCGGGATTTAGACAATAAGGGACAATATCATGTTAGTGTCGGTACTCAACAGAATCCAAAATTGCATATTACTGGATTAGGAGTAATAGCTAAGGATCAGCGTGATGAAACTGTAACAGGCTGGAATCTGATGGGGAGGAAAAACTGGGAGCGCATATCAGGAGGATGCTAAAGCTATCAAACTAGCACCGATCAAAGCTAAGGAAGCTGATTAGAGGAGAGTAGTAATCAGAATTTTCAACTAACAACTGACAACAAAAATCATCGCTGGAAACTGTCAGGATGCCATCTTGTAGAATTTTTTGGAATATGTTCTTGCTCTTTGTTCTTTGTTCCACGTGTTTTTTACCCTTTTATGAGCACAGATGACAATCATTTGAATTTTAGGTTACCTAATGTGCTTTAACGATAGTTTGTGTGCATTGCACATGTTGTATGGGTGCTTATTTGGGCATTTTCTCAAGAAGCTGTAAAGTTTTTGTTAACTTCCCAAATATAGCAATTGAGAGTTGATATGTTTGGACCCAATAAAAATAAATAAATGATTGCATTTGGTTTGTGATTGTATTTGACAGATAACAAGTATATGCGTGCACCTTGCATGTTTTTTGCTTGAGAAAAAGAAAGAAAAATTACTATGCTAACATTTTTAAGATTAAATAAGATAAGTCGAACAAGGATCATTAATAAATTAACATATTCTCAACAATATTGAATCAAATTTGAAAGTTATTCTTAAAATGTACATTAGTGATAGAGCTGTAAACGAGCCGAGTCGAGCCGAGTATTGCCGGTTCGAGCTTGTGTTCATTTAATAAACGAGCCGAGCCGAGCCGAGCTCGTTTATTAAACGAGCTTAAATTTGTGTTCGAGCTCGGCTCGTTTAGCTTCACGAACGAGCCGAACTCGAGCTTTCACGAGCCGAGCTCGAACACAAATTCGCGAACAGCTCGGTTCAAATAAGCATAAAAGTGTTATTCGAGCCGAGCCGAGCCGAGTATCTCATGTTCGAATTATTGTTCGTTTATTAAACGAACGAGCTCGAGCTCGCTCGTTTAATAAACGAGCCAAAATTTGTGTTCGAGCTCGGCTCGTTTAGCTTCACGAACGAGCCGAACTCGAGCTTTCACGAGCCGAGCCGAACTGTGTTCGCGAACAGCTCGGTTCGTTTACAGCCTTAATTAGTGATACGTATATTTGACAAGACAAAAGACTCACCATTTATTAAGATTTCAACATAAAACTATTAACTTTAAGCACTTATTGGTTCTATCGAACAAACCCCAACTTTTATTGACCGTACTTGGTTTAATTCGAATCATTCAACAATTGGTAGGGCAGGACGGCACGATCTTAATAACATATCAGTACCTAACACAACAATTAATGAAAACTGAGACCCCAAATCGGGCAATTATCCAAAATAAATGTTTTTGTCTGGGCAACTTGCAGGCCTCCATGACATGTCCTTCATTTGACTTTCACCGTATCCAATGTAAATAGGAGAAAATCTAGGGACAAAACTACAACTCAAAATGCAAATAACAAACACACGAAGGACTAAGATATAAAGTGAAAATCAATCCCCTGCCTGAGTGAGATCTGTCCTTCACACGTGTCTCGGACACATCCAAGCCCATTTACTCATTTAAAAAGCAATAAACATAATTATCATTTGTAAACACATTAATTTTCATATCCATTCCCCTATGTGTATATGTGTATGTATTTATATAGTATAGAGAGAGAAAGAGAGGAGAGAGAAACACAGGCAAAACAAGGTTTGGATCTACTTCGCGATAGAACGCCCGTAAAAACAATAACCAACAGCCTCCTTTGCCCATCTCATCTCCTCCGTCGCCCTTCTTTCTTTCTCTCTCCCGAAAAAAAAAAAAAAGAAAAGAAACGAAAAAAGAAGTTCTCATTCAGCTTCTTCAGCTTCGGCCATGCGAATCAGAAAACATGCAAAATTTTCCCCTCTTTTATACGCATCCACCTCTCTAAAACCCGGCACGGTTTTCCAAACCCACGTTTGCCAGCTCAACCAGTCGCCATGGGATGTCATCACTTTCCCTCCGCCTGACCCGTCGGAGCTTCCTCCACCTCCTCCGTTTCTGGTCAGTTAAAATCTCTCCTTCTTTGAACTACAGATCCAAAATAACTCGTTTATTTTCTCTGCATTTTTTCTTTATTTTTTTTATGGGTCTAGGGTTTTTTCTGAAGCTTCCTTTAGGGTTGTTGTTTAAAGACCGTAAATCCCACCATTTCTCTCGTTTATTTAGGTTTTAATAGTGAATTTTTTTAACGGGCTCTCTCCTTTTTGCTTTATTTTTGGGCTTACGAGTTGGAATGCTTCCTTCTGGCTTTTGCATTTTCCTATGGCTTTTGCATTTTCCTTTGGCTTTTGCTTGCAGGTGGATAAAGATTACACCTATTGGACAAATGGGACCTCCGACGATCGCATTGGAGCTGATGAGAGGTTAGCATTAATCCCTTTTGCCAATTCGAATTAATTTGAGAGATTGTTTCTGCATTTTCTTTTTATTTTGTTAAGAACAATTAGGGTTTCTATTTTCCGATGTTCATCTATCAATATTTCCAAATAATACGAGAGGATTGAACTTTAAAACTGAACTCGAACATTGGGGCTGCGTTTTTTATCAGCAGCCCCGCATCGAGTGAGAAGTGGGACGGCGTCGCGTTCGATAATGGTGGGACTGGGACCGAGAAGCAAGATAAGCAGTTAAGGTCCAAGAAAGAAGGAGAAGAATATCAGATTTGTAGCTACAAGACTGATGGAAAGGGCGGGCAATGCAGGAGAAAGGCGAAAAAGGGGCAATCTTTCTGCCAGCATCACTCATCCCAAGTCCAAATTAGTACCAAAGTAGCTCAGCCTGCAGCCAAACAGTCCGAGAATCGCCGCCAGGCTCGTGCTAGAAAACCTGCGTCATCATCGAATCCTTACGAGTTCTACTACTATTCGGGGTTCGGACCTCGGTGGGGAAAGAAAAGAGGACTTCCTCCTGCTGCTATAAAGGAGGAAGAACCCTATACGAGTACTGAAAGTAGCAGTGACACATCTACTAAAACTGACACCAACAACATTATTGAGGTTGCTGATGAGGGGCCTATTTTTCTTGAGCCTAATGTTAAATATTCTTCCTTATCTTCTGATCAAATTGAGAAGGAAGGACTCGACTATGTTGAGGACGATGACGAAGATGAAGATAATAATGGAAAAACGGTAAGGAAGAGAGCCCGGAAGCCGATTAAGGCTAGGTCGCTCAAGTCTCTGATGTGAAGAGAAGGCTATGAAGCTACTAGGTCCAGTTGATAATAGTCGAATATAGCAAGGATCAGGAAAGAGTAGTTGCAGTTTGGTTTTAGGTCTGTGTTCTGTGTGTCTCTGTGTGCGTGCGTGCGTGTGTGTGTATGCGTTTTTCTTTTTCTTTTTCTTTTTCTATTTTTGGGGTTTGTTGCTAATTTCCGTAGTCTTTTTGTATTTTTTTTTAAGGGTTTAATTGATAGTTATTATGCTCTAGTGTGGTCATTGTTTTGGGTTGGGTTGATATTTTGGGGCCTGGTGATGTGTTTTTGTCGGATTGGCTGTTGCGGGCTGCCTAGGGGTCAGAATTGTGTCCTTCGTGATTTGGGCTTGCTTTTTGAGTTCTTAGTTGCAAGTGTAATTTAAAAACCGTTTCAAGAATTATCCTTATTAATTCTCAAAAAAAAAAAAAAAAACTATCCTTATTTAGTTTCACACTTCACTTGCGAATTGCTTTTAATTAGTGAAACTTTTAGAAAATGTTTGATAACTCCACTTAATGCTAAAAATTAATGAATTAATAGCTTTATGAATTCAATATGTTTAGTAACAAAATTTATTTATCACTTAATATATTAAATGCTTATTTAATTTGTATATAAAATTTTAAGTAAAAATTTTTTACTTAATTTACTGAATTTAAAATGTATATGTAGCATGTTCTTCCCTTTCTTTCATGTACACTCTATTTCACGCACTCACCCATGCCCATACACGTAAATACATACTCTTTCTCGAATACACAATCTCTCCCTCCCTCCCACCGTCTTTCTCTCTCTCACACACGCGCGCGCGCGCGTACACACACACACACCCCTATGCACAATTTTCCTCCCACACATACCCACATACTTTCTTGAATATACATACATACATAAATAAGTATATTATTTTATTCTCTTTCACATATACATCTTCTCTCTTGTGTACATGAGCATATATTTTATTTTTCATTCTCTTACATACTTGCACACACTTGTATATATATGTTTTATACATATTTATAAGTAGATATATTTAAATTTAGTGCATAAATTTAATTAATTATCAAACAAGTATGATTTTATAAATTCAGCTATTTAATACTTTCAGTACTTAGATTTCAGATTTAGACTTTAGTTTTACCAAACGTCACCATACTTTACTCTTCTTGGATTGATAAAATAATTTTGTATTTCATGACAAAAAAAAAAAACATTGCACATAAACAAACACTCTAGTTGTTTGGTTTTATTTTAAAAAAAATGTCCAATACATCTTCCAACTAACTTTTTATCTTATATACTTATATACGAAAAAGAATCTCTAAAACTGATACAATATTATTTTTAAAAAAATCCCAAAAACAATTATCCTAATGGAGTGTCAACTTTCTTGTGGGAGATCGGCCTTTTGCCATACCATATGAGGTTCAAATTTGTTGTAGAGCATATTTAATTTTTAGTTAAGATTAATACCGTTTACGAGGGAAATTAGTGTCAAATTTCAAATTGTATTTATGCTGTTGAAAAAAAAAAAAGAGTCGAATTTCATTTATTTGGTAAATTCATGATGATTGGTGAAGGGGATTGAATAATTACAGTTGGGATTAAGTAATATATATTATAGAGTTAAAACAGAGGTTAAATTCAATGAAAATTCAATCATGAATTAAAAAATGATTACATAGATTTTATATGTTTAATAAACAAGTCCGATGCATGAGTACAACAAAACCAACCAATAGTTGATCGTAGAAATACATTAGGAAATCCAAATTATTAGCCCTTTTGTATTAGACTGAATTTCTATTTCTTAAAGTTGAAATTTTTAGAAAGGAAGTTAAAAGTTTCTGAATAGTTATCTGTTTGGTGAAAAATTACTTTTAATTTTAATTAACTATTATTCAGGTTAGAAGTCAATTTATTTTAGATAATAACAGGAAAATAAAAAAACAAAGTCTCGTTAATCCTTAAGATTTTTTTGAAATTATTTTAGATTAAAAGTTTCATAAATCCTAAGTACATTGAATACTATAAAAAGTTTCATATATCCTTTTTTGTTAGTTTCATAAATCCTAATTACACTTGATACTTAAAAAGTTCCTACCAAAAAAAAAAAAAAAAAACTGTGCTAAAAACTAGGACACAGCATTAATCACCAAGGGTTTTGCAGTGAAGGTTTGAAACGCGTATCAATACTCAATACACAATTCTGTGAATTATAAAGGAAAGGTTTCAACATTTAGAATTTGCTTTTTGCTTATTATAGATGCAATGTTCATCCCCTGAGTTCAATTTAAGTGCATTCACTCATGTCATGGGTAGATTCGTGTATAACTTCCTTTAGATTGGTACTTGTAATGGGTCTAGGAAGTGACATAGAAATATTAACAATACGTCTATTTAGTCTTTTTTGCTAAATTCTGAGAACTATGGGAGTCAAATCATGTCTGCTATCCGAAAAATAACTAGTTTTTCCATCAGACAATATGAAACCATACTTAATTTTCAAAGATAATTATAATACATAAATGAGACGCAATCTTTCAATTTTCTTTTGTGATTAATACTAGTATTACAGTTCTCACCAATTAAGGAATCAGGATTTCAGCAATTAACATTAATAACTACACTAGGTAATTGATCATTGAACACATTAAAATAACAAATATAGACGCTAAATCAACAAGGGTTAACATTAATACTATAAATTAATGTTATTTACCTATGGAACCTACAAAATTTTTAAACTTTTATAATCTTCATCAATTTTTTTTTTCGATAAACATATACTATATTACATGGAGAAGGAGAATTTGGCGTTGGTAGAATTCGAACCCCTATCCTCTCGAATAGAGTCATAGAGTTACAATCGCTTGACTCTCTATTCGTTCCCCGTCATTTACTTTTGAAATGGCAGGAATTTGCACGAGAAATTAGTATAAGGACAATTTTCCATCCTGTGAAATCTAGTAGGAAGGTATCTTTCTATTGGCATTAAAATTTAGACCAATTTCAACCACCACACTTAATCATTATTCTAATCACTTTCTAGAACAAACACTCATAAGAAATTCGAGTTGGTCATTAATCATATGCATTTGGTTTTGTAGTTTCCCACAAGTTATTTTAGTAACCTCAATCGTCACGAACAAACTTTACCATATATCTACCATATATCATCACCACAAGCGCGTGTGACTCCAACCTTTGCATTCTTACGTTGTTGTTCAACAAAGAAGACCTCAAACCGCAAAAGCATCAGTCAACCCACAGATCCAAATATATGCAAACATCCACCAAACTCTAATTTTTATTATATTAAGATTTACATCCTTATTATGCACACAAATATATGTACGCACACAGACACATACTAGTATAATTTATTAATCAGTATCCCAGTTTGCCAAAACATTCACCAGCCACAGTTTTACTTGGATTCTGTACTGAGAATCAGCTGAAAAGAAAGAAGATAGAACATGGCCAAGAATTCGAATCTGGGTCACTCTTGTCCGAGTCTATTTTGTCGCTTTTTTATAGGATACATTCTTGTTTTTTGTTTTGGAGTTCACAGTGTTTTGTCTGAATTCGTACAAGCGGCTGGTGGTGGTGATGGTGCTGGTTTGAACTCTACTTTTACTATTTCCAGCTTTACTTATGCTCAAACTAGGCTCAAGCCTTATGATTGGCGTTATATTAGAGGTACAAAATTGATCATTTTTCTGGTTGGACTTGATTGTTTTTCCTGTTTTATCGTGTTTCTTGGGAATTATTAATTACGAGGTTTAGTGGGTTGAGGTAAAAATTTGATCTTTCTGGTTTACTATTTACTGGTTTTGAGCATTACTGATTGTCAGGCTTGGAGGACTGTCAACAAAATTTTAGCCTTTTTTCCAATAAGACTCTCTGACTGGATTGCATAGACGTGGTTCTGGGATTGGTATCATCAATGGCTGTTTAAACTTATGCGCCGGTTTTAGTTTTTGCAATTCTTTATGATATTAGCTAGTCAATATCAAATTTTCATTACCGTAAACATGGGAAATTATGCAAAGTAGTGATTTTTAACATAAACGATTCGTGTTTCTATATAGGTAGTATTTAGATTGGTCACTGAGGGTAAGTCAGTAAGTTGCTTTCTCAACCAGAATCCACCAAATTAGCTTCGTTATTTTGTATCATAATTTATCCTTTGTGGCTGTCAAATTTCTCGTGAAGATTAAAATTTGATTGGAAGTCACCATATGTTAGAATCTTAAAAGGCTTATTTACAAGTCCAATATACTATTCTCATTTTCAGCTGCTTACTCAGATTTTCTAAATGATGAGAAATCAGAATGTGATGTAAAAAGAGTTCCTCATTTACTTAATGCCAATTCAGGTATGAACATTGGAGTTGGTGAGTTCGGAACATTTCTCTTTTATGTCTTGCAACCACTGGATCTTTAACCTTATTATTATTATTTTTTTTGGGGTGATGCTTCCTCATATTATGAAGTAACATCTCTGTCTCACATATTTGGGTGCCAGATTATCCTCCAAGATGGATATTTATGTGTTTTAGTCTTCCAAATCTGTCCTGCAGATTATGAGTAATGTTGAAATCATTATGTTTCGAGACTTAGTATGCTTTTTCACTCTGCAATGGACACAGTCTGTTGATTTCTTTGTTTCTATATCTTTAACGGCATCCCTTGAGAATTAATTTCAAAATTTGCTATTTAACGTCATGTTAAATTTTAAAATTAATTTCACACAAAATCGTTGATGTTGCAATAAAGGTGCTTGAAGTATGTATAATTAAAATTTTTGTGAATCATCTTGCTCCATTTTTATTTGCTTTGCCAAAGTTCGGAAGATGATGTGCTTGCACATGCACAAACATAAACTTTTGTATTTCAATATGTCAAAATGGAAGAACATATCATACTCAAACTAATGGTTTCCATTTGTTCATATTACCTCTGATTGGTAATCGTTTCTGGGCCTTCTTGCAGTGAATTTGCCGCCATGGTTCTCTTCGATGTCAATAAATTTAGAATCAGATGTAGACATTGTGAGTGTGCTTTTAAAGGCCTTTTAGTTGTGTAAGCATGTTAATTTCCCCGTGCAGTTGAATATAAGTTTTGTTACATTTTGTACCTTACTTGTTCCCTTAATGACAGTAGTTTATTTATTTTTTAATGTTTTTTCCTTTTCTTGACACTTATGATATTTCCAAATATATGACTCTAATTCTTTGTAGGATCTGAAAAACATTAGGAAAGCCTCAAGAAGCACTCTTCCAATGGTATGCTTCCGAGAAGGAAGTCCTCCCCTGCCTGATGTTTATAACACCTCTTTAACTGGTCTAGGTAATTTTTTTTTTTCTAAGTGAAAGTTATGCATATTCTAATAAACTTGAGAACCTTTTTACTTCTTTTGGTTGGTAAGGACTAGCTTAGGCAGTAATGTTCCATAGCAACACATTCATGCACTTGCTATATTTCCAGTACTTTTATGTAACACATTTTGCATAAGAAAATAAATTATGGCCTACTGTTCTTTTTCTTTCAATTGCTTCATGCTATGGATGTGGCAATGGTTTACTGTAAATCAGAACCGGCTGCATGCTCTGCTTTCTATCTTTTCCGAAAAGATGTTATATTGGCTTAAAGCTTTGCATATATTTTGCATGGTTAATTTGATATTAGTGATATTCTTGATGTCCCAGTGTTTTACCCTTGTCATATTACTTATGATAATTGAGATGTAACACTTTGTTTTCTGATTAACACTACTATTTTGAATTCATCTTATGCTTAAAGGGATTTGTCTGCTGCAGTATTCGATTATGTGTCTAATGGTTCTTTTGGAGGGACACGAGGTCTGCAGATTGTTGAGCAGTGCTATCCTCTGCAAAACATAATTTCTGTTAGATTGACAAATGAACAGGTTTACTCTTAGTTCTTTAAAATTTATGTCGCATACTCTTACTACTTACAGCAACAGTGCAGATTGGTGAATGTTTATATTAATACTCAGTTTCTACTATTTTTTAATATGTGCGCATGTAGTTTCTATTTCTTTTTGAATGTTTTGATATATTGTGGTACTTATATCAACAATCTAGATATATGGGGGTGTTTTCTATCTAAATTCATTAGATGGGGTTGGTTGTATTCAATTTATCTTGCAAATGGCTTTTTCTATTTATTTGTTTATTTATTTTCATATCGATAGTCCTTATCAACATTTGTTAGAGTTCAAAGTTGGTCTACAGATTTCTCCTGGTGTATGGTACCTTGGCTTGTTTAATGGCATTGGGCCTATGAGGACACAATCAAAAATGGTAATTTTTTCCCCCCAATACTGATACTTCATATCTTCTTTACAAGTCATGTTCTGTTAACAGCTTTCAAGGTAAATTTATGGTTCAGCTTTTAGGATGCCCTTTATGCTAGTGAGTTTCAGTACTCTATGCAATATGTTTTGACACACTTTACGATCTATACATTTAATAAGACAAATCAATTGAGTAGATAATTAAAACAAACTTGAAAAAGAACAGTCTGTTCCTTTTTCTCTCTTTTGTTTGTTCTTGGACAAAATTGAATACCAGGTATTTGATGATTAGTTTACTGAACTTTTACGGAAATATTTAAAGGTGAAAATCATTTGTGGCACATGGCTTTTGTCCAGTTTATGTCAACAGTAGAATGAAGTTTCTATGCACCCATTTGACAAAATACTGGGGTACTTAACTTGAAAATGTCTGGACATGGAAGATGCTCCTTGTAAACTTTCCTAATTTGTTTTCCCCTTTAATTTTTCTTCTATAATTTGTTATATTGTTTGGTGAAAGATCATTGTTGAAGTTCCTTTGGCCAAAGAGATTATCACTGTAGATATTGATATAAGGTCATATATGCGTACATTATGGATGAAATCTTATGTTCCTTTTTTCTTCTTTTTCATATTACTGCTCATTTACACTGTCTCCACAAATATCAATTCTTCTTGTCATGTGATGACTCTTACGTCCCATGGGTTTACTCCAGTATCAAACATAAGAAATTCCATATCCGCTACTTCTTAAAGTTGTTCTTTTCATCATTATTGTTGCAGATTAATCGAGGCCAGTCATACTCTTTTAGTGGCAATGTAAGTGTGGAAGGATGTATAACCCCAATGGTGTCTGGGCAATTTTGCAACCAGACATTTAATCTGCTTATATGCGATGACTATAGTTTAGCTGACAGCAGTTTTGATAACCATACTTCGAACCAAGTGGCAGAAAATGTTGTTGTTTGCAGAAGTGTGGATGATGGGACTTGTCATACGGATAATGGACCAAAAATCTTCTCTTTGAATGTAATGGGACTTACTGAAAAGCTAATAATTACCGCATCAAATTTTGGACTCAACCAAACGCGAAGTTCAAATAATACCAATACAATTATCTTGATGTGTTATGCTCGACATGGTGCAATACCACTAGACACATTGCACGATTATTCTGGCAACATCAGTGAAGTCCCTTTAGTTATACCGACCCCAAAACTTGGTCGTTGGTATGTTACTGTTCAACCGATTAATCTTCCAAACAGTGCTGGAGCACGAGAGGTGAGCACTGAAATTTGCTACTCATTGAAATGGCAAGTGCTTCAGTGTCCTGTGTATAAAGCTGGACCAAACTGTACATGGGAAAGATACTTGCTTCAGGTGAGACTATAATAATATCATGCTCTATATGCTAAAATTCTTCCTTCACTTGTTCCTTGACCCACATTTAGTTACTTTGAAGTAAAAAAGCAAGGTGAAATTGTTTTCATGTGGTGGTTCTTTCTGTCAGTTACCTGCTATAGAGCTAGTCAAGTTGCCCTTTATCTTGACTTTTAGCATCTTTCTGTTGAACAAAAGTTACCAGGATAATGCTGTTGACAAGCTGAAAATGGTTGCTTGCAGACAGTTCTACGGAAAAATCCGTCTGTCCCTTTTGAGTCCTATTACTTGCCATTGAGTGAGAAGGTGTCATCAGATTCAGCTAATTTTCCTTTAGAACCGCTTTTGAGCAATTCTTCTCGCGGAGGAAATAACGATGTTGCTTGGACATTTTTCCTCGTAGACATCCCTTCTGGTGCTGCTGGAGGAAATATCCACATCCGTCTTACATCAGATGCTAAGATAAATTATGAAATGTATGCCAGATATGGAGGATTTCCATCTCTTGCTAACTGGGATTATTTCTTCACAAACAGCACAAGCAGCAGCAATGGTTCCATGTTTTTTAAGTTGTACGATTCTACTGAGAAATCAATTAACTTTTATATACTATATGCCATGGAAGGAACCTGGATTTTTGGACTGAGGCACCTGAACTCAGCTGGTATTGTGTCAATTCATCAAACGACCATGTCTATTTCACTAGAGAGATGTCCACAGAAGTGTTCTTTTCATGGAACGTGTCAATCAGTTTTGGATACAAGTGGGCTTTCATTGTACAGGTTGATGCCTTCTCCCTTAATGGCTAAGCAGTTCGCTCGTGATTAACTCTCATCTGAATCATGTTTTTTCCCTCAGTTATTGTGCTTGTGATCGAAACCATGGAGGCTTTGACTGCAGTATTGAACTTGTATCACACAAAGGTAATTGATTCACTTTTAATCAAAAAAGAACAGAAAACAGCCTCTGATTTATCTCGGCCATTATATGAATTACTGTCGATCATCATATTTCTGTGTTTATTTCTGTATGCTGCACATGCCTTGGAGTTGGGAGAACACCGTGATGCATTTAAATGGAAAGATGTTTCAAGCCATTCAGAATAATTGAGAAGTTTCTGAAAGAAAGGACGTTATGTATGTTAGGCACATTCCAACCAAACTCGTATGTGGTTCCTTACCGACTGATACATACTTGCAGAAAAGTTTTCCTAAAATCTTCGCAGATATATCTTATAATGCGTGTCTGTTAAAGCTTTTCTTAATGCCCGCTGCTAAATTTTGACTTCATTCAATTCCTGGTCCCACTTGCGAGTCAGTGCATTTGACTTTTTATTATGTTTATAGAGGAAGCGTAGATGATAAAGCCAGGAGGATCTCTTTCAGATTCTCTTCAGGAAACAAAGTGCTGTAGATTTATTAAACCTAAGAGGCATTTCTACAAGTGACAACTTAAAGAGAGATCCATCATACTGAAATACAAGACAATCTTCCAAAAATCAACATCTTTTCCTCAACTAGATTCCTCGCACTGAAGCTTTGTGATGTACTTTTGCTCTTTGGCTATGCAATTGTTGGAAATTAATGTCATTGTATGTTTTTTGTAATCTAATCTTAAAAAGTTTTTGTCATTCATTTGTCAAGTTTTCGTCATTCGTAGTTTGAAATTCTAAAGGATAACTAGTATACTGTATTGGAAGTGTTAGATTATTTTATTGCATCTCTTGTTGTATTGTTTTTTAATGACTGTCCTTCAATTCAAATATGAGTAGTTAACAACGTTGTATACTGGTCTTTTAAAGGAAAATTGCTGAAAACTCGTGTAGGGCACATATGGCAATCAATTTCCCTTATTGCATCCAATGCTGCAGCTGTGCTACCTGCTTACTGGGCCCTCCGCCATAAGGTGGTGATAGATCACCCAGTCATGAATGAGTTTTTCTATTTCATTCTTTCCACGGTGAAGTGTATTTATTTTAAAGCTGCAGAACAAGCACCAAATGTTTATACCTTCTTCAGCATATGGAATAATATGTAAATCAGTTAGAACTGCTGTAGACAGTTACAAAAGATTTGGTACTACTTCAATTTGATATTCAAAACTAGGGGGCTGCATTTTCTGCAGGCATTCGCTGAATGGGTCCTTTTCACATCTAGTGGGATCTCAAGTGGACTCTATCATGCTTGTGATGTTGGAACCTGGTGTGCATTAACATTTCGTGTCTTACAGGTACTTTCTGGCTTCTTAAGCGAGTGTAGTATTGGATCTTGAGGCACAATTTTAATTTTCTTTGTCATAAACTTGTCTGTGGCTTTCTAGTTCATGGATTTCTGGCTTTCATTTATGGCGGTTGTCAGTACTTTTGTGTACCTAGCTGCTATTGATGAAACTTCAAAGAGGACAATTCACACAGTTGTTGCTATAGTAACGGCCCTTATGGCTGAAACTGGTCCAACAAGGTATTGTACTTCTTGTATTTCTTTTTATTCTCAAGACTCTGGTGGTTTAAACATCTCATGTTTTGCAGGTCATCCAATATTGTTCTTGTTTTGGCCATTGGGACATTGGGTCTTATTACTGGGTGGCTGATTGAGCTTTGTACTCATTATAGATCATTTTCCTGTTCGATTGAGTTCCATCTGAATCTTGTAGAAAGGTAAGTCACTTCTTTGAAGTCTTTATTGTTCCCTATTGGCCTTGGGAGGGCTAACCCCAAATTGAAGAAATTAGGAGGAGATGTGGATATTTGTGAATTTATGAGCTCTTTTGGATATGCAACTCTATTAAAGAAAGCAATAAAGGATTCTTAATACGGAACCACACCAGCACATATAAATGGTGAAGCTTACTGACTCCTGGCAGCGTACAAAGCACAGAAACGGAGAAGGCAGACAATTATGCTGTTTTTAAGCTCCTGATGTAGCCAATCTCTTTATTGCATGCAGATGGCAAACCATGAGGGAACAGATACGTAATCTTATCAACACACTTCTTAAACGATTTCGTTGGGGCTTCGTAATTGTGGGGTTTGCCGCCTTAGCTATGGCTGCAATAAGCTGGAAATTGGAAAGTAGCCAGACCTACTGGATTTGGCACAGGTATCATAGAATTATATAATATTCCCCCGTCCCTCTCCCTCCTTCCATTCTCTCTAATAAATGATGGATGGAAATGATCTGCAGCATATGGCACGTCTCCATATATACTTCTGCTCTCCTTTTCCTTTGTTCAAAAGCAAAAGCTGTGAACTGTGACGATGAAAGACCTTCGGGTGGGAGCTATGAGCTAACTCGACAAAATTCATTCAGTGGAGGTGAAGAAAGAGATAATAGATAGGTACATGCTTTCCCTTACAGTAGTTTTTCATTTGAGTTCTCGAAACAGAGTGACAGCGCTCTTGCTGCATGGTTGCCTACTGCATCAACTAACTCTTGTTTTCGTGGGAATACCATCAGTTTATTAAGAAGATGAAGATTTTTTCCTGTCAAATACTCGTCTTTCGTTGGAAGGCGTATCCTTAGGTACCATACAATTTGTAAATAACTCGTTTTTCAGAGGGGCTAAGACAACAATATGATGTTACTAAATGATTGTAGCAAAGGGGGTGAAAAATAGTAACAATAAAGCCAATGTAACCTGTACAATAGCTCAAAAACTAGTCCGAACAGATTTCGTTTTTTATTTCTAAAATTAAAGTTCCACAAAGGATATTCTTATTTTAAAATGAGTATATTCTTGACTTTCTCCCAATTTTCTTGTTTCTTTTACCTCTCATTTAATACGTTATATAAATGCAAACAGGATAACGAACAGTGGATCGAGCAGTTAATTCTATGACTCCATTCCAAAGGTCGAAAGTTCAAATTCTATCAACATCATTTTTCTTTTTCTATTGTACCAGTATAAATTTGATTAAAAAAAATTATTGTAATAGTGTAGGTGTCCGTGAAGTGATTAAAAGATGTGCACGCATACTCCTATCACTTACAACGGGTGAGATGCAGTCTTTCATAAATAATCAGGTTTAAAAAGAGCATTCTTTCAAGATGCGGCCTTTGCAAAGAAGGTGAGCAAGAGAGAGGGATTGCTAAATAGAATCATAACCAAAAGAAAAACGATACAACAACACATATATTATTTTTTTTTGAAAAAAAACATATATTATCAATTTACAAAACAAGCCAATTATCTGGCGAAGTATAGCAGCATCTCTTACAAGCACACAATATTAACCTATCTTCTTGATTCAGATTTTTTCATCATCTGAATTCCTATAGACAAAAAGCCAAACGTCCTGCAAAAATTCTAATCTTGTCACAAGCCCTAATTTCTGGATGGTCTAATTTTTCTTCTTCAAGGGAATGTCCATCGATTCTACCCTGTAATCCGGTAGAGCTTGTGATTATTGGTTTTCAAAAAGAATTTTCCTTGCATTTACACTATGCAACTTCAATTCAATGAGAAAATTCTGCATCATGTTCATGTATATACTGCTCACTCTTCTCTTATGATACTGCTGGTCTGAGAATCAGACGAGCAGTCTGAGGCTAATAGTTCTCTGTAATCCTTGCGGATACTCCAGAGTATCTCTGCACACTTCCTCATTGAAGGGCGACTGCGTCGATTAGGAGCCAAACATTGCAAGGCTAACTCAAGAATCTTTTCTATGGCTAAATTAATTGCAGCAGATCTTTCAATTCTTGGATCCAGAGTTAGAATAGCATCTCCTTCAGTAAATTTCTTCATAGCCTGCAGTTAACCCGTTCGAATCAGACATGCTCAGAGAGATGAAATTCAGATGATCTTGAGTTCTAGAGATTACAGAAAACAGAAACAACCAATGCCAGTAAAGTTGCAGTAGAAAAATCATACCCATCTGGCTGTTATACGCTCTTTTAGTTCACGTCTTGGCTCAATTGGTCGCCTGCCAGTGACCAGCTCCACAAGCAGCACCCCAAATGAATAAACGTCACTCTTCTCAGTAAGTTGGAAGGTTTTCAGATATTCAGGGTCTAAGTAGCCAGCTGTTCCTTTAACTTGAGTAGAAACATGAGTTTCTCCTGCTTCAGTGTCCGCTGCAAGCCTTGCAAAACCGAAGTCAGCTACCTTAGCTCTAAGGTTTTCAGTGAGGAGAATATTGGATGATTTGATGTCTCTGTGGATGATGGGATGATCTGCATGCATGCGAAGCAACTCGTAATTGTAGCATATACCTACGATGCCCAATAACATATCGAAATATCACCAAAATCTATGTCCTAAACGAACAATATTCAGCAATAATATGGAGGCTACCTATGTACATATGGAGATACGTAACAGCATGAGCCACATCTATTGCAATATCAAGTCGGGGAGCAAATTCAAGTACATTCCCATGCATACCTACATGCCATTCAGTAAGACAAGATTTTACAGTCAAATATCCAATAAATGTTATTACGGGTGACTAAAGGATATATACATCTAATAAGTAAATGGAAACCCAGAAAGTGCAAAACACAAGAGCAAGAGAGAAGTGACTCACAATCCAAATGTTCTCTAAGGGTCCCATTTGCAACATATTCAACAACAATAATTCTCTCTTCCTCATGCTCTAAATATCCATAAAACTTCACCAGATTTAGATGCTCCACTTTCTCCAGGGTTCGGACCTCACTTCGGAACTCAGCCCCGGAATTCTTGTCATATACACCCTACAAACATATGATATATAATAACAAAAAAATGATGAAATCTAATTTGTCAATTTTCAGCAAACAAAAATGACATCAAAACTGACCCACCACACATTTTCAATAAATACGTTAAAGGAAGCAAAGTTGTATGGAACTGGATAAAGACAGACCTTTTTAGCACGTTTGATTGCGACAAGGTTTCCATCTTGAAGTCGACCCTTATACACTGTCCCAAAACCACCTTGGCCAATTTTCAAGCTTGGGGAGAAGTTCTTTGTGGCCTTATAGATTTCATCAATGGTGAATTTTACACTCTCAGACTCTGTGGTGTGCTTTGAATTGTTTGAAGTGGCATAGATACCTCGACGTCTCCTCTCACCACCAGAACCAGAAGAAGCATCCGAAGCATCTGAAAAAGTAAACGCCCGAGAAATTATTCTAAATAAATTTGAAGGGGAGCACACATTGTGAGATTTCACAAGGAAACCCTTGATTCTGAAATTATCTTAAAGTTCATTGTTCAATAAAGACACTAATTGACATCAAGGGTAAGATAAGAAAAGTAAACGTCAAAAGGCCTTAGAAAATAGCAGTAATGAATAAGCGCATAATTATTAAGTTCTTAAGTTGGTTTAACATCAACTACAGCTAGGAAAAATGGAGTCCAAGGTCAGTTAAACATCAACTAAAAAAAATTGAAGTATGCTTTAACTTAAAAAATTAGCTTGTTGCAGCAAAACAAATGGACTAATAGAAAGATAAGAATAAAAACGAACTAAAAGAAACACACGAATATTAAGAGTTGTTGTTTTTAAGCAACTTTAATATGTTGAAACAAACGAGACCCATCCCTTAAAACCCCAACAACCCAAAAAAAAAAAAGTGTTTAAAACTAGTGATTCCTAGTTTAAACAATTAAAATTATTTATTTTCCCATCTGAAAAAAAAAAGTAACCAAACACTGTTATCAAAAAGCACCTCCAAAGGTGTCTTTCAGAATCAACTTTTCTGGTGTTGAACTAAACCCAAAACAAGTGACAAAAATGAAAAAACAAATGTGCTTCGAACTAGTAGAATCAGCTTATTTTAAGAAAACTAGATTACATGCTTATCAAGAACTTCTTTTTCTTCATCAAGAAATTGAAGGATCCAACAAAACTAATTTTATCAAAATCTTTCCATCCTTGTGTGTCACAGCAATTCAAATGGGATCTTTCCCCCACGTAAACAATACACCCCAGAAACAAATGAATGAAATCAAAGGTAGGAATCAAATTCATAAACCTCTACAGTCAGCACAAAAGCATTCACACCTAACATCAAATCCAACTTAACAGAACATAAACTACAAGATTTAAATCACATTATTCTTTCCTAAAAAAGAAAATGCATCATTCCACAAAATCTAAATGATCCCACTTCGGTCAAGCGTAAAGTAGAGATCTTTTCCACATAAAAGACAAAAAATTTAAAAAAATATCAACCATTTCAGGACCATTATTAAGATATTATTAAACTAATGCTACTATAATTATTTAACTTTTACAAATAGTGATGACTTACCGGAATTAGAATGAGGAAAGGTGGTTGAGCTTTTGGTTTCAACATTCTCAGGCGGAGTGAAGCAAGCGATGAAAGCTCCGGCGACGGTCCGGGCCGCGATCTTGACGGGGTTCTTGTCGGAGTTTGAGGTGTGGGAGGAGGAGGATGAGGAGTAGGTAGAAGTCGGGGAATTGTACGGGAGCTCCGGTGTTGCGGACCCAGCTGAGCCGGAGCTAGAGACGTCCCGCCGGCGCCGGCGGCCGGGGAGTGAGTTAGGACTTTTCATATTAGTTGTCTGCTGCTGCTGATGATGATGATGATGCGTATGAGCAAATGGCGGGTAGATGTAGAGCTTTGATGATCACTATTTATTACTATTATTATTCAGCGAATATGACTTTTGTTCTTCCTTTACTTTTCAAATTTCACAATCAATCCCCATGTTTCTAGTATATTATAACTTTCAACACTTTTTTTTTATTTGTTTTGATGTGGTCTAATCTAAGTAAAGAGTTGATGTGGCAAAGATCGAGCCGTGAGATTCGAGGCCTAAATATCATGTGATCTAGATTATGATACGATATTCTTTATGTGATTTCGAATAAAAAGTAAAATAAAACATAAGTAAGATAAATAATATTGACGAATCATCTATAGATAAGTTCATACATCGAATTTATTTAAGTAATTTTTTCATTAGTTATATGATATTGTAAATTTAATAATCTTGAATTTTGACGTGTAAAAGAAAATTTCATAAATGGCCAATACAATAGTACAAAAGTGATTGACTCATATTCATGCTCTTTAAAAAAAAAAAAATCGACAAATTGAATGAATTCCAATTGAAAATTTGTTATTGCATCTATTTTCCATTTACTGTGAAGTAAAATATAATGAGAGTTAGGATAGGCATGTCGTGATATCTCTAAAAAGAAGTGCAATTTATAGATTAAAATTGGACTTGGAAATGCATACCTATTTCTTGATGGTAAAAATTCAAGTCATGTAAATAGTTAGATTGGAGATATGTCTACTTCTTACATCTATCTACGCAATTACCTTTGATTAATGATTGAGAAACTTGATTGGTCAAAATCAATAAATAGTACTTGGTGATATTAAAAATTGCTGTTACGTATTTACTTTGCTTATTAAAGGGTTTAGTTGGGCAATTTTGGTGCTGGAGTTATAGATGTGCTTTTTTAATCTTTCTTCCTTTTTTTCTACCAAACAAAGAGAAATCTTTCTTCTTTTTTTTTGTTTTTTTTTTCTCTCTCTCTCTCTCTCTCTTCCCAAAATGGGTGGGTGAGGGTGTGGGCCAATGCTCTGTGGTTTATATTGGATTTTTTTTTTTTTTTTTTGAGAGTAGGGTTATATTGGATTTAGAGCTTTACAATTTGCTTCTTTCAGCTAGGGGCCCACGATCCAGGGCCAATCATTGGACAATCCAACTGGATTTGGTTGAAAATTGCTGCTACAAATAATACATAATATATACTATTTCTATGAGATCATCAATTTTTTTTAAGCTTAGAAATTTGTTCTTAAATGTTTCCGTGCACTTATAAGATGTATATATGCATATACTGCTTGTTTAGTTAAGTTTTTTATAGTCACATATTTAAAAAAATTTTAACATGTTTTTCAATAAACTTTTTATATTACATGTATATTTATCGAAAAAATCTCTAAAACTGTTATAATAATGTTTTATAAAAAATATCTTCAAAAACAAACCTCCAACTAAGCGAGACTTATGCACAGAACTTTGGTTGATTGGCTTCATGTTAGAACTTTTCTTGAAGTAATCCTCAAGCAATGTTTTCCACTCAGAATTTTATAATTGCCCATTTGAAACATTTGAGTCCTCCATTTTTGTCAAAGCATGTGATTCCACCCAAATAAGTCAAATCATCCATGAGGAGGCGAGTGAGGACCACCGAGGAAGCGCCCCCAGTTACAAGGTCAAATTGTACCTGGATTTCTGAGTTGGAACTTGGAAAAATCTTGAATAAATTTTGAAAGTAATCTTAAAGAAGTGCATTCTTGCATTTCTTTATTACTCACTCCGACCTATTTTGATAGACTTATTTTCTTTTTTTATCTGTCTCAAGTTATAGTTCACTTTCGAATTGAAGAATGTAATTAATTTTCAACTTCTGTAAAATGCTCCTATTTAATTACTTTGTTATAAGTGAAAGTGCATAGCAAACCGTGCATTCATATATCAAATGTAATTAATTTGACTTATGGTGTAAATTTTTATTTGTATTTAATATAAATATTTAATGATAAATATAAGGGTATTTTATGAACATCATAGATTAATTCATTCTTTTAATAAAATTAACTAACTTTTCTTAAATTGAGTGAAAAAACCTGTAAACTTATCAAAAAGGGACGGAGGGAGTACTAAATAAGACACATGAGTTTTGAAAAACAATTACTAATATGATACTCTTTTGGTAGGACTTCTTATATTCACAGCTTTATCCGTTTCTTATTGATTGACAATTATTTGTTTGCCTAAGAAATATTTTTCGCCTATATGCTGCATCTTTTTTTTTTCCTTTTTCAATACTGTTTGTTTGTTTATGTTTCTTAAAAGCATATTTTTTAAAAATATGAAATATATTTTTCAACTAACTTTTTATCTCATATATGCATTTATCAAAAATCATTTTTAAAACTATTTTTGTAATATTTTTTAAAGAAAATACTCCTAAAAACAGCTGTCCTAACATACGCATACCATGATATGGACCATTTATTTTGTAAACACATTTTTCAAAATAGAAATTGCAACAATGAAAATTTGGTGATTTATATCTTTTCTATCATTATTTAGGGCTTATTCTCAATAACTTTTTTTCTATCTGATTTTAGCTTTTAATTTTTCAAAAATTTATTTTAGTAATGTTTTCAACTTTTTTTTTTACTATTTTTAAAATATTTTAAGTTAAAATCAGAAGCAACTAATTTTTAATTTTTTAAAAATTAATTTTTATAAAAATAAAAATCTATTGAGAATAGTATATTAAAAAACTTTCGTACAAGGTAGAATTCAAATTCAAGAACATTTGCGGTCCACACAAAATTATTTAGAAAATGTCAAAGTCAACAACTGACTATTTTGTCAGCGTGACCGACACAATACTACGCGGTCTTTACGCTGCTAAAGTTCTTCTGGATACCATGCAAGAATTCGCTTGGAACCAATGCTGCAGCCATGATTAAGGTTCAACGGACTGAAATGATGTGAAGAAAATAGCCAATTCATGCTTGGATTATTTCGACACAAATGAACAAATGTATTAGTAATATTAGATCAAGGGTCTCAATTAACCGTGTCAAAATCACAGTTGGTTGAATGGAATACTTGCAAATCAATTCATGAAACTACAAGAAGTTGGTTGAAAAGAAAGAAGATTCAGACAGACTTAAAGTCAGTTTTGGCTTCAAGTGACATCCCTTGTTAGATAAAAGTTGGTGGGGCTGCTGGTTAGACAACACCGGTGCAAGAAGAACAAAGGGAAGAAAGATGAAAGAAGGAAGAGGACATGAGTTGTTATTCATTAAGCACACTCAAAACCTACTTATATTAGAATCTAGATGAGGTGGAACTATGGAGGGGCAATAATATAATAATAAAGTAAGCAAATACTGCTGCAGTGGTATTATAAGTAACCAACCCAACCAACCTAATTTGGTTGAGTTGGTCACTACAAAACTTTTAAAATGGGTGGGTGGAAGGATACTGTTAATGATTGACAAAAAAAAAAGTATTATAAAATGATTTTTTTGTCACTGGTCTTAAAAATTAAAGATTCTCGTATCGTTATTAAAAAAAAAAAAAGAATTATTTCTTACTAATTATATATATATATATATATATCTCCCTTATTTCCTACGAATTATATATATCTCTACATCCAAAAACACAAATACGATGACCAACTATAGTAGCTACCAAGAAAATTGGCAATTGTTGATTAAAGGTTTAGAATTACCATTTCTATCGCTGATTATGAACCTTCGCGCAAGCCCAACTTCGTTACAGAACAAATCACTGTACTCACATCAATGTCACATTTACACATGCACGTAACAAGCCCATAAATGTGTTCCCATCTGATCTGGTCCTGCATTTTCCATCAACAATCCCCTAAAATAATAAAAGCCCGGACGAAAATACGATTCAAAATCACTAAATTTGTTAGCTATATTACGTATCGTAGCATACCAAATGATTGCATTCCTCTCAATCATTTAAGGCAAGCATCAGAAACTTTCTAACATTTGAGGCCGAAAAAAAAAAAAGGAAAGGAAAAATTAAAAAAGCAGATTTGCAATGAGAGCTTATATCCTAATTTAATAACTCTTTCCTTTGATGAAAAATAGTCAATTTTGCTGAGATAGCCACTGGAAATGAAAACTGCCAAATGGCTGAATGGTTTTCTTTTCTTTTCTTTTTTTTTTTGGGTAAAAAATTTTAAAAATAGACCCGATCCACGACTCTGCTTGTGGATCCCGTAATTTAAAATAAAACTATATAAGTATATTTACACAACTTTCTTATAGCAAATATCACTGTACTTATATGGTATTTTTTTAGACCACTAAATCCACAAGTAGAGCGATAAATCCGATTTGCTTAAGAATTTCTTGGGCAGTTGGAGGGAGAAAATGAATAAAAATTATATTTTATTTATTTTTCACGTGGCCCTCAATAGGTGTCGTGGTGTAGTTGGTTATCACGTCAGTCTAACACACTGAAGGTCTCCGGTTCGAGTCCGGGCGACGCCATTTTTGGTGGTCTTTTTTAGCCTTTTGCTCGTCACCAGTGTTTTCTGCTATATTTTTGGGTTGAAAAAACTGAAACAATCGATAGCCACTTACCCCACCTATTGAAAAAGTGGTTATCGTGCTTACTGCTCATCATTAGACCACCAACATTTATATGTACGCTCCCACGCTCTCCAAAATTTTCCTTTTTTTTTTTACTCTCAGGCCCCTCCATTTTCTCCAATTGACAGAGATTCCCCTCACCTGGCCAAAAAAGAAAAATAAAGTCTGATACTCCAGAAAAAGGTGGTGAATTCAGAAATGGAATCAAGCCCTTCTTCTCAGTTGCAGCCCTTATAGGAAAACCAGCTGCTCTTTCATCCCATTTTGGATATCTTGACTTGAGCCATAAGCAGCAGCAGCAGTAGCTCTCTCTTCGTGTTCTTGGGGGTAAGGTAAGGTTGACTTTTATTGTGTTTTTCTGACAAGTCTTTGATGGTCTGGTCACAACAAAATGTTCTGCTACTGAAGTTTGTAATCAGATACTGCCTTTGCTAGGTTTGGTGTTCTATTTGTGCAATTTTGATGCTCATTCATATACTTCTGCTCTTTCTTCTTAACTCCATTTTTGCTATTCTCTTCCTCTTCTATTGTTTGGTGGTTAAAAGATGAAAACGTGGATTTTGTTTGTGGTTTGCATGCCTCTGTAGTGGTCAAAAGTTGAAAGCAAGGATTTTTGTGTGGGTTCTGTGTGTGGTGGTTAAAAGTTGAAAGCAGGAGTTTTTGTGTGTAGTACGTAGATGTTTAAAAGAGAGGATTTTTGTGTGTTTGTTCTAGCTCATGTTTTCTTTTGTCACTCTTGACTGAATTCATTTGACCTTTTTTCCCCCGCGGACTTGTAAAAAGTTTAGATATCTTTGGGTCCCTTGGATGTACTTGTTGTTTGAATCACTTATCTTGATTCTCTTCTTTTGAATTTTGATTGTTTTGCAGGGGAAAAAGAAAGAAGCCGGCCGCCGCCCCCGGGGGGGGGGGTGTTGTAATGGAAAATTTTGGTAAATTTACTGGGGAAGTGGGGTGAGAGATGGATAATTTTGGTAAAGATCAAGTTACTTGGTGTGGTATCTCCCCTATTTAATCAGCTGTTAAAAAAGGAGTACTCGAAGCAGCTGGGTGTTCTTAGGCTAAAAATATGCCTACAGGAACATTGAAAATTTACTAGCCAACTAGTGATAGTTGTACTATAATGAAAGTGCTTATTTTGTAAAAGGGTAGAAACTCGAAACAAAACCTTATTTTGCAATACATAAGTTAGCGTTATCTGGGATTATTACAGTGCTTTAAGTGCAAGATAATGTACTAGGAGGCCCTTGTGTGCTTTAATGGCTTCCTGCTTCTTTACATTCTAGATTGCACGAGTAACCTCTTCTAGAAACTGATTTTTCTTTGTATTGGATTCTGATGTTATGATGGATATGCAGTCAATGATTTGACTCAACTCAACAAAGATATTATCCCGTATTATCTTGAATTTGGATTTTTCCTCTTAAGTGCACTTTCTGTTGACCATTTTTGTTCCTCACCTTCTATTTTTAACTTCTCTTTGCCATTTTTGTTGCTCGACTTCTATTTCTAACATCACTATTTATTATGCCAATTTTGCTCATATCATGCCTGAAATTGTATAAGGAAATGCTTATCCCCTGCTTTCTTGATATACTTGCGATTCTTAAGCTTTACAGTTTTTTCCCTTTGGAGCATTGTTGAGCTTCACTGTGGCAAAGACCCTGATTGTTAGCTGTGAGCAGGAAAAGTAGGATATAGCATCTTCATAGCACAAGTTGAAGTCTTAGCTGTTTAATTTATAGTGTAGAAGTATTAACATCTAGGATACAACTTTAAGCTGGTTCTATTGTGGGTTTGACAGCGAAAATGAATTCGAATTGACAAACAAAAGAATTCATACTTGTCTTAGTTCTTCTTCAACAGCACTGGTTACTGAAATTTTCGCTGCCAATTTTCATGCATGATGTCCTTATTGCCAGACTCCAATTTCACAATTTCTTCTTCAATTTTATTTATGGGCTCAATGTGGCATGTTTGTTGTTCTTTTGGCAGTTAAATTTCTTTGTCATCCTGGACAGCTGAAATCATATGCCAACTACTAAATTATACAAAAAATTAGGCAGCAAATGGGAGGTTGCTGTTGTTCTTCACGCAAACGTCGGCTTCATGGAACACCTGTATTTTACTATGTAAGTAATTATTTCCAGAACCTCAATCGCAGCTTCCTGCCCCTCATCTTATGAATCCATCTTCCGAGGTTCTTGGTTTAGGATAGAGATTTTCTATTCGCTTCTGTGAACAATTTGCTGTGCTTCCCACTCAAGAACACGTGCATGTGCATATACTTCCATCGGTTTGTAGACCTATTGGTTTCCAACATCGATTTTAATTAGGTTTTTACTCCTCGAATAGTTAGGGCATAGCTATCATTTGAGACCATCATTTCTTTTCTTTTGTTAGTTACATGATGTTTTAACGGCATATCAAGTTTGCTTAAATGCACTGAACATGATCAAATATTCTCATGTAGCATCGTTTGTTTGAGCAGTGTTTAAGGGATGACTTTATTAGTTTAGAAACCTCATAACTTGTTTACCCTGCCGAAAAGATGGGCAGCTGAAAAGTGATCACAATATTATATAAGCGTCAGAGGCCTTGCTATCTGAATCTTTACTGCTTTCTTGAGGGCCATGGCAATGCTAAACATTTGGTTTAGTCTTCCGGTCAACGGTTCTCACATAGGAGCTTTTATTAAATATTGTTTTCCTACTGCTTCTGCATTTCCATATCTCTCTCTTGATTTATCGTGGATCTTATGGGGTCTTTCAGTTGCAAATGCAACTCTGGTGTTAAAAAAAAAAAAAAGAAGTATGAAATCATCTTATTTATTAGAGCTAGTTTTTAAGAGTTGCTGGCTCCTTTCTGCAGTGTCCATCTATGCCAGAGGAACACGAATCCCTGACTTCTAATGACAGTGCTGCTACTGCACTCACTGCTGGTTTCCTGGTTGATTTGAATCTTGATACTTCAATCCCTGATACTTATCAATCACCTCCCACACCTATTCCATTTGATGTGGTTTTGGGCCGTCCACAGTCAATTGGTTCTGATTCTGCTCGGGAACTAGTAAATGCAAGCAGTATTGAGAAAGCTATCCCTGCAGATAGTAAAGAATCTGATTTAAAAGCTGAACCTGGCTTTCTTCTTGCCTCTAACAAAAAATTTGGGTCTGAGCTTCTGAAACCAAGCCCTGACATGAATTCATAAACGACAGAAGAAGACATAGATGTTTGTCCCACTTGTCTTGAAGGTGCACACCCTGATGCCCTAATAGCATCATTGAGGGACAGTATAATCTTCATGTTTACCATTTTCATGTGTCTTTTTTGGACATATTTGTAACTCATGGCTAATAACTTAAGTTTGTGCATTTTCTGTTGCAGATTATGATGCAGAGAATCCTAGGATCATCACGAAATGTAATCATCATTTTCATCTCTCTTGCATACTTGAGTGGTTGGAAAGAAGTGATACCTGCCCCATATGTGATCAGGTTTGTTTATTTCCATATTCTGTTTCTGTACGATGATAAATTTCTCTTTAGTATTCTTTTTCCAGTTTTTCTAGAAAAATGGGAGTGGTTTTTGTGAGTCTTGGTAATTATATAACGTTGGGTGGCATCTTCTTGGCTAGATGCCATTCATGCTTGACATTAGCAATAGACAGCATAGCTCAACCTATTTTACTCATTTGAACCTCTTACTTCACATTTATTTTAAGGATATACCATCTTAAGGTGCTGTAGAAATTGTGTGAGTATATAGGATGATGTTTCCTGAGGTATTTAAGGTGATGATGCTATGATGATCCTGAATCTTTCCAGAACAAATTTGATTTGGTTCTTTTAATTACTCCAAGTATAGTGTTGCCTGTTCAATTTGCTAAAAATCTTGTCATTTATGTTACAGGAAATGGATTATGAAGCTCTGTGACGCCATTAAATTGAGGCGTATTGACCAGGAGATGTTAAAGCTTGGCAATTTGAATTTTGAAGGGTTGCCAAAGAAATTTTTATGTGCATGCCACGAGCAAGCACTGGCTAAGAACTTATTTTCATTTAGTTCTTAGTAATCCAGTAAATTATGCGCATATTTGAAATGTAAATGAAAGTCCACCTTTTGATTGAATCAGAAGGAATTTTAATACGCAAGTGCGATCAATTTGGAAGAAGAGGCCATTAGTGCTATCAAGCTCCTTTTACTTGAGGATACCAGTTGCCAAGCCTTTATGTGAAATTATATTCCTGCATCAGAGGGCTATAAAATTGAAAAAGAGAATTGTACTTTGTGGGCTCGATTGAGATGGACACATTTGTGGACTTGGGTGTAGACTTGCGGTGACCTCCTTATAAAATGGTGATAGAGAAAAAGAAAGGCAAAATTTAGGACTCACGTACAAGTTTACATGTTAATTGACAGGACATTTATATCCTTCCCCTTGTTTGTCAGGTTCCGTACAGTTTTTTTCCCAGACTGCTATGGTGCTTGAATAAATGAAGACCTATTATATTATGAACAGTTTTCTCGGGCAGCTTTGCTTAAACAAATCCTGTGAAGAACATCAATAATAATATATTATTGCTCGAGAACTTGGGAGTCTTGTAATGAAGAACCTAAAGGAAATGATGGAGGAGAGATAGGAATGGCTGACCCTCTAGAGAATCATCACCTGAACACGTGCATGTATGGGAAATGGAGTCACCAATCCTCAATTTTTCCAGTTTCCACCTTCGAGGTTGCAAAAAATATTTGGGTTATCAGTGAAGCTTCGGGCTATAGCTGGTCAACTGCTTTCGATATCCTTCGTGACTATTGGATAAATTCCTTTGCCAACATTTTCGTTGGGCACATTGGGAATGTGGAGCTCTCTGCCGTGGCAATCTCTTTGTCAGTTATAGCAAAATTCTCATTTGGCTTCTTGGTTAGATTTCCTCTAGGTAAGAGCCAGTTTTAGTTAATACACCTCTGCTTGGATAGTCTCTCAGTATATTTTAAAAACTCTAAATACGTTATTCAATTAACTTTTTGTTTCACATATATTTTCTTAAAAAAATTTTAAAAAGTGATACGATAATATTTTTCAAAAAAAAAAAAACAGTATAATCATAAACAGAGCGAAACCTTTGGATAATCAAAAGAGTGTCATAAGAATAAGAGGTAGTAAATTTAAACATCAAAAGCTCTAGCCAAACGGCCACGGATATCAATTTATTGACCTTCTTTTATAAGTAAGTGGAATTTGCACATATAAAAGCCATATATCTTTACAATTCTGCAGTGTTCGGGTTTCTAATGAGCTAGGATCTGGACATCGAAGGGCAGCTAAATATTCAGTCTTCGTCACAGTAGCTGAATATCTACTCATTGTGATCTTCAGCATGGCTGCTCTAACGGCAACTAAGAACCATTTTGCTATCTTGTTCACCAGCAGTGAGAAAATGCAGAAAGCTGTTGCTCATTTTGCTTATCTTCTTGTGACAACCCTTGTGCTTAATATTGTCCAGCCAGTCATATCAAGTGCCAAGAATAAAATGCACAACAATTCTTCTATTTAATCTGTTGAAAGGATGAAACTGGAAATCATTACAAGTACATTCCGAAGATGTTGCTGTTGGTGGAGGATGGCAAGGATTGGTGGCCTGGAATAACTTGTCATGCTATTATGTTATTAATCTCACTCTTGGATTTTTTCTAGGTTACAAGGCAAAGCTAGAAGCTCAGATAAAGGGTTTATCTTCCTCTCTAACGCATTTAAATTGTTTGGCTAAGTATCTTCAGTACTACTTGTATTTGCCTAGTTTTGCTCACTCCTTTAATGCTGTGTCGTGTACTAATCTAAATTTACATTATGTAAAATAATACAAGCTAGTTACAACGGAAAAAGACTAGATAGTGATAATAGAATAAGACGATATATTGATAAATGTAATCAACAAATATTATGAAAACGTATAAAATGAAAAGAAATTTGATTTGGCATCATGTCCTTCATTAATCAAATGTTGCAGGGAATATGGATGGGAATGATTTTTGGAACTTCTTTGCAAGCTCTAATCCAATGTTTTATTGTGCGGAAAACCAATTGGTACAATGAGGCAATGCCTATTTTCTAGTTCACAATAGTCTTTAATGGTGAGGTAAGTTCTGGTTTATCGAGAATAACATGTTATTCTCATTTTTAATCTCTCCCTTGAAAATTGAAAAATTGAGGTAGCACAGGCATCAGAACGGATGCGAAAGTGGGGCGTGGGGTAGGTAAAGAACGTGAATTAAATTGAACTATACCGCATGAAAGATGTAAACGCGATAAAATTGCAAAGGGATAATGCAATACGCAAAATTGCAATTCGGTCCTCAATCTTTATCTTTAGTTGTACATTGGTCCCTTATTTCTTCAAAATTACATCTTGCTCTTTAAATATTTCAAAATAAACCCTAAACGCAATATTATAACCATAATTATAAGAAAATAATAATATAACCATAATGAGAAGGTATAATTGATCATTTTCGCAAATTCGATATCATCCTTTACCTCCATATTTCAATCAAACCTTGGTTATAATGTGTTGGTTATCCCTATAATTATTGGTGATAGTGATGTATATAGAATAGAAAACATTATGATCATCATTAGTTGATGAAAAAATAAAGAGGAGATTTTTTTTTCTTTTTCCTTTTTTGGCCTTCATATGGTATCAAAATGAACTTACATTAACATCCTAAATTGTAAAACTATAAAGATTTATGACTCTGAAATACTTAATATTTCTTTTGTGGCAAACCAGAATACTTAATAAAATGGAGAGCATTATAAGTTATACCTTTTCTTTTATACTTAGTAGCGAATGTAATTCTTAAGTAAATAAAGTGTGCGCAAATCTTTCGAAAGGAAAACATGAAAATTGTGTTTCATATCACTTCTGAGTGGTTTAATACGTACGATGGAAATTTGTCAAAATTATAATGTTGGGTGGCTCCTTGAAAAGAAATTTTCAATTATTTTTCTAATCCACTTTAAGTCAAAATTAAGCATTCTTAATCTTCTCAAATAGATCTTAAGAGGAGGATATGCCTAAATATAAAAAATATTGATTGGCTCTTTAACTAAAATTTAATTATTGAGAAGCATTTATAAAATTTATATACACAAGAAATATACAACCATACTCGCTTCCTCTCTCTCTCTCACATGTACTCTTTTGTACATGATTAGAGAAATAAAGAAGATTGCCACTAACAATTATCAATTAGCGGAGTCTCATGTAATTAATGTAAGAAAAATCAACATAGAAAAGAGGTAAAAGAACCCATAAAAAGGGCAGTGACCAAGAAGGTGAGAAAACCAGTGACGGTGGTAGTTTTCCTTGAAGACGTTAGCACAAGTAATAAATCCAAAGGTTGCAAATGCTGTCATGCGGTATTTGGTTGGAAGGGAAAAAACCAAAGAGTCTTTTGCGCCGGGAGACGTTAGAGTGATTAAAGATAAAGATAGAATGGGTTTTGTGTGGTGAAGTGATTTATTGGAACTACTGAACTATTTTTTCTCTGTATTTCTCCTCAAACTTAATTATATACCCTTAAAGTCTTAGGGGCTATTTGGTTTAGGAGAATCAAAGAGGGAAATGGATATCATAAGTAATGATATCCATTATTGATGTTTGTTAAATAACTACCAATATCATTTTTAATGATAGTGATTAATTAGAGTGTTAATGATTCCCCTCGAAATGTTATTTTATCAAACCTATTAACCATTATGATTAAGGGCAAAAACACACCCACTAAAAAAACACATATTTTTTGAGTTATCCATTCCCAATATACTCTCTCTCTCTCTCTCTCGTCTTTTGATTTTGAATATTTCTTATTAGTACTTTATAAATTTTTTTTTATAAAAATTCTTTTTAATAATTTTTTAATTCAATTTTTTTTTTATAAAAAATGAACTGAAAATCAAAGATATATAATTCTCTCTATTAATATAATAAAAATTACTTTTTTTTTAAGTTATCATTTGCATAAAACTTAAATTAGAGCATAGCTATATTTAAAATTGAAGAAATCTTTTTAGAAATTTTTTTCAAAAAGATACAAAATAAGAAATTTAAAAAATATACATCATAAATAAAGATTTAAAAATTTTAAAATTTACTTGAAAGTCATTCCAGTAAACCAAACAAGTATTTTTATAATGATATCCATTCCATTATTAAACCAAATATGTTGGGGGGAATTATCAAAACCCATACTCATAGTAGAATTAATGATACCCATAGTGATAATGATTAAGGAATTTGAACCAAACACTCCCTTAGTTTTACTCCCTCAAATAAAGACATTGGATTTGGATCTCAAATTTTCCTCCCTTAAACACAAATATTGGGAATAATATGGTGTGTTTATGTGTATAGACAAATCTTACATTGGCGTTTCAAATAATTTAAACTAATGAATAAAATTTATGAGTTACTCCACTCTATCTAATTGATTTTGAGTTGAAAATCCAAGTATTTTAACATGGTATTAGGGGTTATATTTTCACCCCACACCTAATCCACACTTTCGCATCCAATTCAATTCCTTTTCAATCAGTTTCAGTTTATGGGTTCTAATTTTACTCTTTCTAGTTCCATGGGCTCTTGTTAGTCACCCACTTTCAGTTTATAAACTCCAGTTAAACCATAATTTAGAATTATAATCTCATCTTAAAAGGTAATACATGTACATGTATATTATAATCCAATACTAATTTACACCTTAACACTCGATTCAAATTTTAAAATTTTGATATACTAACATTATAAATCTAGTTTCCTATCAAAACCACATCAAAAGATGCACCGCAAATCCTTATCTCTTTTTGTAGAATTTTTTAATTCTTAATTTGCTTATCAAAAAAAAAAAAATCCTCGATTGTATTTAAAATCTCTTTTTTAATATTATAAAAATTATTATAGTTGCAATAAATCATGAAAAAGACCCATTAATCCTCCAAGGACAAAAACAATAGACCAGCCATAAACAATTTTCTCCCCCAAAATACTTCCCAACCAACCCCACACTAACTCAATACCTTAGTTTAATAAACCATAGTAAACAAATCCCATAGTTTCACCTATAAATTAGTCCTTTCTCCATTCTTTGATACCCTTTAGAAAAACACCAAATCGTAGAACCTTTATATTTCTCTGCGATTAGAATCCAAAGACCTCTCTCCCAAATCCCAAATCCCACCTCCCAACCCCAAATCCTCTCTTTTGCATTTCTATTTAGCCCACAAATAAAAAAAAAAAACCCGAAAATAAGGGGTGGGCTTCCGAAACAAATCTCCTAAACTATTAGGGGAAAAAAGAAAGATAAAAGAAAATTTCCCCCTCCAAATTGATCTATAGTCCACCCTCTCTCTCCAAACCAACCCCAAACAAAAGCAAACTCAAGAAACAAAAGAAATCAATTCCCATCCTCTCAATTTGAACTGGTACGTCTATATTTTCCTTTCTTTTTTCCAATATCTGATGGCATTTTTAGATGATTTTTTATTGAGATATATTATGTAATTTGGTTATCGCATCTATTAGATAAAAAGTTGATTGAAAAACGTGTTTAAAAAAAATTAAATTTTTGCGAAATTACACATCTAAATTACCCTTTTCATTTCTTTGGGGTTTTTCTACAGAAGGGCCTGGTTCTGTTCAAAACTTAGAAAAGGAGCCCCCTTTTGGTTTGGTTTCTTCTTCCTTGACCCCTGACCCTGTTTCTCTCTCTTGGACATTTTTATAGAGAGAGACAGGGCTGTACTTCAGTTTATGGGTTCCTAAATTTTCTCATTAGAAATCTAGGCCAAAGCCTTCCCGCCAAAAAACCCATTTTTTTTCCTTCAATGCCCTGTTGATTAATTCCCTTCCTTAGGTCCCAAACCCTTCTCTTTCGCATTTTTTTCACACATTAACACACACTCATTTCGTACGCACCCACCATGTGAAAGTAAGTGAAACCTTGTTTTTACCATTTTTTGTGTTTTTTGGTTTGATTTATGTAAGAATGTATTGACTTGTTTTTGGGGTTTGAATTCACAAATAAATGGCAGGATGGTTGAAGAGAGTTGATGGATCAGGTCTAGAAAGCTTCCAAATTCACCAAAAACTTGAACAAGAAACAAAGCAGCTCTGCTTGGATCGCCACCCATTTTCAAGAAAGTCTGTTAATGATAGTAGAACAACTAGTACTACTATACAAGTATTGAAAGATCCTACATATAAGCTTGAGTCTTGGTTCAATGATTGTTTGCCCGTTTTTCTCAAGGAAACTTTTGGTTCTTGGTGTCTTTGGCCATTGCCTTCAATGCTTGGTGATGGGCAATCTGTAGATTTCTTTAAATTGTACTTAGATGTGCAAGAGACAGGTGGGTACGAGAAGGTTTCGAAAAATGGGTTATGGGATTCTGTGGCTCAAGAATGTGGTCTTGATTCTAGTTTCAGCTCGGCTTTGAAGTTGGTTTTTGTTAAGTGTCTAGATACATTAGATAGATTTTTGCAGAGACCTGTTGGAGGTGTAAATTCAGGCAGAGAGATAAAATTTACCGGTTCAGACTATCTGGGAGACTTATCCATGGTTTCGGAGTCTGATTTGAAGGGTTCTTTACCCCGAACTGCAGAAGAAAACAAGAAAGATGGGGACTTTAAGAGTGTGGAATTGAAGAAGAAGGAGTTTGATTTTGAATGCGGTGGAAAATTTGCTAGACTTGATGAACTTAGAGGTTCTGGAAAATTGGATCGGGAGAAAACTACTGTTAATGAGGATGTTGGCAAGGGACGTGTTGTGAGTGATAAAGCAGAGGAAAATGCAGATGATGTAGATAGACTTTTTGAGGTTAATATTGGGATAGAAGGAATGGCTGAGAATGGTGATGCAGTAGTGGATTTGAGTGGTGGGAATGAAGATGTTTTAAGTAGAAAGAGGAGGCGGGAGTCTTACATGGGCATGCTGAATTGGATTAACAGGGTTGCGAGGGATCCTTGTGATCCAGCTATTGGGTTCTTACCGGATAGGTCGAAGTGGAAGTACCATGCAACTGATCTTGTCTGGAAGCGGGTTCTGATTGTTCGAGAGGCAATGCTGTCAAGGAGGAATACCGAGTCAATTGATAAACAAGAAATTTTGCAGGTATGTATAGACAGGCGATTTTCACTCCTGTGTGTATCTTAGTTCTAAAGGAACTTAAAAAGTGAAAGAAGGAAATATGCGTTGAATAGTTCTCCTGTGTTGGCCAGCCTAGGCTAGTTTAGACATTAGTATGGTTGTTAATTTTTAATTTCTTTTCTCTTGATGAATGTCTGTGCTTTATACGATTAATGAGCTTTTCATTGCATGCTTCCTTTCTTTCACTGAAATATGTGTAACAACTATTTTCTTTGAATGAAGTGAAAAATGGAGACAAAACCTGAATCTTTCTTTTACATGTTACCAGCCCCCTCTTATAACAAAATCTTCAATCTATTGATTTAGATACTGGTCTTGGATTAATTCCCTTCCGACACTGGTTTCTGTCTTACAGAGCTTTAAAAACGGATTGTACTTGAAGCATTGCAGTAAGTCTTGTTGCAAAGATTCAAGAAACCCCACTTAACCCTAAAACCCTAAACACCCTCCCCTTTATTCCCCCGTGCGGCAGGCGGATGCAGCACTCCAACTGAAACAAGTTGGTTTTATGGTTTTGTTCTGCAGATCTTATTGACTTTGATATTTGCATAAAGTATGAGATTAAGTATGCTGATGTGGAGGTATTTGGATGCCTTGATTATTCAGTGTAAGATCTTTTCTGGTGTGTAGTCTGTAGATGTCTTTTAGCATGATGGTGAAGATGTACATGTAATGTGGCTTTCTCATTCATAATGATTGGGATCGATTAGGTCATAGAATTTGCTTATTTGCTGGCGAAATAGATTTGCTTCTATTAGGAGCCATGTTATATGCTCTTTTTTATATTCAGATATATTATCAATTACTGAATATTTTAGATTCAGATTTGTTGGCTATTCTAAAGAAAGACACATAGTACAAATTTGAAGGTAGAGTTGGGTTCTAACCATTAGATGTATTTGATATTCTTATGGATTTTAATTAAAAAATTTTTATGGAAATTTGCAGTTCAATTTCATATTTTTTTTGTCCAGAACTGCATGGATAAAATTGTTAATCATGTACATCTTGAATGCATATCATTTGTAATGTAATATTTTTGGCATTTCCAGTTCCTTCTTTTTGTCATTGTCCCCAGAAATTAGAGTGGGGATTTACTTGAGGAAAGAAAGCAACAGCTAGGTGCAATGAAGTTCACCTACCTCAGCCCGGGAATTTTCTTATCCTTATCTTCATGAATACTAACTTCCTTTCCTTGCTTGGTCTCTTGGGAGATCAGTGTTTTGGGTTCTGGGGGAATATTTTGGTCATCTTGTGTATAACCGTCTAAACTTGTTTGAAGTAATAGGTAATGGTTTTGGAATGTTAGACTCAGCAAAACAAAGGACACTAACCAGCTGTCATACATAGGCAGAAATATCCTCCTACAACCTTGGCTAATGTCTTGTTGATAAGTCTAATATTCGATCTCAATATTTGTTCAATTCTTGCTACTGATATGTGTCATGTTTCGTGAATGATCTGAATCTTGTAACTTACTGAATTCTCCCTGTATAATTACGTCTCATTCCTGCCAGTTATACAAATATGATCAAAATTGTTGAGCATTGTTTAATGCTTTCTATGTTTGCAGAAGAAACAAAAGATGCATCCAATCATGTGTGATGATCAAACTGGTTCTGAAAGACAGAGATTCAGCCAAAGGGTACTTTTTGCAGAAGATCCTTCTAAAAAGTCAAGGGACCGAATCCTTTCAGAGTCATGTTCCTCTGGTACTCAAAGTGATGGGGAGTTTGATGAGACAGAGTCTGATTCATCTTTGGATTCAGATGCTGATTTTGTGGGGAGTCGTCGATATCACAAAAAGCGTATTCCTGTGGGGCCACGTTTTCAAGCAGATGTACCTGCATGGACTGGGGACACTTGTGAAAGTGATTCTAAGTGGTTAGGTACACAATTCTGGCCACTTGAAAAAGCAGAACAAAACAGAAATTTAATTGAAAGGGAACGCATTGGGAAGGGAAGACAGGATTCCTGTGGTTGCCAATTTCCTGGTTCGCGTGAATGTGTTAGATTTCATGTTTCTGAGAGAAGGACGAGGGTGAAACTTGAGCTGGGTCCTGCATTTTATCGTTGGAAATTTGACAATATGGGTGAGGATGTTGCACTTTCTTGGACGAAAGAAGAAGAGAAGAAATTCCACAATATAGTGAAATCAAACCCTTTATCTCTTGGCAAGTATTTCTGGCATGAACTTGTTAAGTCTTTTGCAAACAAAGGTGGGGAAGCACTGGTTAGCTACTACTTCAATGTTTTCCTTCTCCAGCGTAGAGGTCATCAAAACAGAGTTACACCAAATGACATTAACAGTGATGATGAAGAATCACTATCTGGTTCTAAGCTGCCTGGCTCGATCTTTTGTTCCCCGAAGAAGCATTTGAATGTAGGATAGACCATGAAAAATGGATTGGAAATTTGGCATCAGTGGCTTTTCTCAAAATGTAAATTGCAGTTGTCCTTTTTTGTTGCCTTTTTTATCCAGCAATTTACTCAGAACTTAACGTGTAGATGGTTTTGCATACTGCATTTTGGTTGCCAGAACTTTGTTGTTGTTGTTTTTTTAAAGAACTTTGTTGTTACTTATCAAGGGTCATGTTACAGATAGAACTACCCTTATTTGTTGTGAAAACATACTGTCAAAACTCAAAAGTACAGTTCAAATTCAATGTGGATCACTGTAATATTTCTTAAGATATACATATAATTCTTGTTCTTTGATCATGAGTGCAGTGCTTAATGGATTTCTTCAGTTTGTGTGTGGCTGTTTCTTATTCTAGTTTATAATGTTTGTACGTTGTCGCCCAAGCCAATTCAGGTTCATATACAGGTCGGAGCTGTGTGCTGGAAATTGGGACAGCTAATAATCCAATTAACCTTGGCCCAAGTTCAACTATCAAGTGGACCACTCCAAGTCTCCAACTTTTAACATCGATGAAAGAACCCCATTTTTGGTATTTAGTGGGTGCGATATGTACCTACAATGTACTCCATCCTATTGACAACAAATGTAATCTTTTTTTTTTTTTTTTAAAACTCAAGTAGCCTTGTCTATACAACACTATCCGGTTGAGCACCTAGTTGTTCTTGCCACAGGTAACTTGGTTTTGTACTTGTATAACATTTCAAGGAATACAAAACCCTGTCATTCTTTTCCCCTCTTAAAACAAAACCTATAAAGAAAAAAGTTACTATGATTTCTTTGTGTCTGTTTAATCAAATATTGGTTATCACTAGTATACTTTCTAAACCTTTTTAGTCTTGGTAGCCTGCCTCCATTGTAAAAAGAAGACAAGTACTCTACTGCAAAACTAATAACTCATACTGATGGGCTGTGAGGGGAAGCGCCCCCCCCCCCCCCCCCCCCCCCGGGGGTTCCCCCTTCTTTCCTCTCTAATGAACGAACTCTGATATAGTCATATTGCTAAACTGATAGACAGCTGCCAAATTTGACTCACATTGGAGAGGAATAAATGCAATGAATCTATAGAACAAACTGAGCCTCTGTAGTACGTAACTTAAGTTTCTTTTGGAAAAGAAAATTCTTGTTAGTAATCAAGTTGGCTAATTAGCTGGATTCCTATTAGATGGCACACTGATTTAGAAAATAAAATTCGGGTTAGTAGCACCCCTAGTTTTCACCTCTTTTTTTTTTTTTCAATTTTTTTGGGCGCTTTTCCACTGTCAAAAGAGAGTGAGCAGCCTCCATTATGATGGTTTAAGCAACTTTGGCAGCTTATTGAGTAAAGTGGAAGCAAAAGAATAAAAAAAATGATCAAGTTTTTCTTTTTTGGCCTGATTTATGCCTTAAATTCATGTTTAGATGCATCTAATGTGAAGAAAGAATGGCGTCTAAGTAAAGTGTGGTGCCAAATTTCTGGCAAAAGTCAGACCAAATAACCAAAAGTCAGTTCATACTCAACGTATATAGTGGGCAAATTTTGGATAAAGGAAATCAGCACTTTGTTTGTTTGGATGGTTATTTTTTTAAAAATATTGTCATAGCAAATTTATAAATTCTTTTAGATAAATGTATATTTGAGATAAAAAATAATTTTAAAACGTATTTAAAATTTTATAAAAACATGTTTTCAGGTATCTAAAGATTTGTATGTATGGTTTAATTTGATTCAAATATCCCATGTTCTTGATTTCCAAAAAATGGCATGAAATATACAAAGAGCAATTGTTTTTTTTTTTTGACAATTTTGACAATTTGAGTTTTAGGTTCCCATGTTTTAATTTCAACAGATGTTGTTGTCCCTACAGTTTTAGAAATGTCTTAGTTTCATAACCCATACTTCAATTATGACAAGCTTCTAAAGTTTCTATCACCTGAGGCGCAGGTCACATAGCATGAGGAATTAAATGTGCTGAAATTGAAATATAGACCGAATTAGGACAAGTCAAAAATATGAAAAAAATGTGTTAAAATTGAAAGGCAGAAGATCAAACTTCGACTTGTTTAAAACAAATGAGATCAAAATTACATGAAAAATGATTTGCCTCAAAGAATCATTTCTGAAAGGTGGGGCTCACCAAAAACAAGTCATGCTCTGCATTTTCAAACATTTGCTGTACTGATGATGTGTGGCGCATTTCATTCTAGGATTGTTTTGTAGATCATTTTTCAAGATTACTATTTGGTGGTATATGTGAAGTTGATTCCATTATGGGAAATATTTAGATGGACCGGGTTCACGGAATAGTTTCGTGGACCTCTTGGTTCAGAAGCAGCCACATCATTCATATAGTGGGTCATGAGTGATGTGACTGTTTCTGGACCAAAGGGTCTACGGAACTATTCCGTGGACCGGGTTCATCTAAGTATTTTCCTTCCATTATTGGACTAGCTTCTACTCGATTCTATACTTTATTGGGAAATATTTAGATGGACCCGGTCTACGGACCGTGGAGGTCTTGGTCTAGAAGCAGCCACATCATTCATACGGTGGGCCATGAGTGATGTGGCTGCTTCTGGATCAAAGGGTCAACGGAACTATTCCGTGGATCGGGTCCATCTAAGTATTTTCCTAATTTATCCCATCACTACTCTCTTTCCCATTTATTCTGTGTTTATCACTATTCTCTGTCCCGTTTGTACCGTTTTTATAAAACTGTCACGTATATTAATTTGTATTTACATTTTTTAAAAATCACCTACAAGGTTTATGAATTTTTTTTTTAAAAAATTATAAATTAATATAAGTGATAAATCTATAAAAACAGAACAGGCAAGATACAAATTAGTTACGCGACAAATAATTCGAAGAAGCGCAAAAACTAGAGGAATAATTCTAACAACTTGGTTGAATGAGGTTAGCTTGGAGTAATTGCCAACCCACTTTCTTGACGTAAGAAGAATGTGACCATTGGAAGAATTGTACACTGAAGAGTTGGAAGTCAGTTGTCAACTTTCTTGGTTGCTTGTGGCACTATTAATGTTTTTTGATTCTCTGGCATGTGTTGTGTTCTCTGCAACAAGTGCATCTTTGTTGGACAATCATGATTTGAAGGGATAATGTGACCGAAAGGGCTAACTTTCTTTTAAATTACGACCTCTCTTTTTTCTTTTGTTGGATCAGAAAGAGATAAGGAAATCTAGTTGATTGCCTTGGTAAAGTAGATGTTGAAGATTTCAATTATAAAATGCAAAGGCTCTCTCTCGCTCTCTGGTTTTTTTTTGGGTTGATTATGGGCGAAATCAGGTTTGAATTCTAAGCATCTTACATGATACTAGATAAAAAAAAAAAAAACATAAAGCAATTCTTTTCACTTTAACCCTGTAAAGAACAAGATTGTGTTGATTGATCATTCAAATTTGGCACCAAAAATTCAAAAATTTAAAGTTTTGTCTAATTTGCTATTCTAAACCTCCATGTCAAACACATTAATGTTAAAAGTAAAATAAAATGATCAATCGTGTAACGAACTTTAATGTTAAATTTGAAAATATTTACATATAACAAAAGGTATAGTTTGAAGCATATCGATAAACAATTACCTTTCACAAGTTTTTATTTAAAAAGTTTCATAAATTTTAATGCATGATAAAAAAAAATTAGACATAATGTCGACACCCAGCTCTCATCTTAGGGGAAGATGGGGATATTAATCTTATTCTATTTTTTTTTTTTTTTGTAAATAATAAACTAACATGTGCGTCCAAAGGGTGCGTGGCAATGTAAAAATGGCAAGAAGAAAGGTTGTCAAAGAACTACAAAGATGATAGGAATCTTGAAAATGGTAGCCATGTAAATTATTTTAAAAATAAAAACTCTATCCAAAAATTAAAATTTTGTTGTAGTATTAATTAATTTGTATAGGGGATTCTTATCACAATTTTTAAATATTTTATAACTATCCAATCTGCTCCTCTCTGTCATACTATAATACTGTATCCAACTACCCTTTCTCTTTCTTTCTTTGTTTCTTGTTTCAGCTCTTTTGGTTTTCTGGGTTGTTCAAGTAACTTGTTTCTTGTTCCTCTTGCATCCCTTTTCTCCTCTTGTCTGAAAATTCAACAAAATAGACTCAAAGGGAGCCCAGAACCAGGAGAAAAATCATGTCTTCCCCAAGCAAAAGAAGGGAGATGGACTTAATGAAACTGTAAGTTTTTTGTCAATATTGATTAAGTCTTTTTTTGGGTTTCTTTTTTATTTTAGATTGATTAAATTCTTGGTCTTGCTTGCTGATTTGCGAGTTTTTTTTCTCTTTTTTTTTTTTTTTGGTGGAGCAGGATGATGAGTGATTACAAGGTGGATATCATCAATGATGACATGCAAGAGTTCTACGTGCATTTCCTTGGACCCAATGACAGTAAATATTTCATCCCTTTTCTCTGATTTGAAGTTCTGAGCTTTTTTTTTTTTTCATTTTTTTATGGTTCTTTTCTGTTTCATTTTTTTTTTTTTTTTTTGGGGCGGGGGAAGGGGGGTCTTTGCTGATACTTTTTTTATTAAACACTTGTTCGCGATGTACATATTCTGATAAATCTTGTTTAGCCTATAAAGACCATCTGATTAGACAACTACACTGGAAAAAGGGGAAAAAAAGAAAAGAAAAACTTTATGGCTATGTTTCAAGTTTCCTTTATTTGCTTGCTTCCAGTTTTCTTTCCTTCCCTTCCTGGTGTAAGATGAGGGGCAAGAACAAATTAGATGATTGTTTGTCTCTTGTCCATTTACTGAAATTTATTGTGTTTTTCTAAAGCAAATCTAGTAATCTGGCAATTTGTATAGCTATTGTAAACATTACAAAAAGAGATCCATTTTGTAACCAATTGGCATTTAGCCTAGACCTGCAAGCTTGTTTTTTTCAAGTAAGTTACTGATGAATAGGCTAAAACTAGTGAGATTTTCTATGCTGCGGAACAAGGTTCTTTTTCTTTTTTTCCCCCCTCCTTTTCTATTTCGTTCTCTATGTTTAAGATTATTCAATGATACGTGGCAGGTCCTTATCATGGTGGTGTGTGGAAAATAAGGGTGGAGCTTCCAGATGCTTACCCATATAAATCTCCATCAATAGGCTTTATTAATAAGATTTACCATCCAAATGTTGATGAGATGTAAGTATTTATTTGTTGATATTTTCTTTAATTTTCTTGATGTTATCTCAGTATTTCCTTCATCCGAAAATCAGTCTTAGATGATATTGATTGTAAACCTTCAGGTCTGGCTCAGTTTGTTTGGATGTTATCAATCAGACTTGGAGCCCCATGTTTGGTAATAAAATTTATTTTCATTTGTCCTGTATATTCTTTATTATTCACTGATAAAAGCCTATGAATCAATTTATTATCTTTACTGTTTTTTCATTTATTAATTTTAACATTTGACGTGTAAAATGATGTGTCGCAGATCTGTTAAATGTATTTGAAGTATTTCTTCCTCAACTTCTTTTATATCCAAACCCATCTGACCCTTTGAATGGGGAGGCTGCCTCTTTGATGATGCGTGATCGAACTGCTTATGAGCAAAGAGTTAAAGGTATTGATAGATTTTTGAAAAATAAGAAATCCTGATGCATTCCTTTATTTATCAGTTTGGGATAACTCAAGTTTTCATATTAGTTGATATTTATAGCCCCCTTTTTTGCATTACTCTTCGATGTTATATCTCCTGCCGTGCATGAATATGCCAAGTTTTGGTACTCTCCTCTATAATGTATAATGCTTCCAGCTTATTTCAATATAAAAAGGCCTTCATTTGATGGTGAGTATCCGAGCTTGGTCTGGAAATATTTAATGCTGTTCAAACACATTTCTTAGGAATTCTTCTGGTTTTAATAAACGATGGTATATATCACACTGATAAAAATACTGTACCTGCTTTCCAGTTGGTGATTCGGCATTTTGGTTTCTTTGAGATTATTTGCATGAATATGTAAAAGTCTGTTGCTGCGGATGTCATTAGCACAATGCGGCCTACTAAACTTCTTGTGATTACATTTACATTGCATTATTTTTTGTTAGGCTTCAAGTAATGCAGAGAGGTATTGAGCTTCTGGTAGGATTAAGCTTCTGGGAATCATATGAAATTTGCTGACTTTTGATGGTCAGACCCATAGTTCAGCTCAGTCCCTTGAGGACTGTGAAAGTTGTCTTGCCGAGTTTGCTTGGTTCTTGACTGAATTTGATTTGCTTTTGGACTAGCCTACAAGCTACTGGACTAACTAATTCTCGTAAACCTGGACTAATGAGTGAATAGGTCTGCCTACCAGTTCCTTGATTTAGAAAGAGAAAAAAAAGGGGGGGGGGGGGGGGGCAGAAGTCCTGTTTTGGCCAGTTTTGGTTGGTTCTTGTCCAAGTTTGAATTGCTTTTGGGCTAGCCATTTATGAGCACAGTTCAATTTCTAGTTAACACGTCAAAATATCTGGCCTGTTCAAGATTTTCTGCTGTTTAGTTGCTTTTTTATGTCTGTAAAATATAATGCTTCCTCTGAAAGTAAAAATTGTGGTTGACATTGTGGTTTGTTCATCTGGAGGATGTGCAAGTATCTAATAAATTACTAGTTATCTTAATAGTTCTATGTTGTTTTAGAATATGCAATCAACTTTCACCTTCACTGCTCGAGGGATCAAATTACATTTCACCTTCTAAAAAATGTCTCCACTTATGATCAATTTTGAGTTATATAATCACAAAAATGGATTTGCAAGCAAATTTGAGAAGTTCAAAACGCTGTTGATTTAGTTGCAAGTTTATATCTGTGTGGTATGCTAGTTTGTCATACTCATCAATTCAGTTTGTTTAAAGTTGTGTGCAGACCATAACTAGTACAAGTTCTCAATAAGCAGCACTTTTTATATGTGAACATCTAAATGTGCATTTTGCTAAAACATGCAAGTGAAATTGTCGCTTACTGGTTGACGCTGTAGTTATCATGTAAAAGTTGCATCCTGAACTGCGGTTGGAGGATAGTGCTACTAAAATCATCATAGGCTGTACCTGTGCCTGGGGATCTCACATGACTTTCCTAGCAAATTGAATGAAGTTCAACTACATGCCCTATACAAAGATGTCAGATTTTTTATTCATAACTCATAGCTGGTTCAGTTTTTTGTTTGTTGCGTTAATTCAAACTGTCAGAATTGCTGAGTGCGATGTGCTCTTCTGAAATATTAAACTGTTCATGGCATAGGCGGCGAGCTATTTATTTCATTGAGTCACACTTGCAAGATGATTGTATTATTCTTGTGCTATTTCTGAATTACGTGGGGTCATAGATTTTCAACAGTCAGCAGTCTTTTAAAATCCATTGGTTTACTTCTGTTTTTTGTTATCTATTCAAGTGTCTGGTGCACCACGCATCTTGTTTGAAACATTTTTGATATCACATAAATCATTTTGAAACTTAGTGTGCTTGAATGCTAGCCTACGTTTAATATTGCCTACGAGAGAAGTTTGACACACCTCTATTCATTGATCATCCAGAATACTGTCAGAAGTATGCCAAGCCAGAAGATGTGGGGGTGGTGACTGAGGAAAAATTGAGTGATGACGAGGAGCTGAGTGAAGTTGAATATGACTCTAGTGATGAAGCTGTGGCGGGCCCAGTGGACCCTTAGCCCCTTGAGAGTCCTTCTTGTTTGTACTTGTACATGAATCTCTACTTCATGCTTATTAAACCTGCCGTTGACCATTCATTGGGAAGGGGGATGTAAAAGAAGGATCCCATCCCAGTCCATTGATTCACTCTTCGTGTAAATATATGTGTTGCTATTCCATGCTTCTTTTTATACGTTTTCTCCATTTTGTTGGTGCACTAAGCTTCACGATGTGGCTTACGTATGAAGCTTATAATCAGTTGATTCTAATTTCCAACTAACTTCTAGACGTGTTATTGAATTGCATATTAATTAACTGCACATATAGCTGGGTGGCTGCAAATTTGGCGTCAGAACTTTTATTGGTGAGCCTTTTGTGAAATTTGCATTCAGCAATACTACTAAAATCTTTTAGGGTAGGTCTTTCTGGGACTAAATCACTTCATGGAAATTGGTATTGACTTAGCTCTGTTTTCGATCTGGATATATAGGTGGAAGGGTATCTAGAGGAGAATGGGGCAGGGAAACGAGGATCTCAACCCGTGGGAGGAGATTTTTGGGCAATGAAACTTTGTTTTCCTAGGGAAGAAGTGGCTAAATTTCGTTTCAATAACTTGTGAGCTCAAACAAATAAAAGCCAAAAAGGCGAATTGACATTTTTCTAAATTTTGGAACAAGGAATTCTTGTAAACTTCCAAAACACTCGGGAAAAAGTGAGGGTCATTTTAGATTTAGTGTTCATCCGTAGTTTTGTGGAATGTGGAACATTCAGGCTGGTTCTGATATCGGAACAGATCATTGATTGCAATAGAGCATAGTTGCAGGATGGCAGAGGTTGCCTAGAACTCCCCGTATTATGGTAGGAAATCTGCAATTTTTTAAACTTATTGAATTATTAAAATTCGTTTAAATAAAACCCTTTACTTGCTCATTCACGAATTAGTTCTTGGAAGGAAAATTCTACTGTCTTTCATAGACTAAATAGAGTTTCAAGACAGACCAACATATTTGTTTTTATCCCCCACACCGCTCCCACCCCAGGTGCAGGCTAATCATATTTATGTGTAAATGTGGCGGCAGATGTCGCGCACCCATATATTTAGAGGGTACTTGTAATGTCCATAATCAGAAAGACGAAGCAGAGATGTTTACAAAAGCGAATTTCATACAAGGGAGAATCCCATGAGTTCCTGTATTAACATGTATTACAACTCACAAGGGCCAGTTGTACACAGCACCTCCAGTACTTAGCAGAATAAATCTTTTTGTTAGACATACATACAATTCATAAATGGCTTGGGCGCCTCTTTCCAGCATCTGTTCGCATCCTTTTTACAGGATTGGCCCAGCCAACACTCCCACCACTTCCGTCCATCTGTTGAGTAGACTGGTCATTCCACCCCTGCTGTTGGGTAACATGCTGACTCAATTTCACATCCTTGGAAATTGAAGCTTGTATGGTACTTCTAATACCACGAGTGATGCCCGTAGGTGAGACAGGACCAGCTGACCCGTTCCCCACCCTCAATCCCAACTTTTCCCTGTCCTTCCTCTTCTTCTTGCAAATAACAAGCTCCCCAGGATGAGTGAATGGGCGTGAATCATCTTGTTGGCCAAGATCCCGGCTACTGCTACCTCCCAGCCTTGACTCCTGAGACACACGACTCCTCATTTTTGTGTCTTCATGGATTGGTCCATGAGTCTGAGGTTTCTGAGGACGACTTGGTTCGGGTTCCGTATTAATCGCTTTCTGACGCCTGTTTTGACCGGTCAGCACTTGTTTTGAAGATGAACCATAAGTAGAGGCTGACTGTGGGCTGGTAAAAGAGAGTGAATTTCTGGCTTCTCGGAAATCAATATCTGGAAAGGCTATCTTCAAGATGTCAAAGAAAAGATCATGGACTTTTCTTGCTTCAGATTTCACCTGTTTTATGATGTTTGCACAAATCAGATAATTACGAGGTACCAATATCAGAATACAATGCTTGGGCAAAATCACACGCTTAAAGAAGGGCAAGGAAGGAGAGGAGTATAGGCAGGACAAAATCAACGTTTGATAATTACGTGTGCAAGTTGGTGAGAAAGATCAAAGTGAGGACCTAGCCTACTAGTTGCATGTTTCCTTTTTCTTCTATAAAAAATTAATTAACTGAGATGTTCTGATGATCGAAAAGGAAATCATGATTCCAAAAGCAAAATATCCCCAAAATGACTTCAGATAATACCCTCTCATAAATGCAGGAATTTCTTGAGAACATATTGATCATGAGATCTTTGAGATAAAATCCTTCTAAGTCCCTCTTAGTTGAATAACAGGACAAAGAAAGGATCCAGGGCAAAGGCAGTCACAGTACTTGAAGCATCAGTAAGATGAGGTCAAAGGGCCATTCAAAAGAAAAATCTCCAAAAGGAGATATCTAGGAGGAATACTTGTTGAAGGTAGGTGAAAAAGGATAGGAAAGAAAAACAATACCATTAATCCAGATTTTCAGAGATCCCTCTCATATTTTTTGTGGGGGGAAAAAATTTCTCACAAGCCCACAGTCAGTTGAACCTAGCAAGAAGTTACAGTGTCCATGCCATTAAGTGCAGAATTAAATATGAAGCCGTACCTCATGCAAGAATCCATAAAATTGCACAGCACTTCTTAACATATGCTGCACATCTGAAACAAATTCCATCACTCCACCGTACTCTTGGTTGTCAAGACGCATATTGATTTCTGGTAAATCAAAAAGATTATCCTCAATTCCACCCATGGAACCAGAACTTTCAATTCTTTTCCAAATATCGGTTAGCAAGGGAATTATTTGAGGACCTTCCCTGTCTATTCTCTTTTGGAGCCTGCTAATGACATTCTTGCACTGCAAACAAAGAAAGAGTCCAGACACATAAATACAGAAGAAAAAGTGGGCGGAGCTTGGAAAAAGGTAAATTTTTTAAAATAAATGTCCAAAAAGTCATTTTTATATAAAAAGTTGTTAAAACATGCATATATCCTTGCACATCTACTTTTGAACTGCCATTACAATCACTATTTTTAAGTACGGAATAACATGTGCACTGCATCACAGCCAAAAAAAGTAATAAGCAGGGTTGAAAACCAATGTATACAACAATACAGTAACTGGTACTGGTTTCATGATTACCCATCCTGATTCCTGAGGCACACCATTATTAATATACTCGAATGTAGTATACAGATGCCAACACCTTACTCTCCAAGGAGAATCAAGAAAAAGAAAAAAGAAAAAAAAAAGGAAAAGAACAAAAAGAGATGAACAAATCCCAAATGGACCGAATGGATAATTAGTTAAAAGAAAGAATGATAAGACAAAAACAAAGAATATCTCTCTCTGTCTCTCTGTCTGTCTGTCTCTGTCTCTGTCTCTGTCTCTGTCTCTGTCTCTCTCTCTCTCTCTCTCTCTCTCTCTCTCTCTCTCTCTCTCTCTCTCTCTCTCTCTCTCTCTCTCTCTCTCTCTCTCTCTCTCTCTCTCTCTCTCTCTTATTGTAGCCATTCCCTCGTTTCCATCCACGGGCGTTATATATAGTCTCAACCAATGAAAGAAAATTAAATTTGTGTCCACTAACCAAGCACAACCTCTCATCGTAATGGATGACTTAAAATGGCTGGCATAAACTCACTTGTGAAAGATTTCTGGGACATTTCAAAAGTAATGTGCACTAGACCTAATTTGGTGCAAACCAAAATTCTGCAGGCTAGTACCATTCACCGAGGCTAAAAGAGAGACATAATCCTTAGCTATAAAAGATGCAAATGGAAAGATTTCACATTGAAACTCTCAAAATTGAAAAGCATTCTTACCAAATTGATTAAAATGCAACTAAATATACTGCATGGAACAATAATTTTAAAAAGTGAAGAATAGAAATGATGCAGGAATTTATCCCCAGGAATCTCCTCTGAAGCATATGCTGAAACAAAGGCTCCAAGATCAGCTGATGATGCAAAACTTCCAGCTTCATTGTATAGTACAGCCACCAAGACTCTTTTTTTTTGTTTGCCTAATGATCATTGAATTAAATGTTTTTAAAATTTGCAACGTCCTATGAACTCTTTTTACTAACAAATAACTGGTTTTCTGAACTGAAGACGAAGAGGCTGCACCCATACAGACAAACGCCTTTGCATTACTTTCTATTTATATCCTAGCAACAATGTTTCATAGATGGTTTTTTTTTTTTTTTTTTTTTTTTGGGTGGAGAATTGCCAGTGCAAAATCAATGGAATCTACCGATCATTATGAAGCAGCATGTATAACATCCAGAAAATTTAAGACCAGGAAAGTACAATTATCCAGAAAATTTAAGAGCAGGAAAGGACAATTATTCAAATCAAAAGTTACAGACCTTTTTCTGAATGACCTTGGTCATCTTTGAACCACCAGTTGAAGTCTCACTAGCATTTATGACCTTAGCATCCAAGTTTTCCCTTGAGTCATGAAGAGCATCATCTGAATGAGCAAACCTACCCGATTTTATCGAACTGGGCATCTTAGGTGAATTCTGTAATTTCTGCGGGTTCACATTTCGTCTATTCTTTACAGATGAATCAATTTGATCCTGATTCAATATTGCAGGCTCTCCATGCATGTTGCGTCCATGGTCATTCTTGAACTGAGACTCATATTTTTGGTCCACCTGATATGTCATTTGAAGAGAATCTCCACGACGAAGAGATGGCTTCTCATTGAACTTCTCATCAGGCCTGTCTGCAACATGGCGCGGCCGTAGTCGTATACTGCGTTTCCTTTTTATTTTAGGTTGTAATACCTGTTCCTCTTCACCCTCATCACGATCCTGGTTCCAACTACCAGATTGTTGGATATCCATATGAGAGTCACCAGATACAGCAATTTCTCCTTCTTCTAGTTCATCTGACTGGGAGACAGAAGATAAAGCATCTCAGATACCTACATAATATGAGTAATATAGCCTTAACAGGAAAAACAAAAAGATAACATACAAGCCTCTTTGAGTGAGAACTAGGCCTGGCGTCTAATGCTGAAAGTGATCCAAACTTCTGAGAAGACACAGAAGGTGACACCAATTGCGTCAATCTTTGACCATCCAAGGATGAACCCGATGAACCCGCTTCTTCAAGCATGTGAACGTCTTTATTGCTATTTGAAGCTCGAGGGTAATCAAATTTACCAGTTGGAAGAACAATATCTTCTTCTGATTGGTCTTTACTACTTGGCAGAGGCCCTACAGCACCACTAAGTTCATCATCTTCAAATTCCCCAATTTCTCCCTCTTCTTCACGATCAGAATCTCCATTCCTCTCCTCAGAACTAGCTTCAGAAAATTCTCCATTGTCATCATCTAATTCTGTGTAAACAGGAAACTTTTTTGCCTTTGGCCGCCCCCTTTTTCTCTCACTTTCAGAACCCATTTCACTGCCTTCCACACCAATACTTCCACCAAATAAGGTGCTTTTTGATGTTTTTTTCGATAAATTAGCAACCGTAGTATCCACTTCTTTGGTACTTGCACGAAGCCACTTTGGAACTTGATGATTGTATCTAGTCATCTCCTCCGTCCACTCCAGGTCTTCATCCATCTGATCAAAAAGCTCCAACTCTTCTTCACTCCTCGCAATCATCCTGTTTACCTCCTGAAGTGATGGGACATCATGGACTGTCTCTTGATATCGTTCTTCATCATGTAACAATGTCTCTAATGTCAAACGTCTCTCTTCATGTGTAGTCCTTTGATCAAAGCGACCAGCATTTATAACTTCATCAGCCATATCAATCTTGTACTGTTGAATGTTATTTCGAATGAGGCTTTCAATGGATCCAATATACCGGTCCTTACCCACAAGGTCATCATCAGAATCTACAATACCACCACTCTGGAGTTCATCCTCTCTCTGATGACTTGAAAGCTTGTCAACCACAGCTTCCATGTAAATGACTTTCACTTCTCTTGTCTGCCCAATACGATGAGCTCTAGCAACTGCCTGTTCTTCATTCTTTGGGTTTGGATCGGGATCATATATGATGACTGTGTCAGCAGACTGAAGGTTTAGACCTCGTCCAGCTGCACGTATGCTAAGCAAGAAGATAAAGGAATCAGTATTGGGGCTATTGAAATCCACAATAGCAGTTTCACGGTCTTCCAAGCTAGTTGACCCATCAATCCGTCTGTATACAAGTCGTCGCCACTGAAGATACTCCTCCAATATATCTAAGAGTTTTGTCATAGTACTAAACAGCAATACTCGATGTCCAGTTTTCTGCAGCTTTATTAAAATCCTATCAAGAATCCACAATTTCCCACACGATCTTACAAGAAAATCTTTTGAAAAGTCATTAAAATAGGGGTAATTAAGCAATGGATGATTGCAAGCTTTGCGGAGTTCCATACATCTGTTATTTAAAGTCTTGTATGTTTTAGCCTGGTAAATTGGGTTCTTTTGAGCCCTGCGTTTTTCATCTTCCGGATCAACTCGAAGGGTACCAGTGGATTTGATCCAGTCATAAATAGCACTTTGAATAGCCGACATTCTACATCTCAAGACAATGGAAACCTGCAAGGCATTTAGCAATAAGAGATTCTATACAAAAATTTGACCACCTAGGAGAACTTAGAAGTGTACCTTAGGAGGAAGCGAGCCTTCTACATCTTCAACACGACGCCTGAGCATGAAAGGCTCCAAAATTTGGTGAAGTCTATGGATGATGATGACCTTCTTTTCAGTCTCAAGCCAGTCATCCTCACTGTTGTGTGAAGGACCTTCTTTTTGGAAAGGTTGTGCAAACCAATCGTGAAATGCTTTACGATTGTCAAACACTTCTGGCAGTAGCAGATTCAAAAGTGACCAGAGTTCTTTAAGATCATTCTACAGGAAAAGAAGATTTAAAAATAAAAATTAAAAAAAAAACTACATTCTCCTGTAATAAAAGTGCAGAAGATGGAGAGAGCAAGATATTAAGCAAAAGCATCAGCAACATCTGTCCTAATTCTTTATTTTGTCAAATGCTGCTAATTACTAGCTTTTGCTTTCTCTTTTGCTTTTCTTTTCCTATTTTCCTTTTCATATACTTTGTTGGAAAGAGAAGGAGACAAAAGGGGTTGAAACATCCACTCACGAAAGATGGAGGGTTTCACAGAGGATACAGATCCAGAGAATTCCCTCTTTATGCATCACTATGGCAGATTATTGTTGATATAATCACCATCTAGAATTAGTCTTCCTGGAGGCAAATTAGCCATAGCCAGATTCATGCCAGTTTGAGCAGTTAATAACCAAAGGTACTCATCCAGAAAAAAAGCCTTCATGGTGACTAATTAACTAATTAGCCCCCCGGAGTGGAAGGGAAAAAAAATAGAAAAAGAAATGAATTTGCTGCTGTGATCAAAATCTGCAAAATATCAAATAAATTAACTACCAATAATCTAGTACGTAAGGGCACAAAAGAAAATTTGTGTATTTATCTCATGTATACAACTGAGATGGATTAATTATTTGCTCTTCTTGTAAAGGAAACAACTGTGCCACTAACCAAGTATAAAAAGATACTGTACCTTCATATTTACCATAATTTTGATTAGTAAATAATGATTTAAAGGCTTAAGGTTAGACGTTGTAAAGAGTCATCACAATATTATACAGTAAATTTTGAGATCTCCACTCACCACAATCTTGCTCTTCAACTTAAACTAGCACCCACTGAATACAATTTATCTCTTATATTAATTTACAACCTTTAGTTAGAAGAAAAATCCCCTAACAAAACAAATGTGTGTTTGTCCATTTGTGTTAAAGATGTCTAAGATAATTTTACTTGAAATTTTCAAAAGGGTAAAGTCATATTGCTGCACATCAAAATTTTTCTAAGATCATCAACCTACAGAGTTAAGCCCAAATCAGAGTAAAATCATTTGCAATTACAAAAGGAATGGAAAATATAGTTACAGTAGGAACAATAACCAATGGAATTAACAAGTAAGCTTAACGTGTAACACAGTAATAAGCAGGTTTCAAAAGCAACATCATTAATTGTTTGGAAAAGGCTGCAAAAAGAAACCATCATCAATTATTTGGAAAGGCTGCAAAAAGAAACTCATACAAGCAAGTCACATATTAGTTAGAGAATTGATCTTTACAGGAGGATCAGGTTTTACCAAACTGTGAAGTCGATTTTTGCATGTTAAAACCAAAAGGAAAGTCTAATCCTCTAAAGCTATCTTGAACTCGTCATACATTCACACTTCGCAGTGGCTAAACACGATTCTCATCCTTCAAACTTAATTTCAACCTTTCCCAATCTGGTTCGAAGTAATTCATTTTCCTAGTCCCTTGTTCTGTCATGAACAAGAAGTAGCAAGTAGTATCTTTTCCAAATCACTAACATACTATTCCGAAAGATTTTAAAACAGAATACCACACAATCAAACCAAATGCCAATCACACTCAAGGGAGACCAATGTGCATTTATTTGATAAAAAACAAATACTCAAATCAATATAATGCTTTTTCAGTTCCTATTCTCAAAATATTTAAACAACAAACAGCCAAAAACAATATTAACAAGACAAAAATATTACTCCCTTGAACATCAAATACAGGGTACAACAAACATACCACAAAAATTAGAATTAACATTAAGGGGCCTTAACAGACCTGTAAAGGTGTCCCCGTCAGAAGCAATCGCCTTTGGCAGCGATACCTATCAAGATCACGAGCTAGAACTGATTCCCTGTCCTTCATCCGTTGTGCTTCATCAATTATGATATACTTCCAATCCACTTTGGAAAGTTTGGAGCGGTCATACATAATAAACTCATAGGTAGTTACGAGGACATTAAATTTCATTGCTGAAACTTCCTGAATGATAAAAAAACAATTAAAGGTTACAAAGGTTCAGAGCATTCCTATATTGAGAAGAGGAAAAAGAAAACAGAGGGGAGGCAGCCCCAGGAAAGGAAAGAGAAGAGAGGGGGGGGGGGGGGGGGGGATTAAATAAGAGAGAGCTCAAACTCAACAGCCTGCCTTACTTGAGAAAACAATTTTGATCTTTGATCCTTTCCGCCAACATAGAAGATACAGGTCACAGATGGTAGCCAATTGTGAAACTCGCTCTAAAATTTTAACTAAGTTAGACAAATCAAACAGTACAAACTACACTCAACAATGTGAAGATAATTAAAAATGAACCAACCTTCCAGTTGACCAGAACAGCATTGGGAACAATAATGAGATGTGGGCCATAATTCCCTTTGAACTCCATAAGATAAGCAATTAATGACATGACCTGTAGGGGAAAACCCAAAATAAAAAAATAAAAAAAAGAGAGAGAGAAAAAATAACTCAGATAAGTACTCCAACAATCTGTATGGCAACACAACAATTAATGGAAAGATGTCATCGAATATGGAACAACTCCAACAGGTAAATTTATTGGGACCAAATATTTAGACAAGATTTTTTTTTTTTGGCTGGCTCAAAGTAAAACATAGCGACCAGATATCTGAACCACATCCATATTTACACACATTAAAATTCACCTGCACTGTCTTCCCAAGACCCATCTCATCTGCCAAAATTCCATTTAATTTATTGTTGTATAAAGAAAGCATCCACTGCAAGCCAACCTGCACATTTGAATTGAATAATCAACTCAAATAATTTGAACAAAACAATCAACTTGAACACTGAAAATGGGATACACATGTAGCTATTGTATGCACATCCGAGAGATTGCAACTTACAAGTTGATAATCTCGTAGGGTTCCAGCTCGCAACATTGAGGGCTGCCTAATTACCCTTTCATTCACGGCATGTGCAAGATTATAGTACCTGGCATTTAAGAACAATGACAATATAAGCTATTGGGCACCAGAATTGGAAAGCACAACAAAATTTCACCATAGATTCACAAATTATTCAAAAACTATACCACTAAAATTCTGTTGCCATTTTCCAAGTCAGTTTCTGCAAATAAGCTACTGTAGCAAACTGAACCAAATGACAGATAAATTGACTACAATATAGCCCAATTGCAGACTACTAATATTAAAGTCACAGCAATGAACTGCAAAAAAGGATTTGATTATACACACAACATAAATGCTATTCCCTATAACAACCTAGTCAGATTTAAAATGAACTTACTTGTTAACGGATGAGCTATCCCTTGGGGCATTCATTTCAGAGAAATGGTTCCTGATCATTACTTCCTCCCTGGCACAGGCTGCTGCAGATCTTACTTCTTCTTCAGAAAGACCCTTTTGCGAAAGAAGCGTGGGTCAGTGACAACTAAGAAACCATTCCAAGGAGCTAGGACGTGAGAAAAAAGTGGATGGAAAATGTTACCAAGGTTAACTTAATAAGCACGTTGCATCATATCAACAGAAGAAAAATATGATACCAAAATAGTAACTACCTTAGGCTCTCCACTCCTAAGACTTTAGTCAAATGGAGGCAAAGAAAATTTAGTGAAAATAACTTTCTTCCGCATGTAGTTTGACCACAAAAGTAGTGAAGGAAAAACAGTAGCTACAGGTGGTTATTAATCTTGTACAAAATGCAGGAAAGTGTTGGAAATTTTGACAATTTTCCTACAGGCCAAACAGTCAAATACACACAAGATAAAGCGACCAACTTTTCTTACACTTTCCTGACAACCAAAGACTATGATAGGAATTTTCCTTTCCATACAATTTAAATAACAAGAGCATTAAGGAAAGTCCACATTCTCAGTTGTTTTTTCCTTCTGGAATGTATGGTTTCTAAGAAAGTTTGCAAAGGACTTTTTGGCTGGGAAAAATTCATACATCTATCACCTGCAAATTTGCAGGATTTAGGTTTTAGTCACTCATATAATTGGAATAACTACAACTATCTACCCCATCCCTCTCTAATTCTTTAATAACTACAACTATCTACCCAATCCCTCTCTAATTCTTTCTATTTGACCAAACACATATGAAACCAATTTTGTAATTCCTTTGCCTCGCTTTGACCAATGACTTCCCCCTATTCAAAGGGAGCTTTCTGTCATAAAAGAGAAATTGATAGAGAAGAAAGCAAGAACAACAAGAGAAACTTATCTTCACACTGTTATGTATTTTTTTCTTCCTTTCTCTATTCTTTTTCCTCCTTTCAGAGAGGCTGGAGTTAGAGGGTGAAAGTTGGCGGATGGCAGACAGTGAGAAAGACAGTACCTGAGCTCGTGCAGCAGCTGCAGCAGCATTAGCTGCCTCCACAACCTCTTGTTGATTCTTTGCAACAGTAATTTTACTTCCCAGTCTGTGAAGATACTCTTCCGTCTGAGATAAAAATGATGAGAGAACAGCATATCTCTCTCCAGCATCACCAGGGATACTAGTCTGCTGCTCAAGCAGCATCTCCCTATACCTCTCTACATCATTATTCTTCAAGGCTTCCATCCTTTTATTGCGATCATCATCTTTTCTCTTTGAAAACTCCCTCAACATCCTTTCATGATATTTAGCAACTCCCCTGTTACGTGCAGTTCGAGCATCACGAATCCCCCAATGCGCCTCCAGGAGTCTCTTACGCCACTGGAAAATGGACTTCAATTGCTTTTCTCTCATGGCTTTCTGTGAGGCCTGAATTTGCCTAGCAAGATCCTGCCGCTGACGCTCACATAGCCGAACAAATTTCCGATACGGTCTCTCTGGCATTGCCATTATATCTTGCTGCTGTTGCTCAATTTCATCTCTAATGCGAGCTTGAACATCAGCTAATTGAAGTTTTTTTCCCTCAATTTGCAAACGTAGAACAAGATCAGGCCTAATTCTTTTCCTCTCCAAATTGATTGCCAGTATATCACCAATTGTCCTAATTTTTTCTTCCCTCTTCCTTCTAAGAATTTCCACACCTTCCTCCGCAAGAAGATCCTTGATATCATATGCAAGGGTAAGATTATTATTACTGTTCATCATCAAGGATGATCCAAAAGAATCATGCTTCCTAGTGAAAACAGGGAAATCAAACAATGGTCCATGATACTTTCTAGTTGAGCCAACATCTTTAGGTTGGGCTACATTTCCTTGCACAGGTTTTTTAGCTGGTGTTGAATCAGGAACAGTAGCCTGCGGGACAACCGTTTTACCCCTCTCTGCTGTAAATTCATTTCTATTAGGAATTTTCTGAGTAGCATGTTCAACCTCTGGCTCAGTTTTAGCAGAAGATCCAGTAGTTTGCTGCTCCTCTTTCCGAGTAGAGACCATAGATGTAGGCTCCTTCATTGCTGTTCCCAGACTTTGCTCATTAGCTACAGAGGCAGTAGCACTCTCGACTCCTGCAACTTCCTCCTTGAATGTCTGCCGTCTATCACCAGTGTTTGCCAGCTGCACTGCCTTCTCACCCAACTGAAAGTGCCTTGCATGCTCTTCTACATTATTGCCAGCAGATCTCTCCTGATTAAAAGTTCCAACAGGATGGTGCAGCTGTTGCATCTGAATCTCAAGGGGTGGTGGCGCAATAGCTTGGAGTAATTCACGTGGCAAAGTTCGATCTCCTTTCTATAAGCAGAGAAAAAGAACACCACAAAAGCATATTAGGAAAACTTGTTGAGAATTTTGATCAAGGGACAAGGAAAGTACAAAATGCTAAGCACGATTGCAAAATGCAACCACCTTGATGCGCCTAAATGCAAGTATCTGTGCTTTTAGAACATGGAGCTGCTGCTTAGTAAACTGTAGGTGCTGTTGCTGCGTCTGGGCAAGTGGTTCACCCTGAGATGCGGAGGGATTTCTTGGAACCCCATCATTAGATGAAGCTGTTGATTGTGGAGAAGATTGACTTGTCTGCTTGCCATATTGCAACTGAAGAGTTTCTGACCTAATCTGTGTACCTTTGGCCAGCAATGCATTATCCATGCATTGCTTTAAGTTTAAAGACGGTTGTGAGGGAGACATGGGAGGCATTTCGTTGCCAATCATACTTGGCTGTCTCGGAGGTAACTGATTCTCTCTTCCATGAAGAGAAAACTGTTGCACTGGGACATTACTGGAGTTACCAACCATAGCTGCATTGGCAACTGCACTAGCAGAACCAGTTGAAGAAAGATATCTAGCTTTGGCTAGGCCAGACTGCAGGGATGAATCACTTTCGTTATTACAATGAAAAGAACTTCCATTCGCCATCATCGATGAAGTAAGTGGTTGTTTTTGCAAATTAATTGATGAAGCCTGTATTGCTGTGTTGCTTTCATTTGCTTTTTGTTGTGCAATCGCTCTGGACTGCATTAGAAGCTGAGCCATCAGATTTGCATTTGCAGGAACTGAAAGGTCAATATTACGCTCGAGAGCCAAGGACTGCATTTGTGCAACCATAGCAATAGGATTGTTTGTCATGTTCTGAAAATTCTGTTGAGATTGTGGTGCTTGCATAGGCTTCACTGGCACTGTTTGGCCAAGTAATGTTTGCTGGTTGGGAGGCCCTAACTCAGCCCTCTGATCTGGCATTTGTTGACCATGCTCTACCTGAGTCTCATCTCGAGTTAATTGCTCAGTTGTTTTCTTTGAAGACGATGCTTGAGACTGATTAGCTGCCTGCATGGAAATGAGCTCCTGCATTTTCATATTTCCCATCCGCGTGTCTTGATCCTTCCTAGGAGGATTGAACATCCCCATTTTCATTTGCTGTTGAGACTGCATTCCTAGAGTTGATTTCTGTAGGGCTGCCTGGAAAGCATACTGTAGGTAGGCATGATTCACTGGGTTTAACAAGTGTTGCTCAAAACCTTGACTCCTACTTTGGCCCTCCTCTTGGACGCCAGAAGGGACTTGTGGTTGGCCGAGATCCATGAACTTCCTATGCTGTTGAGGCAACTGCATGGAGCCTGAAGGCGCAGCAAAGTTGCCTCCTCCCATGACTCCATGGATGCCTCCAGCCTGATAGCCTAACATGGGGTCATTACCTCCAGGTCTTCTGAGAAACTGCTGCTGCAATGACTGCATACAAAATGTCACCAAAAAATAAACATCACCTGTGTAATTAAATATGTCTCAACAACCAAGAGTAAAATAACTGCCGATAATCCAAGAAGATTGTCAGCAAATCCCAAAGTCCACAATAATCAACATTCTATTTTTTAGGGTGTAATCTTAGCCATCAATTTCAAAACAAAGTTGCTCCATGCAGAATATGGCAAACAGAAGTTATACTACAGTCTAGACTTTGTTAGCTATGTCGTTCTCAAAGTTAATGCTATTGTCCTTCATAGCATGAACGAATGTTGGAAGAAAACCAGGAGCAACCTAGATATTATCACTCAAATGAAACTTTCTACAATAAGCTTCTCTGCAAACTAAGAAACAAACATGAGTAAAGACAAGCCACACCCAGCTATATCAATTGCAATACTTGAAATATCTAAAATAATTTAACAGCATTCTTAAGAAGATATGTAGCCATATCAACCAACAAAAGGGCAAGAAAATATTCATCACAGTAGCGAACCAACAGAATTAGCAAAAATCTGAGCAGCATGCTACAACCAGATAGTTGATTAGATGACCAGTCAAAACTGAACACATATAGACAATTTATTAATCAGTTCCCAGATAATTCACTAGATCCCTTACAATTTTATCTTCTAGCATAATTCATCCCATGTGTAATTTATATTTAATGGTCTTATTTCTCACTTGAAAGATTTTCTAATGTGAAAACCCTCCAAAGTAAAAACTGAAATATAACAACAATGTGTGTTTGGTAGAAAGGACACGGATGCACCAAATGCAACAGCAGCACATGCACAACAAAATCCAAACTATACTGAAGGAAAAGAATATTGATCAACTAGGTCAACTCAGGTTATGTCGAATCCCAATAGCATTGGAACCAAAACTTTACAATTCCCAATCATTCTACGCTCCATAAACCTTCTAAACCCCACATTCATGCAAACCCTACCGTTCGTGCAAAAAATTCAGGATAACTTTAAAAGCACAACTTTCACACCCTTAAGACAAACAAATATCCAACAAGAATACAGAACGTGTTAAACTTCGTAGACAGATGAATCTACTCAATGAAATTAAAACCAAATGAAATGTATGTTAGTGGCTTCGATATTCACACTGGTGATCATTGCAACTTTGATATTCTCAAGACTTCATTTTTCAATCAGCAAAATCAGAAATCTAATCTCCAGGTAGTCAGCTGCAATTTCCATTCGGTTGCTACTACAAAATCGATAAACCCAGTAACTGCAAAAGCTAGCTAAACGACCAGAAACAAGCTTCTTTTTCAGGAAACCCAAAGAATATACTCATAAACTAATGATTCTAGAATTCCATCAAAAGCCCTGATATCAATCACTGACGAAAATGAAACTTCAAATTAATTTCTTTACAATTTGGAAAAAACACAAAATCATCCACCGAATTAGAAATTCAGCTGAAACCCACCTGCTTAAAGAATGCAAATTTGAGAACCCAAACACCAAAAAATGCCCAGATGAAGATAAAATTAGCTTAAAAACAACATGAATGAGAACAATGCCGAATTAAGCATGTAAAACCCTTACCTGTCTTTGCTGCTGCTGCTGGTGGTCAAGTCCAAGCTGAGGCGTCGAAACCCCCGACGAGGAGGAAGCAGGCGACGCCACCGCACTCCGGCCATGGCCACTGCCCTGCTGGGCCCCACCTCCGGATTGCATGCAGAAATCCCAATTTATTATTTTTTTAGAAATTAATATCCAACTGTCAAATATTAAAAAAAGCCCAAATGTTTCTCATGTAAGCCCGAAATTTAACCCTCCAACAAAACTCCAGGCGCGCAACTTTCAAAACCCATAAAAAAAAGGAAATGAAAAAAAATTAAAATCCGATGTCGTTTAAATGCTTTTCCCAACGTTTAAATTGACGTACCTCTGTCCTACTTTTCTCTCTAACTAAAGCCCTTTTTTCCACATTTCTCTCTCAAGAATTGAAAACCGGAAAACGTTAATAAAAAGCGAAATTTTTGCTAAGTAAAAATGAAGAAGGAAGAGGCGGTGGTAAAATTGATTTAAGGCGGGAATTGTGGGGCCAGTGACAGATCGATCCTTGTAGCCGGCGAGCCCCCGATGTTGTCGAAATCTACACACAATACACACACTCTCACTCCAGTATATTTTCTCTCTCTTCGAAATATCTTTTCACACGCAATTTTATCCGTGAGAGATCCCTGCAAACAAAGCTGATAGTTTGGTTATATTTAAATACTATAATAAATAAACTCTCTCTCTCTAAACTACTTTTGGCTGGAGTTGGAGTAGGACGTGGGGTTGGTTAAAATTTTTAATCGTGGTTAGGTTAGGTGTTAGTGTTATTAAATGGGAAGCGTGGTTTAACCCTAGAAGGACTGATATTTGCGGATATGCCCAATTTGTTTGTAATTTCATAAATTTGGAATGTTTTCTTTTAACCACTAATATCATTCATATGACATGAGAAAAAAATATATGCAACATAACTCAGCCACGTCTAAGGGGAAAAAAAAAATAGCATAAATTTTCTAAGGGGGTGTTTGGTTTAAGGGAATCAATGAGGGGGAATGAGTATTACAAGTGATGACATCCATTGTTGATATTTGTAAAACAACTATCACTATCATTCAATAGGAATGATAGTGATTAATTAGGATGTTAATGATTCCCTTCAAATTATTATTCTATCAAACTCATTAACCTTTATAATTAAAGGCAAAAACACACCCACTAAAAAAACACGTATCTTTTGAATTACCCACCCCAATATATTATTCTTCTCTCTCTATATATATTTTGCTTTTGATTTTGAATATTTTTATTTGTACTTTATAACATTTTTTTAATAAATTTTTTGGATTCAATTTTTTATAAAAATTTGAACTGAAAATCAATATATATAGTATTCTCTATTAATATAATAAAAATCACTTTACTTCCTGTTAATACAATAAAAATGACTTTTTTTAAGGTTATCATTTGCATAAAACTCAAATTAGAGCATGGCTATATTTAAAATTAAATAAGTCTTTTTAGAAATTTTTTTAAAAATATACAAAATAAGAAATATAAAAAATATGTATATCATAAATAAAAGATTTAAATATTTTAAAATTTATTTGAAAGTCATTCCAGTAAATCAACACAAGTATTTTTATAATGATACCCCAGTAAACCAAATAAGTATTTTTATAATGATACCCATTTCATTATTAAACCAAACATGCCGGGGGAAATTATCAAAACCCATACTCATATTAAGGTCAATGATATCCATAGTGATAGTGATTGAGGAATTTAAACCAAAGGACCCCTAAGTATTTATAACTGTTGAAAGGAAAATAAAAAGAAAGTACAAAAAATGTAGATATTATAGAGATTTGCTTTTGTCCAAAATGAAAGTCATTTTCGATGCACACATTAAGCTAATTATTAGATTTTACCATAAAAATTGAGTAAATAATACAAAGAACAAATGAAAAAACTTAACATCATTTTACCCTTTTGTAAACAACTCCAAAATGAAACGCAATTTTTGACTTTATCAATTATAGAGACATGCAATTTGTATTCCATTTATCTATATGTTCCATAACGTAGCGATAACGTTAGTTTGTTTATTGGTTAAAAAAAAAACTTCATTTACTCTCACTGTTAGGGGTGAGAATCGGTTGGTAAATCGATCATGTGAAATCGATAAATTCGATATTTTTTTCAAAAATTTTACTGATCGATTTCGAATTCGATTTCATTAAATACTGATCCGAATTCGATACCAAATTGAAATCGGTAAATTGGTATTTGAATTCGGTATCCGAATTCTAAAAAAATGAAAAAACAAAAAACCAAGCCAACTTGCCATACAAATGGTGAATTCGGTATCCGAATTCTAAACCCAAAAAAAAAAAAAAAAAAAACAACGTGCAACGGCCTTCTGGGACTGGAGTCTTTGGCCTTAAAATAAGGTTAGCAGTGAAAATCAAATATGTAAATTAAGAAGATTATAAATTTGAAGCCTTGAAAGTAGGACTAAAAAGACATGACAAAGCAGAATAATTTCCAAGAGAAAAGCTAGAAAAAATGAAAAACTTTCCATATACATAACAACCATAAGAAGCAAAACTATTTGTAAAGCCCATCATTCGTTGATCTCTACTCCTTTAAAGTCATCATCACTATGTAATTAATTACTAGTTGGATTAATGGTCAAAATAAGTACTAATAGGAGCAATTGGAGAATCGTCACATGATCAATTTACTATGACATATCTTTAAAATTGAAGTATTATCACAAATCTTTAGATTTTAAGTGCTTCCCGATGAAATGAGTGGCCGGTTGTGAGTGGACAGTAGAGAGTCGGCGATGCTGGAGTTTGATTCAAGGAGTAGGGTTTAAAATTGAATGGGAGGATGGATCGATAGGTTTGGAGGGATTGATGGATTTGGACTTGGGAAGAGTTTTTAGGATCTAGATTAAACTTATTTAGTTGTTAGTTTGTTAATAGCTTTTGGTCCATATTATCATTTCATTTTGTCCCATGTGAAAGCCCAATTTCATTTTGTCCCATGTGAAAGCCCAATTTTAATATATTAGCCCATGAGTATCATAATGAAATTATTTATTTTGGGCCATTTATGTAGTTCAATACAAGCCTATACAATGTCGAATTCGGTATTTGAATACTAAATTCGAATTACCGAATTACGGAATTCGATTTGAATTCAAATTCAGTCGATAATTCGGTATTAACCGAATTTGCTCACCCTTACTCACTGTTGTCACTGCTCATTTGACAAGTTGTATTTGCCATAAAAAAATGAACATTAATTGAAAATGCATTTTGAAGCAGAACATCGGATTTGTAAACTATCTTTTTGGTTCCAAATTGATCAAGGGACTCACAATTTAGGCCCTTTCATCACTCACAACAACTTAAGGTGTGAGTAATATGTTGGTTAAAAGGTGTAATTATACTGAAATGATGATGCAACTCTGCTGAAACGTGATATAACATTTTGCTACTTCAAAATGACCACGTTTTTTTCATTTTAAATTCAACCTTGTTAGTTCAATCTTATTCGTTTATTTTTTACCCTTTAAATCTAGACCGTTAACTTGTGAAAAATGAGACTTGTGAGGTGCCATTTTCAGTTCGAAATCATATCATTAAGGTTCAAACCCAGTCCTCGGTCGCTAGGAAAGAAGGAGATAAAGCGAGGGGTAGGTATATATACGGAGAGTTATATCCCTAATTGTGTATGGAAAAAAGTTTTGAACTACATCCCAACAAGGCTCACCTCAATTATGTAAGACAAAACACATTGTAATACAAATTTGATTATAAAAAAAAAATATATATATATATATATATCATTATAAATGTAGAAATGCCTTATGAATACTCTTCATCCGTTATCATTTTGCAGTTATATTGCATAATTTAATTCTCTATGTGTGTGCGTATTTCTCCCAACTAAGGCAACCTCATGTACTGCATGATTTTAATTAGCGTCCAAACTATATGTTCAAGGATATAAGCGCGGTTTATTTAACACAAAAAAGGGAAAAATTGAAAACCATAAAAAATTAAAAGATATGGAAAAACTACTTTGGTATTGGTTAAAGCTTAACAATAAAATAAATAAAATACTATAAATAATTTGAAAGCTCTCATTAAACAATTGTATTATATATTCTCTCAATTAGAGCACCCTCATGCATTGCACGAGCCTAATTAACATTTAAACCATCTTTCTAAGAATTACAGTATAAGTGCACTTTAATTAACACAAGAAACAAAAAATTGAAAAACATAAAAACTCAAAAAAAAAAAAAAGAAGAAGAAGAAGAAATTGATAAAACTAATCAAATAACTGTTAAAACTTGGATGCATAACCAAAAAAACTAGTTTATCTTAAAGTTGGCAAAGTCTAAAGTAAATTTGTTCATAAAATATTATCACTAGCAAAAGCATTTCCAACCCATAAATAAAGCCAAAATCAGATAATGAATGTCGTGGCAAGGGGTTTTGCGAGAAAGATAATGACGATCTTAAACACTTGCACTTTTAAACGCGTATAAATTGATTTAACAATAGCATAGTTTTGATCAAAAAAACAATAGCATAGTATGTGTATATGTGTGCGTCTACACACACATATACATACAGTTTCACATCAAAATTGAAATAACTCTTGTACCATTATGCACGCACCCACACATATAATTTTTTTTAAAAATAGAAAATTTATCGGTATTTAAACACTATTGTTTTAGCATGAACAAAGAAAAGAACGCATTTAACTTTAGTATAATATATCTTTTCAAAAAAAAAAAAACTTTAGTATAATATATTGTTCTTTTTTTTTTTTTTGGAATAAGCGCACGTGGAAGAATTTTCAAGCTTGGACCACTTGAAGCAAAGACATCCCATTTCTAAAGGCAATTTCGGGGGGAAAAATAAAACAAATCCGACCTGCCGGATTCGAACCAGCGACCTAAGGATGACAGCATCACACTACAGTCCTCCGCTCTACCAACTGAGCTAAGGTCGGAACTGGGAGTCGGAGCCCTCTTTTTTGTATAACTAAAGGAATTAGTAATAAAACATAATTTCTAAGGGCAGCTTCCAGGAAAATTTGGCACGCACCTAGCTGGATGACGTAGGCAATCCATCAAAGACACTGTCCACTTCCTGCTTTTGAACGCTTGCTACGTGAACTTAATAGTTAGCAGGTCAAATTTTCTCTTTTTAATTAAAAAAAAGTGGTGGATCGCGGACCCCTTAATCATCCAAATTGCCAAAAGATGTGTCAGTGTCTCTGATGTAACTGCTATTCTTTTGGAAAATAATTATCCTAACAAGGATTGATTTTGTGTGTTACTCTTCACTGACCTCCACCGCACCCACCCGTGTCTAGTTGTGTTCTGTCGAACATGGGTATGAATATGGGCGTGACATAAATGAATTGAAATCTTCACTTTTTTCAGTTGTATTTGTACGAAACTTTTCATTCGTATCTGTGTTCATGTTCTTTTGTACCCGAGTCTATCTAACATAGTTAATTTTAAATGGAGAAACGCTTGCACTTGTGTCCTTGATGCCTTTTTAGATTTCAGTATCAGATTTTGAAGTCCATTCCACATTTTTACCCCCCGAAACGTCAACATTTAAAAAAGTCCAATACACGATTGAGATACAAGCACTCTAATAAACTGTAATTTGGCTTAAAAGAATAAAACCAACCCCGTATTTTTTGAAACATAATTTCATAAGTTTTATTGAATGTCTGCTACAAAATCTATATTGAACATTAATCAACTGGAACAGGTTGCATATTCTCAGCCTCTTTCCTGAGCTCTTCAAACAGGACGGATGACAGATACCGCTCTCCGAAACTTGGATGTACAGTCTGAAATTTAATCAAGGAAACAATTTCAGAACAGTCAAAAAATTTGTATCAGTTAAAAAAGAGCGGAATAATGATGATCTGAAAAAATATATGTACAGATTTAGCTGTGTCAACAAAGAGTGGAATGAACTTCTTCATACCACAATGAGTTTGCCTTCGTTTTCTGGCTTCTGTGCAAGTCTTAGTGCTGCAACAGTATTTGCCCCTGATGATATCCCAACCTGCATCAACCAGACAGTTCATCACAGTTCACATGATGATTACCTATTTCACAGCCAACGTTTCATACAACTTGGGATTCACTGTGAAAGAAAATGTTTCTTAGAAACAATACCATAAGCCCTTCCTTCAATGCTAACTCTCTAGCCATGTTTACAGCTTCTTCACTGGTTACCTGCAACAACAGAATAGCAGTTTTGAGATTCATAATAAATGATTGAGAGATAATCCAGTACTCCATTTTATATCTTCATGTGGTACGAACCAATTTGAGAAAATGGTTTCTTACCATAAGAACTTCTTCCATTACATCCATGTCAAGGATATCAGGTTTGAATCCAACCCCATTACCAGTGATATGATGAGGACCTATATTCAGAATTGTTCATCCAGTGTTAGAGACCGAGATATTGCAAAAGACAATTTTGGACTGTGCACGCATACGATATTCACTTGGTAATAGGATAGATGAAGATAGCGTTAAATTATTATTACTGACATCATAGGAAATTTAACAAGAGAAAGATGAAACACTGCAGATTAGGAACTCTAAGATGACTAAGAAATATTGCAGATTAGGAACTCTAAGATGACCAAGTAAAAAACAGAAATAAAGGGTACACCAGGAACACATACAGCCAATGTTATACCTGGTTTGCCACCATTCAGGACGTTGCTTTCAGTAGGCTCAACTCCATATATCTGCAGAAGCAGATAGGCTGGAATTCAGGATTTATTCACAAGGGGGCAATAGAAAACAAACAGTTGTATTTTTACCTTTACATCAGGATTTTTGGACTTGAGATACTGGCCAACACCAGAAACAGTACCTCCACTTCCAATTCCCATGACAAAAATGTCAACTTTACCACTAGTGTCCTCCCATATCTCAGGGCCAGTTGTCTCGAAATGCACCTGTTTCAGTTGAGAGATTAGTAATCAGTGACATCCTTACTAACAAAAAAGGCGTACACGGAAACTGAAAGAAGATATTATGGATATAATTATAAACCTGGGTATTGGCGGGATTAGAAAATTGTTGAAGCATAAATGCATTTGGTGTCTTCTCCAACAATTCATAAGCTTTCTTAACTGTTCCTCCCATTCCTTTCGTTGGGTCAGTGAGGATCAAATCGGCTCCAAATGCTCTCATAGTCACCCTTCTCTCTAAGCTTGTGTAAGACGGCATTGTTAAAACCATCTTGTAACCTTTCATGGCTGCCATAAACGCCAAACTTATCCCCATATTTCCTGATGTGGGCTCAATCAATGTCGTCTGAATTATCATGATTAGTACCCATGTCAGAAAAAAGCTATGCAAAATTCATATTGATTACAACAAAAAGTAGGTGCAACAAGTTCTCTTCACTTGCCTCCCCTGGTGTGATCAGACCTTTCTTTTCTGCATCAGTGACCATGGCCAATGCTGGTCTGGAAATAATAAGACCAAATTTTTCTGTTGATACGATAGAGGCAAAAACTTTGGCAAATGAAAGAAATAGCAGGTTACCTGTCTTTAATGCTAGCAGTTGGCTGAAACATCTCTTGCTTAGCAGCTATATAAGCACCACAGCCTTCTGTAACTTTATTGAGATAAACCAGTGGTGTTCTCCCAATCAGCTGAAATGAGAGAATTTAAATTCAACAGTTACATGCCATCCTAATTAAATTGGAAGAATTTTCCCAACCCAAGATTTGTATGAAAGTGTCTCCTATGACATATCTGCTTGCGTCTTGCCTGGCCAGCAGTCAAATTCTGGCTTCACAGTTACATTTTATGGTAAAAAAGTTTCGAGTTGCACTTATATAGAAGTTGATTGAGTCAAAATCAATGGCAATTATTAACTTGTTTATGCTAAGATACACCTTAACTTCCAAAACTAGTTGGTCTATGTAATTTTTCTCTTATTCTGTTCATATTAAAAAGTTAAAAAAAAAAAAAGAAATTTATACGATCGCTCCCGAAATAACTTCTTCACTCTAATTTTCCTTAAAGAAAACATCATGTTGGAAGTAAAAGAGTCTATTTCGGGAGCAAATTATCATTTTCTTACCCCCCCCCCCCCCCCTCCCCCAACAAAAAAAAAAAAAAAAGTATCACGTCACTCTATGTAAAAATAATACAAATTGAAAATTGAAGATTGGCCGATTCAATTTGAGGGGGAAAAAAAAAAAGTATCCTGTCACTCTATGTAAAAATAATACAAATTGAAAACTGAAGATTGGCTGATTCAATTTGAGGGGAAAAAAAAAACTCATTCTAATAAAATCTATCTGTCTTGGTTCTGATCCGGCAAGGTTATTTGAAACTAAACTGGACTTAAAATTTTAATTTCTAATGACTGCCAAGAAAAAACTATAAAAAAGAGAGATAAATGATTAACGATTGTGTTAATATGTAAACTGGCTCACATGCAAAAGATTGAACTGTTGTACTTTTGGCGCATGACCCATAATGACATGGCATTTTTTTTGTACTTTTTTTACACGTAATTAAATAACTGAGGCGTCGAAAGAACCAAAAAATGAAAAAAAAAAATGTCTCCACAAAAAAAAGATGCAAATGTGTCGTCTTCAACAGATTTTATATTTGCCATGTGATCACCGTAATTAATGCGTGATTCAATTTTTTTAATATTAAAAGTTAAAATCATTTACTGCTCTCGTTCTCTTATATATTCCTTCTTTCCCTAAATTTTTTTTTTCCTCCACTGAAGCACTTCTCTCCTTAAATTTAAGCTAGCCAAATAAAATTTACTATAAACAAATAAATATATTTGTTTCTGCAGCGGAGCAACCGAAATTCCTAGCAAAATTAGGAGGGTAAAGTAGAAGGTGCTCAGATGAAAATTAAGGAATATGAACAGGTTGGTCATCCAACTGAACTGATCCACTAAGAGCAACACACATGCATGTAGTGACATACATATGCACATATATGTATGTGAACAAATTAAGCCAGTACAAAATCAAGAAATGGAGATAAAAGATAAATTTTGAATGCTATGAATAATTACTATTAACAATGATGTATGATTTCCTGATGACAATACAAAATGATGCTTTTACTGGAATTGAGTGAAGTTTTGATATTGCCAACTGATTGAAGATGAACAAAATCCCTGAAAAATGAAAGTCAATAAAGTAAAGATGCAAGAAACTTAGAGGAGGAAGGAAAATTACTTGAGAAACATCTTTCTTGATGTCGGTTCCGGGGAGATCTATGGATAGATCTCCGAGTCTCTGGACAAAAGATGGTGAATTATTAACCTTTCTCTTGAACAGGCTTGTTAAAGCTGCCATTTTTGAAGGTTGAGAGCAGAGACTTTTTTTTCTCAATTATCTGCTAGCTACTGGCAGTAGTTGTTGTTGCTCGCCACTGTAACTATAGGGAGAGAGTTCAAAGCTTGTCTCAGCACAGGAAAATGGAAAGGTGGATTGGAGTCCCTTTATAGAATAAATTGTACTGTGAGTTCTAGTCCCTTATGATCAGATGCATGGAACTCACAAATGAGCTTCCTCTTTGTCATGGATTCATGCACCTTTCATTGAAAAGAGAGTCAAAACAAATGAGCTTCCTCTTTGTCATGGATTCATGCACCTTTGATTGAAAAGAGAGTCAAAGTCCAATTTTGATGTTAGTTCTCTTCCTAAATTGAAAATTACAATAAAACAAAGAAAAATGGCAGTAGTGTATAGACATAAATTGAAAGCAAATCTGATTAATTGTCTGTCCTTTTAAGGTTATCAAAAGCCGATGAAGAGAGACAGGGTTGATGCCAATTGCCATCGGCCAATCATTCTATGCCAGGCTGATAATCCCTGTTAATTGTCTTGCGCCTACCTTGATCATGTTGAATTGTCTCCACCCTTGTGCTTGGAGCTCTTCAACTTTGCTCTTATCTAGATAAAAGTTAACTAGAAAAAAGTTTGCAAACAGGCCGATCCAATTAAATCAGAGCTCCCAAATTCAAAACTTGCACTATTATCATCTGTAATTGTCCAATAGCCACCAAGTTCTGATCAAATGAAAGTGCTCTGGTCATACACGCAAGGATTAATAATTTTTTAGTGAAGTATCTCCTGTTATCGTGATAGTCTTTCTTCTTTGCTTCCACGTATAATTATGGAATTTTGAAACACTTCTATTTATGACTTCACGTCTTTAGAATATTTCGCAGACAGGCTCAATAATTCAATTAAAATTATTACTAGACAAGTATTTTAAATGATCTCCTATATTGTTATTTACCTCTGATTTTTCTAGATCATCATTTCAAAAACCTTACAAGTTTTCCTCTTAATAGTTCAACGTTTTCACTACAATTCTAATATATTTTTAACAGCCACAGTCTGCTATTTATATGTAATGTGAAATCCACCTCATCCGAAACCTTTAACACTAGTTCTTGGAGACAGTGTATCACTCATCCAAAGATGTAACCCTGAAGGATACATGGCTAAACAATTAATGCCACTACCTTGGATAGAAAGGTGAAAACAACAGCCAAATCTGGAGAACTGTTTTTCGTGTTACTTTACTGAATTTCTCTTGTATGTAGCATTTTTTGCTGCCAGAAAAAGAGTAATTGTTAACACAACTTGGTTTATAGGTTTCTTCAATTTAGATGCTTTCCAAAAGAATACAGCGCACTTCAAACGAAATAATAATCTTCGCTTGGCAACGTATTGGATGGCTTTAACTGTTGTACCTTTTGGCTACCGGGAAAGGAGTAGGTATTGCGTGTATCACGCGCGTCACATGATGCACTAGAACCAATTACATATTGTCAAATAATACAAGGTATGATCCCATTATTATTGTGTGACGATAAATTATTAATTATAGTGCACCACAGGGCAATACACATAGTGAATTTAACACTTTTATAGAAAGGGAGAGTCTGGGGATTATAAATGTTAGTTTGGCAATGCAAATATATTTTTGAAATAGCAATTATGCATTTGTATGCTATGTTCATTTTGTTACCATCTGGAGTTCAATTTCAAGTTCAATTGTCTAATAAAAAAAGGCACATGAAGAAGATGTTAGAAGTGTGTCTCAAAAAAAAAAAAAAAACATGCCAAATCTTGGGCAGCCACACAATTGACAAAGTCGCACATTCATTGCCATTTGTTTGGTTGCTCAATAGTTAAATGCGCACTTCACAGTGAAAAAAGTTGCGAGTTTAAATTTTTACAGCCTTACTCATATAAGTACTAGTAAAAAAAAAAAAAAGAGAAACCAATGACAGAGTCTCATTAGGAGGGAAAATACTTGCGTGGAGAGCCACATCACCAATGCGTGGGCAACGGACGACGTGACTATTTTTGCATCTAGGAATTCACGGTTCACCCGTGAATCTTACCTAAATATTTTTCCTTTAAGAGCACAATGCTAAAAAAAGATGCTTTCGAAAAGTAAATTGTAAGATGCTTTTGAAACTTATGTTTCATTTGTTTGGTTCTATTTTTTAAAAATATGATTTTTAAAAATTTTATACACATTTTTAAGTAATTTTTTATTTTAAAAATATATTTATTAAGAATAATATTTACAACTGTTACAATAATATTTTAAAAACAAAAAAATATTAAAAAACAACCATTCAAACAGAGTTTATTTTTCAAAAACATTCGACTAGCCACGTTGTTATCATGTTCACTTCTCATATTACAACAGATACTTTCGAAAAGTAATTTTCAGTTGCGTTTGAAACTTTATTTTTTAATACATCAACACTAAAAACACGTTTTTGTAGTTTTTTTTTTTAAATTATTTTCTAATAAACTGTTTATGATGGTATTGATGTCTTTTGTTAAAATAATACGTAAAAGTTGCATGTTGTTGCTTTGATCTTGAATCAAAATTAAAATTAGGATAAAATTATACATTGCAAAAATGAAGAAGAAACCAACATAAAAAATGGTAAATATTACGCTAACGTAGAGTTAGGTGATGAGGTGTAAGTTATCTCAAAAAATCGATAAGATTTCTCAATAATTTATTACTTTTTTAAAAAAAATTGTCATTATTTTTTATGTGTCACTTAATTTTGCGGTAGTACATTTTAAAAGGTAAATTGATAAAGAACAAAAAGGTCCTTAGAAAGTTTGATCATTTGCATTTAATCTTGTTGATGATTAGCCATATTTTTTTTTTTTACCGCATGAAGTTATATAACTCAAATTGAGGGTTATATTTATCAGCACGGATTGATAATTTTTCAGGACAAAATTATGTAACTCGAATATGTTGCCCACCAGAAGCTCAGATTCAAGTCCAGGACAAAATTGGTAATTTTTCAGGGGGCCAATTAAGAGGTTTGGCTACTGTAGAGGCCGAAATGAATTTTATAGAAGTATAACCGCTTTCCCTCTTGTCCTTGGGAATAGCGGAATTAGCAGGAGATGAGTTGGGTGCCGTTTGGTGTAAGTGCTGGAATTAGAATCGGAATCGAATGAGCCAGCTAATTCCCCTCTACTCATTTGCTGTAGAATTGGAAAGAAAGTTATGTACTTCACATTAATCCAAACAGCTTCTTCATAGCTTCCCTCATAATCTTTTTACCAAATCCAGTAAAATGTTGATGATCAAAGTAAGCAGCACTTTCACTCTTTTTTTCCTCCTCTTAATTGCCACCGAAACCGGGAGATTTTACAGATTTACCGATGGAGCGCAGCGGAGGATCCACATCACAGACGACCTCGACGACGTCGTTGACGACGAGGAAGACGAGGCCTGGAAAGAATGGGGCAAGAAGAAATCTACCGAACCCGAATTCGATCCGCCCCCTGATGACTTTTCCAATATGGATATTGCTAAAATGCAGTCAGAAATGCTTAAGCGCCAATCCGGACCCGTTTTCGGGTTTGCCAAGCTCCGACTCGGCCCTCGTCGGACCCCTGTATGAAATTTACTACTAATATTTTATATGCATTATGGTAAAGAATTTAAGGGATTTTAGTTTTAGTTTTTTATTTTTTATTTTTTGGTTTTTTTAATTTTTTTTTTGGCAGGAAATGGTATCAGAAATTGCTAAGAAATGGAATAAGGTGGCAAGGACTGGAGGAATTGAGGCAAATTTTATGGGAGTTGATGTTAGTACAATTATGTTTACAATGGAAAAAGGTCAAGACGCCATAGAGGTTAGTTTCTTGTTTTCTTGTTTCATTTTTATAAAGGCAGTATTTGGTTTTGATTCCCATATAAGTATTGAATTGTACATGATTGCAGTTGAAAGACTTTATATTAAGCCAACCAGATGCATATGAAATTAAGATAGGAGATCAATTTTTCCGGAGACATGGAGATCCGCCTTTCGACGATGTTTTCAACGAGTACCAGAGTGAGAGAGAAGAATTAGATCATGACAGCTCAAGAGAGGATGGGAACCACAACGAATTATGATCACCAGAAATCTCTTTTGCAATGTTCACCCGTTAATCATTGCTGCCTTGCATGAATCTATGGTAACAGTAGTCGTGTGACTCTTCCCTAAGAGGTTGTTGCAGTCTGTAAACTTACACTTAACCTGCCTGATTTCTTTTAAGCTACTATTCTTTTCATAATTCGTCAATTTCAAAAGCAAACATATCAATCAAATCAGTGGTGAAATTTGATCAATGAACTGTATGATTAGTTTTCTTATGTACTCAGAGGCAACAGAGTAATGAAACATGACTCATAATCGTCCCTACAGATCAATCTTCCTTTCACGAAAATAGACCATATTTTACTATTGAATCAGATCTGGTGCTAAGGTACCTCTTCTCTAGTCATATAGATTCAAATGAAGTATTATTACTAGAGTGGCCAATTTTTGTGCCAGCAGGAATAAGTTTGTGCGCTACATTGGCAAAATTTTCTTCCTTAACTATCAACAACCATGGTTAAATTAAATTGTAAAATTTGCTCCAAATGCGGTTTCATATCAAGCTCTTTCTAACAAGTATATGGACACAGAGAGATCATAAATTGCGCAGATAAATTTATCAAGTATAAATATGCTTGCAGACGAATCCTTGGAAATCAGCCACTAAAAGTGACACGAGGATGTAAATTATTTCTCAAAAAATGTAATTCAAATATTATCAAAATATAAGATAATATTTGCTATTTCCTTCAATGGCTATCACAGAAATAATATGCCGGAATGTATTGTCATTTCAACTTCTTGCTGAAGTCAGAGAGCTGAAGAAGGTGAATTCTGGGTATACTTGCAGCTTCCTCTCTTTCCTTTTGTGTGTTGTATCCCCAGTCTCCTGTTTCAAATAAGTTTGGTCAACAACCAGACCATGATATCCCATCAAAGAAAAGGTAGAGAAAAGGAACCTAGATAAAACATTGATAGGTAGCAATTTTCACCTAGATACAAGTTCCATATGTCCAATTCTGGCTCTTTGATGACGTTCTTTAGGGTGGCAAGCCGATCTTCTACAAAACTGATCAAGCATAGAAGAAATTTCGTCAAACACCAAAAAAAAAAAAAAAAATGCAGAAGTCGAATTGCTCATAAGTTCATGATTATTTACTTAATCAGCAAAAATCTTACTGCAATGTTAGACCCTGGTGTTCTGGCATCTTTTGAAGCTGCTTCAGTACTTCTACTTTTGGGCTGAGTGCCAGTTAAAAGATTAGGTCAGAGTTTCTGTCAATGCAACAGTATACATCGTGTGCTTAAATTAACTAAATGATGTATATTGTTGATCAATTCCAATCATTTTATGGTGTACTTACCCAGTCCCTAGACCATAGATCCTTTCCTGTGGGATAGTTACTCCTGCAAGCTCTCGAAGTAAAGCATCAGCAAAGCGACCCTGGAAACATGATAGTAAAATAAGATCATAGACAGGAAACAGAAATCAAGACATTATAGTTAACATGAGATCATGACACAGCAACCTCTAGATCTGGAATGGAAATTTGACATGTTATCAGATTAAAACAAAAATGCACGTTGGTTATATGCAAGGCTAATAAGAATATAAGCCGTAAATTTTTTTAAGTAATAAAAAATTTGATCTTCCTACTGGTTCTTTCCAAGTTTGTGAAGGATACCTGTTTGGTTGTGACAATGTAGATCTTTGAGCTTGCAAACTTCAGCGCATCAGGCACACCAGGATAGAACCTGCAGCAGAAGCACTTACTATTAATGATCATTTCATCATCACCTCAATCATATGCAGAACAGTTTGTATTAGTCACACATGGTTATGAAGATTGAGATTAAGATATTCAAAGGTTGTGCACCATATGAGTATTTTCCTCAAAAACCAACTCAAACTCCAAGCGGTTGAACATTTCAACAAGCTACATCTTCCCTTTTAAAGTAATGGTTTCCGCTTCCCTTATTGTTCCAAAATATAAGATTTTCCCTTGAAGTGATATGGTTTTCTGAACTGAGAAGGGAACTATGCTTGCCATAGTCCACAACACAAGAAGCTTTTCTTTCTCTCTCTCTCTTTTTTGGGTTATTCCTTTCCTTTGTATTCTTCTATCTTGTTTTAAACAAAGGCAAGATTGACATAGTTTGGTTGATGAAGAGATTTGTTCTTGTTCCTACCATATAAACATACAGGCACATATATACAACTCGGTACTTTGTAGCAGCATGTTTTCATTTGCTTTTATATCTATCCCTCCGTGTTTAAATAAACCTCCGTGTAAAAGCATCACAGTCAAAATTTGTCCTAAAGGATAATTGTAAAAAGTACCTATTAGCACCAATCCAAGTTGCCAAATCATTATCCATCCATTCATCCCTGATCTTACCAAAAAGATCTATAAGAGGATCCCTCTTCTCATCCCATTCTTCCATGATAACAGGCTTTATCTTTGACCAGTTCTCCAGTATTACTTCCACTGTAAGTCCCTCCACAACCTTGTACATTTAACCACAATATCAGTCCACAGCTCACCTAGTAAAGAGCAAGAAAAGTAAAATGAAAATGATCATCTAAAGAATTTCCTTTCTATAAAACCTGAAAGTTTCAGGCCTATGTACTGACCGAAGACTTGCGAATGGAAGGATTTCTCATCTCCAGCAGCAGCCTCACAAGTAAAACATTCTCATATCCAGTTTCTACCACGGGTCTAACCTGCAAACATCATGAAAAACTCACAAGATTACAATCTCCAACACTTACTAACTTGAATTCAGTCATCGAATCAACCAGTCTCAACAAACATTGTTCTTTTATTGTGCGTATGTATAACTGGTTTAAATCAAGAATCTTCATTTTTTGTCCATACGACCAGTAGCAAAATGACCATAAAAAAAAATTAAAACTTTAAAAAGCATGATAAAGATTTTTAGCAGATAAAATGCTGGTAGATTGCCATTAAAATAAACAATAATTAAGGAAAATATCATTAAATTTCTCCTCTTCACGAGTTAATTGTAATCCTCAAGAATAGTAAAGAAATTTCAGCTGAACAAATTTGAAAGCTAAATTTAAGAGGGCCAAAGGAATAAATTACTATGTGCATCTGATCAACAATCCATTCCTCCGTTGATGAATCCACGCAGTTGAAAAGACTAGGCCATCTCACTTTAGCAGCCTACGAATAGTCAAATAACGATGAAAATTTAGTGTAAAAAATGCAGCAAAAATACAAGAAAAATTTAAAGAAGAAAAGAGAGTTTCGGACAGACCTTAACAGCAGAAAGAGAGCTCTCTCCGCAGCTGTCACAGAGAACGCCGTCAAAGTCCAAGGCGTACAGATCACCCATCTCTGAGTCTCTCAAGAGTCGGTTTAGACGGATAATATTCTGTTCTATTGCCCGCCACACGGCTGAGGCGAATAAGCCAACTTAAGTTTATATTCGCGGATAAAACGATGTCGTCTCCTTCTCTCTTGACTATAGCGTAAACAAGCATTATTGATCTCAACGCTTGTTTTGCGTTCATTCTTGACTTGATTATTTTGCAATTTCAAACTAAAAGAGTTTTTTTTTTTTTAATCGAATTCGAGTTTAGTTCAACTAGTTTAAACTTTTTACATATGTTATACTTAACAAGTATATTTAAATTAAAATTTTAATAGATATGAAATATTATTCGTTGTTAATTTGATTAACTAATAATCCAAAATAATGATCTTAACTCGATTGATCGATGAATGGACGAATTACAATTAACTAATAAATTAATTTTAAACGAGTTATTATTGAATTGATTGAATAATTTGGTTCTTATTTCATCTTAACATGCGCCTACTTGCTTGTCGCGTGGAGCAAATTTTTATTTTTCTCTCCTTTGGAGGGTTCTGCTAATATTTGCCGGTAGTTGGAGATTATGCAAATAGGAAGAAAAAACACTTAAAAACTAGAAAAAGAAAATCATAAAATAAAATAAAAATGAAAATCATAAAATTAAAAAAAAGAAAAAGAAAAAGAAAAAAACCGCGCTGTCTCTTGATCACTACAACTAGGAGTGAGTATTGTGTGCACCACGCGCGCCACGTGACGTGTCACGTAGCGCACTTAAACCAATAACACATCGCCAAATAATAAAAGGAATGACCCACCATTACCACATAGCGATAAATTATTGATTCTAATACACTACGCGACAATGCACGTGGTGTATTGTATACTTTTCCTACAACTAGGAGGCCAAAACCGGCTAATCCGGTGGCTTTATCTTTTTCCCTATATAAACCACTTCCTCTCTCTCCTTCTCTCTCTCTCTCTCTGAAGTAGATTCACAGAGGCAGTTTTCAATTATTCTATCACAGGACCTCAGCTATCGTCACCAATCGTCATCTCTTTTTTCTTCATCTTTATTTCTGTAAGACCTTTTAGCGATTTGATTTTCAGTTTCTTTTGTTCGATTTTTGAATCAATAATGTATGAGATTGATATATTTACATTTTTTTTCTTTGCTTTATTGCTTTGATTTAGTTTGTAGAGATTTTTTTTTTAAATGGTAGATGCTGATTGCGATTTGGATCTCTGCGTGTTTATTTTGGATTCACAGTTGTTTTTTTTAGATATGTTTATGTCTTAAGGTTGAAAGGATGAGGAATTTTTTTACTGAATCTGTAATGTTTTGGGTTGTTGAAAAGTAAATCTTTTATTAGGTCGTCCAAGTTTAGTATTTTACGGAAGAAGAAAGAGCATGTTTATCGAAAATCTGTCATCGGACTTTTTGTTTTGTACTTATGTGCCCCGTGTTGTACTCTTGACTTTGCACTAGCACATCTGTGTCCATAACTGACTCTCGTAGCAGAGTCCGAATAACGTAGTCTGTGATTGAGAACTTGAGAGAGATATGTTATTCGTATTATTTATCACTTTTCGTCTGCCATATTTACTCTTTCTGCCTGTGCACAAACTATGTATAGAGTGGCAGATTTAAGGTTTATGTTTGAATATGTGTGAGGGATTACTGCAAGAAGTTTTGGTATTTATTTCTGGTAAGGGGGTGAAACGTGTCATTTTATTTGGATGTATGATTTCTTTGATGCCTAAGTAACGTCAATTCTATTAGTAGTACCCTTGAGGGTGGGAGAAGTTTGAAATTTGGATCTGATTTTCATTGGTCTGCCCCTTTTTATTAGAAGACTTATGGTGTTATGCATTTGGGTTTAGAGAATGTACCTGATGCTTTTGTCCTAGATATGTTGATAGATAGAGTTCACTTGACTAAGTGATCAAAGAGTTGATTATGTCGAGATCGTTAGATAAATTTTTGAAGCCCTCTTTCACATCCATAACTAGCATAATTACTAAGTAAGAGTTTATGCTGCTTCTTTTGCTTGTCACATCACATAATTAAGTAAGATCTATAGATTTCAGAGATCAAAGGTTTTAAAATTTGTGTTCCTTTTGGGATTCCATCAAAATCTCTACACTTTCTTGGCTAACTCTAATGGTATAGTGCAGCTTGTTGACCTAAAAGTTTATTCAGATGGCAGATAATGAGAAGAGGGAGGAACCTGCTGCTCGTGCAAATGAATGGGAAGTTGTGTCAGTAACAGCATCAACATATGCTGCCACTCATGGTCCAGAGAAAGTTGATGTGGCTGACAATAAGAATGGTAATCCCATTGCAGAAGATGAAGCTGAAACTTCTCGAGCATTGTTTATGTCTGATCACTTTGTCTTTCCACCAAGTCAGCATGAGAATTTGCCATTGGAACCTGAACATTATGAGATCCATAGTGTACAGGAATATGAAGATGCTGATTCTCAATTGCCTGGAGAGGAAGGGATTCGATTTTATACAAAGCGACAGGAAATTATTAACACTAAAGGATTGACCGCGCCAGATGAATTTCCAGGAATTCCAATATTTGACGAGAAGGGTAACATATTTCCTGTTGGTGGTACAGAATTTGAACAAGGTACTGCATTCCGAGGGTTAAATTTGTTAGACGCTGAGCAGACTCTTTATGACACGGAGAGATGCAGACCCTTCCGTGGTGGACCAACGATAGGTGGATCGGTCGATACGGATGAGGACATAACTGAAGCAATGGAGCCTTGTGACCTGGGATTTGATTCGGGTTTGCCAAAACCAACCTATGAAGGTTTTGACAGATCTGATCAACCTTGTGGAGCTTGGTGGAAGAGGCAGGCTGCTTCTTTTTATGTGCGTGCGAAAGAGGCTAACACATTTTGGTCTATATTTGTTGCTGCAGCTGTCATGGGCCTTGTGATACTTGGTCAGCAGTGGCAGCAAGAGAGATGGCAAGTTTTGCAACTCAAGTGGCAGGCTAGCATCGGTGATGGGGTATGTCATTATTTCCTGTTCTTATGTTTGGAAGCTAAGGAACTAGCTCGGTCATATTTGTCACTTGGGACACACGATGCACTTTTCACCATCTTTTTCTACACAGGAAGTATAACTCTTGAGTGCACATGAGTATGGCATTCATGTTATACTCATGTTTGCAAAGAAACTGTTGAAGTAGTTATTAAAAAACTACTAATCTGACTGGGCAGATTGAGGGAGAAAGGTATATGTCAGTGTTTGAAGGAGCTAAATTATGGATATGTGTTATATCTAGTGATCAGTATTAGTATTTTGATTTTTGTTTTGTGAGTTTTGAGTTATAAACTGGCTCTGAATGATTTTGGCTCTTAATTAGGCATGGCATGTTGTCTGTTAGTGTATGCAACAGGTTTCATGTATTAAGTCTCAGGATGTAATGAGCGGGTTTATGTTGTTCTAAACATGTTTGGGAAAATACGTAATAAAGTGCAGAATGGCAGGAAGAAAGAGGCTTTGATAGAGCAGGAATAAGGGACGATTTTGCTCTCAGTGGAGTAAATTATTATTTTCTACTTTATATATATTGTCAGCATGAGAAGCAGGGTGACAATGATGCCGGATCTTAATTTTTCTGTTAGAAAGAGTAATATAATTATTTTCTATTTCCTATGAACGCGCACTCTTTTTATGTCAAGGGAAGAGATTGTCAACTCGTATAAGAAGCAGGGTAGAGTGGGACTATTCCTTGCTGCTATAACACAGATTTCACTTATCAAAGGACGAAGTAAAGAATAAATATGTCCAGTTGGTGTTTTCCTATTTCTTTGTTATTTTTTCTAGGTTTGGGAGGGATTTCCACAAGGAAGCACGGAGACTTGACTCTATTCTGAAAAGTTTTAGTGATGGAATAATGCAGTCTTGCCTTTTACTTGCAACTATATTAGTATCTGAGCATTTCTTTAGCAGATTACTGATGCTCCATTCAAGGTAGTCCACATGTATGCATGAGGGAAGTATGTTGTAATATAGGTATGCTGATCACCCTGTAAACAATATAGTCTGATATGTAACTGTTTTCCTGGTCAGTTGTGAATGTAAGATACATGGTGTGGCCGTGATTACATGAATGCAAGTGCTGTCCTTCTGAAAGTGGGTGAAAAGCATCCGCACGTAATTATATCATTATATGGTTTAGCATTCATTAGGGCAAACAATTTGTCATGATTCCCTGGCACTTGGTGACACTTCTAGTTATGCTCTTCAAGGCTCTTAATAATGTCTACTTATTGACAAATTTTTTCATTTCAGTTGATGAACTACCATAATATGCAGCACTTATCCTACAACCACATATTGTGTGTTTGTACAGCAACACATATCTTGCACTGTGACTTGTCTTCCCACTCATTATGGATCTATATCATATGAAACAATTTGCTTGATTTTTTTTGTGTTCTGGTTAAAACAAACAGCTTGCGGTTTCTGCTTTTCTTGATGTTGCTTATTTGTTAGTTAGTCCAGAGGAGAACCAAAAGATTAGTTGAGTTAATCCTTTTGGTTTTCCCTGGTTAGATTGAACACCTGATGTGCAAATTGGAGATTGTATACAGAATAACACGTCCCATTCTAAGTTAGGGAGGTTTTTCTGGTATTGTGAATTTTTGGTGCCATATATATGGCTCTCATAGGCTTTCTGATGTGTCAAATGGAGCAGGTTCTTACCCTTGTTATGGATAAATTATGTAAATGAAGAGTTGCTAACTTCTACTCTCATGAAGCATGTCACCTAGTAGTTATGTTTGGTTTTAGTTACATGAAATATTTTGTATTTGATGAATTTATTCGTGTACAGTTGTTATGGTGATAGCATTTTAATGTCTTTTTTTTGAAGCATTGACAAAATACCTGACAACTAAGCATTTTCAGCTTGAAAGATATGAATTTCCAACTTGTTAGGCTAGTCATATCACTTAACATATGGTGTTTGGTGAATGCTGAGTGATTGTGTTAGTTCTTTCATCAAGATGGTGTTCCCAATGTTGGCGTGTTAATTATGCATGCATTTGTGATTTTCAGAATTATTTTTATTGCCTTTTGAGTTGTTGATCCTCTGCATAATTTGCCATCAAAGACAGTTTTGAGGAACTAATGTTTCTAATTTTCCATCATGACAGAGGATGGGCAGGGTGCTGGGGCCCTTGACTCGATTTAAAGATGTGATTGTGGGTGGTCAGCGACAGGGTTCTCTTATTAGGGGCAGCACCTCCACGAAGCATTAAGATGGTCTGGGCAAAGCTCTGAAGGACAGTAAATATGAAGATGAAGAAAATTTGCTAGAGAGAGAGAGAGAGAGAGAGAGAGAGAGAGAGAGGACTATCCAGTGTTTCTGGTGCTCTTGAGCTTTTAACTGTTAATAATCTATTTTTCTTGTTGAAAATGTGTAGTCTGTTAATATTTTCTTATATTGATGCTGCTATTAAATTGGGGGTTTTATAAGCTTTCATGATTGGAAATTGTGTATTTGGTAGCTTTCATAATTTACCAGAGAGCACAGCAGTGTGGTCTGATTTGCATTTGGCGCTATGAAACTTGTTATCCTCTCTTATTTAATTGCGGTAAAGGCAACATACAAAATATTGTATTTAATATGTTTACCTGTGGTTCTGTAATGCATAAATGTATATTCAGGCTCAGATATGATCGTGTTAAGTTAATGGCTTTTCTTAGGAATCAAGATTCTCATGATTGGTAGCTTTTTACCACCGGGGTTTGAGCAATGATTCCTGTCTGTTGTTAACTGTCTGCCATGTTTTTGAACGACTCACAATGTAGTGTCTTGGAGACAAGTTAGACTCCCTGTCAACCAATTACGTATATCACAGGAAGAAAACCGATCAGCCTTTGATCCTCGTTCATATATGAAATGAGAGTAGGGGATTCTCGGTCTTTAATGCCAATACAATGGATGTGGCTTCAAACTAGAAACTTCGTAAGTTGATTAACAGTTTAGTTGAAGATACAACAATGGTAAAGAGATGAAGAATATTACTTTTGTCACATTGCTCATGCCGGAAGTTGTGGATAAACAGGAGTATCTTGGAAATTGGCTAAAGGTTGCTTCTTGACGATGAATAATCTCTAATCTTGACATGTATTAATGATGTGGGCTGGCACATGTGAATGGGGATCTGGAGCTGCAGCAGAAAATTCAAATTCACCTGCAATGCAAATTGATTCTCGGATGGACAGATTTTATGAGAGTTGGTGGGCGCTTATCTTACAACCTTAAAAGTTAAGGGTTAGCTCTCATACTACTTGATCTTGACACCCATGAAAGGAGAAAAAGTGGAGCTGCGCAACCTAAAGCTTACTGAAGTTTGGTAATCTCATTTAAGTTTTACAAATGTTTTATGCAGAAATGAATATCTACCTCTCAAATGGGGGCAAGGGATGTGGCTCCTTTTTGGATGTGGGGAAAGATCAATCCTTATGTAGAGTGAAAATGCGATTTTCATTAATCCTCGATTAATGCTAGAAGTCTACTACACTGGGATATTTTCATTCTTGTATTCATGTTTCTTTTCACTATCTTGGAGACTTTGTCACAATTTTATTAGTATTTACTTCAGTCTTCAATTGGAAATGTTCTCTTTCCCGTTGTGTAAATGATGATGTAGGATCTTTTTTCTTTTTTTGTCCCTTTTGATTCTAGTGTGTTTTGAACTAGCCAATTACTTAGATTGTGAAGATTTTTTAATTTTATTCACTAATTGGTCAGGTTTTCTAGCCGTTTTTACTAAAGGGAGTTCCGCATTTGGAAGTGCGAATTTCACACTTTCAAAATGCGAACCATTTTTTTATTCACCAGCTAAGACTTTTGAACAAATCAAATGTTTGGATTAAAATTTTGTGTCTTGCTAATTTGACGTCCATTCACCTCGCAAAAATGTTGCCTGTGACAAAAAGAAAATAACTTTTGTGCGAATCAAATGTCAGGCTCAAAATTTGGTGTCTTGCTCATTTGACGTCCATTCACCACACGAAAATGTTGCCGACAAAAAGAAAATAACTTTTCTAGTAAAAGGCTGCTGGCTGATTTAACACCACCATCCAACAGATTCCATTTTTCACCAGGCTTTCAATACTTATGAAGAAAAAAAATGCAGATTTTGAATCAAACGCCACTGGCTCAACAGCCTTTGAACTCCAAAGCCAAGACCCGTGAAAGGGTTCAGGCTTTTGTTAAAGGCTGCTGACCTTTCAATTTCACCGTGAGGTGTGATTTTTCCCTTTAAATAGGATGTTTTCTCACTACTCACTTTCGCACCATTTTGTTACTTCAACTTCCATTTTATCAGCTCTACTCTCTCCGTCTATTAATCCCCAATGTTCTCTATGTTGTAGTAGTATTATCATTTTCCATTGATAGTCATTTTATTAAGTGTTAATTTGTAGATTGGACGGTGTTATACTCAGTTGTCACAGAGGTAAAATTCTCAAAATATTAATTTTTATTTTGTATGATATTTTTCAAATATGTAATACAAATGACATCATGTAAACTCAATGTTTGATTGTTTTTCATATTATCAATTGGGAACCATTTAGCAAAAATTCGGACGTCAAACATTGGATAAAAAAGGTAACAAATCATCTTGCATAACTTGTATAAATTTTTTTAGCAAAATTATTGTAAATATGCTAATATGTTGACAAAATAAATTTTAGATATGTATTTGATTTTTGAATAAATTTAATAAGTTTGTAGATCATTTGAGAAAATGGTTGTGTACACCTGAGTTTCTTCTGACAAAATTATTGAATGTTTGACTATATGTTAAGAAAATATTGTACATCTAAATATATTCTGAGAAAATTTTTGTACGTCTGTATATACTTAGTCATTAGGCTCACGTGAAGTATGTGTTTTCTTCTCACATCAACTAGGAAATATATAGGATAAATTCATCCCGGACATTTTTGTTACCTAAACAAAGGAAATAAGCTTTTAACGTTGCCATTTAGGATAGGAAGTATTCGAACGCGTTTTAAGTATACGGATTATCTATGTGATATTAAGCCCATATCTTGCGTCTTTTCGAGGTCAACTTGAGTTCGGATTAATATCATAATTTTGGCTGCCTGGTCCAACAAACATAATGGAGCCTATGTAACCTGAATCACTGGATGATGGTGTTTCCTCCCATGCGCCTACAAGCAAGAATCAGAGGAGACCAGAAACTCGGGTGATTAAAGCATAAATAACAAAACTGGTCAATTCTTTTTTTGATTGTGATGGTAATAAAATTGAAGTACAAGTCTAAAATGCTTGAATCTCCAATCAGCTAAGGGTGGTGGGGGTGCTCTGCCCGAAAATCTTTGACAGTGTGGTTGACTTTGGTTGCGGGGAGAACCGTGACACTGTAGTTGACCTTTGCCATCTCTGCCATTTGCATTGATGAGAGTCAAAAGTTCCCACTGGCGATGAAACTTAGATAACATATGCTTTTCTGAGTAATCTTGATGTAGTAGTAGTGGTATAAGAGGATAAAGATAAAGATGTAAATTGATTTTTTCAGTCAGTTGACGTGAGAAGAAAACAATTGCTACTTGTCTAAATAAATTGTTGGTGGGTCGTTCACCGAACTCTAACTAGCCACACGATCAGACCCATGTTTCATTTATGATTTAAAAGACTGAACTTACTACTAAATCCAAGTTCTCAAAACCACTCCTTGTATTTTTTTTTTTCTTTTCCTGATTATCTTTATTGGAAATTTGGAATTTTCTTCCCTCTATAATGGTATTTCTCAACGAATCTCATTTATTTCCCTTCATTGAATGCAGGAACTTAATGACTCAGCTCCTTTGCCTGCAAAAATTAGTTGAAGAGAGAGAAAGGGGGTCCTTCCTTAGCCACCCACTGTAACTCTTGAGCCAGATTTGTTTGTTTTGTGTTTTAGTGTTTGAGGTGCGCGATTAGTGAATACTTCCCCTCTTTTGAATTTTACCTTCAACTCTTCAACGGCAGCATTTATGGGAGATGCATCTGATGGTTAGACTCTCAGACACAAAGAGATGGTGAAATTCAAGAAACAGACTGGCGTTAGTAATTGCTTTTCAATCTCTTTTAATTTCTCAACTATAAATCGCCCTTTTCGTTTGGCTCCAGTTGCTTCATCACGCACTACCCGCCTAGTACCCATTTCTTCTTCATCATGTGCTTTTCTTCTCTGACTTCTCACTTATTCTCTCTCTCGTTGCACGTCAGTCATAACTTCATAGAGCAACCCTTTTCCCTACTTGACCTTAGCTGTCCGTACAACTTTAAATTATGCTTTTTTTGCTGAAACATTGAAACTTTCTTTAGATCAGCTACTCCTGAAAACGGGAACCATACTCTAGTTCTGTTCTGGCCTGTCTCTGTTAGGGTATGTTCCATTTTTTTCTTTTAAAACACTATATTTGTATATTGGTTTCTGAATAGGTGGACAAAGAATTAGTGTTTACTCCCTCAAAAGACCAAAAAATGGACTTTTATATTGCTTTGCTGTTGTTTACTGGCGTCACTTCGTATCTGCTGTGGTTCACCTTCATTTCTAGACCATTTAAGGGTCCCCGAGTTTGGCACTTGTTAGGTAGTCTTCCAGGCCTGATCGAGAATTCCGACCGCCTGCATGAGTGGATCGCTGATAACCTCCGCGCCTGCGGTGGCACGTACCAGACATGCATTTGCGCCATCCCCTTCCTGGCTCGGAAGCAAGGCCTCGTGACTGTCACCTGCGACCCGAAGAATTTGGAGCACATTTTGAAGACCCGGTTCGATAATTACCCCAAAGGTCCTACTTGGCAAGCTGTTTTTCATGATCTTCTTGGTCAAGGGATCTTCAATTCTGATGGTGACACGTGGCTGTTTCAGCGTAAGACGGCTGCACTGGAATTCACCACTCGGACCTTGCGCCAAGCCATGGCTAGATGGGTGAATCGAGCCATTAAGCTTAGGTTTTGTCCAATCTTAGAAACGGCTCAGCTTGAAGCCAAGCCAGTCGATTTACAGGACCTCTTGCTTCGCCTTACTTTTGACAATATATGTGGCTTGGCTTTTGGGAGGGACCCTCAAACACTGGCCCCAGGGCAGCCAGATAACAGCTTTGCATCGGCTTTCGACCGAGCCACCGAGGCATCATTGCAGCGGTTCATTTTTCCAGAAGTTATATGGAAGCTGAAGAAATGGCTTCGGCTTGGTATGGAAGTCAGCTTGAGCCGGAGCCTCGTACACGTGGGTGAATACTTGTCCAACATTATAAGTGCACGTAAGCTAGAGCTAATGACTCAGCCAAAAGATGGGAGCCTACACGATGACTTGTTATCAAGATTCATGAGGAAGAAGGAATCCTACTCAGACAAATACTTGCAAGAAGTGGCACTCAGCTTCATCCTAGCTGGACGTGACACGTCATCAGTAGCATTGAGCTGGTTCTTCTGGTTGATGATGCAGAACCCAATAATTGAAGAGAAAATCCTACGTGAAATATGCAGTGTTTTGATCGAGACACGTGGCGATGACGTGTCAACTTGGGTGGATGAACCACTGGCTTTTGAGGAAGTTGATCGTTTGGTATATCTAAAAGCTGCATTGTCTGAAACGCTCCGTTTATACCCATCGGTGCCAGAGGATTCAAAGCATGTCGTGGCCGATGACGTGTTGCCAGATGGCACATTTGTGCCAGCTGGATCATCCATAACATATTCCATATATTCAGCAGGGAGGATGAGGAGTTCATGGGGTGAGGATTGTCTAGAGTTCAAACCAGAAAGATGGTTATCCTCTGATGGCAAGAAATTTGTAATGCATGATTCGTTCAAATTTGTTGCCTTCAATGCTGGTCCGAGGATCTGTTTGGGTAAGGACTTGGCATATTTACAAATGAAGTCAGTGGCAGCAGCTCTTTTACTCAGGCACAGGATTGCGTTGGCTCCTGGCCATAAGGTGGAGCAAAAGATGTCATTGACACTGTTTATGAAGCATGGGCTTAAAGTCAATTTGTATCCAAGGGATCTAACAGCAATTGTAGCAAGCATCAAGAAAGAGAAGCCAAGTGAGTTACCTCATCGGGCAGGGCCTTCTAACGTTGAATGTAATGGAAAATGTAATGCTTGCTGCGTCCACCGTGGTACCTCCGCAGCTTTAGATAGTTGACCCACCGCCATTGGTTCTGTCACGAGAGTTGGTGGGCTAGATGATCTACAATTAGTAACATTAATCGTACGTTGGTGTGGCATTAAGGAGAGGAGGCTGGAGGTTGCATTTTGGGGCTAATTGGCCTCTGTTCTGCCTCTCTTTTCACGTGGATGCTTAAAATTTTTGGACGGTTTAAATTGCATACGCTTGAAGGCCTCTTGCTTTCAAGTTATAGTAATGGCTCAGCTTCTCATGGATTTCATTTTCACATGCCAAAAGGTACATTTCATTCAATGTAGATGCAAAAAAGAACAATCAACTTCGAAGAGAGAAATTTCTGGTGGCAAAAAGGTTTCCCTGGCTCTGACTCTTGTAATTTCCCCCCTTTTTAGATTTTTTCTCGACCATATGATTTTAAAATTCTTTATATTTGTTGTTGTCTATTTTTTCTTTTTTGGGAATTCATCTCCAATAAGAATTCTTTAATTGTCACATCTTTTACGAATGTTCTTGTGCTCCTTGAGGCCATCAATTATAAATTAAAAAAAAATGCCCATGAGGCAATAATGTCGGCATAATCAAGAATATACTTCACGCAGTAGTTTTATAGACTGGGAAGCAAGGGTATTATCGAGCCGAGTCAAAGTCGAGTAGTATCATGTTCGAATTTGAACTTGATCGAGCTAAAAATTATAAAACTTGAGTTCGAAACAACGTTTATTCAAGTACTTGAGTTTGACTCAAAAACTCATTTGCACACTTTTTTTTTTTTTTTTTTTGTTTTTAACTTTGTTGCGTGAGCTCTAGTACTTGAGGATATTCTAGTAAATTTTATAATTTTTATATCTAAAATAATAAATACATAATGATTAAATAATTGTGTGCTCAATTAGACTTGACTGGACCTTCGAGTTTGAAAAACCAATTGATTCGTTGAACCCAATCGAGCTATTCGAACTCAATCAACTCAAGTTCGAGTTGAGTAATTACTGAAAGCTCTATATATACTACAAGGGCCAGGATCCTGGTAATGCTTCGAGTTTATGAGCAGCAATTTTAATGTAAAATGGGTAATTGATTGCGGCGGGAATGAAGCCCTTTACAATGAAAACAGTAAGATACAAACTGAGGTTTCCTGGACATGATCATTCACTTTTAACTGCTATTGCCGAAAACTTTGGTGAAAATTACTGAGGTTTTCCGGATTAAACAAATCAAAATAGGATGAAATTAGGGAGCAACGTAAGCAGAGAGTTATTGGAGGTAACCGGAGAGTTATTAGAGGCAATCCGCGTACTGGTAGAGTGTTTCTTGGTACTCATCCATGGAAAATCCGCATATTTGACCAGGTTCATCCTCCTGGTTTGTACTCTTCCGTACGTATACATGGCTGCATATTCTCTACATCCCCTTTCTCCTTTGACTTCTTAGCTATGTCAAACGTGAATCCGAGTCTTTCTTAATCATCTATTCTAGAACCTTTTCTCCAGTCGAAAAGAAGTTCCAGACTAATGTGCCTAAGATATACAGGGCAACAGCCACTTTAAACACATCATCCCAAGAACCTGAGGGAGTACAATAGCAGAGTCAACTTCGGTTTAAAAGAGTCTTCCTCGTTAAACCACTGCATTTAAGGGAAACTTCATAAAAGAATTCGAGATAGCAGGATCCACTGTACCTCGTTGGAGTATGTATCCAGTAGCAGCAGTGCCAAATACGCCAGCTAATACTCCTGCTGTATTTGATAGCCCCAGTAGAACTCCCTGTGCAGAAGAGGTATTTTTTTTTTCGGCCCGGGGGGTGGGGGGTGGGGGGGGGGGGGGGGGGAAGAGACCATCAGATTTTCTCATATATTGCCAAAGCTTGAATGCCATTATATCGTATCTGAGCTGATGCCTATAAACTGATTAGGTCAATATACAATCTGACAATCGAGGAAAATGTTGAGGGAGCATAATTGAGACCCCCACATTCTTACATAGCATATAATTTAGACGCAGAACACAACACGAGCTCCTTGCTCAAGAATAATAAAATAGTACCTCATCATTCAAGAAGTTTGATTCTGTTTGATTTTACTATTACCAGCTCTATAATTAGCTTAAGAACACCTTTAGGGCCGAGTGACCCTTCAAGATATATGCCAACAGCAAACACAGGTAATGATTGCAGACGTGATTGGACAAAGACAGCACATATTGCTAGTACAAGTTAGACACCAGTCTTATTGCAAAGGTACAATAGAATTAACTCACAGCATAACGTGGCCCAATGTCTTGATGATTGGAGTAGAGTCCAGACTGTGAGAATGCATCCGATCCCTGTCAAAAATTGGAAAGGCTACAGTTTAGCATTTGGTGACAGAAGTCAAAAGTAATCACAATTTACTATTACTTGAATAGTTCAGACCTGACTACATGCCATGCATAAAACTGCCATAGCCGGCGTCTTAACATGGCTAAGCTGCGTAAGAAAGAAGGCGGGCCCTAGAAAGCCAATTGACTGCATGATCTGAAGAATGCGGTCCATAAAAATCATTCAGGAAAAGATTCACATGTCGTTAATTAGTTTCTATGATGCCGGTGTGACTGTTACATATAAAACAAGAAATTAAGGACTTCTTTGTTTTTTTTTTACTTTTTCAATTCAAACAATGCCAGTAAGGCACAACGTTCTTTGAAATATGTGATTGAGAGAGTAAATTTGGGATCATTGCCTTGCGAACAGATGTTATTGAGAGTCCTTTGCTTACGAGAGTATCTGCAATCCAACCTCCAACGTTAGCAAAAAAAGCCATGGTCAGCCATGGTAGTACACAGAAAAGTCCAGACTCTGTAAGGTTGAACTTCAACACCTGAATAGGACGAATGGGAGGTTGGAAGAATATTAGATAACTTGTTCAGTTAGCTAATCCCTGTACACGTTTGAAAATGTCTATTAAGTATCTGAAGAACTTGTACTTCAATTGCGGGCTAAACCTGTTTCATGAATCCAGAAGAAAAAATATGCATATTGGCAATTAAATGAACAATGGACAATCCAGAAGAATGACTAATTCGACTGCACTCCAAATTACCGTGATCAGCTGATTTCCTTTAAGCACAGATGTAAAGGCATATGGTAAAAATTGTTAATGATGTAAACCAGAAATTCAGTAAAAGTTTACAATGAATTCACCAAATATCTAGTGCCGAAGCTTATACTTGTAGGTGAATAGTAAATACTGACACACGGCCGAGAAGCATGACAAGAGAACCAAAGGAAGCCCAAGTGAAAAAACATATGAGAATCAGCAGTAATGTCTCTTGCATAGTTACTTTTCAGCTTGAATAAATTGAATATCCTTTTTCTGGAACAAAGCATCATTATTTAACTCGTCTTATATCTTATAACCATTTCTTACCTCTGCATTGAACCTTTCGACGGAAGATAACATCTTTTTATATTGGAATACTTCAGTTCAGTATCCGCCATACCTGATTATAGTAAGTTGGCATCCATGTCAAAAGAATAAAAGTTCCCCAATTATGGCAAAAATGGGAGATAATGAGAGCCCAGACTGGTGGTTTTGATAAAATCAGTTTCCACGGAATGGCAGAAACAGGTTCTTTTGCTGCACTGCCCCCCAAAATCAGTTTTCTTTCAGCTGCACTAAGGTCAGGATCCTCGCTGGGAGAACTGTGCGCCTGAAAGATAAAAGCTGGAAAATTATAAGAGACAACTGACAAGAATCAGAAATGAAGTGCTGTTGCAATCGTCCCTAGAGGAGGAGACAACGATAAGCTCATACACTAATCTGAGTAGTTGAAGAACTGGTTTAAGTAAACATTTTACTATGTCAAAGTCATAAACTAAATCCACAGGGCTCAAAAGTTAATCTCATTGAGAAATTTCTAACTAATTTTCTGGATTAGGAAATTGTAAAATGTAAAAAGACACCTAAGATGGTGAAGCAAGAAAGGTCATGCCAAAGGTACATGCCACTTTAACAGAACCAAGGATCTTACTTTGCTCAACCACATTGCAATCCAGATGCTTCCAAGAGAACCAAAGGAGTAGAAGACAGATGGCCACCCAAAAATGTGAATTAAACCCGGGGAGAGGGCCAAGCCAGTTACAGAACCAAGGTACATACCACTGTATACTAGTGCCAGCGATCTGCTTCTTTCCGAGACAGGAATCCACTTAGAAAGCAAATTATTCATGGCAGGCATAGCAACACCCTGTGAACAATTACCTTTTACTTAAGCAGACTGAAGGCATCCACATAGCCATCAGAAAGTTTAAAGTTCTTAGTTTCAAAATTTAAAGCAAAGGGGGGAGCTTTAGAAAGAATCCGAATACCATGAGTCATGAAACTTTTCAGGCAATACACCACAATATAATACAATTTTGTCTGAGAAGCTTTATAAGTTGCTTTCCTCTAAGCAAGTCAATCTAATAAAATTTACCAATATTTTTCATATACAATTCAAAAGGCTCTATTTGGTTGGACTTGGACATGCAACGCTTGATGCCAAAATATAAATTTTCAAAATTTTGGACATTCTGAAGCTATTTTCCAATTCAAAACATGTCTCATTTATAAAACTGTGGTGAACGTCCCAAAAAAAGAAATAATTACAAAAGACATTACAACAATAAGGCAAGTCATTATAGTCGGAATTAGTAGAATTGTACTTACAAAGAAAACGAAGTTAGCTTCCAGAAAAGGGAAAGAGTGAATGGAGAACTAAAGGTTGGAAGACGTTTTCTCAACCCAAGTTATGGAAGTGGATATTTGTGACTAGATGTGACTTTTAAGCAGGCAGTCCAGTTAAGTGATATTTCAGTCAAGGTGGCTAACCTCGCCAATTCCCATAAATGCACGCATTGTAAGCAAGAAGGGAAGCCCAATGCGGGCTGCAATTGGAGTCAAAACAGTTGCAACTGACCACCAGACAACTCCAAAACCCAACACAAGTTTTCCACCAATTTTATCTGCCCATATGCCTCCGACAATCTACATGACAGGAAAAGAATACAAATAACGAAGAATCTGTCAGAGAAGGAGAAAACTAAGTTGCCACGGAAGAGCCAAAATGAGATTCGTTGCTTATATTTTCAGGATAAGTATCACAGGCAGGAAAAACATAAAGTACGAATGCACATAAGCAAATTAACGTTTAAATACCAGACATATAAAGCGAGAACAAAAAAGCAAGTCGGCTTTCCTAGTGAAAGAATAAAAAAGATGAAACCAAAATTCCTAATATACGTATTGGTTGAAGTCAATGACTGAGAAAATGGAAAATTGCTACAACTTGAGGCTTCAGAAAAAAAACCAACATTAGTGTAATAAGTACAATCATCACAGAGAATGCAATCATCCTTATTATATTTTTGCATCAGAATTTTCTGCCATACTTGAGATAAAGGACAGTAATCAGTAATTTGCAAGGCCAAGGAGAGGAAACTATTACAAAGAAACTGAGCGGCGGCATAGAAAATTTGAGTTCTGGTTTAAACATTGCACATGAAATTAGGTACTGATACAAGAGGTTTACCAAACACTTAAATTTGGAAGGAGTTATATTCTTCACTATAGTGGAAAGATATTGATAGAACTGGGGTAAGACCTGAGTGAGCAAATAGCCCCAGAAGAAAGAAGACTGGATGAGACCAACTGTAGCACTGTTCCAGTTGAATTCCTTTGACATTGGAAGTATAGCAATACTCATGTTCACCTGAAATTAAAATATTCAAACAAATTAGACAAGCAATAGCTGTTCTAACCTCCATTCTAATAGCTCAATACAACAAAAACAAGAAGCTACCAGATGGAGAGGTTCCATTCCTAATGAGAAATTGGACTATTGAACCTTTAAGATAAGATGGGAACAAAGTACACTAAACTTGGAAAGTTCACCCAGTAAGTTAGCAGAATCAATGTGACAAAAACAGAAAATACTCACACGATCCATGTTGCATAACAAAAATGAAGCGAAACAAAGCAGCACTATCACCCAGCGCTTTGGGAATTGTTCCCACCAAGGTTTAGCTTGCAGAAATCCTTCGGCTAGAACAGCTTCACTTGCTCCATCTGATGACACAAGAGACTCTAACTCTGCTTGCGTTATATCATAGTCTTCAGATTTATAGTCAGCTTGGACCCCATTTGCAGTTGCGTACTTTGATTGCCGGTCTCGTCCATCAAAAAAACCAAGTTTATCTAGTTTTCGTGGTTGCGTCCAGTTGTAATGAAAGAAAGCAGAAGATAAACAGATTTTGCAAACTCCTTTTGTTCTTCTTATATTATACTTGTCACCAATTCTATAACACATTGAAAGAGGATGCTCTGCTTCTGTATATAATGTTGAATTCAAGTTTGTAGCAAATGAGGGATCAACAGGATGGAGACATAAACTATACACGCATCCACATCCGAATGATGAGCCGCTTGCCCTTGGAATAGATAGCTTATTGTAAAACAGATTCTTACGCACCAGTTCTGAAGCATCAAATGCAAAGTACTGTCCTCGATGATGGACTGTAGTTTGTTCAACTTGATATAATTTTCCTGGTAAAACAAGTGTGTGATAAATTTGCCTCTGGACTGATACATATACTGCTTAAAAGCAACATCTATAATGATGCAACAAACCGTAAACAGATACATAAGCTGCTTAAACCAATGAAAAATTTCCTTCCATATTCCCATTAGCAACTTGATGGGAAAAGAAAAGATTGAAAATACAAATCTGACTGAAACATATACTGCTTAAAAGCAACATCTATAATGATGCAACAAACTGTAAACAGATACATGTGCAGCTTAAACCAATGATAAATTTACTTCCATATTCCCATTAGCAACTTGATGGGAAAAGAAACCACTGTACATACAAATCTGACTGTAAATGACCTCGATTTTAATACTTTCATTTAATCATGAAAACATTGAAACTTTACACAGAAAAAAGGGTAACTTTTGACGTTTAGTTGTTACACTATTTTTCACACAAAACCAAATAAGCAAGTGTAAAGAAACCAGCAGCAAGAAGCCAAATGAAAAGGTAACTTTTGCGATTGCATGTTCCTCTGTTGTAAAGTAACAGAAAAGGCGAATGTACTTTCCCCAAGTTCTGCCATACTAAAATCTAGCTTACCACAGGTGCTACCAAGTTCTTTCAAGTACTCTAATGCTCAATTTTCACAACAAATCCTCAGCAAAAGCATACTAGTAGTTAAAAACTTGCACACATGCACATATTGCACATGTAAAATGCAAAATTTGAGCATTTCTGCTCTGGAGCGTTTGGCTATGGCTTTGGATTCCCATTACATAATTGGTGTTACACTCTGACTCTTGTACATACATTAGTATTCACGAACAATTCCTCAAAAAAAAAAAAAAGTATTCACCAACAATTAGTAAATCATGATTCCTCGTTGATATTATTAAATTCAAGGAGCTTGAGTCATCTTCATAAAAAATGTAATGGGAAGCGTAAAACAAATTGTTTAATTATTCAAATTTCTATTCACAAACTTCAATTTCACAGACAACACGTGAGCTCATTATCTTGTCAAGCTTCTCTCCTAACAACTAAAACTAAATATAATTGCTTCCAGATAATTCTAACATTAAAACAACCTAATGTGATCCTGCGTCCAATACTATAAATTCATTACTAATAGAAAAGGGGAAAAACATAACTCACAAATGCAGCCGCAACTCGAATTGAACTTTCATACGTACAAAGCAATTACCTGAACCGATAAAGGAACCGAAATTCCGGCTGGAAACGACGGCGCCGATTGCCATTGTCCCCGGCGGTGGCGGTGAGTTAACTCGAGAGAGAATTTTACGACATTTCAATTTCCACTGACATGAACTTTCTCTCTCTACAAAAAGGTTTACTAAAACCAGAGAATTTCAGCTCCAGATAATGAATTTAAGTAACAAATATATCTACACACACATATATGTATTGTAGAAATTAAATGCACCTCTTTTTATTTATTTAATTTAGTTGTTTTCTGGTTTTTTTAAAAAAAGCGGGAAAATGTAAGTGGTAATCTTTGTTTTAATTAGAGGGTTGAGAGATTGCCACGTAGGACGTCATATTCGTGATTGCGTCAGGTATGCTCAAGAAGACAACAATGCCCCTGTGTGATTGGTTAAACGTCGGTGGAGGACAATTGACTGATGCACGGCGGGGGTATTTGAGGAAATTCGGAAACAAGTGGGCCGCCCTATTACTGAAAAGGCCAGTATTGAACGGACTGGTGAAGCTCGGCTCAACGTCTACTTTGAGAAGGGAAAAACTATAAAAAAAAAAAAAAAAAAGAGAGAGAGAGAGAGAGAGAGAGAGAGAAATGAAAAGATAATTCAATTTTCCCCTTTTTGGTCTAAAGAATTTCTAGCCATTAGTTTCAGATTATACATGGAAATTTTTCTTTTTGGTACTAAAATGGAGTATATTTTATTGGCACGCGTGACTAACTGCATCCTATTTCCTTATTTTATTTAGTGGTTTTTTTTTTCCATTTTAAGTTATTGTGGGACAATATAGATAATGCCATGTAATTATAAGCATGCCAAAAGTGATTTTTAGATATTTTATTTGATAAATTTAGTCTGAAAAATGTTGTAACAAACTCATTTCAAAACAGCTAGACCTCTCAAAGGGAAGGAACAAAAGATCACAAAACTCAAAAAACCAACAGCAAGAATACTGTCCATTACACAAAAATAGAGAATTTTTTTTATTTATGTATGTCCACAAATCATAGAATTCAAGAACAGCCCTCTTGGAGTCTCAGCCATCACTAGACACATGAAGCAAATTTTAATTTCAACCACTCTTAATACTCAATGCAATTACCAGACCTGAGACATAAATTTGTTCTACTAAATCTAAGTAGTGCCATTTGGCTTCTTACCATACATGGACTCCACTTTTCCATCATTCCCACCTAGCAACATGTACTTGTCCTTCCTAGTCAACTGAGTGCATTCAAATCCCAATACCCCGGCCAAAACTTTTTGTACATGATTGGCCACTTCAATCGCCGATTTACCGCCGGCCTTACACGTCATCTCCTCCGGCAATCTATCAAGAAATGTGACCTCATATGTTGGCCTAGGATTCATGAAATAAAAATAAGGGTCCCAAAATTTGACTCCTCTTACAGTTGTCCCATGGAACATGTTTGTCTTAAGGTTGACTGCCACGGGCACTATTCTGTCACTCAATTCCGCGAACAAGGCACTAAACCTCAACAAATAGGGCTCTCGACACGTGGTGCCTTCTGGGCAAACCACTAGATCGCCCTTTTGGAGGAGGGATTTGATGCGGGCGGCATCAGCTTCGCGATCTCGAGTTAGGGCAACGGCTGGGATTGGCGATAGGAATCTTGAGAGTTTACTTACGCTGTATGTGACACACGAGACTTTGCGCCCGAGTGCGATGGCAATCACGATGGGATCAAGGGCTGAGCGGTGGTTACACACGTAGAGGTTGCCTTGAGAGCCGTCGGACGGAGGTGGAGGTGGGGTCCCCTTGATCACAAGATTGATGCCTAGCATACGGTAAGTGTAGCGTACGATGCGCTCCGGGAGGGGAAGATTGAAGTAGACGCGGAATATTGAGAGAGCAAATCCAAACGGAAGCCAAATGTAGGTGATCATGGCGTTAAGTGGGGTCGGACGTTGGACCAGCCGCCCATCATGGAAGATGAGTGGTCTTTTTAGCCGATTAAGTGGCAAGGGAGTGGCTGATTTGCTAGGATACACCATATAGCCCTCCTGTGTAGCATAGGTTAGCAACGCCAAATGTAAGAAAGGAAAAATCATTTTTTTTTTATATAAACTATTATGTATCCACATCCTTTGTACAGATCATTTAACTCTATGATTTTTACCAATCTATTATTGTTATTATTATAAAATAATAATAAAAAAAAATTCAAAACTCCTCAATTAAAAAAAAAAATGATCGGGAGAAAAACATTATTGCAACATGACATTTGAAAACGAGACGACAATGTGAATAATAAATTGGATACCGTACTTTATAAACCAACTCTTTTCGTTCCATTAACTACCCACTTTCTTTCCTTCAAATATATATATATTATCATTTAAGTATGGCATGTGAGGCAGCAAGTAGAGCCATCCTATCAATGTTGTATTGACATGCTAAATAAGTTGAAACATACATTTAACTAAAATTTGTCAAATTATCCAATGCTATATAAATAAAAATTAGATACACGAATATAGCAACCCGATTTGACAAATTTTATCCTGATGAAATTTTTTGCTCAACTGATACGATGCTACCGGACTTTTCTGTAAATATAAAGATCTAGTGTACGTGGAAACTTGCTAGAAACCAATGAAGAATTATTAGCTAAACAAAAATTGGATGAGCCTAAAAAAGAGCTTGAATACCAAACTTAACAGGTTTATGGTTCCATACGCGGTTTGCTTGCGGGCAGTGTGCAGAGGTTGTTGCACCACCTTCATCTTCCATAGTTTTGAACAACTAACAACATTTAAACCTTTGTTGACTAGATTAACATGGGGCAGTCTATTCTTGGTATTTACGGCTCATGAGGTTTAGAAAATGTAAATTTGATGTCTTCTTACTCTTGTCTGTCCATTCTTCTTGTCACATAATTATAATTAACTTTTTCTTGCTCAACTTTTCTAGCTTTGAAAGTTTTAATTTTGATTAGATTTCTGAACTTTGCTCACAATTTAAAGTTTTTAAACAGTGATTATGTAATATTTTAGTTGTGCTGAAAAACATTTCATTGAAAATCAAATAATTTTGCGTCAACTACCGATAACCAAAAAGAAAAAAGAAAAAAAAACCTGATCTATAAAGTTAACTGTGACAAAAATAAGTGACATGTTCCTTGCTTTTTGTCACAATTCAATTCACGAACTATTTACTAAATTTTGCACATTTGGCATCTGCTGAGCGGCAACTGTAATAGTAAATGAGGTGGGGCTTTTAGTTTTATTGCGATGCCATTATATTTGACTTTCAACTGTACCACATTAATTATATGGGTACTTTGGAGATCCATATTGGGAAAAATGGTAGAATAAAAATCACAAACAGATTAAGATTTTGATTTGACACAACGGATTCAGGTTAGTTACACGTATAAAAATAGTAAACCACACAGAAAACAAACAAATATAAGGATTAACTTTGACTGAAAAGATTGAAAGTTCAGCTTTTAAACTCTTTCGAATCACCATAAACTGTCCACGATCCACATACAAAATCACAGAAAGGTAAATCTATCTTATATGAGTTGACTACTAACAATTAAACCGTCAGTAAATCTGTGTTGTATACCTTGCTTGCACTCATCAGAAAGTTTAAGTCCTTAATTATTCCAAGTATTATACGTTCTAGTCTTCAGCATAGAAATATAAGTTTGACAAACGATCAATAAAAATAAAAAATAACATATTGGTAAATACTTATTTAGTTGAACAAAGACTAGAAAACATTAACACCTAAGTTCGATATTTACGAAATAATAACATAAAAAATCATCATCTGATCCTAGAAACACAAAGGAGATTAACACAAAAAAAAAAAAAAGGAAAAAGAGCTAACCTTGCAAATGGACATGAAATCCTGGTCAGATTCACGATCTCCAATCCCAACATGAGGCTTTTCTTCTCCAAACTCTTTCAACAAAGACAATCTCTTCCACTTCCCGACCAAAACCCCGGGCTTCTTCAGGAACCCTGTGGCTTTCTTCGTCTTAGGATTCACTTCAATCTCAGTTCCAAGAACTTTATCACCCCCCAAGAAGTCCTTCACGAAGGGCTCAACCATTATGGTAGGATTTGCCGTGACCACCACTTTTCTCTTGCACTTATCAAACACTTCGAAACTCTCCCGTCTCACGTCGGAGGCGTAGAATCTCGGCAGCACTGCTCGAGAAACAAGCTCGATGTCGCGAACTTTGAGCCCGGCAAAGGAGATGAAAATGAGCATTTCGATGGCCAAGGATTCGGAGAAAAATATGTAAGCAATGGCTATGAGGGGAAATGACAGGAGGAGTACTAGCCCTCTTAACAGACTGCCAGCCTCTATGGCTACAAGCATGAAATACGGGAAGGAGGAGCGGGAGATTAAAAGGGTCCCGTCGAGGTCCGCCGCTATAGACTGGCGGTCCACGGAGGTGTCACATTTGTCTATGGATGGAAAGGTGGTGGTTGATGGTTTATTGGACATGGCGAAGAATTGTATAAAACCCAAGATAAATAAATGTGATGAGATAATTGATTTTAGCTCTTCTAATCTATAGATTTGGTATATTTTTGTCCCTCATTTGGTTGTATATATAGATGGAATTGCTTGTGTGAAGAGGCAGGGTGGTGGCCGTTGGGCGAGGGAAGGTATGGTTTTAAATGCTGATTGTATGGTGAATGACAAAATTGGACTTGGGGTATTTCTTGAAGAAAACGGTGAAATGACAAGAGTAACATTCATTTGGGATGTCCATTTTAATGCTTTCTTAATTGGATCTGACCAGTTACAAATCTCAATGGCATGGAATACTTAGTTGATTGAAGGGTTAGATTTTATTTGGAGACATTATTAGATCGAGAATTTTAGGACCTTGAGAATTGATATACAAGCTCAAAAAATATGTTTGTAATTTTGTATATTTCATAAAAGAGAATGTATAAATCCAATTTAAACTACTCAAAAAACAAACAAAAGTCGAATGATTAGATTCCTATGACTCTATCTCAAAAGTTATGAATTCAAATATTATTAATATCAATTCATTGCTCCTGCTGTTGCAATAGGGCAGGTTTACTACAAAAAAAAAAAATTAGACTACTCAAGGAAAAAAAAATAACGATCTAATTTGAGATCCGCGAATCCAAGAATGGACCAATGGTGATTTAGACTCTTTCCTTTTCAGGAGGTGTGTGGTTTGTGGTTGTGAATTACTAGGTTGTCTTTACGCAGTGTTGACTATTGAGGAGATAATTATGAATTTATGATGATTTTTGACGGTTGTTGGTAGCGGTAGACTTCTTGGACTGTGAAAATCTACTTGCTTCTCTTTTAAAACCTACGAGTTAATGCAATCACATTTTCCTTTTCTGGGCTACTATTGACAATTCTTGGTCCAAAAAAAAAAAAAAAAGCTGGAAATTTGGTCATAATTGAGCCATAAAATCAATCTCAAATTTACTGTGATTTACACATAAGAATAAAAAAGTAACGGTTAATTACTTCTTGTAAGTATTATTCATAAATTTCCATGCACAAATTCTGGATTTTTTTTTTTTTTTGCAATTTTGTAAAAATATGCATGATTCACATTTACAAATATGATTTATATGGTAACTCTGTGCATACATGATAATTTTATTCTTACAGTCTTTGTTTTTCTTCTCTTTCTTTACACTGATATCCATTAATGGCGGTGATAAGATAGGTGGACCATATTTTTCATTGTTACCAATAACTACGACAAGCTGTGAATCTGACTGCCTCTTTATGCTGGGTAACAGCAAGGATCCCAAGGCTTGGCTTTTCTTCGTGAAGTTGTGAAAACATAACATTTTAAAAAAAAAATTTATATCATAAAAATGCACTACTCACAATTATTATTCCTTTGTGTTTTCTAAAAAAAATTAACACTTGGGATCCCAATTAATAGTTAATTAGTGCCTCCAAAAAAATACTTGTTAAACAAACCGAAGAAAATGGAAAAAGATAGGCTCTAAAAATGTGAAGTTTGGCTTCATTGAATCTTAGCATAATCAGATGCATTAGATTTGATACTTCTCCTGCAAAAGTTGGAAATTATATAGATATAACGCATCTATTTTAGATATACGTTTATAAACATCTTTAATTAAGAAAAGGCATTATAGGTATTTGCCATTATATATTGCCGTATGTTATTACGTTGCATATATTTTATTTCGTGCAAAATGGTTACATCAGTTTTTCTGATGATAAGTTTAACGATGGTTAAGAAACACTTAAATGGGTTTTTATTTCCTTTAATAGTCATTCAACTACGTTGACAAGCACATTATTACTCCTTTGAAAAAAACATTAAATGTAAATTAAATGGATAAACTTCCTCTGCAGAGATTGTCTCACTTGGGGTCAAACTCTCATGTTAGGAGCTTTAGTTTTAACAATTTTAATGACTTTTCCATATCGTAAAATTGTTCGTAGTCATTGAAGAATTTTTTTATTTAGAAGCTAAATAAATTGATATATCAATTTTATTTTTTTTTGCCAAGTGTGACATTTACGAAGCAAGGTTTGGATTAAAACGTCGTACAAAATTCTTAAGTAGACGGTATCTAATTAGAACCATGATATAGGGAAATAGTAAAAGGCAATTTCGATCAGGAAAGATGGTGTGACCAACATATGAAAAATATGTAACGAGTAAAGATGAGGGCAAACACAAGACAAATATGATAAACAAAAAAGAGAAAAAGGGGGAAGGATGTCAAAATATGAGCAAAGATAGGTGAGAAGAGGTGTGAATTTTTCTAGAGTTGTGTTGGACTAGGAATGCTTATCGGTTTTTAGTAGTTTGATTTTGGTTTCTGTTGTTGGAGTAGTTGAAGCCGTGAGGAATACTTCGACTTGCAATTCAAGTATAAGTGCATATTTTGTTTGGAATTATAGGCTGATGTCCTGCTTCTTGCAGAAGATTGTTATCTTCATATGATCTTTGGGACACATCTTGCATTTCTAGTACAACTAATTGTTGTGTTTTTAAGCCATTGTCAACTTGAAGAAGAAATCCTAGGCCCCATTTTGGTTTGGACGCAAAAAGTAAAAGGGCAAGAAAAAGAATGTGAAAGTATTCCTTTTTTTTTTTTTTTTTTCTTGCCAAACTTAACTGAATCTGAATTTGTCAATTTACTAGTCGATTTGGCTCCATCAACAAGATTTAGTTTGGTTTGAAATTGCCATCTTGATCAAAGAGGCAATCTTGTCCCTAATAAATTTATTGGTCTGCAAGTAGTGGATGTTGATGCAATTAGCGTGAGGATGACGATTTTAAAGTAAATTCCCATTATCCGAAAACAAATTGGGCACCCAAGTATATAACGCCACGTCAGACTACAAATCAACCGACGCAAAAAAATTAGTTGAGCCCACCAATAATACCAACGGCCTCCTACATTTTGAACCTTTCCCCGTGTTCTCTTTGGCTCCTGCGGGGCACGCTTCGACCGTCAGCGTCAACCAAACTTAAGTCTTGTTTTGCTAATCCAGACTGCCTTTGCACTTCTTTCATGTAATTATTCTTTTTTTTTTTGTGGTAAAAAAAAAAAGAATAATTACATGAAAGAAGTGCAAAGGCAGTCTGGATTAGCAAAACAAGACTTAAGTTTGGTTGACGCTGACGATCGAAGCGTGCCCCGTAAAAAAAAAAAAAGAATTACATGAATATAGTGATATATACTGATATAAGAAAGAGTGACCTGAAGATATTTATATATATTTGTTTTCAACCACAAGTCTACATGTGAGGTCATAAATTGAATCTACGTAAGAATTTTCCAATTCAACCTACGAATATAATTGAGCTGAGCTAAACTCGAACCTCACATGCTCGAGTTCGACTCGATTACTAAATCATCATTCTCTAGCTCGAGCTTCAGCCATCAAGTATTCAAATTTAGGGCTTGAGCTCGACTCGAGCCATATTTAAGACATGCTTGAGTTTGAGCTTAAGCTCGAGCTCGAGCTCAAATTCAATCCTTAATTTAATTATTACAAATTTTTTGGTCAATTTTTAAATTAGGAAAATTTTATAAAAGAGGAAGATACAAGAAATAAAAAGTTAATATACTTTACATATTTGCATAAGTTCCTTATATTATCTTTAATTTTCATACAGAGGTCCTCCACCAAAAGGGGTGGCAGACAGCCATTGACCGCTGTTGGCAAATTTTTAGCTTTCTAAATACATCATCGGACTCATTTCCTTGTATATATTACATATCTAAGTTCACATTAGACACAAATGGCCCAAATCATGTAGATTTGAAGAAAAAGTAACAGCTAGGCCATCATTGACTAATGGTAAATCATCTTTGATTGAGGTAACGTTTACACCAAAATGATCAGGACAATCCGTAGAACAAGGATCTATAAACAGTTAGTTAAAATAGAATCAAAAAATCACAAAGATAAGCTTCAAAAACCCGAAGTTTTCATTTCAACAAAATCACAAAAAAAAAAAAGCATCCAAAATATCATAAAATAACAACAATTAGTTTTTTGAATGTGGATGTCCCTGTTGGGGGGTGTGTGTGTGACCTGTGAAGTTGAAGGCTTGAATCCAAGGATAACGAGATGAGATCGACGGAGGAAGAGAAGGGCTTATTTGCCCTCTTTTTTTTATTTTTGTTATGCTTTATTTTACATTAATAAGATTTTATCAAATTACCCTATATATTATTTAAATTAGAATGGATAAAAATATGTAATATCTCTAAAAAGTTTAAACCTTATTGTAATTTTACACACACACATATATATCTAAAAAGTTTAAACCTTTTTGTATATTCGAGTTGCTCGAGCTTGGTCCAAGCTCAAGAAGAGTTTGAACAGCTCAATTCATTTACTCCCCTTCGAGCAACTCGGTTCATTTACACTGCTAATTCAACCAAATTTTCATCCCAAGATGGTAAGGATAATTACTATTCAATTATCAAATGCTTATTTCTTTCATTCAACAGGATCAAAGGATGTGGTCATGGGATATTTAAATCAGATTAATTTCTTAAATAACCATAAGTCATAACTTTCCAACACATTTTTATTTTTTTTTATCAGAATGGGTGAAACTTGGGACATAATAGGTCAAATTTCCGCAAAGTCTAGATTAACAATGGGCTGTTGTTTTTCTATTTTTATTTTTTATTTGATAGAAACAATGGGCTGTTGTTGGACACAAGTTTAGTGTCCTACTCATTAAATGGAAGGAAATTATGGCCATCTCTACCACATGCATAGCCACTATATTGCTAGATCTATGGGTACAATCCAACCCCACTAGGCGGCTTCAAGTACACTCAACCAAGGACGTCCATTTGCCTCCTCACTTTGGATCGGAGACAGCGACAACAGGTGAAGCCTTCAAGTGTTCAAGACAAAATTTTAAAGAAACAGTTTTCTTACAATAATTTGGCAAAATTAAATTCTTAATCAGATTTAAAAACTCAACTTACACGTTTGTACGAAATTAGTACTAAGTTTTTTTTTCCCCAAAATCTACGTTCCATTGGACCCAGATCATTAAGATTGATGAGAATTACGTCCAGAAAAGAAACAGACATGAAATCCAATTAATAATAATAATAAAAATAATAATATTAGTAATAAAAAACAATTTCAAGACTAGCGAGCTGTGCGTGTAACTCTAGAAATAGTCTTGGGCCGTGAATAAAGCCCATTTTGAGGGTTTATAAGGTCAACAGACTCCGGTGCCCTCATATGCTTACCTTTATTTTTATCACATCTACGTTTCCAATTCTTAATGACCATGAATAAAATAATTACTGGGCTTTTCGATATGTGAAATAGTAAACTTCTGGACAATGAGTAAATTTGTTACTGGGCTTTCTTGAAGGTTCAAGAATATTACAGCGGGGTATGCGTACAAGAATGTGACGGTACTTATTAATTTGATGGGCCTAAGTTGGGCTAAATTTGGGACAAAGCTCAACTTTCTGAGTCCAAGAATGTCTTGTTATTTTGATTTGTGATGTTCCTTTTTTTCCTTCCCCCTTTTCCGAGGTAATATGCATCTTTTTCTTTTAGAGAACAATTTGCAAGAGTGAGTATTGCGTGCACCACGCGCGCCACGTGGCATGCCACGTGGTGCACTAGAACCAATCACACATCGCCAAATAATACAAGGTATGACCCACCATTGTCACATGCCGATAAATTATTAGTTCTAGTACATCACGTAGCAATGCACGTGGTGTATTGTATACTTTTCCCAATTTGCAAAGGCTCCTAATTCTATCTACAACCAAAAAGAAACACTTAGATCAAAACAGTAATGCTGGGGAAACACACATTTTTTTTACAAACAAAGAAATGACACGGTAGCTTTATATCCTCAAACACCCATTTCTCCAACTTTTCTCCCCTTTCTTTTTTATAATTTAATTTTACATAATACATACCAATCCAACCTCACTCATTTCCAGGAAATCCAAGAAAAGAAAAAAAAAGTAAAAATAAAAATAAACTAAGACAAATTAAGGAGGTGATGAATCAAAGATGATGTATTTCAATTTCCATTCTTGAAAGGAATGGCTCTGATAACAACTTGATGATATAGTGCAGCTAGTGCAGCTCCAATGAAAGGCCCAACCCAGAAGATCCACTGCAACAAAGAAACATAGTGGTTGGACTTGGACAACGTTTGTATGTATCTTTGCCTGTAGCATCAGGGAAATCAATTAACACAGATGTGATGTATTAAAACTTACATGGTCATCCCATGCATGGTCTCTATTATAAATTATGGCAGCTCCAAGGCTTCGGGCTGGGTTGATGCCTGTTCCTGTTATTGGGATTGTTGCCAAGTGGACCAAAAACACAGCGAACCCAATTGGAAGGGGAGCCAAAATCTACAAATGCCCATCCAAACTAAAAAGTTTAGCCGAGCTACCTAAGTAAAATGAAATTTCATCTTTGACATCTATGGCAAACCAGAAACATTTTGCTGAAAGATTAGAACTTTCTCAAGAAGTTATTCAAATTACAAAATTGGAGTCAATTGATCATTATTGTCCATAATTCTATCAAATTGCCAATGAATTTTGGCGAGCAATTTTCATTGAGTATTAACTCAATGAAAAATTGCATTGGTTTTTTAGATATTTTTGAAATACATAACTTGCAGCTTCTGCCTAATTGTAACGGTAAAGATCTAGAGATGTACTTACTGGAACATGGGAGTCTCTTGCATTTCTCTTGGCATCAGTGGCAGAGAAGACAGTGTAGACAAGAATAAAAGTACCAACAATCTCAGCACCAAGGCCATCACCCTTGGTGTAACCATGGCTCACAACGTTGGCACCTCCATTCTTAGCCTCAAAGAGCGATGGCTGAAAGCCCTTAACCACACCAGCACCACAGATTGCTCCGAGGCATTGCATCACAATGTAGAAAATTGCCCTGGTAAGGGACAACTTCCTTGCCAGGAACAGTCCAAATGTGACAGCAGGATTTATATGTCCACCTGATGATGAATAGAACATTATCTCTTTCTCCTTAATATAACGACTAATTCATGTGGAGAGAAACACTTGGTGCTAACAACAATTAGATAAAAACTACTAACTTACTGAAAATCCTAATAATTTCCTTTTTTCTTCTCAAATAAAATTGAGATTTCTTTCTTAACTAGAAAATTTAACATTTTTAAGAGATATCAAAGAGAATACTTTTTGTTTTAATTGCTTCTACCATTGCAATTGAAACTTGTTGAACAAAGAAGTGTAGAAGCATTTCAGTGCATTGAAACATGCAAATACCATGCAAGTGTACTGCTATTAAACGACTACTACATCACATATGTGAATCTAAGTCAAACTGTATCATGTATGTATGTATGTACCCGAGACACCAGCAGTGCAGTAGACAAGGGCAAATATCATGCCACCAAAGGACCAAGCAATGCCTTGAACACCAACAGAAGCACATTTGTTACCAGATCTTGCAACCCCCATGACGGTCAAGACAGTGATGTAAAGGAACAAGAAAGTGGCCATGAACTCTGCAATGCCTGCTCTCCAGAATGACCATGACTGGAGCTCACCAGGCTCAAACAATGGAGCAGGTGGTGCCTCCTTGTAGTCCTTGCTCTGTGCTGAGGTCCCTAATGGCTGCCTCTCAGAGAACTTGTTGGCTCCTAGCCTAACATCCTCCTCTTTCCCTTCCATTCTTTCTTAGTCTCTCCTTCTATCGCTCAGTACTTAAACCTTGAATGGAGAATTTGTGCAATGCGATGAGTTTGGTTGATGAAGGAGACAAGAAGAAAGAATGACTTTATATAGAAGAATGATGCGGTTGGTAATGATGTTACGTTAATTCTTCCACCATCTTTTCCTCCACTTGAAATATTAAAAGAATGGCAACGGCTCTAGAATTTGATTTACGTGTCGAATAATAATTACATTTACTCATTGTAATACTCACATAAGCTTCTCCTAGTTCTAAACTTGATATACGACGTTTTAGCACTAAAAAATTCTTGAAAGAAATTATAGTTTAACCCTAGTTCAGCTATATCTACATCCACATATACATACATACATTCGTATATACATACACACAAACATGCGCGTCTATACACATATACATTCTTTTTTTTTTTTTTTTTTTTGAGAACGCATATATGTTCTAATTAAACAAATAGTTTGATCACTTTTTACTCACCTATTATGGGACTTTGCAAATTACAGGAACCTAATGATATGCTTTTTGATGCAATCATTTTAGACATGTATGAGGTAATTTTTGGTCTATCTGTTAATCAGCTGAAGTGAAGATCAATCTTGATAAGAAAACTAATTCCTAATAAAGTACATGAATGGGAAGAAAATGCGTTATCCTAAAGGGTTCATAGATAGATGTCCGCATGGGAAAGGCAAGCTACGAGAAAAAAGATAAAAGATAGGTAACAGTCACTCTCGTGAAAAAGGAATTGAAGGATGTGTTGTCATTATCTTTTTCTTTTCTAGTAAAATAAGCAACTTTACTCAGCTTTTGCTGTTTTTGAAGCTTTGAATCCATAATTTGATCCACATTCTTGCCTGGCTTGGCGTACAGTCTACACCACTTTTAGAACAAGAGTAATCATGCATCATCATTAACTACAAATATTCATTCATATAATATAACAACTTTCAGAACTGAGTAAAAAAGAAACTCTTTAGTTATCACTCTTTCGACAACTACAGATGTTAAAGGATACTAGTTAAGATAACATTATTAACCGATTAGAATTAATGATGTTAGCTTTTCCCATAGTTTCTTTTGTTGAAACAATGAGGACCACATGAAAGTAGCCAGGAAATTGGGGGGAAAAAAAACAAAAGAAAGAAGTTTCTTTGGACCGTTACAAAAGTGTCTGTTTTAGTCCCCATCCTAAAAAGAATCACATATATAAGCGTTGCTGAGAATAAGGCTCACAAGTAGTCAAGACCACTCACGATCTCAAGCTTTATCTCCAAGCTTCCAAGGTCTCGCATGGAGCTCGTGGAGGTGTTTTGGCCTTGGTTTAATGTTTGGAAAGTTTTTAGAGTTCAACCGTTATGTTTTACACGTTCCCAACATACCAGATCCCATCAATCGAAGCACTTTTGAGAAATACGAAACATCTAAGTTATACAAGTAAAGAAATTTATTCATTGACGAGAAAATGAAGCAAGGTGAATAGTGATTAGATGCAATAAATTTGAAATACAATACAACTAAGAGAAAGCCATAAATTTACTTTGAAAATTACTTTCAATGTTGATAATGAAGTGAAAGAGCCCTATTTTAATTAAAAGTAAATGCATTCTTTATGGATTCATGTAAAATTATTCATGCTGATAAAGTCTTAGACCAAGTAATCAAATATAGGAAATGTTAGTATTCTAAGTTTCCCCCATTGCCAACCTCTTTCAGATCAGTATGGTCCCTCTTTAATTTAATTTTATGAAGTTCACTCCCATCATGTAAAGCGTTTATGACAACTCACACTAGTTTTCATTGTTTTTCTTTATCATTGCTGTGTTATTCGTGTTACTTCGTGACCCGTATAAATCCTATGGAATGGAATAACGTAGGACAAAATGAACCTATAGTATTTCTTATTTTAAAAAATAAAAGAAGGAAAAAAATCCACATAATCAAATATCATCCACAAATACGTATATTAGTTGTAAGCAAAGCCGACCAATCCACTAATTGAAGCCATGTGGTTGCTCAATAAGGGTCACAAACTATAAGACTGATAATAAGCTAGTATTTGAAGAGAAGGGTTCGAGCCATTTTTAGAAATATTGGGCTTTTTTATTTTTATTTTTTTAGTTTCTATTGATAAACAAAATTGGGTCCCTGACTAACTTATGATATAGCATTCTTTCTTATTTTTGGTTTTTGGGCGAGATTTGTTGATACAACAAATTATTCTACAGATTTATGTTCAACTGCTTTTGGAAGCTTATGCATTTAATTGCTTTGTAGAAACTCGGGTAATATAAATCCGAGTAAACTTTATTGCATTAGATTAGTTTTTTTTTTAGTTATTAAAGAAATAATGACGAAATACTTTGACTAAAACAAAAATTTGTTTTGCTCAAAATTGAATAAGTGAGGAATACTCAACAAGTGTTTGGTTAGTGCCATTTGACTAGTCCTGCGGTGGATCACTATGGGCCAAAATGGGCCTCTCGGGTCTTCCGTACCATTCTTAGCAATTACACAGTGAAACTTACAGGCCTAACAAAAATATTAAAACACTTGCTATATTAAAAGTATTAAAGACCCAAAATGTTTCTGGGCGGGCCCATATAGTAGCTTTTAGTTTGTGAGTCCATTATAGTAGTTTTTAGGGGATGTTTCGTTTAAGGATTTAAGAGAAGGGAATAGGTAGGTGTCAAGTAGTAATCACACATCACTCACATCACTAGTTGATATTTAAAAAATAATTATTATTGTCATTCAATCGGAATGAAAGTGATTAATTAGAATCTCTATGATTCTCCACCAAATACTATTTTATCAAATTCACTAACCTTTTTTTGGGAGAATGATACCCTATTCTATTACTAAATAAAACATGTTGGGGGAGTCATCAAAAACCACAGTCGTAGTAGGGTTAATGATATTTATGGTGATAGTGATTGAAAATTTGAACCAAAAGGCTACTTTAAAGCTCATAGACGTGCTATCCAAGTTGAAAAGGAAAGATGCTTCTATACTTGAAGATCTTTAAATTCAGTCTTGGTGTGTTTACATTTTTCAATAGATTGTTCATAATTTCAGTCTTTAATTTCTTTCTTGGTGTGTTTAGTTTTTTCAATAGATTGTTCATAATTTCACTCTTTATATATAGGGGGGGAGAGAGAGAGAGAGAGAGAGAGAGAGAGAGAGAGATTGCTTCCATACCACTCTTTCTACAGAGAGAGAGAGAGAGAGAGAGAGAGAGAGAGAGAATCTAGTAGTATATATCTACATCATGAATTATAAAATCCTTAAAGACTAATCCTGAGATATGCTCCGATTATACTTGTTTATTCCAAAGTGTAATAAATGGTTTTGCAATCAGCATCAAGAATGCAATGAAATCTTTTCTTTTTTATTATTTTGATAAACCTATACTATTACATGGGGAAGGAAATTTTTGGTGTTGATATGATTCGAACCCCTAACCTCTAGAGTGGAACCATAGAGCTCTCACCGCTCGACCCTCTATTCATTCCTAATGAAATCCAGTTAAAAACACATGTTTCTCAAAATAATGCCACTGACATATTTTCCCCTTCATTTTATCCGAAAAAAGAAAACATTACTCGAATTCCACTACTCCCCAATATAGAATAAAAATATAACTACTTATAATAATAAAAAAAAGTTAATTAAAGTGTTTAAATGCAATACGACAATAAAATGCAACAAATCAATAATGTGTATTTATTTGATAATTAGTCCCATTAGATTTTTTTTTTTTTTTAAATGGAGTTTCTTTGAGGGTCTCAATAGGCACTAATTCTAAGAGAGGTCTTAACTAGAGTTGACAAAAAAAACCCAAAACCCAACAACCCGCCCAACCCGCCCACTAAGTTTAAAGGATGGGTTGGAGTCAGTTGGGTTATGGGTTTTGATGGGTTAGGGTTAAGAAAACCTAATTTATTTATTAGGTGGGTTGGGTTTTTTACTTGGGTACCCATTACCCAACTTCTATTTAAAAAAAATCAAAAGGCTCCATTTTGTTAAAGGCATTTTGCAAAAAATTATGTTGAAATAATTTTTTAAACATATTTTCAATCACCTTTATAATTCTAACAATATTTTTATTTCACGTACATTACATTTCAAAAATTGTTACAATATCATTGTTTAATAATATTCTAAAAAATTTCAAATACATTCAAAACTATCCAAGTCAATTTTTGGAAAATGAATTTTACATATGCTACATTTTTTTTAGTGAACTTTTAAGAAATTTTCGGTATAGAATACTGAACATTACTTCAAAAAACCATTCAAAATTTAATGTTCTCAACAAAATTGTAATCCTTACAAAATGCTAACTTTAGGATAAATAAATGATTGGCACCTTAAAATAATGCAGAATACATCATTCTTAATAGTTCATGTATTCTCTATGTATAAATAGAAAATAAAATTCAGCTTCTAAAGTAGTTAGTCAAATTTTTTTAAAAAATTAAAGAGGAAAGAGTAGTTTAATTAAGAAGCATACACGTGGAGAAGATATATTAAAATGACACCATCTTCTGAAGCAATTGGAATTTTGAAATATGTCGTGTAGTTATAATAATAAAAGTGTATACAACAAAAAGCCATTAAACTAGAATCATGTGGATGCTGAATAAGCGTAACTAATTATCTGCATGTTCTCTGCATAGTCAACGCTTTTGGAGCTAATTATCTCTTCTACAATTAGAATCTACGAATGCTTAATTAGAAGTGTGTGTTTGTATGTGTGGAAGTATTCTAGTGTGTGAAAATATGTTTATATATGAAAAGATGTGTTTATATGTGTGAAAAAATAATTTTGTAATCATTTTTTGTGTGTAAATATGTGTGAAAAAGTATTATATACCAAAATCTATAAAATAATATGTTGAGTCATATTTGGGTCATGGGTTTGAGTTAACCCAATATGACCCAACCCAATATTAACCCAATACATAGTTGGGCGGGTTGGGTATGACCCAAATAAATGAAAACCCAATACCAACCTGCCCAAAAACCGCCCAACCCGCCCAATTGCCTCCCTTAGTCTTAACCGGTAATATATTGTAATTTATGCATCAATTAGACTTTAGACCCCTTTACATATATCCATAAAAATAATGAAATCCATAAACTTGAGTTGGATTAATTTGGGCCAACTTATTGTCCAAATTAACATCAGCCGACGGCCCAACTCGGGGCCCCACAGAGATTCATAAATTTCGTAAATGTATCTAGAGAGAGAGAGAGAGAGAGAGAGAGAGAGAGAGGGAGATGTTGCAAGCAGAACTGGTAACGCTTCTTCTTGCATGCTAAATTTTTTCTTCTTTCACCACCACCACCACCACCGCCATTATTCCCATTTTTCACCAATTTCCCTCTATTTTTATCCCTTTTTCCAAATTACGAATTAACCGCCATTTTGACTGATTCAAAGCTTTCTTTCTTCCAATTTATATCTCTGATTTTACCCCTCCATTTCTTGAGGTATTGAACCATTCTTTCAATGGGCATTCCACTCAGTGTGTGTGCGTGTGTGTGTTTTTTTTTTTAATTTTCTATCTTTTTCCTTTTTAAATTTGTGTTGAATTGTTTGTTGGGAAGTTTTGTTGGTTTAATTAATTAGTTGTGATTGATTTTCATTTGCTCATTTGCTAGTCTTTTTTCCCCCCCTTAATTTGATGTTCTTTTAATTTTTTCTTTGTTGTAGCTGGATTTTCCTGACTAGGGTTTTTGAATGAGTAGCTGTAATGTACCAATATTTTTCTTATATCATTTCTTTTCTTGGTGCTGTTTTGAGGTGGGGCGGAATGGGCGTTCTTTGCTTTTTCCCTTTTTTGGGCGGAAAATAACGGTGGTTTTTCAAAACGAGGTAGATAAGAGTGAATGAAGTACAAAGTTTATGCCTTTTATCTTTATCCTTTTTTTTTTTTGGGTGGGGGTTTAAAGGTGATTTTTTTGGAGATGAAGTGGACAAGATTGAATGAAGTACAAAATTTATGCTTTTTTTCCCTTTTCAGTGATGTGGGGTTTGCTTTTTATTTTGGGAATCTAATTATAAGTTGAGGAAGAATTTTGTGCTGTGTAGGATTTTGTACAAGTTCAGGGCCTAGGATGGAGTGTCAGCTGGACGAATGAGGGTTTCGTGAATGTTTTATTCCTTGGGCTCAAATTCAGTGTGTAGAAGGTTAAATTGGTTTTCTTGTCAGTTAGCTCGTGTGTTCTCCTTTTTCTTGTTTATTTCTGTGTTTTGGTTTTATGGTGAAATGAATAAAGAAAATGGGAAGATTCTGGGACAAGGGGCATATAAGGGGAAAGTTTTGGTTTAATGAACCGTACAAGATTTTAATTAGCCTTGTAGCCATTTAAGTTACAATTCACTTAGTTTTTTCTATTATTTTGCCCTTGAAGTAATTAGGTTCTGGCAGATTAACATTAAACTTCAGCTGTAGCTTTTAAACTTCTTATTCAAGAAATTTCCTTACCAAGGATTGTTAAAATTGCTTCTTGTTATTTGTCACACAGAAAACAAGAATGATTCATGGGCATTTTATCGAAAGATATGTACTTGTCATAAATTTATATACCCCAGGGTTTCAAGAAGTTCTAATGCATGTAGGGAAGTGAAACTTGACACACAAATGCAGGTCAAGCCTTAAGTTGAGAAATTGTGGTGGTCTAAATGTAGTTACTTGTGATCAGTTTTGGAAATTGGATTATTCATTCAAAGAGTTGTTAGGATGACGTTATTCGTAGGACTAATGATTTTTATATAAGGATATTTCCCAGTCTGATCGCAGTTTAAATTTTCTTGTCAAAGGAATCATTTATCTGATTGAAGCATCTTTTGTAACAGTGAGAGTTCAAATAAAATTGTGGTCCTGACAGAAAATTGTGTGGAACTGCTGTACGATCATTTCTGTATGGCAATCAGTATCGTAGACATTCAAACAAAAGGTAGAAGAAGCAGGAAAAGCAAAATTATGGGGAATAAATGGTAAAAAATGTTATGGCCTAAAACAAAACCCCAAAGATAATGATAGAGGGATATAATTCATATAGCCAACTCAAATGCTAGTGATAAAAATTAAGATATGGAATTTCTAGACGTAGTGAAAGAATACACTAGTTTGAACACTTGTCAACTAAGGTTAGAGATTCATGTATGTTAATATCATTTGCTTTCTACTGGAGGCAAGTTGCAAATGTAGCTGTATATGAGTTGAAACTGTTCATACTATCCTACTTTAGGATGCTCCTTAAGAACTACCACATGGCAAAGTGAAGGATGATTTAAGTCATAGACATCTGCTTAGGAATGTTGGATTGACATGTTCTCCATGCAGTAGTTCGCTTTGAGCTAATCTGCAAAGAAGTCAAATACATGTGCATTATTTCTCATTCTCCCTGTTGTGCTGCTAGAGCTCTAAGTTTGGAAAGTTCTTGCCTGTCCAAGTGTACATTGCATTTCTGACCTTTTATCTCTTTCTAGGGTTTGCTTTATCTCTTCGATACTTATCTACTGAAGCTACGCAATGCCTTCCAAACTTGGTAGATATGCCTTGCAACACCTCAGCAATAATAGCACATTTAACTAGCTATTAATTTATGAGGGAGCTTGAAGTTTTGTTTGATGTATTTCTGAGTTGACCTAGGTGAATTACTTAAAATGTGAGTGAAGTACTCGTTTCTCATCAGTTTCTCCTGTTGTAACTAATTTGATGATTCAGGATTTGAATTTAGTGTGAATTTGCGCAATCAGATTATTGAAATTCATCTCAGTTAGAAAGCATGAGAGTCAGCATTTATTCTTTATTAGAATCTGTTTTGCCAGTCATTTTGTCTTTGAGATTTTACAAGCTACCTTCAAATTGTTTATCTGAAGATGATGTTCCATTATTTTTTCTTTCAAGCTATTATTCACTTTCAATATATTGTAAGTAAAAAAAGAACCAATCCAACTTGCGTTAAAGTTACACTTCTTTGACAAGTTTGAAGCTCAACTGTTTGAGAACAATCAATCTTCATTTTTGGGAAGTTACCATGTTGCCTTACCATTCTGCATTATTTTACTGGCAGGAGTGACTCGATAGTGGCTCGCTCCATTGAAATACCGTCGTTGTGATTTTATGAGATAATAATGGCAGAAGATGATAGGGAAACTGTTAAACCTGAGGTGTGTAATTTGTTTCAAGCTGATAAGTACATCAAGCATTTCAAAGTTACTTATATTTTGAGTATCCATAATTGTTTTTATCTGTTCTACTTCCCTGCTGTATATTCCTTTGTCTGAGTTGCTTGCTTCCATTTTCATATAAAAAAGAGCACTGCTAACTTGTTCATTTCTCTCTCCTTGGTTAAATTAGTCTTGTTGACCATATCTTCTTCAGAGGTTGATTGCAGTATCATTGTGGAGACACGTGAATGATTGGTCTCTGTAAAAGAGCTTCAGATCAGTATTAATGGTATGGAGTTATTTTGACCAGGGTTGTAATAACTTGCTCTTCAGGTGCTTAAATGATGCTTTGGGGAATGCTATAATTATAGAGCAACCATGAATTTCTCATTGCATACAATCCTTAAGATCTCATAGTATCGTTTTTCATTTTCTTTTATGGGATATCTAGTGGAATCAGTTCTGTTAGCTGTGTATATTTTCTTGGATATCCTTTTGATAAAGTCCATACCTGAAATGGACGAAAAGATATAAATATATCCTGATAACCTGTTGATGTAGGACAAGATTGGGATGATCTTGCCTACTAGCATGAGCAGAAGAATAGAAGGATTTGGCACTGTTTTGCGGCTGCCCGGCTATGAACAGTATGTGAACAGTACGCGTACTGCAGCGTGAACTGTAACGAGGGGAAGAAGGAAAAAAGAAAGAGGAAGTTTGGGGGAATATGAGGAAGGAAAACTAACAAACTAAAACAAGTAAACTGAAATCTTACTCTTCAATATCTCTCTCTGACAAGAATATTCTAATAACAAGAGTGTTATAAACTTGCAACTTACCTAAAAGATAGAATTCTATCATGAGTAGAATTCTTATTTCCTATTCTAAATAAGAAAAACAAATCACTTATAGAATATTCCTATAACAACTATGACTCGAACCAGTTACTTGATATAATTAAATAACTAAATAAAACTCAAAAATAATTGCTGTAAAAAAAATTCCTACGAGCAAATAAAAGACCAAAGTATCCATGAGACCCAATGTTCAAAAAACAACTCCTAAGACAACTAATATCATACAAAGCATGAAGAGAATTATGGAAACCTTTAACTTTTCTTTTCCTTGAGCTCTTGGCCGACTGCATCACCTATTCATTCATCTCATGTTGTCCTTCATGATTATTGGTGATTTACTAATGCCTAATTTGTATGACTTCACTTTTGGGAGTAACTTCGTGTGCCCACATTATGATGTTACCCTTATTTCAAGGACGTGTATTTGTCCTAACTTGTTAGTTGTTTTTCAAGCTTTAGTATTTTCTTTTCATCTTGACATAATCTATATGGTGGAGTATAATAGTTGTTTCACTGTGTATTGTCAGATGATGAAGTCCTACATATGGCTTCAGACCTCAGATGGTTCATCACAACAAGTAGAACAAGAGGTTGCTGTATTTTGCCCTTTGATATGTCATGAAATACACTCAGGCATGGGATCTTCGAAGAATTACCCTATATCTCTTCCTTCACAAGTCAGTCCGGCCATGTTGAGTCTGATTCTTGACTACTGCCGATTTCATCGAGTACCAGGGCGCAGTAACAAGGTTTGTACTTGTTCTTTAAAATGTGCAGACACATAAACACAAAGAGTGTTGAATGCCATTTTAGGCTTTCCGTGATACTATTGACGTGGTTTTGCCAAGTAAAGAGTATGACTAAATTCTATTTGGTGAGGGTGTAAAATGTCACCCTGGGAGAATATTTTCAGCATTTTTATCTAAATTTAACACAGCTTAACCCTTCCCAGAAAAGGTTTTCATAATTTTCCTTCACGAGGCCAAATAAATGTTACAAATGGTTAGGGCATTTCTCATTTTTATTACACTATCTAATTGAATGGCCTTCATTATCAATCTTATACCTTAGTCTGGTCTCTTTCCCACTTTGTCATGCTTTTTTTCTGCCACAGATTTGTGTGTCTGTAATTTCCAATGGTTTATGCATGTAGTTTGATATCTTACACACGTTAATATCATTGAATCACCACCCGCCAATATTACATGTCATACTTTTTGTACTGTTATTTTGCAACTGACCTTACAAAGTACTTGGATATTGTTAGAATATTGACTTTTTTTCTTGTATACATTATTATGGGAAATATTTTTGGAAGGATCTCTTTATTCCCCGCCAAATAGGACCTTAATCTTGTCAAATTGGACTAACCCAGAAGCACATTTTAAGATGTATGCAGAATGAAACAAGAAAAATGGGTTAACTTTGATCTGTTCTTGATGTAGGAGCGAAAGTCTTTTGACGAGAAATTCATTAGAATGGAGACACAGAGGCTATGTGAGTTGACTTCTGCTGCTGACAACTTGCAACTGAAGCCTCTAGTTGATCTTACCAGTCGTGCACTTGCGCGGATCATTGAGGGGAAGACTCCAGAAGAGATACGCAATATCTTTCATCTGCCTGATGATCTTACTGAGGTGTCTTCTGCTTGCAAGCAGTGTACAAGCTTAATATCCTTTCTTTATCTCCTGGAGATAAACCACCTCTTTGTGGTATTTTTATTGTGTTGATATGTTTAATTCTATCAGGAAGAGAAGCTGGAGCCTATAAAAAATCCTATTGATGACCCTCGAATTCGACGGCTAAATAGATTAAATGCTAGAAAGAGGAAAGAATTGGAGGAAAGAGAGAAATTGAAGGTGAATATGAAATGATTTCCCATACCAATGTTATAATTCTCCTGTAATTTTTGCAATTGTTTTTGTTTTTTAAAATCTTTCTATTGCCATGGCATTGTTCAAATTTCACACTTACCTTGTGAATACTTGTTATGCACCATTGCTGTGCATAACCGAGCCACTTGAGATTTCTTTTTTTTTTTTTTTTTTTTTGCCCTAGAGTGCTGAGGTTGAGGTTGAGGTTGAGGAAGTGCGTGTGGATGAGCGTTCAGTTGAGGACCTTGTATCTTTTATCAACGGAGAAGATGCAGGTATTATTGTTCTTGATGTGGTAGTTTATTTGTTCACCTTGTTGCTTAAAAGATGTGTATGCTGCTGTTTTCTTTATCTTACTAGAAAATTGAATGTTATGTTACTATTTTTCTTTGGAGCAAGGATTCCTCATGACCTCTAAGTTCTTGTTTGATCAATGTTCCCAGCCATTTTCACTTGTCCATAATCGGGGAAGTACTGTCGTTGAATAAAGTTTTCTGATCCCGTTGCTTTGTTTTAGAGTAGAGAATTTTCTGGTTTTATTTTTATAGAGGTTTGACTTGCTTTGATGAAATTAACAATATTACTAGTTATCAAGGAAAGGAAAAAGAGACCAAAGATAGGCCGTATGGTTGCGGTGTATATTTTTTATATTTCCTTGGGAAGTGAGGAGCTGAAGACGTTGATTGGTTGGAAGAGAATTTTTGTTGTAGGTCACAGATGCTAGGGCCCTGCAGAATGATAGGATTAGGATCTTTGACTTAAATTGCAATATCTCAGTTTAACATGGGCAAGACTTTGATGATCTAGGGGTAGAAAGGAATACTTGTTCTATTTTTGACAAAAGACGTACTTACTTTAATGGCAACTTGAGAGCTGACCTGTAGATGCAGCACCCCTATGTGGAATGGTTATCTCAGGACAAATTTGGCAAACCCATTATTTATATACTAGGATCGTAGATTTACTTTTGAAGCTTAGGTGGAATGTAATGCAGCTCAGTGAATCTTAAATTTAAAAGATTGCATGAATTGGTATAGACATTGTGTCTGAATGTTAGAGAAAGAAAGGGAAAAGAGAAGGAAGAGAGGAGAAGGGGGGTGGGGGGGGGGGGGAATTTGGTGTTTGCAAGATTTACAGTTTATCTGTTAATCAATTTGTTTCCATCAGTGATTTCATTGTTATTTTTAAATTCTTAGGACTTCATGGGGTGAAAAGTTGCTTCTTTATCCTGCAGATTCCAAGGCCGTCAAAAGTTCTAAGAACAAAAAGAAAAACCGTAAAAGGAAAGATCCACAAAAGAAAACTTCATTGAATGGTACTAGCACTTCAAACAGCACTTCTTCTTCCAGCAATGCTGTAAAAATTGATAAGGTTGGTATTATACAATATTATTAATTCTCTCTCTCTCTTTTTTTTTTTTGTTTTTTTCAACTGAGGAAAGGGAGAACATACATTGTCAGCCACTCTACAGGTGCAACATGCATCTGTGTGAGAGATTCATGGAAAGATAGATAGATTTGATGGATAGAAAACTGACAGTTTTTTAACATATAGAAGGAATTGAATGGGCTTGATTCAACATGCCATGATGCTAGAGATTGTGATCATATTCTGTCCAATCTTGGAAAGACATTAAAGTTGCCGGATATAGAAGACAGCTTTCCACCTGATGAAGAATTTGATGCTGGTGATTTAGATGATGACATTGACCCTGCGATGAAAGAGAAGATTGATAGGTGTGTGTGTGTGTGTGTGTGATGACCTTGACCTTGTCTCGTTTGCACCTGCAGCTTATGTTAGGGTTTCAATAAAATGAAAATTTCTGCCATTCTGCTTACTGTTTTCTTATGTTGTTTGGGACTTTTTCTTGCTAGTGCTTTGTTCCTTTTTTTCCCTTTTTTTTGGGTTTTTTTTTGGGGGGGGGGGGGGGGGGGGAGGGGAGCATGGATTGGCTTAATTTACAGCATTGAATAAATTTCCTTTACCACAATATTTTGACAGTTTTAATTTGTAAGTCCTATCTCCTATTCTGATGTAGCTAAGTTTAGAGACACTATGGTTTGAAATGCTTTTGCTAAAAACTCGAGCAGATCAGGAACATAGAAAGAAATTTGATCTCTCTACTACAAAATACAGATGTGCACTGACACTACGTGCACACATAATTTAACCTTTTGCTTGCTAATTGATTTTCCTTTCTTCATAGGGAGGTGGAGGATTTTGCTCGAAGATTAAATTCAGATTGGCCAGAGAGGATGCAAGAGATACTCTCTCTTGGTCAAGAGAGGAGGCAGCTGCCAACTGCTTATAACTGCAATTCCTTGAGGAGATATTCAAGTAGATTTGCTACTTTCTTCTCTTTCTTTTATACTTAATTTGGATTGTAGATTACATTCTTTGCATTCGTTATTCTTTTGCATGTATTTCTTAACAGTTGGCTTTGAGCTTCACAATGGTTGCTTCTTATATTTTATGGAAGTGAGTTTGACCCAATTTCCTTTTCCCCTAGTAAGTGATTCGATGGTGTAATTGTATAGTTGTTATGTGCGTGATAGATAGATCATAAGTTGGCATGCTTCTAAGCTTCTGATTTTTTGATATGTAGTAGGTTCTGTATGCCTGACTGTATTAAACAAGGAGGCGGACTCAAAGTTCAATATTATCAGACCCATGTATTGTGTCTTCAATCCCATTTGAGTTATTTTAGATTTTTACTTGGAGCCCCTCAGCCCTAAATGTTGCTATGTTTTTCATCCTTCCATGTTTGATCTTGTTTTTGGTGTTTGAACTTCGAATGAGGGTGATAAGTTCATGAAGATATCCACTCAAAATGTACTGCAGCTTCACTTAGTCATGTATTGGAAACACTTGAGAAAAGAACTTTCTTGCATCATGCGCCGTTATTTAGATCTTTGCATCGATGAATGCCGAAATCGAGCCTTTCAGTCGTTGAAAGTTACATTTTCTCTGTTTGTAGGACTGGACGAGCAGCAAAAATGATCCATGAGCATGTAACTCCTAGGACGTCTAATAACAATTTTGGTCATCGGCTTGCACGGTTGAGTTGGTGATGTCACCTAGAGTGGGTAAGATACACCGGTGTGAACTAACAACAAAGGTGGTTAGCAATTTTTTAACAGTTACCTTTGGATTGACTTTGGTGCGTTCGATAGGGGGGCACAATATGGAGAAAAGATGTGCTTTATATACCAATGTGGATCAATTTTGTAGTAGAATTTTGTTTTTCCTTACCTTATTTCCCCAAGGGGTTGCAAATTTGTAGATAGGATAGGCATCTTTTGCTTTTTACCATTTTCCATCCTAATTCAATACTTCAATTAGTTCAGTAACCAAGCTATTGGTTGTACATGTCCCATTTAATCTTGTAGGTTTTGCTTTAATAGTTTTCTGCAATAAAATTTGTATTCTGTGAAGAAGTTAGGTGCAATTTTTCTAAGGCTTTAAATGAGATGCTCTCATCCATGGGCGCTATGATTGTGGCTTGTGGATAGAGGGTCTGAGCTAGATGCATTTTGTCTTGCAACTTTTGCAGCATCTACCCTTGTTTGTCTTTTTAGTACTCTCTGAACCAAGGCAGAGGACACAGTTTCATCAATAAACCAGTACTTTCTGTTGTTTTCCTGTTGTAAGTAAAGCCAGTATCTCTGAAGTGGCAAATCCATTTGATCTAAGGTTATGTTGAGTGGATTGTTCATTGAAGTTCTGGAACAGCCCTTGTGTTGTGGAGCGTCCTTTTAACTTTCATCCAGCACTATAAGCATAACTTTGTCTATAGTAATTTTTTTGGATCTATAGCCCCTTTATATTGAAGTATGTCGACAATAGAATTGCCTAAATCACAACTCCAAAATGAGGAGGATTAGCACAAAAGTATTCTTTGGAGAAGAAATAATCTCAAGGCAACACTTGAACAAGCAAACATTCTGTCTGGTAGCTTGCCTTCAGGTTCCAGATGGCTACGCATGGCAGCAATAGAGCGCCTGACATGGGGTGCAATTAAAGGCTGAAGCTGGCATAATAATTAAGCTCAAAGTTAGGTCGGAAGCCTTAATACTGTAATGGCCAACCAAGATCTATTTAATTCACATTTATCTCCGTATCCTTCAAAAGTAAATGCATTTGTGATCCACGCGTAACTTCCATGCTCTTAGTCCAATAATAGAATCTGGACTGAAAACCCTCCCAAAGTTTTGCATTTTGGACATAGACCAAGCTCCATCGTTTCACACGTCAAGCAACAGCTGTACATATTAACGGAAAGAACTGCAGATAAAATTGATCAGTAGTGCCTATTGAAAACATCAGTCCTTGGCAGAGAGACAGGTTTTTTTTTTCAATATAAAACCAAAACAAGATTGTCCACTTCCAGAGTAGGAGCCTTTTTTCACTACTCTTCTTCTTCTTCTTCATTTTTTAAAATTTTTTTTTAGATAAAGAACTTAAACGTGAAGTTAGCTGGAGTACCGGGTTTGCCAGTCTGTTAACGTGAAGTTAGCTGGAGTACCGGGTTTGCTAGTCTGCTAAAGTGAAGTTGGGTGGAGTACCGGGTTTGCCAGTCTGTTAGCCTAAAATCTATTATAATAATCTCTGTTTACAAATATAATACAACACTCTCTGCAACCTACAAGTACACTAATATTTTAGCCACTATATCTGCATGCTACCGCATCTACTTTGAATCTGTTATCGAGTTGGAAATAGAAGAAACAAAATGCATTGCACAACCTGCAATGGTGCTCATTATCCTTGTACCAGCACTATTCACTATCAGATCAGATTCCTCTAGTGTAAGACTTATATGCAGTGTACTAAATTAAACCCTCCTGTTGATCATTCTTTCTGTTGAAGTTCAATGTGGGGGCAAGGTATCTCTGGCTCTCCTCTTGTCCAGAGATGCTTGAGATCACCTCTCTTCTTTCCTAATGTCAAAAACGTGCCTGCAAGACGGATATTCTCATAAAAAGGGGACACAGAGTTCTGGCCTCTGGCCTTTCCAGACCGGGAAAAATCCATGCAACTGTCAGAAATATGCAAATATACTAACCAGAACATGGAAAAAAATGTCCAATCATATTTGCGTATTATGACGAAGCCATGTCTGCTAAAGATGCGTGAGACTTGAAACAACAGAACGCCACACATTTACAACTACAATCTTATTAAATTTCCATTCAATTATCAGACCCTTAGATTCTCAGTGACTCTACTATTCAACAATGAGCATAACTTCATACGTGTCTCTTCTCATTTAGGCTTCAGAGACACTCCTCCCCTGGTTTCCATTATGTTATTCATAAATTAAACCCAAAAAAGCAGTCGATAATCCTGCTGTACATCTTTGAAAGAAAAGCTCTTGTACCAATGAATTCAACTAGAACTGATTTGCCCGATACTATTGTCTCAAACTGTTGGTTGCTGTTTAGCTAGTGTGTTTAAGGTGGAACAAGTAACATCCAGCCACATGAACGACAGAGTCTAAGGCCACAGCTAAAAGGCCAGGTCAGGCATAGTTTCCAGATGTGTCAAGTGAAGTCTCAGGCAACCTAGTGCACCAATCATGTAGTTTGTAAAGGTACTGAACTAACATATAGTTGATGTGTCTGTATGTTTTTCGATTACCCATAATTTATGACACTATCCCAACCTATACTCCTATCTTAGCAGAAAACGTAGTGCTCCAAAAAAATTGATCAAAATTAAGCTCCAGTTAAGATTATTCTCAAATCAAAATTAAAGGGCAAAGTGGACCTCTTGAACATTGCTTAATGGACTAAATCCCGACCAATTGTATTGCGTCGATGATAAAGGCAGGTAGATATCTCTTTACAACTGGAATGCAAAACCATGATTCAAGTTTATCAGCAAGAACACAAGCTTGTTTGTTTACCTAGGGTGAAAGGAACAATATATAGTAAAGCTGGTTGGCCATGCCCATCCATCAAGTTCAGAGCCACATAAGTGACGAGAAGACCTGCGAAAAGTAACCACGTTGTTATAAAAAGCAGGCTGCTTGTGGCACGTGAAGGACAAAATAAGCAGGAAGCATATGAGCAAAAACAACAGAATACTATCAAGTAATCCTTTCCCAAGAAAAAGCTTATTTAAACCATCTGAAGTACAAGTTCTTCAACCATATAAGAGAGAATTAAGTGAGATAGATAGTGGGTGAGCTTATCAACCCTCAGTTTCGTCAATGATATCTGTCAAGATATTATAGCTGTAATATATTTGCGTAAATATATGCCATAATTAGATTAGAATATTCTGCTGTAATTAGGGGATATGATTTTCTGTAACTAGGGGATATTATTTGCTGTAATTAGATTAGAATATTCTGCTGTAATTAGGAGATATGATTTGCTTGCTTGTACGTACATATTCTATATATTGAACAGAAAGCCCATAGTTTTGGGCATTCAAACATTATTACAAAAATTATGTCTTGTGTATCTATCTTTGGTTTTGTTAAGTTTCCCCATTCATAACCAGCCTAAGTATATAAAAATAGCAACTATACAGTATCTTGCATTACGGTGGTGTCTCTCCTGTCATGACATCCCAATGCATCTCAAATTCCAAAAACAAAGGCAAATACAAATGGTTTCAATTGTTTAACATCACATGCAAATGCAATCACAGTGTCTCGTCAGAAACAACAAAGATAACGAAGAAATTCCACATCAGAGTTTGATAATACCTAACCCATACGCAATCATGGCACCCAAAAAGTAGCCTTCTCGAAGATTCTTCTTGGACAGCCAATCATACCTGCAAGGACCAATTGGGAGGATGGTGAAGTCTTCAACCCTAGATGACAACCAGAATAACTTTATGCTATATCCAGCATTCGAACAACTAAAAAAGCAAAATGTTTTAGTCTTTGAAAATATAGGAAAAATTCAAGGAAGGACTTCAAATAAGCCTGTTTAACGACATCTGATGGAAATAAGCAACTGTGCCCACAACATGGTGAATAATTTATACCCTTCTTCCAGGGAGGTGAATCGACAAAGATAAAGAAAATTGACAAAAATTTAGGAAACAAAGACAGAATGAACTTCAATGAGTACAATTATTCGAGACCTCACAAGACTCAGCTAAATACCTTAGTGAAAAGGCTACAAGTAATCCCGGTAAGATGATGTCACCAAATCCAATGACACTGTAGCCACCCCATGGATCAAACATCCGAGGGATTTTGAGTAGCATCGGAATGCCGTCTTCTCCACTTCTATCACCACGTGCAACCTGCATGAGAAAACAACTCATATCAAATTTTGGTAGTGTGCATTCAGTCACGAAGAGTCAAGACTCCTCCATATGCCCGTAAGAAGATCAAAGAATGCTTACCACTATCATCACACTCTCATGAAACCACCACTTGGAAACAAACACCCAGAAAATGTCATACAAGAATGCAAAACTTAGTAGAACTGTTCCCACCTGACCATACCAAGGAGAAAGAGAAAACATATAAAATTTTTGCTGGCAGCACCATCATCATGTCACTATTTGTTTAAATAGAACTACTTCTAGATAGAGGGCCAAGTCTAGAGTTTATGTAAATAAAACCAGTAAAAAATCAATGAATCTTGACATTTGAAGGAGGAGAAGAAACTTATCTACCTTCAGATTTGGAATTTGAATTATCTGGAGAACTGTGATTATCAAAGCAATGCCCTGATCAAAGAAAAGAAAATGTTAATTGCACTGTCCATTTCTTTTGTGGAAGGCCTCTCCCCACAAAAGATGAGTTAAATAAAGCAAATGGTCAACATTAGCATATAAAGTAATCATGCAGACACAACCTTGATTGGTTTTATTGGTAAAAGGTATGCAAGCTTAAAGTGTAATGTTAGGGGAAATTAATCTTGATTCCTAAAACCCTTACCTGTTGTAACCTAATGAATTTGAACAGAAACGAAAGAAACACATAATACCATCAAGTGCCATAGATGCCGCCAAACCTGAGGTGGATTTTTCTATTCCCTACCAGAAGTAGTGTTTACAAGCACGATTTTATGTTGAAGTGCATTGAATGTAGAACCACCTTACTCAACAGTCATCTATCAAACATTTTGTTAGAGCTAGAAGATGACCAAAAAACTAAAGGAGGCTTGATGGCTTAAGTCATGGGAAGTTTCTTAGTGAACCAAATGGGAAAAAAAAAAAAAATATATATATATATATATATATATATATATATATGTCTAGCATTTCAAGAATGAATAGGAAATTTATGTCTTTTCTTACCAATGACTTCATTGATTAAAATATCAAGAAAGTAATCTGGAATATTCCGGTTGAAAAGAGCATTACTTTTCTCCGCATCTTTTTGACCAATTAGTAACAAGCATTGTTTTATGGTACCAGTATTGTTAATGCATATTTTCCTCACATATCCTTATTTCTAGTTTTTTCTCTATTCATTTTTGTTCTCTCTTATTTAGGGGGAAACCCTAGCATCCATCATCGTGATAGGATTTGTGTGATAATCGCAAGATTATAAACTCATGTACGTGATGGCACAATGAACTGGAATGATACACACAAGGCTCATCTCTTCAATAATCTGTCTTGATTTCTTCCATTTTGCACTTTGTGCAAAAGGAAAGGCATAAATGTCTTTCTTTAATAAACCACAAAACACTTATTAGGCCAACAGCAAGAAAGGCTAGAATGCTAAAGCAAATCAATTATGTAAACTTGAACAATCACATGAATTATCAATGAGAATAATTACTTGCAAAGGGAATAGTGAATTTTTTTCTTACAAGGATATCTTGACCTATCCATGCAAAGGAAACACGGCGATAAACTGCCCACACAACAGCGAGTGCAATGCAGAATGGAGAAACAGCCAGTGTCAGATATGATACAGCTCCAAGGACAGGTACTTTTACGAAAGACTCTCCAGCGCGTTTAAACCATCTGAAACTATATTTGTATATTGTTAGCTTCTACTAGCAAGTAAGCAGCAAAAAAATAAAAGACACTAGAATAACATGTTGAATCACATCTTCTATGTCTTTTCTATATTTCAAAATAGGCGCCCATCTCACTCAGAAACTTAAGATGACTTGAATCAAGTTCTTGAGCACAAAAAAAGAAGGCAACGACCTTGAAAATCCTGTTGGCAGAAATCTTGCCCAGTCAATCGGAAGGGGAAACACAAGGGAGACTTTTACAAACAAAGAGGAGTTATCTATTTTGGTCTGGCATCTCCAGAAAAAGGAACGAATTTAAGCTCAGTAACAGGATAGAAACAACTGAGCACTTAAACACTTCAAAAGCTCTGCCTAACATCTTATCCTTTTTCATTTTCCACGTTGAGGAAAATATATACCCTAGACGCTATGTTGATATCCAGGACCCAATTTTCCAGCAGCATAAAAGTTTAAAGACAAAAGAGGGACCAAGTTTGTTCCCTGTCAGTTGTTGTACAGAAGAAAACGTGCATAACAAGAAAATGTTAATGGCCAAGTTAAGCATGCATTAAGTGAGCGATAAGAACATCCAGGCAAATGAAGTTTTGGTCAGGTTAAGTCCAAGGTTCCATATTAATAAAAATTCTCAATTCATTTATATTAATGCAGATGAAAACTATCACAATCAGAAAGAAATCTGCAAAATCAAAGTAAAGAGCTGCTTTAGGAGAGAGTAATAAAGTGGCCCATATGTTAATTGCCCAACATACTTAATGTGTCAGCAAATATAAGTCTTCCGCAGGAAAAACAACAATTCATCTGTTATTTAGTTACATTCTCACTTGTACAGCTCATTTTGGTAAGAATTTCCATTTTTTCTTACAGAAAATTCATTTCCTTAATGTCATACTGGTGAGAACAGAAAAGTAATTGGGGCAATAAATCAACCACTATGGAAGAAATCCTTCTCTCTTTAATTTGGTAGCAAGGAATCAAATGGTAGAAATGTCGTTTTCCTTGTTCACAGCAAAAAGGCAAAAGGGCAGGAAGGTAAAATTAAGGTCGTAGTCTACAATTACAACTGTAAATTCAACACGTCGAAAACTTTTGAAGACTAGAAACAGATATTTCCCCCTTCCTGTTCTTCTCTTCTCTTCTCTTCATAAATCGGGAAATACATTTAAGTGGGCAAAATAGGTTTTGCTTTTCTATGAAGTCAGGATGCAAGAGATAAAGCAAATCCCTCTTTTGTTATAATATCTCTTGACAGCCATTTTCCATATAACAGTCCATCAGAAAAAGAATAGTCCACCTTTCAGTATCACTCATCCTTCTCCCAGCTAGCCAAAGAAGGCATATAACAGAGATATTATAGTACTAAATTAAACACACAAAGAAATTTAAAGAACACATACCATGATAACAATGCGACCAAACAGGTTTGCAATCCCTATAAGCACAAGAAGAGCAAGGTTTAATATTTCAAAATAGAGTCACTATATTTGAAAAGGAGATAAAATTAGCTATTTTGACAGTATAGTTTACTGTAACTTATTCATCCCATAGAGCTCACCATACAGAAAACAAAAACCAGTCTCAATACAAAGGATCAGACACAAAATTTTCGAATAATTGTATCCATATCATTTCTCATGGGCAAATATTACAGCGATGCAGTACCCAAGCCTATTTTGGAATTAGACACCATAGGTAAGAATAAAATTGTCATACATTAGTTCCTACACCGAGTAAATGGTCAAATAAAGAGTTGCATTGTAAAATTACGGTTCCTTTCAGGCAGGCATAATTAATCGTTGTGCAAGTAAGATTGTACCCGTGTCCAGAAAGGACTATCTAATTTGATTCTAGTCCAAAATCTCCTATCTTTTGCAACGAGTTCTGAGTGACTCACCTCTATGCCGCCTATGCAGAATAGAACCACCAGCACCTCAATAAACCAGAACGACATTAATTTGTAGAGCATAACCAAAAAACAAGATGCAACTACGACAAAAAGAACTGCAGAAATTGTGTTAATGTCAACCACTCCTCTTGGACTGCTAGCCTTGAAATCAAGACCTTCATCTGAGCCATCCTGCAAGATTGATTAAATATGTCAAACTCACAATAGCAGTCATGTATCCGAATAACAAAATTCATCATTAATTTGCAGAAGACATCAGTAAGATGGTATGGAATGACCTTTAAGAGCTTATCCATCTCAACAGCAGCTTCTCTAGCAGTCCATGCAGACCAGTAAGATGCACACAAGATGGTTCCAACAGCCATCAGCCATAAAAACACTTCAGCAACATCAATTAGGGGACGCTGTGGAGAGTACAGTTGCACAGTAACTGAAGCAGAAAGTGAATTTGTTAACTTCTCTAGAAGCCAAATCGAACATAATACAAGGCAACTACATAATTTTTCACATATGTCTTAATCATTTGGAGATTAAATTTTCCTTTAGACAGTGACCAAAAAGCATTCCGTGTTGTTCCCCTTCTTCCCTTTCTTCTAATTAAAAATCATTCAGTATATGTTGATTTAAAGAGAAAACAATCATACAGAATACACTGACCAACAGATTTCCTCATATTGGTCTCCAGGCTTTGACCAGCATCTATAGGGAGCATGACAGTAGATATGTTAATATGGACATCAGTCTCATTGGCTTCACAAACCATCTTGAAGAGCTCTGTGGAGACACCCAAAAGTAAGATACTAAACAATTGACAAAAATTAAATTGGAGACAAGCATACTTCAATAGCCAAGTATTGTAAATAGCATGACCCTAAAAACTAATTCCATGATTACAAGCTAGAAACGGCATAAATAGTGCTTACAAAGAAAGAATCTACTGACTAATTTATAAAAGAATCTGTAGTTTATAGTTTGTGATGGCAATTGGAGGAAACCAACATGCCATTTTTGCTAAAGAATTCCGTAAATGAGCTCTACTGAGGACCAAAAAGAATTGCATATTAACATGAATCTTGAACTACAATTGAATCTACCTCAATTTCAACTACATTTTTACGTTCTTAATGTGACAGATATAATTTTTTTTTTTTTTATACATTTTATGCTCCTGACAACAGAATATCTCCATTTCTAGCATCATAATATCTTTAATACAACAGCATAGAATTCAACAATTCAAATGCGTGGTAAATTTATATCCTATAAAACCGAATTTTAATTTTAGAAAATTTAAACAGTTGAGAATTGGAAGTTTAGGAAACCAAGACCTCTCTGGTAGTTTATGACGAGGACTGCTGAAGCACCTGCAGCCTCTGCTACTTTTGCCTTGGTTGTGAAACTACAATTACCCCGGTAGACCAAAATGACCTCGCCAGTGAGCTACCAAACAGCAAGTCCACTTAGTGTTGAACTTGTAATATGAATGAGAAACTCTTGAAGAAATAAGCATCATCTAGGGAGAAATGCAAAAACTACCTTATTCTTTGGTTTACTACAACAATCAGGAGGGTCAGCAAGGGCAAGTCTAGTTTGATTGGCATGCTTCTCTTTGGATTCCAAGGTTTGACCAAATCGAGCACCAACACCAACAAACTCCGTTTCTTCTTTGCCGTCTATCCAAGTTGGAACTTTCACCTATTAAATAAAAGCAAAATAAGTCTCAGGGAAAAACTGGAATCAGAAGTTGAAGAGACTTGAGTGAGGCAGCCTACAGCATCTTACCATCCAAAATTTGGAATAGAAAGCAAAATCAACCCAAGATAGGAGTATTCTTTACAACTCAAAAAGGATATAAAAACCTTCTGATTTTACTCAACCTATCTTAGTGAAAAAAAAACCCCAGCTGATACAGCACCCACAACTAAAATATATAGCAAATAGCAGTCATTTCCACTAGGAAAAGTAAATAAGACGAAAATAACTCTCATATTATTTTCAATTTTCTCATTCTCCTCTTGTTTCAGCAAATTTACTAATAATTCTCTAGTTCTTATAGAGTTTTTCAAAGACCCTTTTCTTTGAGTGTATTGACAACTTCACTAATTACCTTCGACAAAGAGGCAATAATGGTTATTCGATAGCCATTTTACTATCAAGAAAACACAGAGATGGTATTAGAGATGACAAGGATTATTCTGTTGATGATGATGTTGAACTAAATTATGAAGACATATATGAATGAACTAAAAATCTCAAATGTTCATAATTTTAAAAAAAAAAAAAATGTGCTATGCTAAAGAAACATGCCAACTTCAACCATAGAAGAAAAACAATACAAAACCTTTACAAACAAACACAAGAAAATTAGAAGGATTAACTCATTAACATAAAATATAAAGAACAGATTTTTCCCCCCTTTCATGAAACCAGAAAAGGAAAGTGGAGAGGGAGGGCTATTACCAGAACAAAGTTATTGTCACAACCAGGTCTTTTAGGTGCCACATCATCTTGGTGAACTATATCACCTGCATACACCAAAGAACAACTCAAAAACACTAGTGCAACAACTACTTTGCAACCAGAACATCTCAAAGCTCTCATCTTTATCTTCATCAGCTCCTAAAACCCAAAACCCACCAAAAAAAAAAACAAAAATAACAAAATCTCACAAACTGTCTCCAAAGAAAGATTAAAGTAAAGGGTGAAGTGGGTCCTCTCCCTATCTCTCTCTCTTTTTTTTAAACTTTTTTCCTTAGTTGGTAGGCTGTGAAATATAAATTCAGGTAGGAGAACAGAGGGAATGGAATGGAAGAAATAACAGGGAGGTGAAATTAAGGGGCTGTTTGGCTGTTGTTTCAAAGTCAATAACATGTTAATTTAGCGGTGGTCACGTTGGGAAAGCCGTGTTATAACTGTCATCGATGTGGGGAACTTTCTGATGGTATGACTTTTGAGAATCGCTTGAAGTGGTCGTGAATCCCACTTCCCTATCGGCTGACAATTGATATTCTAAAGTTTTCATTGGCAAACATGATCCAGTTTTTTTCACTGTCTAATTTAATGCAATTCCAATATTCCTGTCGCATGAATATCAACATAATGAGATAATAGCACAAGCTTATCTGATCTCTGGAACATTTTAACCCAAATTTTTCAGTAACAAAGAAAAATGCAAGTCATCGTATGTATAATCTTATAAAAAGATAAAGGTTAGTTTGACATAACGTTGTTTAATAGAATACTTAAAAATTAATAAATAAATTATTACATTTCCCACAAGTTATGTGTGAATAACTTTCATTAAACATGAATTTTAGTACGTGGAATCCAAAGTTGATAACTAATTTTTATGTATTTTACATAATGAGCAAATCTACCAAAATAGAAAACAAAAACTCAAATTTGTTTTTGCAACATGGATAATAAAGTGTACAAAAGGTAATGTTTGGCATAATTTTAGGGACAAATAAAAGGTGCTAAAATCTTACATGATCTTTGAAATATTTGAGTTAAATTTAGTTCTTGGTGAATAAATGTTACTTTAGTCATTGCTCAAGAAGTATCAAGATTCAATATAGGACCATCAAAGTTTCGTCCTTTTATATATTACTCAAAAACTCAGTACCTCAAAAAAGAAGAAAGATAGAAAAAACACTCAATAATTAATTATGAGGAGAGAATATGTAAAGGAATATAAAAGATACCTCCAAATTGGGATTATAAGTAATAGAGAGAGAGAGTGTGTGTGTGTGTGATAAAGCGGACAGAGGAAGCGCGTGAAACTAAAAGTCAAGCCACCATCTACTCTCCCCACCAAAGTAATTTATTAAAGGCCGTATTGACCGTACAGATAAGACGGTACTTAGATTCAGGTGCCTGGATCACCTGCTCTCACCCTCGTGTAACATTTACTGCACCTTCAAGTTCAATGGTTGATCATAAAAGTCGCAGTGAACGTACTCCGATATCACGGAAGCAGACATGTGTCGGATGAGTAGTTGTCTGATTATCAAAGCAAAAGGGTATAACTTATCATTGCCCATTTCCCTTGCCGTAACACATAGTTTGACTATTTGTCTGGCTGCACTAAAAAAATCCTAAAACATTTCATGTGAAACGAACGTGGCCAATGACAATCTTAATCATCTCGACAGATTATTTCCTCAAAGTCGACTAATATTAGATTTTCACACACTAAAATTCATTGTTAAAGAACTGGTAATGACCTACTTGGTAATTCTCAATTAGCTAAAAGGAGAATGAATATAAACTCGAGTTGTTAGAGTTTTACGATTTCACTTTAAATGTAAAAATTCGCATTCTATTAATGCCAATTTTCATTTTTCATTGTAACAGTATAAATTGATTAAAAAAAACACTAAATGAATAACTTTAATAACTCTTCTTTTGCCAAGACCAATAGTCAAAGAAAACTTTGTTTTAAAAACAATAATAAATGAACCAACAATTAATACGTCCATAATTTTATATATTTAAATGGCATCATTATTTGATTCTAACTATTATCGTAAAATTTTGTTTCTTTTTAAAGATCATACATCAAGATTGTAAGATGTTTAATTTGGATGAGAAAAGAACATATCATTCAAGTATGTTCTGCATATCGTACTAGATTAATATGGAGAAGATCCAATATAGAAACAATGCTCTCATTTTCTTTAGTTGCCTCAAAATTTTGCCTTCTAGACCTGAAAGTGTTAATATTTATTTTTTCACTTAGCTAACTAGAAGTAAACTAAGTATTACGCTAGTGTTTCGTTTATTATTTATTTTTTTGACCAAATCGTTTATTATCCCTTGTAAGGAAAAATTAGTTAGATGCAATTATCTAGGCCTAGAGTAAGTATTGCGGACACCGTGCATGCTACGTGGTATATCACGTGGCGTATTACGAGTAATCACACATTACCAAATAATACAATATGTAACTCACCATCACCATATGACGATAAATTATTAATACGTCGTGTATTTAATATTTTTTATTTAAACCCATGCCTAATCTCACATTGCCTACATCATCGTGATCTTTAGGCTAAATTACACTCTGCCTCTTGTACTCGAACTCTAATTTCTCTTTACCCTTTCATCTCTCTTTTGGAAGTAAACCAATTATTTTCTAATATATGTATATATATATATATATATATATATATTTTTTTGTTAAAGAATGCCCTTGCTTTTACGAATTTTCCATTTTTCCTTTCTTTTTTTTTTCTCCTTATTGCTTTTGCCTTCCTTTTATCCCTCTCTCCCATCTGTATTATTCTCTCAAAGAATATGATGAGTTATCTTATTCTCTTTTCCTTAGCATAATTTATTTGTTCTTTCCTTATTTCACTACCAATTATTTTGAAGTTTTGCTATTAAATTCATTATGGACTCTATTATGTTTACATACGTTGAAATAATTTAAATAGTGAAAAAAATGCTAAAATGGTAACTTACAATTTCGAGAAATTGTTTTTAGCTCCTCATCTTCAAAAAAAAAAAAAAAGATTTAGTATTTCATATATTTGGAGCTTGTTACTCTTGATCCTTAGTCTAGTTTATGGCTAGCTTTTGAAAAATGGCTAGCGATATTGTTAGAGTAGGAATTTTTATGCTAGAACGATTTTTATCTAAATGCCAATTTACCTTTAGACCACATATTTTTATTAATTTTTGAAGTTTCTTTTTTTTTTATACTAATCACTCATTCCCAAATCAAGTTCCCGCTATCTCATATCTCTTCCAGATCATCTCCTATTTCTCTCAAATTTTCCTTCTTAAGATTTATATCACAACTTTATCTTTATTAAAATTTTCTTTTTCTATGTTTTCTTAAGATTTCAATCTTTTTTTTTTTTTACTTTGCTCCACCTCCAATAAGTTTTTTTTTTTGCTTGTTTTTACTTTTTTTTTTTTGCGTGTGTTTGTATTGGCATATTTTAGCACATAATTAATTTTTGTTTATATAAATTTATGCAATATGATAATAATATGTTATGATTCAATTATGGGATGCAAAATTTTTTTATTATTTATCCATCTTGATTATTTAAATGTATGTGAAAGTATTTAAGTGCCATTACAAATTTAAATGTATGTGAAAGTATTTAAGTACCATTACAATTCATTAGCAGATACAAAGAAGTCAAAATTAGGATTTGTAATAAACAAGATTTATCTAAGTTAAGCCATATTATGGCGTCATTCTCCCGATCTTATGACTATTTTCTCAGATTAGACAAACTTGATTTATGTAGTTTTATACATACTTATCTATAAAAAAAAAGTGTTTATTTATTAATATACACAAAGTTGCTAATTCATTTTGTTTAACAAAACATAGAAAATAAAAATTTGATAGAAATAGAAAATGGGAACGGTAGTTTAGGAAAACGTAGAAAAAGAAAAATCTAAAAGAGAGAGAATAATAAAATGTAGAAAAAGGAAAGACTCATAGAAATAGAAAATCGAAATGATAAGAAGGAGAGAAAAGGAGAGCAAGAGGTAGGAGAGTTAATTTAGGAGTCATTAATGTGATGTAAAGGGCCCACCAAAATTAATAAAAATATGTGCTATTGATTGATTAAGGGTAATGTTGATATTTAGATAAAAATTACTTTGGCAGGAAAATTCCTGCTCTCACAATATCGCCAAATTGAAAAATAGAAGCACAAGCATGTACCACAAAAATAAGATCAAAAGACAAGCACGAAACCCTTAAATAATGGCTACAAATATGTTTGTTTAACTGAATTTGCTTATTTTATTTGCTGAGAAAAAAATCATATGCTTATCAAATGACTTCATTTTTTAGGAAAAAGGTTTTATTCATTGCTCATGATTTAACTGGAGATTTTGATATAGAATATATGTCAAAAAATTTTTTTTGACTAAGCTGGTAAAATTTAGACACATGAGGGATTGAATGTGACATTGAAATGAACTATTTTTTTTTTTTTTTGAAAAGTAGGGGACCATTTTAGCTATATTTTTCCACTGAATTAGCTGAATGAAAATGACACTTAGCCCAAAACCACAACGAACGTTGGGTCCCCACTTTTGTTAACTATCATTCCAACAGCAGTCACTATTACTCATTTTTGTTTCTTTTCGAAATAAAATTTCCAATTTCAACGAATCGCATCTCTTTTCAAAAGTCCATTCAACTAAACCAAACAACGAAATTTAAGTTTTTTGAGAAATTGAATTACTTTGTTTTACCATATTGCTTGGATTCAAACGAGGCTTAATAATTAAATATATAAATATAAATTTAATTATAACAAAAAAACTAAATATTGAAAAAAGGTTCATGAACTCGGGGCATAACTAAATAAATTTGCTTCCTGTTATTTTTAATCATATACATTATCAAAATTTTCCTCATGGTAATCTTCGAGACACCATCAACACCAAACAACATATTTCTTGGAATTTCTTTCCAGAAGTATGCTGGGGAAGGGGCTTTACTTGCTACTAGAATTACACAAAGATGAAAAAGGCCATAAAAGTACATTTTCTCAAGCGACTACATTGTTTTTTTTGGAAATTACGCGATGGTTGTTTTTTAGAGTATTTTTAAAAATAATTACTATAGTAGTTTTTAGGGATAATTACAGAAACCTCCCTGAGGTTTCTGACAATTTCACTTGGCACCCCTCAATTTTCAAAAATTACACAAACCTCCCTTGGTTAACTAAAGTTCCAATAATACCCTTTGAAATCAATCTTTTACCAAAAAAGGTTCATAAAAATAGAAAAACTCATTTGGTTTGACAAATTATTTGAGTTTGTTTGGGATTTATGTAGTTGGGTTAGATTTCAATGTCTAGCTAAGGAATGTCTCTATGAATTTTGGCTTTATAATCCGGTTGCTTATGGTGGTGGTAACTAATGAAAATAGAACTGACATGATATGATAGTGATTCAAATGGTAAAAACCAGATAGATTTTTTATTTTTTATTTTCCTAATTAGTTGATAGTGGTATACTGGTGTTGATAGGATTGTTTTTTAGTTATTAGTGGCGGTGTTGATTAAGTTGGTGGTAGCGTTGGTAGTACAGTGGTTTAAGTGGTAAAGAAAATGATATTGTTTTTTAATTTTTTCTTTTGTAGATTGAGAAGGGCATTATGGGGTTTTTAATTAAAATTTTTATTAAAAGGGGAGGTCTTGTTACCAAAATAGTAAATGCAAGGGAGGTTTGTGTAATTTTTGAAAATTGAGGGGTGCCAAGTGAAATTATCAGAAACCTCAGGGGGGTTTCTGTAATTATCCCTAGTTTTTAAGATTCTTCTTGATAAATATGTATGTGAGATAAAATGGTAGTTAATAAACGTATTTGAAATTTCTAAAAAATATGTTTTTAAAAAACACCAACAAACAAATAAAGTTATAGATACAATGACATTCAAATATTCAAATTCTCTATTCTTTTTTCTTTGTGTCGAATAATGTTTAATGTAAAATTACGTCATATCACTATATGATGTTGTTTCTTATTATTTTATATTGATATGACATATGTTTAGATTAGGCACGATTAAACATTTAAAAAATTAGATAGAGAATCTAAAGTGAATGTGATAATACTGACTGACCAACAATAATGGAGAAAGTAAAAGGCTGTGAAAATTTATTTTCATGTAGATTAGTTTGCAGCACTAATCACACGCAACATCCTATATTTTTATTCTATATTAGGTTCAATTAGACTACTTCAATTACTACATAATCTGACATGTACTAATCGTTTGTGTTACATTCCAAATGGGGCGGCATTAGAGGTTAAAGTCATAACAGCAGTTCCAAATGCAACAGTAAACCATTGGGATGGTGAATAATTAGGAAGATAGCTTCCCGATCCAGATTCAACAAAATTGGCCCCGTTCTCAAATACATTTCTGGAAGATTTCCAAGTCCAGTTCTTCCAATCATCATCTTGAGGCCTCCATGTCACCTGGTTTTATGAGATATTAAAAAATACCATATCACGTCCTCTTCTTTTTATCTTTATTGCAACAATAGAAAAACTCATTTGCATATGGTGTAGTCTTGAAAGTAATTTAGAGTTTATTTTTTGTCACTTTGACAATGGTAGGTCTCATTTGCATATGGTGTAATCTTGATAGTAATATTTGCGATCAATTGCAAAAACATTTGGATGCTAAGGGAATGTACCTCTTTGGCTGATTCTGAAGCAGTATAATGGTTCCCTTCACTTAGTATAGTCGGATCCGCACTCCCACCAATCGCATAATTTCCCTATCTTTCATTCCTATTGTTTGCAACATGAGCATAGCCTTGCCTAACGCTGCAATTCTTGTTTCATGTTAGTGAAATTTCACTGTATTTAAAGACCTTTGATGTCTAGTGCTTGAACTATAATGGGACCAATATCTCACCTTGGCATTCTTTGAATTAGACCCGGGCCAAAGTAATTGTATACAACACTAAATCTTCATGTTCTTGTCCTCAGCATTATCATCATCGTTTCCGAGCAACATCACCTAGAGAGAACTCAAATATTTTCACGAAAAATTAACAGTAAAGTCAATGATCGTGCAAGAGCTTAGTATGATTTCTTGCAATGATGGAAGTTATTGTACAATTAAACTATCTTCATTTATGCAATATGTACAAACATAGTTGTGGCCGAATCTGTACGGGAAGAGGAGAACTTCATTGGACACCCAAGTGAAGCCAACCTTGTCACCCGACATAAAAAAAAACAGGAAACTTTTGCATGATCACTCTTGTAGATTATGTAGTTTAAATAAGAGCCAAATGAGTTAACAATGCCTGCTGAATTGATAATGTAAAATAATCTATATGGTTCTTATTTTAACTATATGATCCACATGTAAGACCAAAGACATTGAAGATGTTACTCTAAAAAAAAAAAAAAAACATTAAGGCATTGGTGGAACGGCTCGTTTGTTTGGTTCTATTTTTTAAAAACATATTTTTTAAAAATTTTATACACATTTTTTAACTAATTTTTTACTTCATAAACACATTTATTAGAAGAATTTTTAAAACTGCTACAATAATACTTTTTAAAAAATACTACAAAAAACAACTATCAAACGAAGAATTATCGGAACAGGCATGCAACATTTAGCTTGTGCTTTCTTTATCGTGATGGGCGAAATAATTATTCGAGATGGTGATTGCAGTCGAGCCATGAATTACATCTATAAGGCCATCTTCACAACTCGAGAAAAAGCAATGATCAATCCACACATCAGAAGATCCAATTATGGTTATACCATCACCTAAGCCCCCTCCCTGGACAGCACAATCATGAATGCTGATTCCATGTATAATAACATCGTTAGCACGATTCAATTCTATGCATGGTCCGTTGGCAATTTTAACCTTGAATCCTCTCCCATCTATGGTCTTGTAACTACTCACAGATAGAATACTTTTCAAAGAGATTATCATGTCCTCGGCGAAGATGATCCAAAGAGGGTTTCTCTGGATTACACCACAGCGTAAAGTTCCTAGCTTAAGATTATTGGGATCATCAGATGAGTCAGTAACAACGTAAATTGTGCCATCTTTTCCAGCTGCTGCATCGCTGCCAAAGTCTCTGGCACAACCAGCTAAAGCTTGGCGGTTGGCCGCCCAGTTAGGGTTTGAACGCCAGCAAGCATCCACGGTGTTCATTTGAGAATAAGCTTGCAAGATGGAAGAAGTGCATGCTAGTAGAAGGCACGAAAGCAATAAAGGAAATCTTGGGGAGGCCATAGCTTGTGAACTAAGAACAGTGGTAGAACTTACAAGTGGATATAGATGAAGAAAATAATATGCTGGGAACGTATATGTAGGAGATCATGGAGTGTTTAATAGATTAAGGTGCTACTTCAGCACCAAAAAAATACAAGCACTGATAAATTATTCCAAAAAATTAGTAAGATTTTGAGGAAATATAATTATGTTCTTTAAAAACTAATTTTTTTTTGTGAATTTTCACCGCCACAATATTTTTCATATGAAAAATGAAAAATGAAATATGCTTTTTTGGACCATAGGTTAAAAAATTTAGGTCCTACATGAGAGAAAATTTCTTTGTGTACTTGGTTCATCACTCCACTTGTAGACCTTGTAGCCTAAAATAGAGTTACAAAAGTATTTTTATATCAGCATGTATTATTGTACTTATGTGATACTTGGTCCATATAAGAATTTTCCGTACATGAGCCTCACATGTAGGACCTACAAATACGCCCTTGGTCCATAAATCACGGTCTGCCATTACAAAAAAAAAAAAAAAAAAAAAGCCCTGTAAGGGCATTTGAAAGTGTCAATAAAATTAATATATGTTAACACTTTTGCTTTCCTGACACTCAGATCAAGTGTCATCTTTTCAATGTGGGGATAGGTCTATAACATTTTGAAGTGTCAAGGAAAACTTGCTATTAAGACAGTATAATTAATATGAATTGTTGCCATTCTTGACACATTAAAGGTGTCAGCAAAGTCAAAAAAAAAAAAAGTTAAAAATTAAATAGGTATAATGGCATGTAAAATGGTCAAGAATTGGGATAGAATGGTTGAGTGCAATTATTGATATCAAGACTGTGATTAAGGAAATGAGTTTCAAACAACACTTGACGCCGAACTCAAGTCATGCTAAAAGAGGATTTTTTTTCCCCCGTTTCTTTTGGTTGTTAATTCCAGTTATTTGATTTGTTCAAACTTCAAATGAAAGTCTCCCAAGAAAGTGTCACGTGATTACTTTGGGCAAAAAAATGTCTCGGGTTTGTTTGTTTCACCGTAAAATGTTTTCTGGAAAATAATTTCCAGCTCTTCTGGTGTTTGGTAGCATTTGAATTTAAGAAAATATTTTTCTCATGAAAAATATTTTATATTATGTGGTGTAAAATAACCTCCATAATAAAATCAAGGAAATTGTTTTCCGTGTGACTTTTGTGGAGGGAAAGAAAGATGAGCCTGAGGCAACCTCCATATTCTCTGTTATCATTCCATTCTCTCTTTCAAAATTAGATAAAAATTCAAACACAAGAGAAACTTTTATCATTTGTGTTGTTTTATCTAGTTGACACTTGGGAAGAGTGATCTTGTAATTTATATGTTAAATATTCTTTCCATTGTTGTTTGGTCTTGGAGCAGTGAAGCAGGATTCAGTGGTACTAGGGGTGAGGCACCCGCGAATGAGCTTACTTATGGGTGGGAATATTGTAGTTAATTTTTGTTGATGAGAAAATTTTTTCCAAAAATATTTACCAAACATAAGAAAATGTTGAGAAAATCTAATATTTTCTTAGAAAATGTTTTTCATAAAAATTATTTTAAAAAAAAAATATTTTACATCTAACCAAACACACTCCTCATGTCGTTAATACAGGATGGGGACTGAAACAGAAATAAAAAAGGAAAAATATGTTCCAAATTAACCTGAATAGTAAATCTTTTAAAAAAAATTAATAAGATACCAAATAATGTTAAAAAATTTTACTTTTTATTTTTATTTTTATAATCCACATCGTCACAGCATTTTTTAAACTATATTATGCAAGGCATTTTCCATTGCAAAAAACTACATTCATAGCAATTCTCCAAATGGGGGAAAAAAACTATGGCCCCTTCTGATGGAAAAAAAACCCATCAGAAGGAAGTCTCACATTAAATAGTTTAATTGCAGCTTTAATTGACTGCTTCTACACCGATTAACAAGCAATGCAGGAATAAAAAGTTTTTTAAATGACTTTAATCTCAATAGAAAATTTTGATTCAATGTGAGAATACGTTTACCACATGGAATTAAGTGTTCAAGGGGTGCTATGTCATCTATAATTAACTCGTGATAAGTGCTTCTATTCAATGCGAGAATATATTATAAGTCAAATTTGTAATTAATGACGCCACGTGATTTAATTGTTGCATTGTGAATTAGCAACTCATAAGAGAAAGAGAATGGTGTGTTGCGATGGTTTTAATGAGAACATACATAATGATATTTTTTATAAAAGTGTAACTTTAATTACTCGAGCCTTCGGATATAAAAAAAAAAAAAAAAACTACTCAAGCCAACTCTTTTTTTCTAATCTAGTTCAAATTCAAAAATTAAGTTGAAATTTGACCCATAATTAAATCCACCATGTCCAAATTTTGTGTTACACGTAATTAAAAGTCAGACATCATCTCAATCACTAGTGACATCCCATCCATGGAAAGACTAATATTCAGTCTTACACTTGTTCAGGAGACTTTTTTTTTTTTTTTTTGTTTTTTCCGTCTTATGATTTCACTTTTTTACTGAATAACCTCTTTATGTTCTTCAAACTCTATAACGTGGTAAACGGTTGCAATGACACTCTATTCTAATTAGAACATGTACACTGGCTATATATCTGGATATTAGGAGAAAGCCAAAAATGAACTTGCGAGAACAATGTGTGTGTGTGTGTGTGTGTGTGTGTGTGTGTGTGAAGTGATGACCATCCCTCATGTTCAAGCATGAATTGTCCCCATTTTGACCGAAATGACGGTAAAAACATGCACAATTGAATCGAACAAAGCCGCGTGTTTGTCTGCGGATTCTCCTAGCTATATGCATCTTTTAGCAAAACCCTGTATTTCAAGATTGTGTTTGCATGAATATAAATTGTTTGCTAGTCAAATTTCAGTATGGGAAGTTTCAATGGACAAATAAATTTTAATTGAAAGGAGGAATGAGAAGTAAATCTAAACTAAACTCCACAAATCACTCCAAAAGTCATGGTAACTTTTAGAGGGCCGAAGGAGCTTAAATCTACGACTCTAACAACCAGATTGTCCAATGTGGGACGTTTTTCTTTTTTGACAATTAGGGAAAAGGGAATCACTTACTCAACCTCAATTGAAAGGATGAATGAAAAGTAAATCTAAACTGAACTCCACAAACCACTCCAAAAGCCATGGTACTTTTAGAGGGCCAAAGGAATTTAAATTTACAACTCAATGGACAAATATTTATTGCGTAGAAATAATTTGAGTTTCACGAGCAGGAAAGCGTATGTCAAAGCTAATCAATAGTCTAAATGGTACTGTAATTATACTTAACCCTCCTGACAGACAAGTGGACTGGCCTGTCAAACACGTTGCTGTGGAGATCAAGGATGCCAAATTTTCTTTGTAAGAAAATCTTTTTCCAAATGCGTAGTTTTTTTTCTGAGAGAAGCTCCTCTTCCTCGGACTCCAAAGAGCCAGTGTTTAGTACTCTAATGGAGGTAGTAACTCATGTTATCGAACTTAACATTAATTTCTTATGACAAAAGAGGATGCGGTTGATATATGACTAGCACATAGTTAGATTATAAGTAGTAAGATTCAATAAAGATTATCACATTTTTTTATTGATATAACTAGATTTAATATTCTTAATTTTTTTATTGATATAGTTAGATTTAATCTTAATAATATATGTAGTCAAAGCATGGCATAATTAATTTTTCCACATTCCTATTGCTTTATAAAGTTTTGAGATGAGACTACAATTTTAAATAGACTCACAAGTTAATCTTTTCCCCACGTATCAATAAAAAACAAATTGAGAAACCAAAGCTACTACAACTATTCTAAAAATGCTTTTGCACAAATCGAGAAGCCAAAGCTACTACAACTATTCTAAAAATGCTTTTGCATATTCATAACGGTTCTAAAGTAAAGGCTATGCAGAAGAGAGATTAAGACTGAATTACAAAGAATTTATTCACAAAACAAACAACAACTCCAGTTGGACTTCTTCCGCCTAACACTGTAGCATTCGATCGTATTGCTACGCATATATATATATATATATATATATATATATATATATATTTGTATAAATGGTTACACATATCCAAAAGGAATGAAAAATAAAAGGAAAGGAAGTTTTGTTAACTGTATAAATCACTTTGAATATTATGCTGTTTCAAGGTTGCTGTAACCATTCTTGAATCGCTGATCGAAGAGCATGGTTGGGCACAAGATTACGATGAGCGAGCTCGAGGTTTGTCATGGGTGAAGTGTCATGACCGCTATCCAACCATCCTCTTAAAGCCTCTGCTTCGTACGTAAACCCGTCAGCTGCAACTACAGGATCTCGCATCACTTCCTGCAAGTTTGGGCCAAGAATATAATATCAGTAAACAGTCAAAACAGACCACAAATTGACGTTAAAGGTCCCTAATGACAATAAACAGATAAATAGAACTAAAGCAAGTTAACTGCCACAAGCTAAAATGTAAACATCATCAGTCATTGCTATAAAAAGATGCAGGATTTTTGTCAATTAGATGGATATACATTTCATCTTTTCTTTTTGTAAGAGGATAAGTCACCGTTTGTGAGTATCATTGAGCTATTTCAAAATAGAAGCTTGCAAAATATTTGGTTGGATAATTCTAAGAAATATTTCATTCAATTTTCTTCCCTTTTCATTAAAAAGGAAAAACAGATAATTGAAATGCATGCTTGGCGGACTATATCAATGATCAAAACAAGCAATACGCACCTGAAAAATTGGGCAAATGAAATATGGTGGAATCTGGGATTGCTCGTCTGAGATCAACCTTGAAGAAGATGCCCCACAAGACGATTTCATTGGTTCAAGCACCCTCCATATCTCTGAAGCAAGTTCAGGACGGTTTTTTCGACTCAATTCACAACAACTAATTGCTAAGTGAGCCAACTGTTGCGCTTGCACAAATGGCCAGTCCCCGGCTGTTGGATCCAAGATATCTTTCAAGCTTCCTTTACTTATTGCATACTGAACTTCCTTGCCTATCCCCAGTGCAGGCTTCCCAGTTAACAATCTCAATAATATAATTCCAAACGAATAAACATCCGACTTCGGAGTAAGCTCTCCAGTTGCAAGAAACTCAGGGTCCATGTATACAAAAGTGCCTTTTGGGTCAGTTCTGCAGCACAATGTTGTGAGATTGTCTGAAAATTCATCTGCACTTAGGATACGGCAGATTCCAAAGTCGCTCAGCTTGCTTACAAAATTTGTATCAAGCAAAATATTTGCCGGTTTCAGATCACCATGTACAATGCCTCTAGGGCTGCAAGTATGCAAGAAGATAAGAACAGAACACAGCTCTGAAGCAATACGAATTCGAGTTTGCCATGATAGTGGGGGTGTGTTGTCCTTGCAGTTGAGTCTATCTTCAAGACTCCCATTAGGCAGATATTCATAGATGAGAGCCCAATCTTCAGGGCAGGCTCCTATAAGTGTGACAAGGTTTGGATGCCTCAATTTACTCAAAATATTTACCTAAACAACCAAATAAAAATTAGCCACTATATAATCCATCTAACAAAACAATTAATCCAATTATGTCATCCGATATATTTGATAAACAGAATTAGCCAAAGAGTAGGGGAAATATCCTCTGAAGTTCTCTACTCAATAAAACATTCAGTATATGTGGATTTGAAGGTTTGTCATCAACCCTGCAATAACACTATGAGCTTGCTACTCTGCACTGCATTGCCGAAGATAAGATCAACTCAATTAATTTCCAAACCATTCAAATCATAGTCTATATGTTAGTTCAAAATTTATACAACAAACTTTACCCCTTTGATAAGCATGGACATAAAAAGAAACAAAGATGTGACTACCTTAAGCAGCATAAAATTGACTTGCACATGAAAGTAAAACTAAAAGTTCTTGCACTAGACCATGATATAACTCGATCCGGTGGCTTCAAAGCTAATGGAATGGCGTGCTTTTGATGTTTCTAGGCTGACAATCAGGTCACAGAGCCACAAAATGCAAGGAAATAAACCAATGAAAAAATAAGCAGAGCAGGGATACAAAAAATAAGTAATAGAAGTAGCCTTTAAAACTTAGGCAGATAAAATGCAAGTTCCAATCTAATCCTTACAAAGTATAGCACTTGCACAAAGGACAAGACTTAACTGTCACTTGATTTCAATTGAATGCCCCAGTTTCATGCAACACTATTTTTGCGTGAAAGTTAAAAATGTGTCCCATTCAAGATAAATTAGGATGTTCTAGAGAAAAATACAGAATGCATAGGACCACTAGCCAGCGAAAAGCTTAATTTCATTCGTCAAAATTCAAAGGAAGATGATGTGCACCAGTGGATTCTATTAAGAGTAAATCATTGAGCGCACCAGTGGATTCTATGAAGAGTAAATCATTGCTGCTGTGGAAATCAAACAAAATCTTGGGAATGTGAAAAAAAAAAAAAAGCAGAGACAAAGTTTAATTCAAAACAATAGGAGTATCAGTAGAGGGGGTTGTATTACAACTGCTGGATATTCGACAGGCAAGAGTAGAATCCATAGTTTATTTTAGAGAAAGAATGTGATTTATCTGATTTCGAGTCACGTTCAGGTTACTAACCTCCTGTTGAAACTCTGAAGGGCCTTGCAAGCTATGCGGATGCAGAATCTTTATAGCCACAAGAGTGTGATGCAGGAGGCCTTTATAGATACTTCCATAACCCCCTTCACCAATCTTCAATGCTGGGTCAAAATTATGAGTTGCTTCTTTAATTTCCCAGAAAGAATATTCAGAGAAGAAACAAGACGGGGATGAGCTTGAGGCCTCCTCAGCTTGTTTTTTTCTCAGCTCCTCAGCTTCCCTGACTAAATTGTCACGCTCCTCCTGTAAGACATTTCTTTCATTCTTGTATGTTTGCAACAGCTCAATAGCCGAGAACATTTTCTGTTCCAACTCCTGTATCGTCTTATGTGAAGTTGCAATTAGGCACTCCAGGGAGGATTTCTGTTCCATAGCAATTCGAAGCTTTTCCTTGATTTCGTCAAGTTGATATTGCATCGTTCCAACTTCTTCCTTGTGCTTTGCCAGAGCTACCTCAACTTCTTTTGTGTGTCTTAACTCTTCTGAATACATTGTTTCTGAAGCTTTAGTCTGTTCACAGGATTAAGTCGAAGACCACCTTTTCTTTGTGAGTCATGATTGTTAAGAGAATTTTGAATGTGAGTTCGATATATAACCAACTCTCACAGAATAATCCTCTCTTTGATATTTTTTTAATTCAGAAATTTCAGAAATTCAGATAATTACAAGTTTAAAAAACATAAAAAAAGAAAAAAGAACACTTCTTAATCATTTCAATTTATAACAATTTCTACAAGTACCGATGAGATAATTTAAAAAGTTTAAAGAAGAAGAATTAGAATAGGATGAAACTAATTAACAATTAGTATTTAGAATTTAGCTGGAATTATTTATCAAAACCATAAGTAATTCATAGTAACAACTGGAAGCAACTAATGGTCATTAGAATGGTAAAATGAGAAGTTAATGGTTACTCTTTCAAGAAGCAATTACACAAGAAATAAAAACTTACCCGCCTTCCAGCCTCTATGGCCTCTTTTTCAGCTTTCCTACGCCTCATTGACTCTTTGTATGCTTCTTGCCTGGAAATTTCTACGTCCTCCATAGCCTGTTTCAGTCTGTTGTAAAGTTCATCATGCATAGTTGCTTCCTGCAAAAAGAAACATACGTCAAATGATTCCAGATACTTTGGTTCAAGTAGTCCAGAAATAAATTGTTCATTTCATTAAGACAACAAGAATTGTTTGAAAGTATGTCTCAAAACCTAATTTTACACACATCAAATTTTTCGCTTTCCTCATCACATGCAAGCGCCACACAATGCCAGGATGCTATAAATCGTTATCAATGACCATTATGACAGGTTGACTTTCTTTATACTTACTGTGACTTGAGAATAAGGAAATATATTGCAATAATCCTCATCAGAATGATGTGGTGCATCTCCCACTAACTTGTTTCCACTCCTCTCCATCCTAGTAATGGAGATTGAAGCTGAATCATTTCCACTCCTCTCCATCCTATTAATGGAGATTGAAGCTGAATCATCAATCATTTCGCTAGATGAATAAGAAGAAAAATGCAAAGCCACTGAAGGACTTCTTCGCGATATCCCATCCCAGCCATCAGAGCTCCCTTCGACATTTATCCTACCATGAGGTGTTACACCTCCCATGCTGCCATGGGGAGAAAGTCCAGTAAACCTCACGCCATGATTGTCATACACTGCTCTGTGATAGACAGGAACTGATCCTAATGACTGTGATTGGTCATTCTGTCCTTCGGCAACGGACATGGATCTTAAGGATTGAGATTGTCCAGTTTCAGTGCTTGGACTAGGCTGAAGTGATGGAGACATAACCACCATGTTGGCTCCTCTTGGACTAAGCTGAAGTGATGGAGACATAACTTCCGTGTTGACTCCACTTGGTGTACCTTCCCTGCATAATTTAAAATTTAATTACTTACTATGAAACTTGTTATGCAAAATGTTCGAAGTGAACATAGAATTCTGAAATCTCTAGACTATCTGTTCTGAATATACGATGACGACAAGCAGATGGCCATTCAATTTGTCAAAAATCTGAAGGTCTGCCCAGGAGAAACATGTTATACTCCCTGTTTTACTTTCTAGATAAAAGCCTTACTAAAAGACACAAGGAAGCACATATATCACTCAAAATACCTCGTACAAATCAGGTTCCCCTTGCATATAAACTGAATTTGACAGAAAGCAGGAGCTTGTAGGCGAACATAGATGGCTTTCTTAGACCTAGGCTCCATCATTCTCCTGAAGCAGTTGAGCAACATTAGAAACATGTATATTTACCATTGTGGTAGATCATTTCGAGTTACATAGTGCTTATATAAGATCACAAAAAACAAATATAAACTATAATCTCGTTAAAAGAAGATGTAGTTACAATATTTGATTGTTTGATGCTAACTGCAAACACCAACCAGGTTGCATGTCACACCAACAAATCATTCAAAGCATATTCATCGACTTCTTCAACGCTCAAAACAGAAAGAGATATGCTACACTGAAGAATTGAGTCAATTCTCAAGTCGAGAATAAGCAGTGGGTACTCCAAAATGGTGAAGGGACTTCAAATGGGTATCAGATATTGCTTTGCATACCAGCTAATTTATATATGTAGCAGTTTTGTTCATAAATTCATTTTTCCAACACCCTTCGTTCATAAATTCACTTTTCCAACACCCTCCTTCCGTCCAACACTCCCAGAAAAAGGGAGAAAAAAAGTCAAATCCTGGTGCTCTGATCAGTAATAGACAACAATATCTTTGGAAACATTCAAGGTCTTGGAAAAGGCAAATAGTGGCTAAACTTGTCTTTCAGGAAGCAAGGGGATGTTTTCAAAAATCTCTCATTAATAAAGTTTCTTCCACTCAAATCGTCCAATTCTCTTGTGACTAGAGTCATCCTGGCACTTCTGTGCCAACTACAGATGCACTGAAAGGGACTAGCAGACAACTTCTGTGATTTTTTTCTGTTGCTAAAACTGCCTCAAAGTAGAATTTGAGATGATGATTTTTAAACCCTCAGAAAAGAATATACAAAACAAAAAATAATATTCTTACCTTGAATAATGTCCTTTACTTGCACCTCCCATTACAAGCTTCTTGATACCACGAAGAGATATTAGCTCCACAATACCCTTTTCAATGGAGTCCATCTCAATGTAGAGTTTTTCCACTTGAACCTTTAGAAAAAATGCCAGATGATGAGCATTGTAATGCACTGTTGGAGCTAAAAAAAATTACATATTTATTGTTTTCCAGAGAATCAATGGAAAAGGAGAACAGAACTTGTATGGTAATATTATATCATGACTCAAACAAGAAATGGAGTTTTAGAATAGGAAAAAGAACAATACCCCTGCTCTCTTGCAAATCAACATGTACTTGTCAAGGAGCTTTTGCATATCTTCCCTCTCAGCTTCATGATATGCTCTAATGCGATGTTCCTCTAGTCGACTGATGGGAATATTTGCACCCACTGCAAACCACAATGCCTTCAATGAATATAACAATTTGATATCATGAAAAAGGATCGTGTATTTTCCCAGAGCAATTCTGATTTATTTTTCAACTCACGTCAGTCAACAGGAGCCCTAATTACATGTGCAACAGCTAACATATTGAATTAAGTTTGTGCTGAAATATGTACCACATGGGCAACACATAGGAGGACTATTTTCCAATCATTATCTACATTAATATTAGACTATTCCTTCAAGCATCAATCAGAGATGGTTAAACAAAAACACTATCCAAATATCCTCACCCCCCGCCCCTCCCCTCTCTCCCTTTCTCTCTCTCACACTGCATTAAAGAAACATCATCTTGCTGTTTAAAGGAAGTAAAAAGGGATGGCTCCCCTCTTAAGAATTTTAGGATAAGGTAAGAAAACAAGGAAAAGGCTTAATGGACATAATTGCAAACAAAGAAAGAAAAGATATACTCTCTGCAAACCTATAATCAGTTTGTCAGAAGTAATATACTGCTATTAAACACTTCCACGGATACAAAATCAGAATTACAAAAAGAAATTGCATCTTATTATAAAAAAACTACATATAAAAAGAAAAACAAAAGCACATTCGAATGTATCAATCAATAAATCTTATGAAAGGAGAACAAAGAGAGGAAAAAAAAAAGAAAAGAAAGAACATCTCAGAAACTGTATAACTTAGCGGAGTTTCACTTATGCTTTATCTTCCTTTCAACTCATTTTCCTTGCCGATTGAAACTTCATTCCCACCTCTGTAGTAACAATAAACTTATCAGAATTAAAGAACTAACTCACATTCATCCAATTTATTTTCTTTGCCAGCAATAAGGGGAAAGAAGACAATAACAAAAAGGATTTGAATTTCACTGGTTCCCAATTCTCAAATGCACGAGGACTTAGCAAATCATCCAGCTTCTGAATTGAAAACAAACACACACCATAAACCACTGATGATCAAGTCCTCCTGAGTCCTAAGCCCCAAGAAAACAAGCAAGCAAAAGAAGAAGCAATCCCGGATAAATAGGTACTAAAAACCCCAAAAACAACTTCCCAATTAATTCAAAAAGTAAATTTAAGAGTATGATTACTCATGGGAATTTTCTGGGCAGGCTGATGAACATGAAGGATGATAGTTTTCCTTCCTCCACAATTATGCAATGCCCAAGATAATGTCAACTCTGCCTCCTTGACTTCTTTCCCCACAGCAACATATACAGCTTCATCATTATCCCCCAGAGCTGGAGATGTTGGAGGAAATATTGGACTTGGGGTTGAAGAAGAAGTTGAAGTTGAAGTCCTCCTCAATTCAACAATTTCACTGCTGGATGAACTCATACTCAGATCAACATCTGGGTACCGTATTCTATCCACCCTCTCTGGAATTTCCCTTATAGATGTCACCAAAGCCATCTTTTTTCTTTTTTTTTACCTTTTTTTTCCTTTCTGTAGCAAAGCAAGTAACTTTATTTTAACTCAGAGAACCCATATCGATGATGATTACTACTAGCATGCAGTTTTCTTGAAAAATTAAGGGAGCCCTTGATTTTATCAAGAAGAGGGAAGGAAAATTGACAGGAAAAATAGGATTTTTCAGGTGATGAAATTGATGAAAGCTAAGGAAGATTGTACAATTTGTGATTACTCTAAAAAGGACTTGCTTGTCTGAACCTATTTAAATTTTTTAATGTTACAGTTAATAGTACTTATAATAACACAGTCAATGGGTAGATGTAATGTGGAAATTGTATGAAAATTGTGTATTTTTTGAGGAGGTCTGCATCTGTCTATCTGTTTAGCTCACTCGTTCATTAGTCCACAGATATTTTGGTAGTTTTGTATTGTCCAGTATGTATTGAGTGAGTATTGCGTGCATCACGCGCGTCACGTGGCGTACCACGTGGTGCATTAAAATTAATCAAACATCGTCAAATAATACAAGGTATGACCCACCATTGCCACATGTCGATAAATTATTGGTTCTAGTACACTACGTGGCAATGCACGTGGTGTATTGTATACTTTTCCAGTATGTATTTGGTATTGGTGGTTGCTTGCAAAATCGTACTTTCTTATAAACGAAGGTTCTAAGGGTTTTCAAGAGGGGAGACCCACTGAAAGGAAGAAGAGTTTGAATAAGTAAATTCAAGAATAATGGTTGCAGAATATATTAACAATTAAGGTATTGTAATATAAAATTCAAAAACTTTTGAAGTTGCTTGTAGTTTGAGACCACTCACCAAGAAAAAAAAAATACAAGTAACCAAAATCAATACTTGGTTTGTTTGTTTGTTTGGACATATTTTTCAAAAATATGTTTTTAAAATATATTTTTGAAAAATTTCTAAACACATTTTTTAATTATAATTTTTCACGCCTCTATTTTGATACAACAAATCTTTAAACTATTATTCTATTATCTTTTTTTAAAAAACTTTTAACAAATAATCATCTAAACGAAAATTTGAAGCAGTTCTAGTAAGCCTAAAAATCAGAAATAAAATGGTGGGAGCACTCTCTCTCTCTCTCTCTCTCTCTCTCTCTCTCTCTCTCTCTCTCTCTCTCTCTCTCTCTCTCTCTCTTCTGACCAAAAAATGGTGAGCATTCTCGAAATAAAAAAAAACAACGGGCAAAATAACTAGCTTCCACATCAGGCGTTTATAGGGGTATGTGTTGTGTTTCTTAGTCTTTGCTACAACCGTCCTTTAATATAGTATGGTAGGTGCTTACTAAAAGGAATAGCTCAAAAAAAAAAAAACTAAATGTTGTATAAAATTTGCTCTTATTCGTTTTGCTCATTTTTTTTGCCTAAAAACAAATGGAAAAATTATTTTTTCTCAAAGTGTGTGGAGTTTGATTTAATGGGAAAAATAAAATTTTCTGTCTTTTCTATATTTTATTATACAAGTAAAATCTTGGTCATATAGACCGAGACATTCATGTTTTGCGGCATTAAAGAAGTGGTACAAAAATGAAATTCTTTTTCCCAATATTAGGTCAATCTTGTAGCTGTGGTCAAGGAATGAAGGTAAATTCATCTACTAGTACATGATTGACGTTTGGTTTAGTTTGACAACATGCATGGACAATAATCCATAAGAATGATTAACAACCCCATATTCCACACAATTATCAGTTCAGATCCTCGATGCCAGTTTTTCCAGTGTCACCCAGTGTCATTCACCAGGGACTGCCACCTTGCATTCACACTTATCACTTTTGAGATTAATTAGATAACTATCCTAGTGTGAATGTAAGGTGGCAGTCCCTGGTGAATGGCACTGGGGTGACACTGAAAAAACTGGCACCGAGGATCTAAACTGCACAATTATGCACAAGTCTAGCATGCTTGATTAATAGTAAAAAGAAGAATTTTCAAATTTCCCATTTGATTCTTCCTGTTTAAGTTCATTAACTCAAAGTGCAAGCGAAAATTTCAACATACATTCTAGATTCTTTATCTAATTTTTTATTACGTCTAACTATATCTAATATAAAAAATAAATTGTATTAATTTGAAATTATATAAAATTACGTCGTATTAGTAATAAAATATAATTTTATATTAGACATAGTTAGACAAAAAAAAAAAAAAAGACAAAAAATTTGAACCGTTGGGTATGTCTAGAAACCTATCTCCAAAGGAATTTTAACAATGAGGTTGGCAAGAGTACTTTGTCCTTTATTTATTTTTTCTCGAGGTAGATAATATTTTGTCCTTTTCCTTGTGAATGAAGAAGTTCAGTTGGCAGCTTCTTTCTTCATGTTCCCTTCAGCATTAATTTAAGGGATCAATCTTACCACCAATAAAAACAAGATCTTGATGACTACTAATGAACGAATCATTTCAATTCCCCGATTGTTAGGATATTCATCTCTGTGAAATTGTGAACGAGAAGATAAGAACAGTTGACTAAGACATTAACTTGTTTGTCAAGGAAACTCAGGGGAAGAATAAAAATAGCTGTCACTTGAAGGAGTTTATTTTTACAAAATTCACAGAACTTTTAGGTTAAAGCATGTTAAGTACACTAAGCAGGAAGTCTAGTACAGCACATAACTTTTTTTTTTTTTTTTTTGGTATAACTTTTTGGGGTCAAGATTCCATACATGATCAAGGGAAATGTTCTTGACATTTTTACTTAATCCTAATTTGATCTACTTGGGTTTCAAAGAAAAATAAATAAATAAAAGAGTATTCCATTTGGGATAAATAGAAGCTTCATGTTTCAACCCATAAATACATTAAAAAAAATGAATGTTTTTTAACAAAAAGTGTACACAAGTGAAATTCAACCAACAATATTAAGGGCATAAGAAAACATTTGCACACCAAATTGTTTGATTACATAAACATGAATAATTGGGTTGTTGTAATTGTGTAATTTTTAGCTCATAATAAGACTGAACACGAACGCGATTAAGTATTGAAGAAAATAATAATTATTTTGGTAATTGTATTGAAGAAAATAATCAAATCTAGGTTAATGTGGTAGCTAATAATAACGAGGAAAGAGAGCCCAAATTTTTAAAATTTTCTATTTAAGTTCATTGACCAGAAAAAAAAAAAAAAAAAACCTTAGAAACTTCAACATTGGCCCAAAAATTAATTATCTTCAACAGAACTTACTACGTGTACCATACTACTCGTTCTGCTCATTAATTATATGGTGGATACTTGGTCAATATGCTTTCAAGCCACAGATAGTTTCCTTACAGTACAACATTTTTTTGTTTTTTTTTGGAAAACTTATAGTACAACATTTATGTTCGTGTCTGGGAAATTGCTAGTAAGATGATAACGACGTTAACTAAACATCCATCAATAAGAATTAAGGATGACTCGAAGGCAATAGTTGAAAAATCGACTTTGAAGTCCGATTTCTCATATAATGATTTTTGTATCTTAAGAAAAAAATTAAAAAGTAATATTTATTTAATTTTAAATAAAAAGAGCAATTTATGTAAATGACAAAAAGAAAAGTCAAGTTTTCTTTTATAAAAAAAAAGGAAAAAAAAAAAGGAATAAGAAGTAATATTTTTAAAAAAGCCAAAAAAAAAAATGAAGAAGAAATAATGCCGTTTAAATGTTCCTTGTGGATGGATATTTTTTACGAAACAAACAAAAACGACAGCCAGGATGTACGGATGAATTAATGGGGCCCAGGATGAGAGGGAGGAATATCCAGATTCCTAAATTGATTCTCTCTTAAAGTAAATCGGGTATCATTTTCACAAATTTTGGCAGAGCACAAAGTCAAACGTCCAAGCTTGTCTTTAGTCCCAAGATTTTAACGTTGTTTAAAACTGAAAATTCCTCCTCACAAATCACGAAAAGCCGGCAATTGAGGAATTATGTACGCTTGTATTCTAATTTGAATGAAATGCAATTTATAAATTAAATTTGTCCAAGTATTGTTTTACTATTAATGATAATGCCCAATTTAATATGAATATCACATTTTGCACGCGAAATCGATTTGGTGGACTTTTTGTATCGGAGAGTTCTTAAGTCTTTGTTTATTAACTTTCCATTTGATTGATACTTAAAGAGTCTTTAAAAAATTTTTTGTACTATTGTTAATTTTTATTGTTTTATCTTTGTTCAATAACTTTTTTTTTTTCTTACGAAGTGAAGATAAGAATTAATTATCGAAATATCTTTCCTCTTGTGAGCACACTTTAAGAAACTCTTGAGGATGATCCCTCTAAAAAAAACATCTTGAAGTCTTTTTGCATATTAATCTAGATCATGGGCTGCTTTGTTATTGTTTCTACTGACCATCTGACTTCCTCAATTTGCAAATACTTAAAAACTCATGTCTAATCTCATCTATTAGAGTTCAAAGCGGAGGAAAATCTCTGTCTTTGTACGAACTCTACAAATGACATTATCAGCTTCTAAGATCACAGCTCCAATTCTCAGCTCATTGCAGAACTTGACAGCCTCTTTTGAAGCCAGCAATTCGACATGCTTAGGAGGATCAAAGGTATTAGCAAAGCCAAGAGAATGTGTAGTTAGATAACAACCAGCAGAATTGCGTGCCACTGTGCGAATTCCTCCGCGTCTTAATTATCTTGGAAATTGCTCTATTCAAAGTTTATCTACCTTACTATTGAGGTCTAAATTCATTGGTCAAAAACAAATTAAGATAAAGATTGTCAGAGAAAACGTTTTCAGGTTCACATGCTAACGTGGTAAACCCTAACAACCATACAGACCATTTGCAAAACTTAAAATCTTTGGCAACTTCACCTAATAAAGTGATTATATGTAGACTAAAAAAAATTAAGAAATGAGAAACATTCCTTCGAGGTTTTTTCTTTTTTAGTTCCGCTTTATCAGTTTTTGAAGTTATAGTGACTCTCCGATCATAGTATTATGATCTTCTGTTACCAAAACTGTAATTATAATGATTTCCCTTCAAATAGCGGAGATCTATGAAATTTTTGACAGAACCCCAACGTATTAACGTAGTTACCCAACTGAAAACAACTAACTATTAAGGTTCTTAGTCTGTGGTAGGTTAGACTTAAAATCTAATTAAGTAACAAACAAAAGATGAGGGGAAAAAAATATTTTCTTTGAACCTTGTGGCCTAATTTATCAAAAGTTTTTTGAAGGGGAGTGTTGCTTCCATTATACTGATACAAGTGGGCTGGACAGGAAGATTATAATATGTCTTATTTAAATGGGTTGCATACAAATTCCTATATTTTTCTTATATATGTATTCTTTACTAATTACAACATGCAGAGAATTACTACAACAAACAAGCCTTTCTAATTTGATCTTCCACCGTCCAGAGAACTATAGAATGCATAAAGATATATGCAACCACCATAATCTGTTACTAATAACTGTATTATCCTTTTCTTGGCACCTTCACAATTTGTTAGATTGAGGATTAATGTGATCCATTTGCACCGAAGCCAATTAAATAGCATTTGAGTATAATGTTTGTAGAGGTATCATATTGTGACTAAGAAGTTATGACTAAGGTTTGATGATTTTTCTTTAATTTTTTTTCTCCTGAAAGTCTATTCTATTACACGAGAGTTTTCGAGGAAGAAGAGTTGGTAGGAATGGAACCTTGACCTCTATCTCTGGGTGAGGTGACAGAATTCTAACCATTCGCCTCACTGTTTGTTGATCCCTGTGATTGAATTTTCTTCTGTTCAAAAAAATCATAAAACGTCATTTTGTTCCCTTTTACCATTCTCTCTTGCGTTTGGGACGGAATCCGCGTGATTTGGAAGGAAGAACGTACTCGCCGTGTTTGTTTATTGCTTCGAAGTTGTACTCTATGAAGTTCTGTGTCTCTTTGTGGCGCATGAAGTTAAAACTGTAGTCATCTCTTTCACAAATAGAAGGCTCCCTTTGTTCAAAGTAACAAGTTTTAAACAACTCTAAAGTATATCCAAATTTTTTTCTATACGTCAGCCAAACCTATTAAAAAATAACTCATGAGTTACCATAAACTTGTGGAAAAGTATACAATACACCACGTGCATTGCCACGTGGTGTACTAAAACCAATCACATATCGCCATGTGGCAATAGTGAGTCATACCTTGTATTATTTGGCGATGTATGATTGGTTCTAGTGCACCACGTGGCACGCCACGTGGCGCGCGTGGTACACGCAATACTCACTCTAAACTTGTGGGTCAGGGTTGAAATTTAAATTACATATTTTGCACTCTTCTGGTAGACTCAAGATTCCAATTACCAAATTTATGGGATGACATTTGTACTTAGAGCTTCCAATGCAATCAAGTAATCTCTATTTGAACCGGACTTGTAGTAATTGTAAATTGACATTCCAATATATTTATTACTTCACAGCTGGCTCACCGCTCGATATTTTTCTGCACTGGACGTTTGTATTAAGACTATTGGCATGTACTCATCTCAATCGAGTCTATTCCATTCCAGCTGCTAAAGTTCTCCATACGTGACGTATTGAACACGAAACTTCCCAGGTCGTTATCTGAGCATGGTTCGTCTAATGATTATTATATAAGCTGTTAGGTGGGATAATTTCTCGCTTTGTGCTACATTACTTGTACTAATGATTGGAAGGAATGAGGATTGCCGTTTCCCTCAAAAAACAAAAAACATAAAAAAAAAAAAAAATGAAAATGAAACCAAGGCTACAAATGGAATGGCCTAAGAAAAAATAAAATATGAACGCAGTTATCACAACTGAGGAATCTAAGTAGTTGAGATTTGTCATCCATTGTCACAATACGATTATGTAATGTTTGGAAATCCATAACTAGCACTCATGAAAATGGCTCACCTAATTTGTACTATACACTCGATATAAATAAGTGAGTTGAGTTCAAATATCATTATATTTGGGTTAAACTCGAATACAAACGTGTATACTTGAATTCGACCTTATTATAAGTAAAAAATAAAATACTTAATAGCTTGACGAGTTCCTGCTCAATTTCACCTCAATAATAAATATAAATACTCAAATAGCTTGATGAAAGTATGCTTAATCTCACCTTAATAATTGATTCGAGTTGTTCGAACTTCGAGTCAAATTTTTGACCGAACTACTCTTTGATAAACTTATTATATAGACCATGACATCATCTCACCACACTATGACGAGTGATAAAATTCGAGCTTTGCTAAAAAAATTGGATAGATTATCCAGAGTATAATTAAAAAAGACATCAAAAAAACCAAAAAAAAAAAAAAAAAAAAAGCGTTTTAAGTTCAAAAGCCGTTGCTATGTTTTCACGTTTTTCGAGTTCAAATGCGATCAGCTTGGAAGACGCGCCCAAAATTCCTCTACATATACAAGTAGCTTCAACAGAGATAAAAATTCAATCTTCCTTCAAAACCTTATTTCTTTTTTCTTAATTTTTTGATTGCTTAGATTGAATCAATTTCGATTAAGAAATGAAGCTGAAAATCAATAAAGCCGCCGATCTCAGCTCAATCTCCGTTCTTCCTCCTCATTCCAGGTCCAGTTCTATCTTTAATCTTCTTCACACACTTGCGTAATTTAAATTGTTAATACTTTTTTAATTTTAATGTGCGAAGGAGGTCGAATGCGGTGGCGGCAGGATCAGAGTCGTCAGTTTTCGGAAAAAGCCAAGCAGTGTCGGCGTCGCAGTTCCGATCACAGCCGTCGCAGCAGTCGCTTTCGCAAGGAGTTTCGTCTCAGCATGGAGGACTCTTCTCTCAAATCTCTCAGAACTCTCTCGACGACGTCTTCACTAACGAACATGTAAAATCTCTCTAGCTAATTAATAAATTAATTATATATGCAGCTCAATTGATATGTAGTATATTAATTGATGTTCAAATGAAATTACAGACGGAGCATTGGAAGAAATAACTGATGTTTCAGTGTGACGAGACTTTCAATAATGTAGCTGCTTTGTATAACGAATAACTGATTCGGTTCGTTTAGTTCAAAGTAACAGTTATTTATTACACTAACTTGCACTTATAGTAAACTGTAATTGGTCCAGAAAAATAAACAGGAACGAATGAATTTGATCGGTCCAGAAACATAAACAGGAACGAATGAATTTGATCTTAATTCCTTTTTTTTTATGGATTTCTTTTGCATTATTGAAAGAGGAAGCTTTTTGTGCTTGTTGAAATCAGTTAAGAGTAATACAGAAAAAAGTAAGTAGCTGACAATGTTATGCATCTGAATATTCAAAGATGCAAACTTCGAGAAGCCAAAAAATAAAATTTAGCTGTTAGAAGTTGCATTTTTTAGGATATTTTCCAACTGTACTAACACAATCTTGGAAGAAATAATCCTGAATGTTCTCCAAAATCTGTTACCCCAATGTATTGCAATCATCAAAATTCTTGTTTGTGGTAGATAACTGACAATATACTATACGAGTATCTAGGTCCTATGGATAATGTGGTCATGTGTACAAAGACATATTTTTGAATCAATGAATGTTATCTACTTAAATTAGTGGATAGAAACTTGAATGAAGAGAGATAAAGAAGGAAAACATTGAAGAGGGAACTGAAATGACTTTCAGCTACTATATTTGTTGGTTTTACTACCACCTTAAATTGAAGTAGAATTTTCAATTGTGTGTTTCCAAATTACCGTAGAGGTTAAGTTCCCAAGAAAGGGAGAATTCAGCAAAGAGGGCTTCTTGCTTGACTGCTATCAATTACCCACGGGAAGAGAGTCAAATGCAGATTTCAAGATCTTCTACCAGTTTAATGCGCAAATGGTCTGCTCCTGAATATAAATGTAAGTTAATAGTTTGCAGCTAAACGGTATCATTAATTTCTTCATGGTTTTAAAAACAAAGCCTTCTGACGATTTGGAGTTACACTTAAAACTTTGAATTTAAATACAAGAATGTAAGTGACATTGTTATGCAAGTTGTTGAAACAAACTCGTTTCCTTGGATATACAAGTTCTTTTTCGTGTACTGTTCTGATATTTTAATTGCTTGAGCAGGCCAGATCAATGAAGAACTTGGACACAGGATTGGAATGATGGAAACGTCATTAAGCAGGTTTGGAATAATCCTGGATTCTATTCAGAGTGACATCATGCAAGTCAACAAAGGAACAAAAGAATTAGTGTTGGAGGGTAAGTAATCAATTTCTGTTGACAAAACACTAAAAAGAAGAGCATTAATGGTTTGGATAAATCTTATGCAATTGTTATTAGTTTTTGTGAAATTTCAAGGCTTTTAAATGCTACATCAGTCAGCTGCTGCAATTTCAATAAATCCAATACCTTGAGCATTACTTTGACATATGCAATGTAGTTCTAGTTCAGACAAGGCAGATTCTTTCAAATATTCTTTGCACATCTTTTAAGAATTATATAATTAACCAGCATAATTGAGATTCTGCCGTTAATGAATGAGTGTTTTAGGCATATATTTTTATATGTAATGGGGAGAGAAAAGACATTGAAAGCTTGAAATCCTTTCCCAAGTCTATGTATATCATAACGTTTTCTGATCTCTTTTGTAGTGGAAAGCATACGGCAGAAGATGGTGGTTCATGATGAATTACTGCAGTTAATGGTATCAAATAATACTTCCAGCCCTTAAAGCATTTTTATTAGAATCTAATGTATCTCTCATGTAGCTATGAATATTCATTTTCTAAATCTTTTAAAAATTGGACAACCAGAACAAGGGACTGGAAGACATCAAATCGAGTTTTGATGGGGGATTCAAAGCCTTGTCTGGTCAAATTTCACAGAACATTTTCCAAAGGAGTTCAGGGGATATGCCTTCAACACTTTCAGCTCTCCCAGAGAAGATTGAGGCTTCTATGCTTAATTTTCAAAAACATCTGATCAAGACTTTTACCAAAGAGATAAAGGCATGATGATCCTGGGATCTCAAAGCTAACATTCAATAAATGAAGTCCATCACTGTTAAATTCTATAGTAGACTGCTATATGTGGCTGGGAGGATTGCTTGTAAAGTGATAGTTCAACATGTGCAGGCATTGGCTTCCAAGCTACAAGTTTCCAACCAAAAGCATGCGACTCCTGTTGTCCATCCACCAAAAGTACTTGTCCTTTCCTAAAGAAAGCAAATAATTTCATGTTTTAGATGATTATATACTTTAAGAAACATCCTACTGAAGCCTTACATTTTAACATTATTTGTAGGGTCTTAATCATCGTGCCATTTTACAGGAAATGCAGTCTCTGAAAAGGTATTAGTGCATGACTTAATTTTAATCATCTTTTTCTCTTGTCATTTACCAACATCCCTGCATGATGTAATCATCTGATTGAACTTGCTCTTTTAGAAATGAGAAATTTCTAATTGTTTGAGTTTAGGAGGATGAATCATGGACAGATCTTTTTTTTTTTTTTTTTTTTAAATATTTGTTCAGAGGGTGATTGGAATATTAGAATGAGGGTATTTATGTTATTTGCTGTATGAAGAGAACTATGAAGAGACATTAAGAAAGGTAATATATCGGGTATATTTGTCCAAGATTTTCAGAAGCTAGTGTGAGTCATTTAGAAGCTATGACCTCTGGTTCTCATTAAAGTTGTCAAAATTCCAGAGGCAAATTCTGTAACAGTTCAAGATTGTTACAAATATTGGATTTAAACGTCTACTCTTAAAATGGTCTAGCTAAAATTAAACGTAAATTGGTAGAGCTTTTGACAGCAAATCCTGACTCTGGAGCCTTAAACACGGCGTGCTTCCATGTATTCCATGAACAATATCTGAATATTTCCATAACTTGTCTATCCAAAATATCTTTGAAAAGTTAGTTTATCTTATCACATAACAAAGTATTAATGTAGTTTCCTCAAATTCTGCATTTAAACCCCCCCAAAAAAAAAACTCGAGAAAAAAAATTCCCTTTTCCTCAAAGAAACAGAGAGCGAATAGACAGTGTAAATTCTGATTGTTGTAGTTGTTTCTCATTCACATCTTTATGTAATGATGTTAAAGTATACACAGAGAATAAATATCAAGTTCTGTTTTCTGGCAAGCATGAGTTACTCTTATTATCGACTTCAGTTCTTAATGGAGAAGCATACTGTTTTTTCCTAAGCCAGAAAGATTCTCTCTTGTTATTCTAGTGTGCAACTGGACTCCAAGGTTCGTCAAGAAACTTTGGTTCCAAAGACTGAAATTGGAGGGTGGAAGTCAGTAAAGCATGAAAAAGCTACACTGAAAGACAGAAATCCTAATATGGGCTCCCACCAGAAAGGCATCTCATCTATCCAACTGGTAGCTGTTAATTATACTTTGTTACCTGTTATATTTTGATCTCTGTGTATGTGAGAGAGAGAGAGACTTTGTGTGCATAGCATGAAAAAGATCTCTCTCTCTCTCTCTCTCTCTCTCTCTCTCTCTCTCTCTCTCTGTGCACGTGTGTGTTTGTGACTTTGTGTGCATTGCATGTAAAAAAAAAAGATGTTTCTTGATGTAGCAAATCTCCTGATCTTTGGTTGCGTCCTATTGTGGGCCTGGTTCTTGCAATTTCAAGAGTGCATGATCATGATCTATTGTATTGCTTTATATTTAAAGCTGAAGACAAGATAAGAAAAACGACAAAATTGTCTCTTTAATACCTTTTGGTTACTGATGCAGGAAAGGAAATGCAAAGTTCTAGTTGAATCAGATGAAGATACAGATGTGGATTTTTTCTGCTTGTTGAAAGAAACAGAAACTGGTAACTATTCTTGAATGTGATGCTTTAAAATCATTCCCATCCGTTATGGAGCATCTAGGCTTAACTTCTGAGACTACTTCTTATATCAATATAATTTTTGGTCTACAATTCAGATAGGCATTCTGGACTCAGCTGATAAATTTTGAATTATGAGAATTCAAAATTGCCTTTCTTCCTGCAGATGAGAAGATGTTTTCCAGACACCAAAAATGCCTGAAAGTTTCTAGCACTTCTTAGAGCTGTTAAAATTTGTGTAGTTTTATGCTTTGTTTTGGGGAAAGAAAACTATCTATTCTTCTGCCTTTTGGAAAGAAATGATTTGAGCAATTAGTTTGTTATGCTTATTCTTTTGAATTTGCATTAATGAAAGAAAAATCTACTCTTAATATGGCACTAAAGGCAGGCAGTAACAGTGGTAATAATAAAACTTAAAAATTTTTTTCTTTCCCAGTACTAAATCAGATTTGTTCTATGGTTTCTTCCCGTGTGATGTGCATGGACACTTTGGAGCCTTTATCTTTTCTTTCTCAATAGTTTGGCAAAAGATATATGTCATGGTTATTGGCTTGCCTTATAACTGTAAAGATGTCTGCTTTCTGGGAACATGTAGGCAACTATTCCATTGAGGAAGCAAGGGAAGAGACTGAACGTATACTGAGGAAAGCAAGAAGGAAAAAGAGAAAGCACTCTAACCCCATTGTTATAGATTAAAGGTGAAATGACACTTGACAACCCTCTTGTTTTGTGCCAAAATCTATGCTTTGATCTGCAGACAAAATCTATGCATCACCCTCTTCCTGTAACAAAAGCAACTTCTTGTCAGACGTTCCTTCTCAATTGGTAGATGTAAGAATTAATTTTTCATATAGGCTTCGTTTGTTGCATCTGTCATGAAGAAGACGGGATGAGCTTTGTATATATTGTCTGCAGTGGCAAGTAAATATCATCATCTTTAGCTAATTGATCAACACAAGTTAGCTATGAGGTCAAACAGATGAACTTATGTGCATCTGGACCTGGTTTTTTAGCTGTTTATAGCCAACTTTTGTGGAATTCCATCCATTTTTGTATCATTTCAGTTTTCTAGTTTTTCAGGATTGTCCTCTGGTGAAAATAATTTGTTGGTCACGAAACTTACTAGTTGCAGTGCAAGGAAAAAGACTCGATATATATTAGATGGACGACCTAGTAAAATAAAGACTCTTCCCTTTGATGCTCGAAACTGTAACAATTGTTGTTGAGGTTGTAAATTCTGTTGTGCTTGTAGTGGAGTATGAATAATTGTTCCTTATATGCAAAATTGGTGTATGAAAAAGTACTTTGTTTACCAATCTATACTAGCTCAATAACACATTGGTGTGACCTGTAGGACCATCCACCATCGTGGATAATTTATAATACATAGCTTATTTCAAAGACCCTAAAAATATCTACCTTTTATTCACCAATCATAATCAAATTATTGCAGTTAAAAGAAGACTTGTTTTACTCTCTATGAAATTAGGTTGGTGTTTATTTAGGCTTTTTTGCTTAATTAGAGAGAAAGAACATGTTCGACACCACTGACTAACAAATTAGTTGTTCCGAAAGGGGAACAACGTAAAGAAACGGAAATTTGGGAATCGATCGTTGGCTGGAAAGTAATGCAAAAGAATGATTTGAAAAATTTTGGGCCCTCTTTACGCTAAACTTTAACAGCCTTCCTGTGGTTTTCGTTTCTTTCCTAGATATATTTTATTTCATTTTTTTTAAAAAAAAAGACTTCATCGTTCCAAATGCACTAAGATAATATACTCATTATTCTTTAGGATTAAGATGATTAATGATCACCTTCATTGAATATGATAAAAATAAAACACTTGTTTATTAAATTCCTCTAGAATCACACTGCAATCTTGTCATATCCAGCAAATAAAACTTTTGAGGTCCTCAAGTTCAATGATTAACAAACCTATGGTTTATCATTGTATCATTTTAGCCTCGGACTTTATTGATATTATTTTAATGTGGTTTAATTGCATGTAGCAACCAATATTTTATCATTTGACTAAACGTTTTCAGATCAAAATCATTTTATATTCAGGTATCAATTCAAACAAAAATTAGTGTTTAGACATCTCAATTGCTAAATTAAGACTCCGTTATGGTTTCTAAGTTACAGTAAATGTGTGAGATTATCATTTGTGTAGCATTAATAATCATGTATTACAAACACTACAACAAAACTACAAGCTAAGATTTTAGTGGTGTGTCTGAACAACGATAGATTCGTGCGAATTTACCGACATTTGAAGATCGAGTACGTCTAGGACCACGTGACCACTTGTGAACTAGACATCTGAGGAAGGGATGCACGACTTTGCGAGGCTTTAGTTGTCGGACAATGGTGGTGATCTATCATATTCTAGCCCAAGCAAGCATGATTTTTGGTACGATTCATCATTCCATTGCTTCCTTAATTTCCAACTCATAATACTGTATCTCATAGATCTTTTGAGAAGATTGCATCACATAATCTTTCAATATTTTAATATGAATATGATGAGTGTTGCTTTTGGGTGGAATTTTGTGAATTAGTTGCTTCTGCTTGTCTTGCTTTCTTTCAATTTGATAAGTGTTATGAATTTCCTTTCTCAAATTTTTAAATTGTCAAAAAAAAAAAAATGAATATGATGCAAATAATGATAGTGCTAAACTGTCTTTTCTTGAATAGGGGAGACACTGTGTCGAAAAGCGGAAGCATCCGATGCCACAAAAAAGAATATGCAAAACCCGTCTGCAGAGAAATTAGCCCACCACTAGCACTCACCATGAAAAAGTTGAGAAAGGTGGGGCTACAATACATCCGTTACTTGTTAGGCTTGATGTTATCAGAAAAGTTTTTTTTGTTTTTCTTTTGAGAAATTTTCTATGTACCTGTAGAATTTTAATTCAACTTGAGCCATAGAGGATGGTGCCATATATAAAAATTTGCAACTCAATCTGTCCCCAAAGAAATTTTAGATTTTTTTAAGAGCTGTTTGGTTTAAATTATTTGATCACTATCATTATAAATATCATATCTATTGTGAGTACGAATTTTGACGATTCTCCGAATATGTTTGACACAGTAAAGGAATAGGTGTCATTCTCTAAAAAAAGATTAACGAGTTTAATAAAATAGTATATTTATTGAATCATAAAGACCCCATTTAATCACTTCTATTCCGATTGAAGAATAGTAATAGTTATTTTTCAAACATCAGGAATGAATGTCATTACTTCTTATACTTATTCCCCTCCCTGATTCTCCTAAATTAAACACCCCTTATTTTTTGATGAAAAATACATTTTTTTCAAACAAACTCCTTTCCTTTCGGGATTCATTTATTTTTCGATGATAAATATATATTTACAGTGTGTTTTTATTTACACCCTATAATTTAACCATATCCCTGGCTCATGTATACAGATTTGTTTGTTTGTCTGCCAAGTTCTCGAATCTTTGGTCCGCTCGTGAGTGTAACAATTTACATGGCCCCAAAAAAAATAATAATAATAATTTGCATGATCTTCGAGTATTAGCGCCATGTTAATGTCGTTTTCTTCATTATTTTTTTTTGGAAAGCCTTTTTCATTTTTAATGACTTTAGAGCTTAATACGCAAAATATTCATTTCTTTCATCCTTTGTCTGAATATATAGATAAGCGAATAAAGTATTCACATCTGCTTCATATACAATCTTTGTTTGAGAGAGAGAGAGAGAGAGAGAGAGTCCAAACCACTCTTCAGGAGAAACGTCACTTGCCTTCTTTTCATTTTAAGTTTCTATGATACTTTTTTTCTCAATCCATTTAGTTGAATAGATTAAACGTCCTTTGCTATCAGTCTACTTATTTTGTGATGCAAGAAACCAACAACTGCTGATCCCGTCCGGCTATTGGTTAGATGCTTTTTAATTAAGTTTAACCTTATCTGATTATCTAATCATAGCAAACAAACATGAAAACATGCAATTAGATCCTATCATCTCCATCATCAAAAGTTAACAACAATTAAGCTCGTGATCAGGTGCCCAACAACTGTACAATGGATGACGTGCATTTCTCATCATTCCAAATAATTTAACGTTTATGATTTATTATATAGGTGGAGGGTGTACAAAGTTGAAATTAATCATTTAGACTAAAATGTATTGTGTTTGGTTAAATATTTTATCGTTAATTGTTCGGGGATGGGTGCAGGGCGGGCAATTTTAAAGCAGACTCCCCATTCATTAGACAGAGAAGATTACCTATTCGTTATCAAACTTATTCCAATTCAATATTATGCCTATTAACATATAGCTAGTTTGACGGAACCAATTAATTTATGTATGATAAATGATTTATTACAAATATCTATTCTTTATAAAGGGTTGAAAAACCTTGTTTAACGTAACATTGGAAATGCATGAACATAAATATAAATACAGCATTAAGAAGCGGAAATACAAAAGTGTGTAAACTATATTGTCTCTACCACATCGGCTCATCACATAGGAAAAGCTACATATGTGAGACATTGACACACAATTCACAAACTGGTTGTAATAGAGCTTAAATTGCACATCTACTTAACAGGAAATGATATTTACGTACTCTTCAAGTGAAAATTTTGAATAATAAAGTGTGAACGAGGTAAAAATAGCTGCATGAGTATCATTTTCTTATTTAATATTCTAATCATTACTCTCAACAAACTTGGTTGCAAGAACCGCAAAGGTGTTTAAGTTTAACCAAAAAAAGCCAGCAGGATGATTCACAAAGTAGTTAAAACCATAAACTTCAATTCAATCTTCATCAATGATGTTTTGCGTTCATCAGAAGCTGAAAATGCATGCATTAGTAAATACTAGCACCCATTGACCAATGGCCACCACCACGTGTACTCAGGGGTAAAAAAAGTTGGTGTGAATTATTATGATTGAATTGGACATGGCCCTCTCTGTGAGTACACTTCTTCACCATCCTTCACTTTAATTATCACCAATTTTGACGTTTTGCAATCCTAAATCAAGTGCAAGAATATAAATAAATGTTTGGTTATAACACAATCCTTTGCACTACTTTTGTTGGCTATACTTCAAAAATATGATTTCATCATTAAAATTGGGCAAAAAATGCCATTAATGACAATTATGAAAATAATATCCTAAGGACAAGAAAACATATATATGCTATTTTATCTACACAGTTACTCCTTTCAGTCAAATTCTTTTAATCTTATGAACGATCAATCATGAAACCATGCAAGATAAGATAGTAGTGGGATGAGAATTTCAGAATGAGAGGCAGAATTATGGCAATTTAAAAGGCCTATCTATGTAATTAAACCAATGCCATTCAATTGTATGTCCTACTATTATGTCAGTTTGTGTTCCAATAATTCTATGGTACAAAGAAGAAACTAATAAAAAATGCTACGAAGGGCACTTTTCTCGTATGGATGTTGCTGTTATAGTCATAATAATGTTTAATTTTGTAATTTTCATGACGATAGAGACGCTAATGGGTATCATAATTCCCATCCATTATCCAGATAGCTTTGGGAATAGTCTTTGTCCAAGTGATGAGAGGATGAGTGAAGAGCTGTTTGTCTCTTAATATTCATTACACCGTACACACACACACACACACACACAAAGATACATATATACATATACATACACACACATATAGTGTGCGTGTATATACATGTGTGTCTATATATTAAAGGAAAAAGGGAAAATTATAAATGCATAGCATATAATCTGTTTGCCGACTATACTGTATCTATCACTCTTACTAATGGAATAACTTGAGGACCATTTTTTTCCCAATTGAAACAATGTATCATTTTCATTGATGTTGAAAGATGGCATGACTGCATCACAAATTGCACTTCTTCTGCCTAACTACGTGCGTACTCCATCAAAGATTCACCTTTATTCCTTGACGAGGCCTTGAAAAGTCTTTAGGTTTATCCTAAACTTCAAACAAAATTTGTGCTTTTCTTCGTTCGTTTGCCCACATGATGCTTTTGCATGGGTTGACTTTCGCGTCATTCATACGCTCAACGTAACCTGGACGTCTACCTTCAATGGAGATGATCAGTAAGGTGAAGCTGAAAATTGCACTTCATGACTGTTAAAATTGCGTACTATCAAGACTTGGTTACGTTCCAAAGAAGATATGGTCTTTGAATTAAACAAAATAAAATGCCAAGAAAGATACTATGGGTGAAAAGTTTTCAGAGAGAGGGGGGGGGGGGGGGGGCGTCACTTAATAAAAAAATTGATAATCTTGATGTCGTCTTCAAATAATTAAAATATTTAATAGTCTTTTTAAGTTTTCTTTACTTTAATCTTCTAATAATTTACTTAATTCTTAAAGCAATTAAAACCAATTCAAATTAGATAATTTATTGCAATAATACAATAAGTTCACTACTACATTCATTAGTATTTTATATAACTCATAAAAAAAAGTGAATATAATTAAAATTTGCTAAATTTCTGATAAAGTTATCTGAAGAGTGAGAATTACTCCAAAAAATTGGACAAATTTCACTAGTTTAGCGTTGTTGTTTGAATTTATGTGCTAATATATACATTTGTCTACTTATCCCTCCCATAACAAAAGTTTTATGTGATGACATCAATGTGTATATACCAATTTGTTTAATGCTCTCTCTCTCTCACACACACAACGCATATGCATTTAAATGCTCCTATACACTTGTGTCTGAATATCCTACAATGCGACCAAAAAAAAAATGGAGAACCAACATGAAAAATTTAAAGAAGGGTTAAATACTCATTCCCCCGTATGGTATGAATTTTATCTCATTTTACACTTACAAAAATTTTATACTCATTTTGCCCCCTTTGACTACCGAATCAAAACGAAAATCAAGTTGATAGGGGCACTTGATGTCTAAAATAATTTTGATTATTTAGTTGATAGACAATATTTTATCATTAGAGTTACAAAATATTTTTTATTTGATTATTACCCATTGGGACATATTGCGAAATGCAACTTAAAAAAAAAAGCAAAAATAGTTTATAACGTAAAAGTAAAAACTCAAGGTGAAAGGAGAAAAAGAAAATCCAAGCTTGGAAAGAATTCGAAAATAGTTTGCACATTGATGGATTTGTACTTCAAAATATGGTAAATGTTTTTAAACTGACAGGGCAGGCTTGATCCATGTGGAAAAACAGCTTCATATATGCATCAAAATTTTATATCCACCATTTTATATTAAATTAGCAACAATGCAATAATCAATAGCTTAAAATCATTTATGTATGTAAGGTTTAAATGTCTATCTTTTATTTAGTTTTATCCTTTTGTAAAATAAACTAATTTTTTTTCTAGATCATATGGTAGAAGCATGCCATTTTTTTTGTGTTAATAGAACATGTATGCGAATTAAAACAAAAACAAAAAACAAAAGAAAAACAATTAATATTGGAGTTTATTTAAGTCATTTTTCTCCTTTGACTAATGGATAAACTAATTTTATTATTCGACCGGTGACAAAAAGGTACTAAATTCTTTTATTCAATCTTTAATCAAGGGTCTGTTTGGTTAGATGTAAAGTATTTTCTTAAGAAAATTATTTTCCTAAGAAAACATTTTATATGAAAATTTTCATTTTCCTTACAATTTTCTGGTATTTGGATAACAGTATGAAAATTTTTTGAAAAATAATTTTTTGATATTTTTTAATTTTTTATTATTAATATGAGCTAAATAGACTAATAGCAATTGCAATAAATGTTTGACAAGAAAATAGAATCAACTAGAGAATGTTTTGTTTATAATTAATCTTTAAAATAATATAATGGTAAAATATACATAACTATAATCATATTATTTTGGAGTCCAAAATTATGAAAAAATTAGTTAATAAGAGTTAAAAATAAAAATTAGTTTATTAATTGAAGTTATAAAAGTAAGTATTTAAGTTTTAATATCACTCTTAAACTTTAAAAAAAAAAAAACTTACATCCATTGAGTATGTAAGTTATTTTCAGCCAAAGAGAGAAAATTGAAAATATTTTACACAAAAATATATTTTTTGATATTTAACACTAAAGAAAATTTTAAAAATATTTTTTAAAAAAATATTTTCAATCCGAACAAACAGACCCCAAATGTGACAAAATGATCATAAAATTTGTATTTGGAGTCAAAATGAGACAAGTTTTATATTACAGGCACAAAGTGTAATTGATCCTATAAAAAAAAATATTTGCTACCAAAAAAAAAAAAAAAAAAAAAAAAAAAGATAGATATTGACATAAAGATGGGAAAAAAAAGTGAGAAAGAAAGACATTAGACAGGTGTGCCAGGGGGTGGGGTGGTGAGCAGTGATGACTGATGATGATGATGGTTGAACGTGGAATTACAGCAAAGGGGAAGAGAAGAAGAAAATGGAAAAACACCCTCAACCCAACATCACCAACACCATCACTTTTCTTCATTGGAAAGCTCCATCTTTGTTCTTCACCTTTTTGTTGGTCCCACTCTTTCATTTTTTTCTTCCATTTTCTTCAGCTACATCTCAACAAATTCTTTTTATTAATTAATCCTTCCCATAGTTTCACTTTCCAACTTTTCCCCTTTTTCTCTCCTTCCTCTCCTCTGTCTTTCCTCCTTGTTAGTCTTTAATGGCTGCAACCCACTCACATTTTCTCCATTTTATTACGTGGGTCGGTGTTTTTTTTTTTCTCTCTCTCTTTTTGGTCGGTGTAGGTAGAAAATTCCCTCAAGCAAACTCCACGAACAAGAAAATGACAAAAAAGCATTTGTGTTTTTCTGAGTTTTGTTTTTCAAGTTCGGATTGTTGTGGCCTGCCTCGTCAAGATTGAATTTTTTTTCATTACTTTCAGATGCCCTTTTGATGCATATAGCTATCAGCATAGGGGCAAATTTATAATTCTTTTTGTTTGTTTGATAGAAATTTTCTGGATTTCTGTTAATTTTTTGTCCAGAAAATCTTGTCATTGATTCTTGTTTGGGTTTTCTGCTGATGAGAACCAACAATTGAAGCGGAAAGTTTCAATTTTTGGATTTTTTAGGAAGAGAGAATGCATCAGATTTTGTGAGAATTAATCAATGTCAGTGAAGATTTTGAACACAAATTCAATAAGTGGATCTTCTTTCAGTGTTGGCAAGTTTTGGAGCTGATTTTGTTGTCTGAAAAGTTGGTTTGACGTGAAGATTTTTCGGCACTATTGTCGTGGCAACTGTTCAGGCTTGTCACCGACAAAGAAGGCTAAGGCTTCCTTTCCTGCCTGGGAGAACTTGTACAGTCCTTGAGAATCTGAGATTACTCTTCTTGGAATTCCAGAAAGCTTTATCTGCCTGCATGCTTGTTTTAATTGGTCCTACTGTTTTTGAGATCCTCGAATTGTAGGTAATTGCCTTTTTTGCATTTGTTTCTGCTATATCTTATTTTTTTTCCTTGATTTTTTAGGCTGTTGCCGAAGTTGCGGGATAATAGAACGTCAGACCGCCATGTTTTTCCCCATTTCTGATATCCGTGATTTTTGTATTTTTTTTTTCAAGCACATATATATGAGGGGTTGTAGTGATGTACAAGGAAGTGCATGATCACTTGCTCACTGAATTACTTAGGAATCACTTCCCCGTGCCAAAAGGGACAAAATGTGAAAAGAAAAGAATGTGCAAATTACTTTAGAGGATGTTTGGAATCTTTTCTGCTTTTAAACTAATGAAATTTTTCTGTGAAAGAATAGTTTATTATGAATGCGGTATGCATTTTGATCATGGCATATGAGAAACTTGTTAATTCACACAATGACTTGAGTGAAATCGACAAACTAGTTTGTAATTCACTGTCATCATTTTCTTATTTAATGGTTATTTATGTCTAGGATTTTACTTCTCTTCCCCTTGACAGATTGGTGTTTGATAAGAAAGAACTAATATCAGGGCTCGTATAGTTGTATACTTTTTCCTGGTGAATTCAACATCTGAAAGATCTGGTGCACGTATGTGAAGATCCCTAAGCTTTTTAGATACCTTAAATTCTAACCATCTTGCTCTTTGTTCACTTCTCAATCAGGCTTTCTGTGGTCAAATTTGCAAGAAAATCTACATGAAAGCAACAAATTGACATTGCCTCTGATCATGGCAAAGAAATCAAAAAGACGGCCTTTGCAGCATGAAAAGGATCAGACAGGCTGTATTTCGGGATTGATCAGCATCTTTGATTTTCGCCATGGTCGATCCAGTAGAAAGCTCCTTCTAGATGGAAGATGGGGGAGCAGGAAAACTGTTGGTAAGATATTGCCAATATGCAACATAAATGCAAGTCATTACGTATTTTTGCCATTAATTTGCTTCATGATGTTCGACAAAATCTCCATCTCATTACTTTTATTGGTTACAATTCCCTAAATTTCTACAGGTTATGGATCCTCACATGCCAAAGCAATGCTACCACGTCCCAATGAAAAAATTCAAGATGCTGAAGTAAGTTATGGCATCCTTTTACAGGTTTTCAAGAGTATATTATACTGGATAATGAAAAAAAAAAAAAATCATTCTCCCCCTTGCTTGCGGAATGTGTCATAATAAATACTTTTATCAGATTGATGAGCATTATGTTTAATTACTTGTATATTTTAATTGTTTTTATTCAAATGCTGATAATGTTGATGATGTCAATTTTATTTTTCAAAAAGGATGATGCAGAAAGTGGAATGGCATCCGCTGAGACTGGTAAAACAAGTGTAAAGAAACTCATGGAAAAAGAGATGTTCAGTGAGCAAGGTCCAAACAAGCAAACGAATGATCCTGAAGTGGGCCAAGAGATTATTTATCCAGAACATGGATGTCATGCAAGAAAAAACCGCAAACATACAAACAAATCTTGCAAGAGAACTAATGATATCAACCTTTGTGATACGGATGCTGTTAAAGATTTGGGGCCTGATAAGCCTTGTAATGGGGTTGACAGTTCAGATAAAATTGATTTTGAAATTATAATGCATTTGTTGCATGATAATTTTGATGTCCGGTCAGATCAGCCAGGTGCAGTTGATGAGGGAAAGTTAAGCGCAGCCATTAAGATATTTATTGATCAGAGCTCATCTAATATAAAGCATTCTAGAGAAGATGGGCAGAACCAGCACTCCACAGAATTCGTGGATGCTTTGGATAGATTGAGTTCAAAGAAGGACTTGCTCTTAAAACTGCTACAAGATCCAAACTCGCTATTGGTAAAGCAGATCAAAGATTTGGAAAGTGCCCAGTTAGAAAGAGACCTGCATTCCAATTCATTACCAAGATCTGGGTTAATAGAAGAGAAACTAAATCTTTCAAAAACAGATGAGCTTATCAACCACAAACAAAGCCGGAAGTTTTTTCGGAGGAGGTGCAAATCTATGGAAAGCTTCCCCTCAATGGCAAGTGAGAAATGTCAACCTTCTAGTAAGATTGTGATTCTAAAACCTGGATCAGCAGCTTTGGGACAACAAAATACAGAGATCAATGCTAGCAGCTCTATGCAATTTGATTATCCCAGTGGAAATAAGATCCAGGGAGAAAGAAGCCAGTTCTCCTTCACTGAAATTAAACGGAAGCTAAAGCATGCTATCAGAAAGGAAAAGCAGGGGATATCTTTTGATGGAATCAACCACAAAACTCCATCGGATAATCAAAAGCGACATGATATTGATAAAGGGGTTGGCGGAGAAAATGTGGGGTGGTGCTCTCCAAACAGAAACCATTTTTATAATGAAAGATTTGCTACACCTTCCATCCATGTTAAGAGGAGCGATAAGATAGGCAAACCAAATGATACTGAAGGAATTACAGTGAAAGAAACCTCTGAGTATATTAAGCCCGGAGTTTCTAACATCTACCTCGAGGCGAAGAAGCACCTTTTGGAGATGCTTAGCAGTGAGGATGATGAAGCAGAGTTAAACGGTCAGCAGTTACCAAAATCCCTGGGTAGGATTCTTTCCTTTTCCGAGTATAGTTATTCTCCTAATGGCAGCCCCAGGAAGGGCACTGAGGACAGCTCTGTAACTGCTGAAAGGACATCGTCTCCCCATGGTGGTATTGAGATTGTTACAGAGAGCACCAATCATCTTGTTCAAGAAAATTTTGATGATCATTCAAGTTCACTAAAGTACAGCTCTAAGATTGAATCATGCACTGGTTGTGTCTATTCTGACGAGAAAGTAGAATCTCTGGAAGCAAGTAGAAGTTTGTCATGTGAACATAATCATAATAAGTTAGAGGAAGAAACCCTGTCAGTAGCTCGAGATGCTATAACATCTGAAGGTATTTTTTCCTTTATCCTTTCGAGGATGGCATATGAGCAATTTGCACTCCGCATTGAGATTGTTGACGTCATATGACAGTCATATATTATGCAGGAGCTACAGGAATTGAAGAAACAACTACACTTATCCAGGAAGACAATGAAATCCCAGATGGTGCATGTCAATTCAATAGCTCTTATGGTACGGGAGATGGTGGCATTGCAGGCCATGAAGATAGTTTGAGGCAGCCATTGGAAATGGTAATATCTTATTGCTTAATGGTGTCTGCTTCAAATGAGAATCTTGATATGCAATGGGATGACAATTTTTCACAATATATTACTGCTTTTGTGTATCTGTCCCTCATGCATCCATCTAATAGGCGTGTGTTGCTATTTCTCTGTTGCAGGTATCTTTGGGTGAGTGTCAAACAGTGTTTTCTCCATCAGCATCCCCATCACACTCTTCGATCAATATTAAAGTTGAAGATTTTGAAGGTGCTATTGATAGAACAGAGCGACCCAGTCCTGTGTCTGTTCTTGAACCATTGTTTGCTGAAGATGACATCAGTCCTGCGAGGACCATATTTAGGCCAGGTTAGCTTACGTAATTAGATTTGTTAATTTCAAATTTAGTTATAATTTTAGTTTTATATGCATATCATATTGAAATATCTCTTCTATTTCTTAGTTGAAATGGAAATTCAACCGCGAGAAATTCATTTTGAAGGATTGAGGTCTCCGAATGACAAAGGAATTTGTATGCAGACTTCTTGGGAGAATGAAGAATCTGCATTTGAATATGTAGAGGCAGTGTTACTAGGTTCAGGATTGGTCTGGGATGAATATTTAACAAGGTGGCTTTCGTCATCTCCAATTCTTGATCCAATATTGTATGAAGAAGTGGAGTTGTTTACAAACTGGTCTCCTTATGAGCAAAGGCTACTTTTTGATTGTATTAATGAAGTACTTGAAGAGGCATGTGAGCATTATTTTGGGTGCTTTCCATCAGTGTCAAATAGTAAACATAGCATTCGGCCAGTCCCTACAAGGATGAATCTTATCCGCAAGATATGGGAAGGAGTTGAATGGCACCTCTTGCAGTATCCGCAGTCTCAGTCTTTGGATCAGCTTCTCAAAAAGGACATGGCAAAGTCCAGAACATGGATGGACCTTCCATTAGATATCCGACACATTGGTACAGAGATGGAAGAGGCAATTCTTGACAACTTGGTGGAAGATACAATAACAAGCTACATCCATGATACTTTGGAAAGTGATATTCTTGCATCTTCAGCTGATCTGAGTGAAGTTCATAGTATTGACTTGTAAAGCATAACCAATCTCTTTCTGAAACTAATGGGGAAGAAGCTGATATCGATTCCACAGAGGAGCTAAGAAGTCTTATTTTCTGGGTAAATCACCCTTCCTGTTTTATGTTTCCTCTAGCTCTGGTCAGTGGTGTTGAAGTTTCAGATTCAGTAATATTTTCTTGCGTTAAATTTCTGAAACATTGTGGATACTAGCCAATCTTTATATTCTACTAACACTGGCATCGGAGCTTTCCATGGGTGATGACAAAAATAAAGTACCCTTGCTAATGAGCAGTCACTGGAAACATCTCCTTTTAATTGTAGCTCATGTGAAGGGATGGTGGCTGACCATGGCAGAGCCAGGATACTCATTTGCTTGTGGTATTACTGGTTCTAACTTGAAAATATGATGTTCTCTTTACTGTAGAATTGTAGATTATGGTGTACTTCAAATATTTGTGCTGTATCTAGCTGTGTGTAAATTTTTTTTTTTTTTTCGGGGTGACATAGCGTATTCTTCATCATTTACTGTTCTTGCTTAAACTTGTGAGTGTTGACTTGAGGTTGTAATAATGATGGTGAGAAGTGAGCAGTAATGGAATAAAGGAAAGATTCGCAATACATGTTCTGTGCACTGGGTATGCTGTGTTCCTGGACTTCTAACTTTTGATTTGATGCTTCTTTTCCTATTTTATTACTTGCTAGCACCCTTGTTTCCATTGGCTGCATTTCAGTGTTTGGAAGATCTCTCTTGACGAAAGTTAATGATTAGATTTGCAGCACGCTTTATCTGATAATTCATGCAACCAGCACACGTGAGAATGACAGCAAGCTATCCACCCCACGGGTTAATGCATTTTACAAATGAAGGCTTTACATGAACGGAAAATATTTAGGTGAACTAGATCCATGAGTCTCATCTGTGGACCTAACGATTGAGATTAAGTTCACAAGAATTCAAGGCTTCCTTTGAACCCTTGGAATTTAATTTCAGTCGTTGAGTCTACGAGTTCATGAACTTTTGGGTCTACCTAAGTATTTGTATTTCCTGTAGGTGACTAATGCGAGTAGCCTGACACATGACAAGGAATGTTTTTGCTGTCCGCTCTTTGAACAGTGCTGAGGCCTTGATTTGCTGTGCTCTATATGGACAGTGCCAGGCCTTGGTCTAGCTGTACAATATGCTATTACTTTCTGCATGTTTGGTTGGTACGTTTCGGTCATCCTCGCGCATCCAAGTTAGTCGAAAATTCAGGACCACTCTATTCATTTTTGAAGAATAAGTGCAATAGAGGCTCTAGCTATTGTCGTGCAGAAATGGTAGATAAAAGAAACCAATAAAATGCCAGCAGATCGTTCGCATGGAACCAATTTTTATTAGCCTTTTCAGAATCAAGTGATCATGGACCTTACCACAGGCAGTTCCACACATACTCCAGATATGGCCTGCTGTACTCGACAAGATCTTTAAAATCACCAAAGAATAAGGCGATGGTTGTAGTTGGGTTTCGTAGGTCGTGGTTGGGATTATTACAAAACGAAGTTCATTTTAAGTTGGTTCCGAGATCAACAAAAAGATGGTAACACTTAGAAAAAAGTTTCAATGTACAGCACTCACAAGTTAATTCTAACATCAACAACAGGACCAGAAGTATTTCTTTAAGAGAAAGAAGCTAAAATATAACAGACATGTTGATTAACCATGAAGAAGACCTAAAAGTTAATGGCACAGAACACAAGCCAAAGCCTGAAGATGCAAAGATGCAGTCTTGATTTCAGGATCCAATCCAATGAACTTGAAAGAATGACCTGTTCACAGGTCCCTACAGCAAGCTCGTATTCCCTGTCTTCAAAACGTAGTTGAGCGATATACAGCTCCAAAGCTTGTAACCTATGAATAGGATCTTATGTGCTAAAAGCTAGGATTCAAACAAATACCTGTTTTCTTTGAAGTAGTGCATAAAATCCTAAAACCCTTCCTAGCATTATATGTGTGGGGAAACCAAGTGTCTGCTTAAACCCTCCTACGGTATTCACTTTTCACAGGATACTTAGTTACTTGTGTTTCTTCTTTGCTTGTAGAGTTGAGGTCCAGTTCACAGGTCTCTTTTTTGAAAATGCTTTGGTTTTGCTTTCTAGTTCCTCATCATCACTGTCTTCATAAGAACTGCCAACTAATGCAGGCCCTGCAGGTTCTTCAGCATTCTTTACAACTTTCCTTTTATCAGCTTCCAGTTTAGCACGTAATCTTCTTTCCACTGGGTCATTCGAACGAACAATTTTTGATTCACGGGGAACTGATGCACCAACTCCAAGCCTGCAAGATCCCAATAATTAGTATATTCTCAGCTCAAATGATTGTCAGGGTGGCGTTTCAGGTACTCACCTAGGAGGCCGACCCTCTGATTTGACTTTATCAGGTTTATCATCCCCATCCAATTTACTCATATTATTAACCCATTGTTCAGCCTGCATAAGCAATACAATAACCACAAGACATCTTAAAACTCGTATGCATATAAAGGAGTTGCTTATTAGCAAATTATCCACACTCTTGAACCATTTATATGTTGCATGAAGAAAATAATGATTTTATGTCTGAACAAGGAATCTATAAGCAGAACTGTGGAAGTTATGATCGTTTATGTCATTGCCCTATAAATAATCTCAGGATCTGTAACTTTTGAATTGTTTTCCTCAAAAGCATAATCGAGTTAAGATATAATTACAAATACCAAAGCAATGTGCGTAATTAAAACCAAATTATTACCAAATCTTAGACTATCATTACAAATGTAAGTATGCCAATGAACTCAAATTCACATTTGTAAGAGTTTGAGACTCAATTACCAATTTGAATCCGCTATTCAACTTCACCACTTGAGGGACTGATGCTTTATTTGAATCTTTGCCTGACTTCACACTATTCATTTCACCAACCTAACATTTGAAAGTAGACAAGAAAATAACTAGACAAATACATCAACAACACAAAAACTCAGCATATATATCTAAACACTCATAAGCCACTCTAATTCACTGCTTCAAAGTACAAGAAAAGTATAGACAGCAGGAAAAACCTAAAGATTCAATACAAAGGCTAATCACAACAACAGAGGTGAAGTTCCATGATATTATCTTTACATAAAATCTATTAACAATATATCGTTGACCGAACAAAAAAATTTCTGATGTAGATTCCAACGTTTAAAAACGCTGATTGTAAGCTGCAAATACCAGTTCATAACAGCCGGTAAGCACAATCAATCACCATACCACACAAGATTCATATCTGCAAACTTCCTTTGAGCAACAGACAGAACTTTGGCCTCAGACCACGCCGTGATTGTGCACTGGTGGCTCTACCACACACAGTAATCAGACAAAATAAATCTTGAAGTTAAACCTACCAGGAATAACTTTCACAACTTTCAATTCCTCTGAAATTGACCACAAAGAGAGTAACAGAACCCCAGGTACCAAAACTAAAAAACAAGCTAGATTTCTACCAACTTTAAACCAGACAATAATACGAAGCCAATAATCAAATAATTGAGCTTAGGATGCAACTTCAATGAACAAACATAGAAACAAGTCTGTGTGGGTCACACAAGCATTTGTTCGCTCTTCATTTAACAAATGATGGCGCTGAAAATTTAGAAGGAGACATCGTTTGGAAAATCCCAATTGTAAAAATCTATTTGTAGTGAGAAACAAAAAATGTCAATGACACCTACTTTCTTTCAAAATTATGAAAAAGAAAGACTACCGACTCCAGCAATAGCAAAAACTGATTATGAAAAAGTATTGCTGAGAAAGCTATACAAAAAATTTGAAGTCTTGCTTTTGTTTGGAAAGTTTTGAGAATGCCACAAACTGTTTCCAGAAGCATGTGAAGTGCAGCTTCTCAAGAAGTAGCTTCTTCTTCCCCCCCCCCCCCCCCCCCCCGAAAAAAAAAAAAAAAAAAAAAAACCACCCTTAGAAAAAGCTAAAAGCAGAATCAAAAGCAAACTTAAACACCTGTAAACAGTTTTTTAGCTCGAAATACTCTATAATTAGCAGATTATATGCAACCAAGTACAAGAACAAGAACAAGCCCACAAAATATTTATACATTCTCCAGATTTATTAGCCTTTATTATTACCAGAAAGTCACAAAATCTAAAAAATTTGTATTCCAACTACCAAAGTAATGATTTTTAGTTGCTTTCTTAAATTAACAGTTAATTTTAGCAACCATCAAGTATTGGGATATCAAGAAATCAGCATAAATTGAATAATTAACCAAAACCCGCCAAAGAAAAAAAAAAGAGAAATAAATATTATGGCAACGAACTACCTTGGTTTCAGTACCCTCACCACTCCAAAGAGGGCACCAGCATGCAGCACATTCACCAGTCTTTACTCCTTTCAAGTACTTTTTTTTTTTAATTTTCTTTTCAACAAAAAAGATAAAAATAAAAAAAGTGAAAACAAAATTTGCAGAGCAAAATCGAGCTATAAGAGTAAGGAAATCTGCTAAACAATGAATTTGGAATAAAGGGTCCCTAAATAATCAACAAGAACAAAATCGCATCCTTTCAATCTTGTCTATAACCAAGAATACAAAGGAAGGATGCGACTGCTAAGGAACAAATAAGGCGGAAGAAAGCGAACGGGTTTAATATAAATTGGCTCATTAGGCATTTACTATTATTTCTTTTTTTTTTTAAATCAAACAAAATTGCTAAAAGTATTTTTAGAGCCTTTTATTTTAACATGCTTTATAAGATTTTAAATACATTTTCCAATCACATTTTTTATCTCATGTATGAATTTGCTTAAAAGAATTTTTAAAACTATTATAATAATATTTTAAAATTTTCTAAAAATTAACCATCCAAATAAAGATTCACTTATTAGATATTCTCAAATTTTATTTCCTAAAAATTAAAATTTTTCCAGAATTTGAAATTTTAATTTTCATATAATATTTTTTCCCAAATTTGAGTATTTACTTTTGAAATAACATTAATATATAGGAGATTTTTAAGATGCACCACTGTGTCACATATGAGTATTCGTAAACCATGATATATGTAAGACTTTTAGAGAATACTAGTGTTTAAGCCTCACACAATGTGTGAGGGTGCCCAACAAAGGGCTGTGTAAGTGTTTTAATTGAAGTTGTGTTAGGACCGTCCAGTTTATACAGTCAAATGCTATAACATTACAATTTTTAAAAATACAAAGAATGGGGGAAAAAGTTGACTTGATAGTTAAAATTTCTCACTTGAAGTCCCTACTCATACTCAAAGCATCTAATTCCTATTGAATGTTGACTCTAACTCATGGAAATGAAAATACAGGAGTTATAGAAATATCATAATTAGTCCTATGTGTTGCTAATGATTTTGACTGTCTCCACAGACCGCAATACCAAGTGAATGCTATAAGGTTGAATATATTTCTCAAAGTTCTGTTTTCAATCAAATGAAAGTAAAAAGTAAGAATTCTCCACAATAAGATTAGTATATAAACTTCAATACCATATCAAGTTACAGTATACAAAAGTTATCCTAACATACGACTTATAAAATGCGACAAAACAAAACACGAGAGTGAAAGGTTGTTTATTTTAAATTTTTCGCAGAAGTATTTGCTTATCTTTGCACAGGAACAAGTAGAATTGAGTATCATTAAGGGGTCATTAAGTACTGTAGTATAGTGTAGCATCCTCGCACTCTTTGTACAGCAGAATGTTTACTTGCAAATTTAATCCCTTTGAGAATAAGCACAAAAAATCAAATACAATTCAAGTTCACTCTTTACTTAAAATGGGGCTCAACACATTTATATCCCTTTCAGAGACATAAATGTTAGCAAGAAAAAATATTATCAACATTTGTTAATCATAAACTTGATACAAAGAAGACAGAAAGGTCCAAGAAAAACAGTATCCATTTCTATAACTGATGAAAATTTCAGAAAGAATGTGACCTGAAAACAACAGTTAAAAATTAGGGATAAAACTTAGGACCTATGTTTCCATACAAGGATTTGATATCACAAAATGCAGGTTGCTCATGTCAAGCTGGCTGAGATCCATCATAACCATCACAAATATCATAAACCCATTAAACTACCAACATACTCGCACGTTACAAAATGTTGAATAGATATCCTCCATCCATTATCTTTTGCATTTATTGACTAATTCCCATAATATTCCATCAATGAAGGTTGACCTAGCCTTCAGTTACGATTGAAGATGAATCCATCAAGTCCTAGTCCAGTTAGAAGAAACAACTGAAAAAAACTATACAAATAACTAAAGCAGATATCTGAGAAATCAATAGTCAAAAGCACTACAGGGAGAAATATCAAAGCAGAAGAGAGAAATCAATAGTCAAAATCTTAATTGTGGAGAAACCATTTTGCCATGAAATATGGAATTAACAAACCAAATGATTTCAACTAACATATAAACAAAATTCATCTGGACAATGTCAAATGCTAACAATGTAAATCAAAATCTGTGGACAAAACACACTCATCCGTAGATAATTACATGACAAAAGAAAATATTAATTAGAACTACATCAAAGCAACCTGTGGCCAAACCAGTAAAGTCAAGGTGCATAATTGATCAAATTAGGGCCACCAGCAAATGGCAAAAAGATTCAATTTATCCACCAAATAAATGAGATCATTGTATGTGCATCCTCTATATGCATTGCAATACAACAACGGATAAAAGTTGAGGCTGTTATATTACAATATTGCAAAAAATAAAAATCCAGGATTGTTGTGCAAAGAGGTAGAAACGTGAGGCTATTCTCTTAAATTTATGCATAATAAAGTTATGGGAAATTTGCCAAATTGGTCCCTCGCATTATCACAAAAAACTTTTTTAATCCTTAACATTTAAAATCAGCCAAATCAGTCCCTAACATATCAAAAGTGTATTCCGATTGGTCCTAGTGATCATTTTTGCTCACTTTTATGGCAATGGGCAATGAGTAAATTTCCTATTTTGCCCCTGATGTTGCCGGAAAAGTGTGCAAAAATGATCACTGGGACCAATCGGAATACACTTTTGATATGTTAGGGATTGATTTGGCTGATTTTAAATGTTAGGGACTAAAAAAGTTTTTTGTGATAATGTGAGGGACCAATTTGGCGAATTTCCCTGAAGTTATTTAAAAAAATGCAAATGTTTAGTTTTGGTGGCATGAAATGAAATCTCTACACATGAATAGCTGATTCAGGGATGTATCAGTTAATGATAAAAAAGCAGCTATTAAACACAAGAATAGATATGAAAAGCTGCCCATTAGTTGCTATCAAGTGCACTACGACAAAATTTTCAGATTTTTTCATTCTTTATACAATATTTAATGACAAGAATAGTTGACACTTTAATGATGTTCTCTGTCAATGCAGTCAGTTCTTAAATTTTCTAAAAATTTTAACTCAAACAATGAACAGTCCAAGCAAAGTCTTAAGTACAAGTGAATAGCAGAATTAACAAGAACTAGGATTTCGTAAAAAAAGGAAGCAATTAATTAGCAACACATTTGCCAAAAGACTAAGATCGAAAGTGATAAAATTGTATTGTTTTTATCTAGAATCAGACCCAACAAACAAATGGGGAGTCTACAAATATTTGTTTCTGTGACATGCAAATAAGCATTTTTGTTAGCACTAAGAAACAAAGTCTGTGCAGTATAAAAACACTCGGTGTACAACCCAAGCGCCAGCACCTGCAGGAGCACGAACTTTCTTAAGGATGAAATTACTAAAACATTCATTGACAATAGCAAATTTTACCAATATTTATATTAGTTAATTTAGTCTAACTAAGCACAAATCTTTGTAAGAATGAGAAGAGGGTTATAATAAAGGAACTAACCTTTTTATTTTTTTAATATCCTAAAGTTAAAAACTCTTATTAAAGAACAAAAACCCGAAATAATATGGTCAAAGCACAAGATTAGGCTCCTCCCCTTTAAAAAACAAAAAAAGGTACAATGTTAGGTTATATGATCCTTATATGTAGGGTGTAGAAATCCTTACTAACAAGATCCACAGCAACCGTGAAACTGTGATCAACAACCTCAGCAGCACCGCAGATTTGATTAAGTACACGGAATTGGCATTGGCGAAGATTTGGCAATGGCAGTGGTGAATTTATACCACCATGGTAGATCGGGGAAGGAGAGAGACGAAGTGATTGGAATTTCAATTCCCCTTCTAATTTTATTTTATTATACTGATTTGCATGAGATTGGTTCGGGAATGGACATCCCTCGTCTAATGCAAGTTAACATAACAAAGATATTCACTAAATCGTGTGCAATTAAGATTAAAAGCCTTTTGATTGCCAAAATCGATAAGTAACTGCATCCGAAAATACCAAAGGCTCAGTCTATTGTTTATGAGCAAACTGTAACCAAAAAAAAAAAAAACATGAATTTCAGAATATCGAACCAAAATTTTCTCTATTATACCTAAAACTGAACGATAACTGGAACTGTACAAAACACATAATCTTCTTCTTTTTTTTTTAAATTGCAGGTCAACCATGAAATCTTATGAAGATTAAATTCAAGAAAAATGAAATTTAAAAAAAATAACCCACATTATTTGAACCAATGCCCTGCAGGTGGACCAGCTTTGTCATCAAAGCGAAAGGGTTCAAACCCAAAAGCCACGGTGGTAGAGGAAGCCTTGTCTCTTACATTTATCAGAGCCAGGTTTCGATCATGGGACCTGTGAGTTAGTGGCGAAGAGATTGGTGGAGCAGGTAGAAGTCTTGGTAGTGGTTCAGCCGAGTGGAGGAAGAGGAGGGCGAAGAAAACAATGTCAACGGTGATCAATAGTCGAGGCAGTGGAGGGGAGTGATGGCGGTGAAGCTGGTGGAAAATTTGGAGGTGGTGAAGGTGGTGCAGGGGGGAAGATTTGGCAATGGCAGTGGCGAAGGAATTGGCGGAGGCGGCGGACAGGGATTTGATGGTGATAAGCGGAGAGAGTCCCTAAACTTGCTCAGAATTACGGTAAAAAACAGTCCGAAACCGGTTCGCGTCTGAAAGGGGACCATAAACCCCTATGTGCTGCTTTATTTGTATAAGGATTAATTAAGGGGGTGTTTGGTTTAGGGGAATCAAGGAGGAGAATGGGTATAACAAGTAATGATACCCATTGTTGATATTTGTTAAACAACTATTACTATCATTCAATGGGAATGATAGTGATTAATTGGGGTGTTAATGATTCCCCCAAAATACTAGTCTATCAAACCCATTAACCCTTATTATTAAGGGCAAAAACACACCCATTAAAAAATATATATCTTTTGAGTTACCCACTCTCAATACTCTCTCTCTCTTGTCTTTTGATTTTGAATATTTTTTATTAGTACTTTATAAATTTTTTTACAAAATTCTTTTTAATAATTTTTTTATAAAAATTATTTTTAATAAATTTTTTGACATTCAATAATTTTATAAAAAATTGTATTGAAAATCAAAGATATATAATACTCTCTGTTAATATAATAAAAATGACTTTTTTTTAAGATTATCATTTCCATAAAACTCATATTAGAGCATGACTATATTTAAAATTGAAGAAATCTTTTTAAATTTTTTTCAAATATACAAAATAAGAAATCTAAAAAATATGTATATCATAAATAAAAATTTTAAAATTTTAAAATTTACTTGAAAGTCATTTCAGTATACCAAACAAATATTCTTATAATGATACCTATTCCATTATTAAACCAAACATGTTGGAGGGAATCATCAAAACCCATACTCATAGTAAGGTTAATGATACCCATAGTGATAGTGATTGAGGAATTTGAACCAAACGCCTCCTAAAATTTTATTTGACCAGCTTACATAAACTTTTCAAGGGATACCATCTATGTTAGAAATATTTTATATAAATGAGATTAAATGCATGGTATATGTGTAAACAAAAATATTGTTTATGCTTTTATAAACTATTTTCTATATCAACTCACAGTGTAAGCAAAACTTATCTTTGTATATATTTTCACTTGGCAAGTTCAACTATATTTTGTTACTTCGAAAATGAGAATTAGCCATGAATGCATGTATCTTCTGATTTCAAAGAGAAAAGACAAACAACTATTATTATGTATTATTACATTTTATGTAGTCTCATCCTAAATCTGGTGTGTTTTACGAATGATTGTTGAAAACAAACGGTGAACATAATTTTTAATTGTTTTGGTATATAATTACTTTTTTCATACATATTTTACGTATTGTATTTTTCAAATGACAAAAATATTTTTCGGAGTGAATAACATAATTGAGTCAACCAATCAAATGAAGCCCCAACATTTATTTTTTACAATTTGATTCTATATTTTCACTCCACCATCATAAGTCAGATAATATAGATGTGAGTTGGAAATGTTTAACATAATAAACATCAATTATTTAAACTGTAAAAATGGAAGAATTATTAAAAATTTTGGGAACAACAACTCTACATTTTTGTCTCATTTTAGTTCCTCATGTGTACAAGTCACTTATTAAAAAGCCCAAATGTATGTACAAGTTCTACATGGGGTAGTAATGTATTTGAAATCTAAAAAAACACTTAAAAAAGGTTAAAAAAAGAAAATATAACCTTCTTTCTGTTTTCTAGTAAGTAATAAGAACTTTATTATTTTTATTATGTATTCAAGTGTGTCAAGGTAAGTGATTTATGCATACATCATACATATTAACATGTACGTACTCATCTATCAATGCATATGTATGGATCAATTACCTACCAAAATGGTGTATATTGAATCATAGAATCAACACAAAAAAAACCCCAAATTTGATATTAACTACTCATCACAGTATGTTAATATACATCGTAGAATAAGGGAAATATTTTTATTTGTTGGGTATTGTTTTTTAAAAATATATTTTTAGCATACTTCAATGTTTTCAAATTACTTTTTTTTTTTTATATATCTTAGATACATATTTACCCAGGAAAATCATCTAAAAACTTCAACAATAACATTTTTGAAAAAATACTCTAAAAAAATAACTATGAAGTGCTTATTGTTATAAATTACTTACCGAACCAAGTAAACATAAAGTTTTACAACATGGATACTTTTATAATGCACAATATAAGTTTGTAAAGAATCAGTAAAATTTTGACAATTTACGTAGATCTATACATTTATAAATTAAATTAACAATTCATGTGAGTTTACACTCCTTATTCTTATTTAGCTATTAATTTTTTATATAGTATAAAGTTGACTTAGCTTTGTACTATATCCAAACCCTACAAAATGATAGCCACTAAAATAAATAACTTTCCAAAAAAGGAACATTTTACTACCCCAGAAATAGGAAACTTTTAGTCCAATTTCCAACGGGATCCGAACTGCTGGAAATGAAGGATTGAGTATACTTTTTCCAAATTACCCTTCAACATAACCCGTACTCGAAACTCTTAAGGCAATGCGCCGTGTCCTTTTTCGTCAATTCACCTCGATTTTTCCGCTTCCACTTCAAAAAAGATAAGCTAATAAAAAAACAGAGTCAAAGCGTACGGGGATATATACATACAATCTTTTGTATGTATACACAAATTACTCCATTATTTTCTTCAAATCCCTAAATCTGTAATTTCACAAATCGCTTTTGATTTCTATTTAATTTTACTTCTCTCTCTCACACACACGCGCACACACACATTCTTCAAATTTTTATCCCTCTTTCTTGATAGAGTAAAAACCCTAGTTTACGAAAACATCATCTTGAACACCTAAATTCGATTGGGCTTGAATGATTCGGTATCTTCTGTGTTTCTTTAATGTATTTTTTTGAAGTCATGCAATGCAAAATCAAGAAATTTGGATTGATTTCAAGTTTTTTTTTTTGGTTGAATTATTCGGTTATGTTCATTTTAGTTTATGAGCTGAGTGGAATTGGATTCATGTGAGTTTGGAAATTCGTTGAATTTGATGCGTTGAAGTGATGGGGTTTATATTAGATTGGCCCTGAACTAATGTGAGCCAGTTAAGTGGAATTTTTTTGGGGTTTTGTTTTAGACTTTGTTTGTTTTTTCTTAAAGTATCTTGGATCAAAATGTTTTTTGACTAGGAAACGTGGTGGTTTAACTGTTAAATTTGGATGGAATTTAGTTTTGGAAATTTTTGATGCATAAAGATGAATTCGATATGGAAATGTATGTTATGTTTTATGAGATAAAATGATTGAACTTACATTGGAGGTTTTCAGTAATTTTCTTGAATATTTGAATTTATGTTTGACTGCTTTTGACTGCACTTCACTTGTCCGTCAAGTTTCGTGTGGTTGTTTAGTTGACAACCTGCATGCTCTAGTTAGCTGCATTTGTATTTTTTGATAATAGAAAGAAGTTTTAATATGTATCTTAGGGATGGTCAACTTTCTGAGTTGTGCTACTTCCCCCTTGCCCCCTGAAGAGGGGGGGGGGGGGGGGGCTTGGAAAGTTGGGGTATTTCTTTGCAAAGGGCTTGTTGGATCCATTACGGGATCAGATTTTCGAAAGTTTTGTGATGTTACAATGCAGTTGTATTGGAGGTTAAGCTATTAGGGAACAATACATCATGTGGAGATAAAATGATGTGGCATTAAATGTTAGGTCATGTTGCAATTGTGGGTAAAAAAAAACTGTAACTGATGATATGTTTTTTAGAGTTTTATGTTAGTAACGCAACAAATTTAAGTCATGTGACTACACTTAGTCGTTAACCTACCATTCTTGGTGGCTCAAGCTATACTATTACTTTTGTGCAGTTCTGTAGGGTTTCAGATCCTGTTTTCCATCATGATCACTGTTAATTTCAGCCTCCCATGTTATGTTTATATTTACTTCACTTGTTGCCAAAAAGAAAAAGGGATGGCAGTTTTTTTTTTTTGCAGACAAAGTTGCATCAATTATACCTAGTCATGTAGTTACATATTGTGGCTATGTTTAGCAGTTAATGACAGTTATTCTCTCAATTTACTACGAGTGCTTAGCATGTATTTTTCCCTTATTAAATTATATGCCTGACATACAAGAACTTAGACTTCTGTTCTGTTCTGTTCTGTTTCATGCCTACAGCTTTAATAGTTACCGTAAGCCTCTAATTATACTGTTATAATGTTTAAGTAGTTGTGAAGGAACTTCTGTCGAATATTAAATGAATTTTCTCAGGTTATTTTTCTGTGTTCTGTTCCCTTAAATAAAATTTTTGTTGCTGATAACTAATTGGCCTTATCATTCAAAATTCTATGATGATTCGTCTACGACGCTTTATGCATTTTTTATGATCTTTCATGACCTTTATTTCAGTTTGACCAGCATAAACCTTGCTGAGGTTCGATGCTGAAGCCAGCATGCAGATCATAGCTTGGAGAAATGCAAAGATATCATGCTACCAGCTGCACTAGTGCAGTCAATAACAGTGCCATTGGGGTATCAGCTAGGGACACTTCCCGAGCTCAGTCATCTTCCATTCAGCCAAACTTCTCTCTGAATCCTAGGTGCAACATTGTTAATTTTGTTGCTCAAACATGTTGAATGCAACAAATGCTTGTCTAAGCATGCTTCTTACGAAATGCTAGATACAAAAGGAAGTCGTTTAGAAGTTTTCAGTGTTTTTTCCTTGTCTTTCACTTCTTAAAAATCTTCTGATCACTACATGTTATAACAGTGTGTAATCATTTCCGAAATCTATGTGTGCTACTGTATGATGCCATGTTATGTGAACAAGTATATATAGAGTACTCTGTTTGTTTATTCCTAAGGAATCAAATAATTTATATGGTAAAGTAATACTTAATGAATGTTCTTAATTGGTGGCATACTTCTTATACACTAGTTTTTCAGTCTTGGTGCATAATTAATTGTTATTCTATAGACATCTGTTTGCTATCATATCCCGTTTAGGATGTTTCTGCAAAGTTTCAAATTAAAAGTTTTGATTTTGAAGATCTAGTGAAGCTTAGATTGAAAGAATAATAAACTGACATTTTGAATATGCTTCTGACTAAAAATACCTGAATCAATAATTCGATGTTGACTGAGACGGCTAAAAGAGATCATTTGAATCTTATTTGATGCATTATATTGAATATTAAGTGCATGAGTTCAGAAGTGTACGAAACATTCTTTTGAAGGATTAATTGAACGAAACAACTGTGACAATCCGTCCATCTCAGCGTTTCAGCTTTATGGCTTTTACATTAGATAGTGCTTGGGTGCAAGGAAAAGTGTGGGAAAGTTAGTTATTTTTTCATTTATGTGTGTTTGTTTGACAGGAAAGCTAGAAATTTTCTTAAACTTTCCCTCACTTTCTTGCATTTTATTTCCTGCAAAAGCTACATGATTTTGGAGGAAATTGTTAGTTGCAGAGAATATTCTCAATAACTACCTTTAACCACTGATAGTCTCTCGAAGTTTTTTCAGTCAAACAAACATGCACAAGAAAATTTTTTTCTGCCCTCTACCTCACTTCACTTTGTTTTCTGATAAAACTTTCCCTGTAATCAAACAGAGTTAGTCTAGATTTAGGGTAAGAAAAAGGAGAGGATGCCCTACTACTTAGTGGAAAGAAAGGATGGTATGAAAAGAGAGTTATTTATTTGTTTCTTAAATTGGAAGCGAAGTGGAAAGACTTATATTTTGTTTGGAAGGGATGGGGAAAAGATTGAAAAGGGTCATTACAATCCTTGTAATGAATGAGGTTAGTTTAAGAACTCCGTAAAAATGCTTTCCATCCCTTTCTGCCACTTTTAGACAAAATGAAATCTGAGATTTATAGGCTTGCTTATCCCTGTATTTTGCTTCTACTGCTTTCCCTGTACCCTTTTACAATTAATTCAGCCTCAGAGTACAGCCTTTCCTATTTCTTTATATTTTTTTCCTTCTCAAGTTTCCATCCATCCAAACATACTCTTGATGGAAATATTATTGTCATGTCCCATTCCATGCTCTATCAGTCTTAAGTTCTATTGTAACTTTTTCCCCCACCATTTTCTATATTTTTATGTGTATTTATTCATGCATGAGAATATGTTCGCACCGCTGATTTTCAACTTTTTTTGGTGTCTTAGGTTAGTAGTTGAATCATACTGGAAATGAAATCAGTTTTTAGTTCATTCTCAGCTAAGGATAAGTAAAACTTTGTATGGAACTCCATGGTGAATGTAGCAAAGAAGAGGTAGAAGCAGTCATGTGGCATTTAGTGAAAAGAAAGTATAATCAAATGGGGATATCATAATATACTTAACCTTGCTAAGGGGTCCAATGGAGTATAAAAATGATGCTGTCAACAAGAAGCCTAAGGAAAAGTAAAATTAAAGCTTTTGATAGTTATCTTTAAGCCTTTTGTTGTCAGTTTGATATTAGTAGTCTAAGGATTCATTTATTTTGAATGTTAGGTCTCAAGGCTATTCTGGTCTTTTTATTTGTTTGCAGAAAATTTCCTGCAATTGTTTGTTTCTTGAGTTTTAGGTAGTGTTTTTTTTATTATATTAACTCTTTTTTGGAGTCATAGCTTATTTGGGAAAGTTCTATTAGTTGAGGCGAACACTTTTTAGTTGGACATTAATGGAATAATCCAGTATAGTTTCTTAATTACTCTTGCTGACTCACACTTCTATCATCATTAACTTGAGGCATTTTTGTCCAATTATTCTATTACAAGTGGCTATATTTCATTTTATATCTAGACAGCTTTTGTCTTGATCGATCTATGATGCTAGTGCAAATTTCAAATAGCGTCGGAAGTAGGAGATAACTTTCTCAATAATGTATTTTGCTCTTTTACTATGTAGCTTCGTTTTTTCTCTTTAGATTATACTCTCCCTGATTTAAGGTTTTCCTGGTTTGTTTCTGTTTAGCTCTGAGAAATGAATGGTTCATTTCTTGAATGAAATTAACATTAGCATGCTTAATGATTTCTTCCCCTTTCTCTTGAGTGCTACTGTTTCTTTTTCAGGCGGCTGTTACCCTTAACTCCATACAAACTGAGGTGTGATAAGGAATCATTGAATTCCAGGTAATTTTGTGTTGAGATTTTGATTGTCCACTGAAGCTTTTATGTTATTGCATCTGAGATCATCTCATCAAAGAAAACTGTCCTTAAATTGTTAATCGGGGTACTATTTGACAGACTTGGACCGCCTGACTTTCACATCCAGACTCCTACTTGTCCTGAGGAGACACTGACCAAGGACTATGTGCAGTCTGGTTTCAAGGAGACAGTTGATGGGTTTGATGCAATTGTTTGGGTAACATCTATTTAGCTTTTTATGGTTAGAATGTTTGGTCCATATATGTATTGCAATCTTTTTATTTTCTTTTATTGGAATAATTGTCTCTGTAGTAATGTATTCACTGATGTTTCCAGGAAGCTAGAGAGATTGCGTTGTCACAGATTCAATCTTTTACAAAGCCAGTAATCCTTAAGTGCAAGGAGGTATTCTTTCTGGGGATTAAAACGGGGACATTGATCTCCTCCTTTATTTACGACGAGCTACAAATTTTGTAGATATCATTTGGTTTCACTGAAAGTTATGGTCATCTAATTCTGTCTCTCTTTCTTTCTGTATTCTTTTGCAGTCAATAAGAAAATGTCAGAGGGCCATTAACGAGTCTCGCGGACAAAAACGCAAGGTAATGCACATTTACTTTGCCATTATGAGGAACGAGTTCTTCATATTCGTCATGGCTAAATTCTCCTGCGAATATCTTAAGACTGGAAAAATCATCCATTTCTATCTTTTGTGAAATAAATGTTTATTTGTTAGGGTTTATTGTGTCCACTTATCAGGACAAATCATTATGGAAATTTTTGTGATAAAGTATATTAGAAATATAATCTGGATGAATGCTTTTGATAATGCAGGCTGGTCAAGTTTATGGAGTACCTCTTTCAGGCTCGTTATTGACGAGGCCTGGTACCTTTCCTGATCAAAGACCCTCTGGTGAAGAGTTTCGGAAGAAATGGATTGAGGTTACTCTTCACTTTGTTTTTGAATTTCTAAATTTGGGTTAGTATGTTGCTGGCCTATGGTTATCTTGCTTATACAGTGAGGAATTTTAGTGGTTCATGCTCATGAGCAAAATATGTGTTACATCTCACTTTAATGTGGAAGTTCTATAGGATGAGTTAGGTGTTGGCATTGGCACCATCATGTTCTAGACTTTTGTAGTCATGTTTACTGATTTAGTTACATTTAGGAGGGTATCAGAACAAATGAACATAACAAAGAAAAAGCAATACTTTAATTTACATTACCCTTGTAGTTGAAATATTCAAATTTTATCATATGACCTTTTATTCTTTAGATGAGGATGGATGCTGAGATTCACAGAAGTCATAAATGTTCATGGCTTATTAGGAGAATCCCTATGTTTTTGGTTGATGTGAGGGCACTATTAGAATTAGTTTGTATTTGTGCTCCTTCACCATACCAATCATCAGATTCCAATAGGGTCTGGAGTTGCATTGCTAAATCTCTCACATTTTCCATTCTGCTAAGAACATTTGTTACCCTGAATCCTTCAGTTGTACTTTACTACAAATTCTAGCTCCACCCCCAACCACACACACACCCCCACGCCCACCCCCTCCCCCCCAACAAAACAAAAAACCAAAAAAAAAAAAAAAAAGTAAGAATTGTCCTGAGTATGACAGATAAAAAAAAAGGTTTTCTTACATGAGTAAGTGGGTTTTGGAAGTTCACTCAAAATTATTATTGCATTTGGGATGGCCAACACCAAACTGAAATAGTAATCAATTATATTATCTTTTGTCCCAAGAGCCATCTCAAAGGCCTTTTAGCATCTGTAATGAGGTACTTAACAGATTGAATGGTCCTGGAGACCCTACGAAGATCTACCTGTTGCCTTTGTTAGATGCTTCCTGTTCTGTCATACACACGATTTCCATCTTTCTGTTCTTTGTTCTGTCATACAAAGATCTACCTGTTGCCTTTGTTAGATGCTTCCTGTTCTGTCACACACACGATTTCCATCTTTCTGCAAATAATGAAATGTGTTTTGGAGCTTCCGTTAACCTTGTAGAGTGCATTTCTATGTACAGCAGGGGAGGGGATTTACTTGAATACTAACTAAAATATGCTATCAATTGGCATCATTTTTGTATGTCCAACTGCATGAATTTTATGTGTCAAAGCTCGTTCCAGCAGCTATCCAGAAATTTGCTAGCTAAAAAATTATAACACCTTTCCAGGGATTATCGCAACAGCATAAAAGATTGTGTTCTTTGGCCGATCACGTTCCTCATGGTTACCGGAGGAAATCTCTTTTTGAAGTTCTCATTAGGAATAATGTTCCACTACTCAGAGCTACTTGGTTTGTTAAAGTAACTTATCTTAATCAGGTATTGAACGTTGAATTTGTTAAGGAGTTCTCTTCCCATTGTATCCGGTAATTTTCAACTTTGTGACATAGCAGCTTATGTTTTAACTTTGCAGGTTAGGCCTGGCACGTCCAATTTGTCTTCTGGTGTGCCTGACAAAACTCAGTTTTCCCGATCAGAGCTGTGGACAAAAGATGTCATAGATTACCTCCAGGCTCTCTTGGATGAGTTTGTTTCAAAAAATAGTTTCCATTCTATTGCACATGTGAGGGATCGGTCGCCACCAGTGGTTTATATTGGGTCTGTACAGCATCGATGTGATACTTCTTCTGCTTGTACTGATGCTGAGGAGCCTTCTTTGCATTTTAAGTGGTGGTATGTGGTTAGGCTTTTACAATGGCACCACGCAGAGGGACTGATTATTCCTTCTCTTATTATTGATTGGGTGTTCAATCAACTGCAGGTATTCTATATTTATGGATATTTTGTGCTTTGATTGGATCATTGACTGGTAGTTCTTTTGGCTGGTAATTTCATGTTTTTGCATTTGCAGGAAAAAGAATCGCTTGGGATTTTGCAGTTGTTGTTGCCTGTTATATATGGTGTAATTGAAGCTATAGTACTATGTCAGACCTATGTGCGCACACTGGTTGGCATAGCTATAAGTTTCATCCAAGAACCTTCTCCTGGTGGATCTGATCTTGTAAATAATTCCCAACGGGCATATACTATTTCTGCTCTTGTTGAGATGCTTCGTTACTTAATACTTGCTGTGCCTGATACTTTTGTCGCTTTGGATTACTTTCCCTTACCATTTTGCTTGGTAAGTCACATGGTCAATGATGGGATTTTTTTGTTGAAGATGGCTGAAGATGGCAGCAAAATGAAAACTGGACCCCTTGAAGTGGCCTGCTTGCAGAGAGGTAAGGGTACTGGCATTCACACTGATTCTTTGTCCATTGATCGTATTGTTTCATCTATTCAGAAATGCACTGAAAACCTTTCAAGAGCTGCCAGACCTGGTCAGCCTTGTCAAAATATGGCTAAAGCTCTACAAGCATTGGATAAATCTCTTATTGATGGAGATGTGCGGATGGCGTATAAACTTCTTTTCGAAAATCTTTGTGATGGAGCCGTTGATGAATGTTGGATTGCTGAAGTCAGTTCCTGTTTACGTTCGTCGCTCAAGTATATTGGAGCAGTGACCTTGTCATTTGTTTCCTCTATCTTCTTCATTTGTGAGTGGGCAACTTGCGATTTTAGACATTTTCGCACTGGCCCACTAGTGAACCAGAAGTTCACGGGAGGAAAAGACTTCTCTCAAATATGTATTGCTCTACGGATTTTGCAGCTCAAGAGGAGGGAGATGCAAAGCTTGTCTCAGTACAAGATCGAGAGTACCCATGCTATTGATTCTCTAGCAAAAGATCCTGATTTGCCAAATAAGTATCCAGGAAGGATTTCTATCAGCAATGCTTGTGAACTTAAATACAGTTCAAAGAGTGGGACAGTTAGAAATTTATCAAATATGTTTGAAAGCCCAAGCCCCTTACATGACATTATTGTGGGCTGGATAGATCAACATGAAGTACAAAACAGAGAAGGGATCAAGCGGCTTCAGCTACTCATAATAGAACTTCTGAGAGCTGGCATCTTTTACCCCCAGGCATATGTGAGGCAATTAATTGTCAGTGGAATTACTGACAGGAATGGAGTTTCATTTGACCTGGAGAGACGGAAAAGACATTACAGAATCTTGAAGCAGCTTCCCGGCTTCTATGTACGTGGCGCTCTTGAAGAAGCAAGGATTCTGGAAGGAAATAATCTTTTGGAAGTGATTAATATATATTCAAATGAGCGTCGTGTGGTCCTTCACGGCCTGCTTGATCCCCATAAGAGTTCTGGCAGCTTTCTGCAGAAACAAAAGCATGATAGCAACTCAGAATGTGGCATTGCATCTCCTTGCTCTGCTGATCAGTGGAGATCTTTTCAGGTTCTATCCAGTTTAACGGCAAAAAATTTTGATCGAGTTGCTGAGCTTGAAGATCTGAAGTCTTCAATTGTGGTGTTGCTGCATCTTCCCATTTCATCCTTGTCAAGTGATACTGGAGTAGAAGATTTTGTTGCGAGTGTAAAGAGATCTAGTGGTTCTTCTATTAACAAGATGGATATTGGTGAAGGAACATCAGGATGTCAAGAATGTAGAAGGGTGAAGAGACAAAAGTTGAGCGAAGATAGGAGCTCAGATCTACAGGGATATTCAGCTGATGCATTGGATGATGAAGATTTCTGGTGGGTGAGGAGGGGACCAAAGTCCGTGGAGCCTTACAAAGTGGACCAACCTCCTAAGCAAGCCAAGCAATCTGGAAGGGGCAGGCAAAAGGGTGTGCGCAAAACACAAAGCCTTGCACAATTAGCAGCTGCTAGGATTGAAGGTAGTCAAGGAGCATCCATAAGCTATGTTTGTGATAATAGACTGAACTGCCCACACCATAGAACCAGAGTGGATGGAGAGGCTCCAAAATCAGTGGATGGGATCAGGATGCCATATAGTGGTGACATTGTTTCAATTGGTGAGGTACTGAAAAAGATGCGACTTGTAGAGAAGAGAACAGTGATGGTATGGTTGATAACTGTTGTAAAGAATCTTGTTGAAGAGGCTGAAAAAGCTGCTGCAAAGGTTGGTCAATACGGCAGACCACATTCTTTTGTTGATGATGGGAACTCTGTTCGATGGAAGCTTGGTGAAGATGAATTGTCAATGATTTTGTATCTGATGGATGTATCTAATGAATTAGAATCAGTGGCCAGGTTTCTTCTTTGGTTGCTGCCAAAGGTTCTTAGCAGCCCTGCTGCTTCCATCCATGGTGGTCGGAATATTTTAGCGCTTCCACGAAATGCAGAGAACCGTGCTTGTGAAGTTGGGGAGGCTTTTCTTGTATCATCTATTCGGAGGTGTGGCCTTAGTCTTCTTAAGTCAATTCTTTAGTGAGTTTGGCCATGAATTATTTTGCAGTTTCTTGTGTTCTAGTATGTACATTGATTGCGATATGCCTTCGCTCTATCATTTAGATTTGATTGTCATTGAATTTACCCAAACTTTAGCTTCCAGAAGATGATCCATGGCATTGATTGGCTGAGTTACCTTATAATTTCTTTTATTAGCTGTTTCTGTGGTTGCTTAATAACCTTACAAGTTTCGACTTTTGTGTTAAGCCCCTAGTTCCAAACTGCTGGTTTCTTGCTTTCTTCATCTTCTAGTATATTTTGTAAGAAAAATGTCTTCAATCTACCATTTAGTGAAATTTCAGAGGTTGACGATTCAACTACCAAGAGACCACTTGAACATGCCATTTTCCCAAACAAAATTCCTGTTAAAGTTTTGGCTATTTGTTTCTGCTAAACATTTCTGATTCTCTCAAGTTTTAGAGTAGTTTCCCTAAAGGATTCATAGTTTTCTTGGTTCTTCTATCTTGACCTGAAATATTTAAGCATGTATAAAATACAGGGATCATTGACTATGTTCCCATTCCACCGTTTGATTCTGTCTTGTGCATGCAATTTTTTCTTTCTGATTCTAAACAAAGAAACTACTTTATAAGCACCATTTTTTGGGATTTATCAATCTTTCACATTAGTTGTTTCTTCCCTGAGCTGGAAAATAGTGGTACATGACAAATACTCTGTTAAGTATTTCGGGACAGAGTTTGGTGTGAAAATTTGTCTTGTGAATGTAGTTTTGTTGATTGATTCTGAAATTTGAACTGCATTTGTTTGACAATGTTCTTGATGACATCGGTTTTTCTGCATATTCTTCTGAACTTGTTAAGCTTTTAATTATCTACAAACAACTGTCAAAGAATTTTGTGATACATTCCTCCAATTGGCTGTCTACTGAAACTTGTTTTGGCGAGACTTCTCTATTTGTGAGAAAAACTGAAGAAATCAGAAGTTGATCTTTATGGAATGAGTGAGTAGTTGGAACTTGTGATATCTAAGTTTGCTTCGGTGGAAAATTTAATTCTGTAGTCACTTGGTATTGAAATATATGAGGAAATCTTACTGACTACTTTTACTATTCTTTCATAACATCTTTGTTGACTTTGGTACATTTAATTTTGGAGAAGTATTTGCTATTTTATGTCATTCAATGTAAGCCTGAGCATTGTACTTCTTTTCAATTGTACTCTTCTTTCTTAACATCTTTGGGGTGACTTCTGTTCATTTGATTTTGGAGAAGTATTTGATATTTGATTCATTCAATATAAGCCTAAGCATTGTACTGCTTTTCTATGGTTTACTTGTGATGTTCAATTATATACTTTTGTTTTATAATGATAAACTGTCACTTATCAAAACTTTGATATACTTCGTGCATGGCTGGTTTACATCATTTGGTGGCAGAAATATGGCTGCCGAGGAATAATTGTGTCTGAACTATTCCCCTACTGCCTTGGTTCAGGTATGAAAATATAATTGCAGCAGCAGATCTTGTCCCTGAAACCTTGACAGCTGCAATGCATTGTGTTGCTGCCACAATGGCCTCTACTGGAAGGGTTTCGGGTTCATCGGCCTTGGTTTATGCACGCAACTTGTTGAAGAAGTATGGAAATGTGGCTAGTGTTGTTGATTGGGAGAAGAATGTTAAATCATCTTATGATAGAAGACTCATTTCTGAACTTGAATCTGGAAGATTGCCTGATGGAGAGTTTGGGCTCCCACTTGGAGTCCCAGCAGGAGTAGAAGATCTTGATGATTTTTTCCGTCAAAAAATAACAAATAGTTTACGGGTTCGAGTTGGTGTGACAATGAGAGATATAGTACAAAGGCCAGTTGATGAAGTTTTTAACTATTATTACGCCAAAGAAAGAAAGCTTTTTGGGACTGGTACAGTGAAAAGCCCTGGCTTAGAAAAGTTGGATGATGGTTATCAAATAGCTCAACAAATAGTAATGGGACTAATGGACTGTATGAGGCAAACTGGTGGTGCAGCTCAGGAAGGTGATCCTACTTTGGTCTCCTCAGCTATTTCTGCTATTGTTGGTAACGTCGGACAGGTTATGGTTAAAATTCCTGATTTGACTACTAGCAATCAACTAAATTTCCAGCCCACGTCCAGCTCAATGCATTTTGCTCGGTGCATTTTACGCATCCATATAACTTGCTTATGCCTACTGAAGGATGCACTGGGTGAGCGTCAGAGTCGTGTCTTTGAGGTTGCTCTTGCAGCTGAAGCTTCTGCTGCCCTTGCTCAAGTTTTTCTGCCAGGAAAGGCTCCTCGTACTCAGTTTCATCAATCTCCTGAGTCCCATGATTCCAGTTCAAATTCATATGAAGCTTTGAATGGTTCAGTTAAAAGCATACTTGGAAGAAGTGCAAAAATTACAGGAGCTATTTCTGCACTTGTTGTCGGGGCACTTCTCCAGGGAGTTATGACCCTTGAGAGAATGGTTACGCTCTTCAGATTAAGGGAAGGGCTTGATCCAATTCAGTTTGTTAGGAGTCTGAAATCCAACTCAAATGGGAACACTCGTTCCATTGGGGCTTTGAGGTTGGATAACTTGGTTGAGTTTTCCACCCACTGGTTTCGAGTGCTTGTAGGGTAATTGCAGAACTGTTTCTGATGGATTTATTGTGGAGCTCGTGGGTGATGCTTCAATTGTGGCTTTATCAAGAATGCAGAGGGCACTGCCTCTGAACTTGGTCTTTCCACCTGCTTATTCCATATTTGCATTGTGTCATATGGAAGGCATTCATTGTTAGTCCCTGGTGCTGGATTGCGTGATGACTTCCAGCAATTGTATCAATCCTTAGGATTGGCTATAGGTGATGCACTAAAGCACCTGCCCTTCCGTGACGTGTGTCTGCGAGACACTCATGGCCTTTATGATCTTATAGCTGCAGATGCCATTGATTCTGAGTTTGCAACCTTATTGGAATCAAATGGTGCAGACATGGTTTCTTTACCCATGGCCTTTGTGCCTCTCCGTGCACGGGCTTTTCTTGAATGCACTTATCGACTGTAAAATGCCAGAGCCTATGCACAAACCAGAGGATGGTAATAGGATACAGTGGCAGGGTGACTCAAAGAACTATTATAAGGAGAAGGATGCAAAACTCAGAGATCTGCTTATGCATGTTTTGGATACGTTGCAACCTGCAAAATTCCACTGGCAGTGGGTTGAGCTGAGGCTTATTTTGAATGAACAAACTGTCGTTGAAAAACTAGCAGATAATAATACTGCTTTGATAGAGGCTCTGAGATCTGTCTCATCAAATGCTGACAAGGTTGCTGCTTCTGAGAAAGAAAACACCTTCGTTCAACTTGTCTTAATCAGGTTGCTTGCCAGACCAGATGCTGCTTCACTCTTTTCTGAGGTTGTACACCTCTTGGGGAGGTCACTTGAGGATTCGATGCTAATGCAAACTAAATGGCTTCTTGGAGGCAATGATGTTCTTTATGGAAGGAAATCAATTCGGCAACGACTTACTACTTTTGCTGAAAATAAACATCTGCCTACTAAACTGCAGTTCTGGAAGCCATGGGGGTGGTGTTATTCAAATTCTGATCTCATGAAAACCAAGGGAAACAAAAGGAAGTTTGAAGTCACCTCTCTTGAAGAAGGTGAGGTGCTTGATGAAGGTTCAGACATGAGATGTCCTGGAAGAGTATCTGCTCAAGTTGTGGATGTTGAAGGTTTCACAGACAGTCAGCAGCATGTGACTGAGAGAGCATTTGTCGAATTAATTCTCCCTTGTGTGGATCAAGGCTCGTATGATTCAAGAAACACCTTTGCAAGTGATATGATCAAGCAGATGAATAACATTGAGCAGCAAATCAATGCACTTTCTCGTGGAGCAGCAACTAAATCTGCTGGCACAGTTACATCTGGAATAGAAAGCCCAGCAAGCAAGGGCAATTAGCAGGAAAGGAATGAAAACTGGCAGTCCTGGAATCGGAAAACGACTTGCTGGGCCAGCTGATGGTGTGCCACCTCCCCCTGGAGTGTTGCGAGCTTCTGTGTCAGTGCGCTTGCAGTTTCTCCTGAAATTGCTTCCTATTATGTGCACAGATGGGTAATTTTCTACTCCAATTCACAATTAGTTTCAGGATGATATATTACACCTTTTTGGAGACCTATCTCATGTTAAAAGCTTGAACTTTATTTTGCAGACTGTTTAAATAATGATAGTGTTCCCATGCATTTGTCCATTTCCAGTTTTGACAAATGTGAAGTTAATGCCATGAACTTCATTCTATTTTAAACTTGAAGTTTAAAATCATTTTCAATTGGTGATGATAATTTTTTTGCCGGTTTTGTGGCATTAAATTATGAAATGTAATATCTGACGGATCAAGGATGGTCTTTTGATGAGAAAATAGTCATACCAATCAAAAGTAGAAGGTTCTTTGCAATTTTTCTAATGATAGGGATCATTCTCTCTGCCAATAATCTGTGCCTTTCTTTGTCTCCTTTTTGTAATGTTGGACATGTTGATTTTCCACTATATCTTAGTTGTGGTGCATGTCTGGTGTCTGATGAAAATACTAACTTCTCTTTTGCTATATTTATACTGCTAATGTAAGAAATTTTTTTTGGACTCATCAGGGAGCCATCAGGAAGGAGTATGAGGCATACACTTGCCTCAGTTATACTACGCCTCCTTGGAAGTAGAGTTGTCCATGAAGATGCAGGCCACACTATCAGTTCAACTTTCAGTCCATCCAGTAGAGATGTTGAGTCTTTTACAGAGGCTTCTGCTGCTGCATCTGTAGTTTTTTCTGAGGAAGGTCTCTTTGATCGTTTGTTGTTGCTGCTCCATGGATTGCTGAGCAGCTATCAACCTAGTTGGCTGAAGTTGAAATCCAGCTCCAAGGCCACCTCTGAATGTGGCGAGAATTTTAGTGTTTTCGATCGTGAAATGGTGGAGAATCTGCAGGTTTGGAAGCTGACTACCTACAATATGATATTATCTGATTCTGCACAATTTCTGCCCCTTTTGCAAAAATAGAATTTAAAAAAGAAAAGGTCATACTTGTAGAAAAACTTAGAACAAGTAGATTATGTGGCGGAATACTTCTAATAATGAGCAGTTGTTTCATGGTAAATACTAATGACAGGATTTGAGTCTTCTTATGTTAATGGTTTAAGAGGAGTGCATTTATTACATGAATACTTGTGAGTTTCTTCAGAAAAACAAAGGTTGCCTTCAATTAAAGAATAAAGACCTTGGACAGTCCTTGAGACTTGTAACATATGAAGTTTCACACTCTGATTATAACTCCAGTAAAACTTCTATGTATTTCTGTCATACTGATTTCTTTTTATATTTTTATTTAATGTTTCTCTAAAGATATGTTTTGTTGATAATTGGATCTCTTTGGAGTTGTAATATGTTTTTTTTTTTCCCAAGAATAAAGTCTGAAAACTGATTTGATTAATTTGCCTGGGGGAACTACTCCCTTTGCCTTTAAATTTTAACTTTGTGTTGATCAGCCTTTCTCGATCTTTGTTTTTATTTGTTTAAAAGAAGCAGCTTTGATCTGAGATATAGTATGAAGTGCAAGTGGATTTGGTTATGTCAATTCCCTCTCGCTCTTTGCGAAATTGTTTATTTCTTTAAAAGTAGCATCAATATTATGTTCTTACCTATCCAAAAGCATAATTTCATAATCCTCATCTCTTTTGAATTTCGTTTCAAGAATTATTATGGGTAAATTTGAGCATGATGAAACTTATTTGATTCGATGAAATTTGACTTGGTGTCCATTTATTTTATTCTTTCGAGCCTAAATTTGTCTCCCTCAGATGTTAATTTGGAAAGATGTGAATGGATGGAAAATTATTTGTTAAGGATACTTATGTTATGGCTTTCTTATTATTTTTTTAACTGATGCAGAACGATCTGGATCGTATGCAATTGCCCGATCATATTCGGTGGCGTATTCAAACTGCAATGCCAATACTTATTCCATCTGTTCGGTCCTTAGTCTCTTGCCAGCCTTCATTAGTTTCAACTGCTTCCCTTGCCGCTCTTCAGTCGAGCAATCTGATATCAGTTTTGCAGCCTAGCAATTCAATCTTGCCCCAGAGAAATCCAGTTTCTTTGGTTCGAACTTTCACTAATGTGGGGATGGCTAAGCAACTGCCGTTGCAAGACTCAGACTTGGAGATTGACCCTTGGACCCTATTGGAGGATGGTGCGGGTGTGCAATCTTCTAGTAACACTGGCAATGACCATGCTAATTTGAGAGCATCAAACTGGCTCAAGGGGGCTACTAGGGTGAGGAGGACAGACCTCACCTACACTGGTGCAGTAGATGAGGATAGCTGATTTGAGTAGCATTACAATTTTGATTGTTATAGAAGAAGAGCACCTGACAAGTAACAGCTTCTTTGCTCATATGTGACTGAAAAAGCTGCTATCGGGGTTGCTCGCACTGCCTTTAGCGGCAAAGGCATCTGCCTTGAGGCACATTCTTTTGGGTGGCATGGGTTTGTGACCTGGACGACATGGACCTGTCGGTTTTGCTTCTTGGCCCTGATTATCAATTAACACTTTATCACCCCCTTTCTGGACAGCTCAATTCTGCGTGCAGTTCGGCTCAATGTTGCGTGCAGTTCAGAACTTCTTGTACATATAGGTACTTTATTTCCCTTTGTGGGCTGAGTAGAATGTCTCAGAAAAAGAAATTATTTTCTGCTGTTTCATACTTAGCATATATAGTTACATCTTGCAAATTGAGTAAAAGATCTCAAGATTGTTCTATATATTTTTCTTTCACGTTTCTCCTCTCTCTCTCTCTCTGGGTGGTGGTTATTTGATAAATGTGCTGTTTATTTTGTGATTTTGCAGATCTTGCATGAAGGCCAGGTCAAGTACCAATAGTTTTGTTTTTATATTCTTAATTTTTAGGCGAATTATTTTTCATGGATAAGAGAGACTCGAAGTTTAAGATTTGTTATTTATTTTACTCCTAGCAGCACAACCTCTGTGACTTGTCTGATCGATTTTGGCTAGTTATGTATAAGGTCTACTCTTCTAACCGCTGCTCGAGGCCAGGTTGCCCAGCAGTTTAAAATGGGATTCCTGGATTTATGTGCATTTGTGATTACATTTCTCTGATTCAATGCGAAATACATAGACCAATTGGAGGCCAACTTGCAATACCTTGTATGTGTAGGCAGAACCGTGTTTGATTTTGAGGACGAGAGTATACCACAAAAGCATTTTTTAGAATTTCATAACTACCAAGCGCCAAAGCAACAAATTGAACAGTTGAGCTTCTTCTTCATTTGTAGGGAAAAAAAGGGATGATTTTATCCACTGTAAAACATTAGTTTTTTTTTTGTTTTTTGAGAAATACTGTAAAGCATTAGTTGAACTATGCGAATGGGAGCAATTTGCCTAAAGATAAGAGCAGAGTTCAGAGTGTGAGCTAGAACATAAAATATGTTTTGGTGTCCTAACCAAGCCTACATCCTCACGACCAGTACAAGTAAGAACACTTAAGTTATACAGAAAGGGCGAACACTTCTGTTTCCTACATTTCGAATTAAGACCCAGTGAGTGCTAGATGCAATGCCATATTGACAGACCAATCTAACACAAACCAACCAATTATAGGAAACAAAGAACGAGGCATTTATCCTAAAAGTACGTCAAGCAAATAGGACATCAAAGGTCGGTCAATACGGTCCTATTGATCTTGATTTCGCATAGTTTTGTCCACAAATAGGACATCCTCAATCCAAGCAACAATATTGAATGCCAAACCTTCCAACACTCTAGAGTAGCTTTCCAGAATAGCCTTCCCAACGTCCTGCAAGTAAATAGGATAGTCGTAAACAAAAGAAATTCAGGCGATTTTTAGCAATTCGTTGCTTCTTATTTTGCGAAGTCACAAAGCCTCATTCTCTCCTTTTCTGGATTCCCAAATGTTGCATACGAACAAATTTGGGTTGTGAGATACTTACTCTGTTGTGCTGAATCTTGCTTGTGTCCAACGATGTCTGGGAAAGCTCAGGATATCTCTGCTTCAAGCAGAACAACAGACTCTCAGCTCGCTCTGCTAGGACATGATTCTTGTCCGTTCGATCAATGTCAGACATGAAATCTTTTACCACGTCCCATGATGATTTTGAATGGGTCATACTACATGCTTTACGCCGCCATGTGTACATGGAAGCTTCAATCTTATCTGCAAGCTCAAGTGCTTCATGTTCAGAGCGCAAGCAAAAGTAGTTCAGAAGCAAGTCAGGTGTAAATTTTTCCCCACTGCACATATAGCGGTAAACTGTGTCTCCCACAATTGCCTTTCCACTCTGAATATCAGAATCATACACGGAAAATGTAGTTAGAAAATTATCCCATACTTCCACAAAAAAAGAAATTACAGTAGCTGGATCTGATTGATCATTAAAGGGGGAAGGAATAACAATTAACGACCTTAGGAAGTGATGCCATGTAGGAATCAGGAATCTCCATTTCAGCAAGAATGCTATTGTTAAGGGCCTTTGCAGCTTTATGAATTTGGTTTGCACAATCGCGCTTATGGCGCAAATGCTTCCTTGATTTCTCGGAGAGGCCTCCTGAAGGAACACATGGAATTGGCAGCCACCATTTTTCATCCTTGCGCTGAGGAGCAGGAATCCTCCTAAATGACCCTGAACGGGTCGACTTCCCTGACATGCTTCCCTGTTCTGCATACCAAAATTCAGTTTCCTCAAAGCTGTCCAATATATCCTGCCATAGAAAATCAGTTCCAGTATTAGATTGGACAGAAACAGAAATTAGTGAGTCAATTTTCAAGGTTTATCTTTCTGTCAGCAGAGCATTGGTCTTTACCAAGAGCAATGCAGTCAAGTTTCCTCAGTGCAGGAAGATTGATGCTTATGTCCGATCTTGGTCTACTAGTCATCACCTGAAAGTTATCCATTAATATTTATGTCAAATATTAAACATACAAAAAGCAACATTGGGAGAACCAAAATAGAAGAAAGCATGGAAGTGGTAGAATTGAAAGGGAGCCTTCTAGCCAAAAGTCTAGTCTTAATGGTAACACCAACCCTTACTCCCATATTAGGCATGATATCATCAAGCTCCCCCTTTTTCTTGCCTTGTAAACAAGCCAGAAGGACCCATAAAAAGAAAAAAAGAAAAAAAGAGAGACAAAAGAGAAAGGGAAGATAGTTTTCACCTCAACAGCAGTACCATCTTGTAAATCCTGTAACGCAGGGACAAATTCAACAATGTAATCGCATATAGATATAAAGCAATTCATTTCTCTCTTCCACATCAATTTCTTATCAGGATGTAATGGCTCTAATCTCAGATGCTGACCAAATATGGAAGCTGCATGGTATAAAAAGAAAATGCCAAAAAAAAAAAAAAAGGATCAGGAAACAAAATCTGGCCTATACGTTTGTAAAATGTAGTATTCCTACCGTAGAGGTTTGTTATAGAATTTGATATTGCTACAGCAGTGCTGACTCCTTTCCCACTTCCAGACATGTCTTGGCCTAATAACAGTTTCGAAAATCTCTCCTTCATCATGTCAAGCTCTACAAAATATTCCGACCAACTCAGCAAATCCATTCGAAAACTACGGGAAAAAAAAAAAGAGGAGGAGGAAAACAATTTTGAAAGACCAACCTAGATTTTCTTCCTCATCATCATCCATAACATGTTTGTGCTCCTGCATTCCTAGCCTTGAAAGCGCAGGAGCTTTGGGGGATTTAATGCCTGGCCAATATAAAGGAGAGGGAGTATCCGAGAAGCTGCTGCTGTTGTCATCTGTAGGTTCTGAGAATGCTGAAGCATCTGAGTTTGTTCTGCAGAAAGAATAACCACTCTGCATTGACAAACTGGTGGCTTCAGTTGGTGAATGATCATTTTGATTCACAGAAGATTGTGAAGGTTGATATCCCCAGTCGCAAGTTTCGTCTGAATTCGATATGCGATCCATTTGATCCCTTCTACTTCTTTACTCTCTAGACTGCAAAAGTCAAAGTTCTAAACTCATTTTCAGGCACAATTTCAAGAAATGACGCATTCTATATGTTATTAAATATACCGGGAACTTACTTCAAATGTTAGAATCAACAAGTTCTTAAACAAAAGCATTGAATTTATTTGCTTTCAAGAAAAAGAAAGATGAATTCCATATGTCTGTTTTCTTATCTGGACTTTAAAATTATTCACTGAATATGCAGCTACTTTCTTGACAAAGTCAGTCATCCAAGACCAAGCATGACTTGAGAAAGAAGAAGAAACTGAGTAGTTTAAAAGTTCGAAGGCAACGGCAGGTAATAGAAAAGCAACGGTAAACCAATCTTTTATGTTACCTTTAATGGCTGCTGGTGTTTTGAATTTGAACAGTTGATAGTTATAGCTGTTGCTGATTGAATACTGTTTTGAAACAGTTCCCTCTCAAGACTTCTGTCTCTATCCTTTTTCTTCAAAAAAGAGTTATTATATTCCTGGACAAAAATCCCATGTCATAAACTTCATGAACAACAAGAAGTCTCGGCCATTGATGACAATTTTCGTAGTTTTGGAATAATAAAACGAGTTACCTTCAAGAGCTCAAATGTTTGCTATATAGTTTAATAAAGATGAGTAGATCAGGATTCAGGAGTTCAAGACTTAATCAGGATTAGGACCAGGAGTTGAGGACTAATCAAGAAAAGGTTTAGATTAGGTTGGTCCTATTTAAGTTGAAGTACAAGGCTTGAGTATATTAAAAAAACTGGTTTTAAATCATTTCCATTGGAAAAAAAAATGATATTCTGAAGAATAATTATAACTTTTTTTGAGCGACTATATAATGATTTAAAATCACGTAACAAGTACATCCAAAAGGAAGTGCGGTAAAAGTTTTAAAATTAGATGTGCATAATTTGTCATATATAGTCAGAGATAAAATCAACGTATTCATTAATTAACTTGTGTATTTTTTTCATTTTTGGGCATGTTGTTAAAAGTATATAAAAAAAATTTTAACGTAGGGATAATGATGTATTAAAAAATGTTAAAAAAATGGAGATAAAGATTAAATTAAAAAAAAATGTAATGTGAATATTATATTAAAAAAATGGTAAAACTTGTGGTCCCCTTACTTTCAAATTAGATTCGTACAAGTTGTGATGTGTAATCGGAACATAAAGTCTAAGAATTTATTGATTTTTTTGAGTATATTGTATCACTAAGGAACCTTTATTTAAGCAAATATATAATTTTTTTGTTACAAGAGTAACAGAAAAAATATAATCAAGAAAAGATGAATTTGTGGGCATCTTGTGTGCATTTTTTTTTTTTTTTTGGGGAAATTTGCAATTGAGTTGCAGTATATAGTCGAAGTCGATGATTTTATTTGACTTGGTTTATTCTTTTTTTAGTACGTCATGTAACTATTTACATGAAAATATGGACTTTATCAGCGAAATTAACCATTTATATCTATTCACTTAAAATTAGTGGACAAAGACTATTCGACTTAATAATTGAAATTTGGACGGGTATTATAAGGGATATGCAACCATAATTTGGTAATGATTAAGGAATCAGTAGTTGTCGAGCAGTATCATTAGTCCGTGATTAGGCCCCACTGCTACGGTCAGATCAGATGACTTGCTCTTTAAGACTTTAAATTCCCTATCTCGAAAACTCCTCTATCTTTTTATATAGTTGTTGTGTATAGATTTGTATATGTATTTATCAAAACAACTTTTATGAATTTTTCAAAAATATCATGTATATATTTGTATATGTATTTATTAAAATAACTTACAAAGTTTGTAAATTTTTTAAAAAATATCATGAATTAATACATGGGGGCAAATGTATATCAGCATAACAGAGGAGATAGAGAGGTTTTTCGTGACAAAGGATTTGGAGGGAATGACTTGTACTTCCTACCATATGATGTGATTAATAAACATTTCAAGAGAAAAAAAAATGGATTTGGGCTAAGAAAAAGACATAAAATTGCATGTTTGGTCTGATATGCAATTTGTTTCTAGATTAATTTGTAGGATAGCCACAAATACTATGACACTTCTTTTGATTGTCATTAATTAAAAGAACAATTCCTAAATAGACAAATTTAAAGCCCAAATTGATTGCACCACTTGTTCATTGCATTTGTTAGGCTTCCATTGTTCATCGAATTTGCTTCACCATTCAGTGTCTCATTCAGAACATGCATCATTTTTTGAAAGTAGAACATGCATCTAAGAAGCCACGTATAAGTTTGTATTGTAACACTTCGACCAATAAAATCATACGTAAATATTTAATATTAAACCGTAAACTTAAAGAAAGATAATAAAAAAAAATAAAGGTAGTTAGAATTGTCGGAAGTTTGCCCATGAGTCCCTACTATAACTATGGCTAAAAAATTGAAACAATGGGTCGTTAAATTAATTAATAATAGAATTGTACCCATTAGGCAATAAATGAAGTGTAGTCTTCTTTTGGATGAATAATAGTCGTGCACGCCATAAACCAACTCAACAATGATATGTTGGTGTGAACGTGTGAATTCTGATGTGCGTTTTTCTATAGATTAATAAGGCCATTTGAAATTGAATCATTGAAATAAAGGTCAAAAAAATAATGGTTCTTTACAAAGAAATGCATGCACCTTCTCTTGGAATGCAAATCAAATGGATTTGGGAAAGGGAACACAAGAAGAAGAAGAAGAAGAAGTATAAAAAATTGTACAAGATGACTCCTTGATGTTATTGAGAATTTTGTGATTATGTGAAAGTACTTCTATTACTAGGCTTTAGAAGATGAGTGCTTTTTTTTTTTTTTTTTTTTTCTGAATGATATGAATCATATACTAATGAAAAAACATTTTTAAGCCTTGGCCAATAGTGATTGTTTGTGTGTATAAAAACAAGAAATTTAACAAATCAAATCCTGAAAATTTTTTAGTGCTTGACATTTCTCCTTCAATTGCACCATATAATTAATCTAGGTAAAATCAAATTCTAAGCATTTTAGCCCTCCTAAATTCGGTTCTGTTTACTATTCGAGTTGATATTCTTACAGCCAAATAAAAACCTCCACCACGAAATATGCAAGAAATTTAGTATAGGACTGCATATTGAGTGGCCAACTCCCTTCTCTCCTTCATTCTCTTCTTTCTGTTGCTTGTATTTTGTGCTGAACAAAGTAGTAGTATGTTAGAATTCTGGTGATTGTGCTTGTGCAAATGAATTACTAAGTAGATTTTCATGTAGAGATGATGATAATTTATGTATATACTTTTGTAGGGTACTTGAGTCCAATCCTTATCTTCCCTTTAAAAAGTGTCATCATCAAGAACTATCTTATACGGAGCTGGTTTGCTCTCTGTCTTTCCCCTCCGAGATTATTCCTTTGAGATAAATTCTGAAATACAGAAAAGCATATTCCAAAAAGTATCATAATACTTAGATTTGATCAGGTTTTTAACTCAACTAATGCAATGTGATAACAACTTTGCTCTATAATGCTCGCAGAGTAATACTAGATACAGCATAATAGAACTCTTGAACTTTTTCATGCAAGATAGATTTCGGTGGTGAATTTATTTAACTTGACCGTGCTTCAAAGTAGAAAACCAAAAACAGAACAACTAAGAAAACCAAAAACAGAACTACTAATAACCATGGACGTCCTTCTTTAGTAATGCTTTACATCCTAAAGAATTTGTTATCATTCGCTCACAGCAGAGGACAATTAATTGACCCCCTACGACCATAAACTTCCCACTCCTTACCTAGTATGTCCTCACATGGCTCCTAAAAGGTTTCTTGAGTGACAAAATTCTGCAATCATACAGCAAAATTGGGTTTCAAAATTTTATTTCAGTATCACGAGTTGTCAATCAAACAGAATTGAAGTTCATCAATTATATCTCACAGAGAGCTGCATCAAATCAGCTCCATCAGTACACAATTTGCATTAAATCATGCTGTAACCTATCTCTTTCTTCAATCCCCTTGAATCCACCAATCCTCTCAATTTTTCTACCTCTTTCCATCTACCTTCTTCTGCATATAAGTTCGATAGTATCACATGATAACTTGCATTTTTAGGGTCCAGAGTAAGAAGTTGTTTGGCTGCAATTTCTAATATTTCAGAAGCTCCACAAGTGTGCCTACAGCCAGCAAGAATTGCTCCCCATATCCGTTTATCAGGATCAATGGGCATGTTATTCACAAATTCAAAAGCTTCTTCAACATTTCCTTGACGACTAAGCATATCCACCATGCATGCATAGTGTGCAAGTTTTGGTGCCATGCCATATTTTTCTTCCATTGCATAAAACCAATTCCAACCCTCATATTCGAGGCCACAATGACTACAAGCAGCCAGGACAGAGATGAACACCACATCATTGGGTTGTATTCCACAATGCAGCATGTTTGAGAAGCACTCAAGAGCCTCCTCTCCAAACCCATTAATCCCGTATCCATTGATCATTGAACTCCAACATACAAGGTCTCGGGTAAGACTTTCATCAAAAAGAGCCTCTCCTTGCCGTGTTCTTCCAAACTTACAATACATGTCAATTAAAGCAGAAGTCACAAACGCATTGGACATAAACCCAGCCTTGGTTAAATGTGCATGTATACTTTGCCCAATTTCTTGAGCCGGCATCAAGGAGCAAGATTGCAGTAAACTAACAAAAGTGACCTCATTAGGCTTCTCACCAGCCGATAGCATCTTTCTGTGTACTTGAAAAGCATTGAAAGGCAGTCCATTTTGCACATAAGCTGAGATCATTGCACTCCAAGCAATCAGATCTTTATTCCTTAAGCAAACAAATAGAGTTTCTGCAGACTGTACTTCACCAAATTTAGCATACATTTGAATTAGCGCAGTCACCATTGAAACAACTTTAATATATCCCATCTTTAACACAGTGCCATGTAAACCAACTCCCATCTTAACCTCGTCTAAAAGTGAAGATACTACAATCATTTCACAAATGATATTGACATCAAATTCAACACCACACAGTCTCATTTCCGAGAAAAAAATTAAAGCCTTTTCTAAGCAATCATTCTCAACACAGCCATGTATCATACTCTTCCAAGAAACAAGATCCTTCTTTTGCATTCTGCTGAAAACCTGCACTGAGTACTTCATGTTCCTGCACTTGGCATACATATCCACAAGTGAATTCTGCACATTAATATGAGAGCAAAAGGCCCTTCTAATACAAAAACCATGAATTTCTTTCCCTAACCACAAAACACCAAGATCAGCACAAGCAGGAAGAATGGTCACGATACTCACATGGTTTGGCTGCACACCACAAATTTGCATTTTTCTTAAGAACTCTAAGGCCTCCACATGCTCTTCATTCTTAACACATGCCGAAATCATTGCACTCCACAAAACTACATCTTTGTTTGGTGTCTGATCAAACAGCTTCCTAACAGTTCCAATGTCCCAACCAGAGTAAACTCCAACTAGTACAGTTACAAAGGGCAATTCTGAATCAAACCCCATTTTCATCGCGAAACAATGAATCATCCTAGCCATGTTTTGGCAACCCAATTGGCCAACTGCTCGTGTAACGCTTAAAACAGTGACAAAGTTCGGTTTTTGCTCGCTCAAAAGCATTGTTTTGAATAGCCCAAAGGCCTCCTTTGGCTGTTTTTCCCTCACCAAATTGGATAATTTTGCTGTCCACGACACAACTTTTTCGTGTTCCAAGGAAAACCAGTCTCTTTCTTGCAGATACGAATGATTTTGCCATGAAAAACTGTGAAATAAGGCCTTCACCGAGATTGGGAAAGAAAGAATTCTTTTGGGAATTTTCACAAACAGTTTATCTACATTGCTAAGAATAAAGCACATGTGACAGTCCCTTCAGTTAAAGTATAAAAATCGGGCAGTGAAATCTTCTGCAGAACGTAGTAACAACTAGTACCAGCCACATGTAACCATATTCAACGACTTGGAAAAATCAATTAATAATCCCATGTCTCTATTTCTATAATTGATTATGCCCATGTCTCTATTTGGATGTTAGTGTCTATGGAGGAAATACGTTAATTTGATTAAAATTTAATTAATATTACTTTTTTTATGTTTTTGTTAATTTTTTTTAATGTGAATATGACTGGAAAAATCAAGGTGCTTTAATAATTTATTAAATGCTAAAACACCATATTGGTTAAGGTCATGTATGCTTTTACATAGTGTTTTGGTTATTAATTGATTTCTTTTTTTTTTTTTTTGGCTATTTGTTTGGTTTTGTATTGTTTTATAGAGTATGAAATTTAAAATTTTATGTTGAGGCTTTAAAAAATATTTAATAGTCATGTATGCTTTTTACATAGTGTTTTGGTTTTTATTTGTTTTCCCTTTTTTGCCTTTTTTTTTTTTTTTTGGTTTTGGATTGTTTTTGTAGAGTATGAAATTTAAAATTTATATTGAGGAATTAAAAAATATTTTAAATGTAGAAATATAAATATAAATATTTATTCTAACCAATAAATATATACTTTAAAACTATTCAATTTAAATTTATAATTCTAAAAGGTTTGAAAGACTTTGAGAGGACTGTTGAGTTTTATTTAGGATTTGATTCGTCTAATTTTTTGTGTTTTTAATAATATCCTTTTTTAATATAACAACAACTTGATAAATAAAGGTATATTAGGAAATAATTAAATGTTAAATCAGTCACTCATGCTTTTATAGATATATAGATAGATATAGATATTGATAGATATATAGATCAATATTTGTCTATTGGATAAATTTCTTTTCAATTTGGACAAGAATAGTATACTTGTAATGATGGCTTTTTTTTTTTTTTTTTTAAACATAATTTCCAGAGACAAGCGACGTTTCATGTCTGCTTTAATTTTTTTTTGGACAAATATAATCAAGTTAGGCTACCCTATTTATCCAAACCAATTCAACCGAGTAACTACTTAACTAGTCAATCAATTGAATAGAGTAAGACATGATTAAAATTAATCTATACAAATGGTTAGAATTAACAAACTTGATCCATGCATGCTCCTAATTAAATATGTTGAATACATTATCTTCCTATTTTGTAAGGTTTAAATAGAGATTAAGGAAAGAGCGAATGGCTACTGACGGTGAAGAAAAAGTTGAAGAGTGTTTTCAGTTTGAACCCATATGATATATGACTTTCAGGAAAGAAACTAATGTTTGTTCCACATGGTCCAATTTGTTTTACACTAATCCTAATTTCATTTTTCAAGTTTTATTTTGGTTTCTTGTTCAGGTTTATCTAAGTTTAGTTTGCATATTGTATTTTGGTTAATTTGCTCCCTTTGGATTCCAAAGTCAATTTTATATTTCCTCATCCCAGAGATGCCAACTATCTAGCTAGTTTCCTTCAAGGGGGTGAAGTGACATGGAATTTTGAAATTCCAGCCTAGTTATGCCTGCACATAATAAGTCGTTACTTTCAAAGTAGACCTGCAAAAGATAATTTGCGACCAATAACATCTACTTTATGTTCCAAAACATAATAATAATGATGATGATGATGATACAGAAGCAGATTATTACATCCCAAGACTTGGGCATCTTCACTTTCAAAACTTTCTAACACACAGTTTTAACCCTTCAACCCAGTTTGGTACTAACATGAAAAATTAAAAAAAATCATCATTTAATAGGGGGGGGGGAAGATTTAGTAGGATTATGGCTTTGCTTGGTTTTGCACAGATGAGAACAGGTCACATAATCTAGGATGTAACATTATGGACAAAAAAACCAACCACCAGCTTCCTCAAAAAGAAAATTCCCACCAATATTAACACGGAAGATCAAGGCAGCAAGGCTTGCTCATTTATCCCAAATTTAAAAGGTTCATTGGATCAAGAAAAAAAGACCTTTCAATGAATATATGCACCTAATTCTTGAAAGATGAGTTCCTCCAAATATTTTAGCCATTCACTGCAAGGAAAACCTCATTGGCATCACCTCATAGTACTCCACTTATGTACTTGTGTTAACGCTGTGGCCAGCTCAAGCGATCTAGTTGGCCAGCCCCTTTGGGTGCGCAACACACTAGGCTCCAAAGAGATGTACTCTCAGCCTTGATAGTTATTGACTGATTGATCTCATCCTTTAAGTCTCACCATAAGGATAAGATGGACATTTCTCTTGAATATGGATCTTAACTCCTCATTCGCTTCAAGGCCTATTCTTCTACACCAAAATTACAAGAGTACAATTTATGAGGAACATAAATCAAATAATGGTTATTCTTATCGTAAATAGACAGGAAACAGCTCAATGTAAAAGAAAACAAACACAAAAAGATGAAAAATGCGGAAGAAAAAAACATCACCAGAAACAGAAACAATTATAGACGCTAGGTGAAATTAAGCAACTAATCTAAAACGGTCTCAATGCTTAAAAACTTAACCATCAGAGTCTCCCTCCAGGTCATTAAGTCTTTTAGCATTCCAGCACACGCTTAAGCAACTTGTGACAGACCATACTATTACTAGCCTATTAGCATGTTGAGGAAAGCAAACAAGACAAGAAGTACCATATCACAACTAAAAATAAAATAAAAATAAAAATAGAGATGCCTGCAATCTGTCCCCAAATGGATGAAAATTAAGTTAATTTATAAATATTAATTGTTCACAATGACGGAAATCATGGAAAAAGCTAATCTGTCGTGGCTAAAAGGTAAAAAGAATAGGCACTCAAGGAATCATCTGAGTATCTTCATATAGGTTCGCCAAGCTTCCATATTTTAAAATCAGATCTTACCTGTAGAGTCTGAGTTGCCTTCATTATGTCAAAATTTAAAGAAAGTAAAATTAACAAGAAAAGAAAACTTGTAAACCCCAAAGAACATTACCCAATTTTAGAACCTTTCTTTCCCACGAGAATCTTGCGTTGGCTCATTTTGGTTGTGATAAAGTGCTGCTCAATCCTGAGAGATCCATCTCTCAACTCCTTCCAATCCATTAACCGATGTTCAATGTTGTATGGGATTTCCTGATTGACAACATAAATACCTTGGTTCACATGAAAATATATATATATATATAGATAGATGCACACACGCTCAGAGATTAAAAAAAAAAAGATTTATTAAAATTTTCTTTTCAGTGGAAACTGAAAGCATAAGGTGCTACCAGTACCTGATGTACATGATCCAACAATTTCTCCCGTACTACTTCTAGTGAAATGTTCTTCATGACTTCCTCTGTCAGAGTGAACGGATCTTCATCCCATGGTCTTTTAACAGCCTAATGATGCAATACAAAGGACGACCAACATTAAATGATGAGAAACAGAATAGGAAGATTCTACTAGACTTAATATAAAATACAGCAACGACATGAAATATAGGAAATCAGGGATTAGTAGTTTTTCCTTCAAAGTCAGAATATAGGAAAAAGTAGTTGATGTTCTTTTGTCAGACAAACTATTATATAACTACCCAAGAAGCTCCACCAATCAGAAATTGGGAAGTTATGGAATGCACCTTAAGCTAGCATTTGAAGCAACCTAGCTTTCACTTGAAAGCATTCATTAACTATGTTCCAAAATTTGATGGTCTTCAACACGCGCTTCATTGGTATACCTTTGTTATTAAATCAACTTCTGTATGCAAAGCAATTTAAAAATAAAAAATAAAATTAAGTGCTAAGAACTCATGTGCTGATAAAGAGATATACAGATGTCCCCATATTTGGCGTATTTAGAGAGTGATGATAACTGCAAGGGTTTAGTGGTGGTAAAGGGACCAGATGGACGGATGCAAGGATGAAAAAGCTGATTTTGTTAGGAGAACCCTTTTAGTCAATTTTCTTCTTTCCCACAAGAACGGCAAATCATAATAGAATGCACAGCTCAGTAACCTTTCTTCCTGACACAAGAAACACAAACCTGATGAGCATACAAAATTAGAAATGAAGCAAATCTTCTATGTGATCTGTCTGTGTAACATATACACACGTATAGCCATGTATTTGTAAGTACAAATGCCTTTTTTAACACTACCATATAATCACACAATGAAAAAAGTCTGAGTAGTACTGCATGCATGAACTGATAAAAGAATCCACCAAGATTTGGTAAAATACAAGAATTAGCTTATCTTTGCCACAAAAATTGGTAGAGTAATATAAGTTCAGACAGCAGAAATTTCCCAGGTGAGGTCGGTTATATTGTATTGGACTCTTACAAAAGAAATAAAAAAGAAGCAATTAAATTGTACAAATCATATTCGATATAGAAAGGAGATAGAAGATGTTAGATGGCTAAACATTATACATAGAGAAAATTTTTATAAGCAAAAAGGGTATAAATAGAAGAAGAAATAAGACATGCCTGCTCCATCAAATACTGAGTCAGTTGCTTCACTCCTGATCCCTTTAATCCTGAGATCAGAAAGTACCTAATATGGAGAATTTAGCACAGTGAATACAAGTAGTTAGCAGCTTTTCCCCTTTCATTTTTTATCTCGACAAGTAAATGTTAAGACACTGCATTGAGCATTCATGCCCTGCATAAACTCAGAGGAGCTTCCTGCATACCTTTCATATCCAGGAAGATCCTTAAATTCTTCTGCAACCTTCAATAAGTCTTTCTTTTTCTCAACCAAGTCTATCTTATTCATGCACAAAACACGCTTCTGATTTGGATTAACTTGAGAACCCATTCGTTCGAATCAATCTTATTACTCTTGAAGTCAGGCCTATATGTAGTACACAAGGATCAAGTGACATAAAACCACCTGAAATTGAATGTGTAAGAGTGAAAGAAGCATACAAATACACTCTAATGGGTTAATTTTCAGGTATCAAAAAACATAAAATAAATAAAATTCATGACTCCAGTAAAATTTCCACACGGAACTCAGGGAAATATGATTGCATCATTAGAAGTTTATATTCAAATACTACACATTTAGACTTAGGACTGCAGAAGCTTGTGCAATGGCAAAAAATTACAAATTATCATTCGTGTTCAATAAGAAGTAAAACTGACAGCTAAGCATTGAGTCTAGAACACTTAACTTTGCACAAGGCCAAACTTACATCTTGCCAGATATTTGCAAGAGCAAGTATGGAATGAAATTAGTGCAGCAATGACATATCAACCAAAATTCTCTCAGGATACCAAATTTGAATAGGGATGGTGGGAAAAAGCTATCCCATTGTTGGAAATAATCAGACCATTTAGATCAGCTGATATGAATATCGCATAACTTCGAAAGAATTGATGCAAAATTCTTGTTGATTCTCAATATATATTCCTGTTTATGGTTTTGAATATGTTCTTTTGAGCCTCATTGTGTAGGGTATTTCAGTAGTTTCATTTTATGCTATAACAAGTTCAGCACTAGTTATCATTTATCTGTACTATAAAAGAAAAAACTGAAAAATAAGAGAAGAAGAGGTCTAGCCTGGCCCTTTTTGTCAACAACAAGTTCTTCTTATAGATGATAAAGAATACCAGGTTCAGCACTAGGTGAAGATTGGAAAAACAAATTATCTGAGTGGATAAAGTAACCAAATTAGGAGAATAAGACAAGAATGAGTGCTTGCAGATGTCCTCGATATATAGCAGGCAAGATGCCCCCCCCCCCCCCCCCCCAAACAAAAAAAAAAAAAAATCTTCTAAACCTCCTTGAAACATGCTTAGCAAAGAAGCTTGAGAAAAAAAAGCAATTGACATCACTTTCAAAGCGGAAAAATAAATTTTACCTCTTGAGATGTCTATCGACATCAAATATGATTACCAGCACATCAAATAAACCAACTGAACTCCAAGCACTTTCCATGCGAACTTTCATATCACTGTATGGGAAACCACTTTTCTTTAACATAAGCCCAGGAGTATCGAAAAAGCACTGCAGATTTGAAAAAAAAAATTTGAGATCTTTTTTCTATGACGAAACCGTAACAAGCCACATACACATGTACCAATTTATGCTTGCATAAAAACATAAAACCATCACCTACGAGACATGAAGACATAATTGAGCTATCTTTGCATTATCCTAAGTGATTTTTAACTAAGTGTACTATAGAGTATTAAACCACAAAAAAGGGGAAAAAAAGAAAAATAATCCTTCACAACTATGAAAAGGTTGCTACCACAGCCCCAAACTAGAAGCACCTTGTATTATTCTTCACTAAGAGTAGTGGATTTAGAACAGGACTAAATTTTTGTCATTGATTGACTGACAATGCAAAATGGATGAAATGCTTTCTGCAGGAACTATATCCAACGAAGTACTTTCAGCCCCAGTCAGGTATTATAATAGTCATTCATACTGATACGCACATCAACTAACCAACAGAATGTGTCTGTCTATGTTACCATTTGGATGGCAAGTCCTTGTATATTTTCCTACACAGGCATAAAATGGTAAGATGGTGCAACATTTGATTTTCCTATCTAACCCAATATGTCCATATTGTATGCCAATATGCAAGCTTCTTATTTCATAGTTACGAGCTATTCAAAGAGTTCTAGACATTAGATCATGTAACAAAAATATTCTTTTGAAATATCCATGCCCTTCTTCAGTGGTTGAAATACATCCCAATGGCTATTTATGGTACAGCTTTGAAGAGATAAATTGAATACCAAATCTGTGTATCACACAAATATAATAAACCAATTTGTCCACTTAAGCAAATAGAAACGAACCATTTGTGTATCTCCTTTAGTCGTTACTCCCAGCACTTCATGTGTAGTTGTATTCATCTTCCTTGAAACAGCAGCAACCTTTGTCCCAACCTAAAACAAATTAAAAGAAACAACAAACACATGGTAATTTTGTAAGCATGATTAGCTTCTTAAAGAAATTAACTACTGTCAGTCTTTCATTCTATTTACTTTTGTTTTTTAGGGTGGAAGGGGAAACCAAATAAGCAGCATAATTGATAGGTTATTTTGTGCATGAGCAATCTGAAAACAATATGAAGTCCTAGCATGAGTAATCTGAAAACAATAAGAAGTCCTAGCCAGCAATCTCACATAAAATATAAGGGACTACATGCTTCATGACCCAATCCAAATGTGAAATAACATTTTTTCAAAGAAAGTAAATGTGCAAGGCTCTTCAACTACACAGAAATTCAAGAACAAAAATAAGAGATGAAGACAACGCGATAATACAATGCCAGAAAGGTGAGAATCAAAATTTAACAGTTCTCAATTCCATGGACATTTTTCTGGTTTTTTGTCCATAAGATTTGCAGAATAAATGAACCATTGAAGATATTAACATACACTAGTAACATCAAACCTCAAAATGCTCAAACTAAAGCATTATTTTAGACCACCCAGCCCCAAAAGAAAAAGGGGGGAAAAGAAAAAGAGGATGCAATAAAGAAAAGACTGCAAGAAAACAAAAACAGAATGACCAGAACCAATTGGAAAGAATAAACATATTAACCAAGCTTTTCTAAATATCCTCATTAATGTCCACTATGCTCCAAGCAACTGATGCAAGATTGTAAATCCAAGAAAAATCACACGCCCAGCACATCAAGATAATTAATAGACATGGTAAGGCAAAGTCGAAAGAGAACAATTTTGTTTTCCCAGGTGACACATTAAGAGATGCATTCATCACTCTCACAGAGAAAGTGTCTGATTCTAACTGTTTCTATCTGTTTTGTAATCAAGTTAGTTAGCAATCTTTTAAATATAGCAGGGAAACAAATGCAAACATAGGCTTCTCAGGAAAAAATATCAACCAACAGAGCTAACTCTATATCATCTTTATCATTTTATTTTGTCCCTCATAAAGAGGCAAAATAAAACGATGTAGTTTGAAGCACACAATTCAGAAAAAGAATATAATTTAGACACATATATGCAGTGGAAATTAAGGTTGAATTTGATAAAGAAGCCAAAAAAAAAAAAAGCACATACAAGGAAAGAGTCTCTAATAAGCCAAGGAATTTCTACTAGATATCCAGCCTAATTTCCCATTTTCAAATTATAAACCTAGATGAATCGCAACTCTCATTCATGAGAAAATACAGAGAACTTCAGATAAACAATTGCACCAGGCACTTCCTCAAATTACTGGACTCCAAGTTTAGTTTATAGAGACAACATAACCAACCAAAATGGTCTAATCTGTCACTGTCTGAAATAGATATCCAAAATCCAGTGTACTATTGAAAATCATAGTCCTAATAAGCTATACTGCAATGCATCTTTTCCTTGTAAGTACATCAACAACATCCCAAGTAAATTGGAAACAATAACACATGAACCCAAAAACTCGAATAACATGAAAGGCAAAAACTTAAACAAGTAGAAATACCACACCATGAAGTTAGTAAGAGCAGACTTCCCAGCATTAGGAGCTCCAATCATCCCTACAGTCAAAGACCTCTGATTCTCCTCCTTCACCACCTTACTCTCCTCCTCCTCCTCATCCTCCTCCTTGTCCTGCCACTGCACCGCGGCATCAAGAAGGGACATTGCAAGCACAGCAGCATTTTTCTTCTTCACCTCACTTTTCTTCAAGATTCTTGAACTTTTTACCTCTTCTCCAAAAATTTTACTGTTCACCCTATCTCTATACTTCTCATCCCATGTGGGATTCTTAATCTTCCCAGCCTCCAAATCATTATTTAGACTAAAACCCATGTCGTATTCTGAGCTATCAAACAATGATAATGATGATGGAGGTACATATCATCTTCCTTTCTGTACTGCTTGTGGGGAGGGGCTCTGGTTGAGTTTCTGCTGAATAGAAACGCTTCTAGAAAGGGCTGAATTCAAATGGGTTCTCTGGGAATTTAATGTAAGTCTTGAGGTTAGTATCCTTAAAGCATCTAATTGATCTCATTTCAAACTTTGGTAAAGAACACTTTTTTAGCAGCTGTACAAGGTTTTGGCAATATGTTATATTTGTGATGTATATATCTCCCTGCTTCTCTGTGTGGATGTGGGTGTGAAAGATGGCGTGTGAGTGTGTGAAAAGGGATTTATGGATTGGTGAGCTTCAGCAGGATGGAGGAGAAAGCAGGGAGGATTCTTGAGGGTTGAAAGAGGGTTTAAGAGGGTTGATGATTGAGAGAAAGGGATGCGGTGGATTTTTTGAAAATTTTTGGGTTTTGTTAAGAGTTATTGTTAACGGGCCACGTACTAAGGCCTGACGATGTAATATCAAGGCAGCATATTACATGGGCTTTGGGTTCTGAAGTTTTATTTTTGAATTTAGTTAATACTCAAACTATTTAAAACAAAAAGATAGAAAGATGAAATTGCCTAGAAAAGCTAGGGTTGAAATTTGAGATATTGAATTAGGAAATATTGACTGTTAAATCAATAGTTAAGGTTAATTATACTAGTACTACTGTAATACTTTGGTTTGAAAAGATGATAAATAACTTTTAATGTTAAACAGTTTGGTCATTTATTCGGTTATCAAATTATAAAACCAATTCTAAACTATTTACTCAATATTTGATAATTGTTTTGAAATTAGTTGTCTGTTAACCAATAATTGACTTCGTCGGCTTTTTGGTTAAACCGAACTTTTAACACCCTAACCAAGATAGAAAACCCAGTGCTAATTATAATTTATGAATTTGTATAGTTATAAAATTTGTATTGTAGCATATTATTTTTATTTTATTTTTATTTTGAGTTTGGGTAAGTAATCTCTGAATACTAGAAAAGGATGGCGTTTGAAATAGCTAAGAGCTAACTGGTGCTTAAAACAAACTTACGGTTGGAATGGAAATGATGGATACTATTTCCTTCACATTCAAATGGAAGGTGCGAAATTTACTTAATCAATATTATGTTAGTTTTCAAAATATATGTTAAAATATAACTGTTGACTACATGATTTATTATTATTACCTTCGAATATATCAAATGAAATATATTATTTTATTATTAACGGTTAACTACATGATTCATTATTATTAATTTCCAATATATCAAATAAATTATATTGTTTTATTACTAACGATTGACTACATGATTCATTGTTATTATCTTCGAATATATCAAATGAAGAACATTGTTGTTACTTATTGTTCTTAGATAGTTTTCATATAACGCTAATTTTGGCAACATTCGTATTAGTTTCAGTTAAAAAATCCAATCAAAATTTCTCTCTTTGTATTTTATTTTCTTGAAAAAAAACATTATTCCAATTATTATTATCACATCTTTTATTATCTTTCTTGATTATTAAGAACAAGAACACATCTCATTTCTAATAAATTACTTCTCAAAATAAAATGATATTAAGTGAGCCGAACTGGTTGCCGAGAAGAACTGGCACAGAAATTGAGGTTGAAGTAAACTGATTTAATTGTACAATGTTCATAGGATCCCGCAAACCCACTGCACTTTCTTTCACGGATTTCTTGCCCCGCCATCTTCTCTTTCCCTCCCTTTTCAACACCCCAACACCCCCCCCCCCCACCGCCCGCGCCTTCTCTCTCCTCCTTGTCCAACCACAAAACCAATACGCCAATATCCTTATCTGCATATGCACAGCCAAATTACAGTGGCGAAACAGATGAGCTGAGATGGCATTGCAGCAGAGCTTCAAGTTGAGGCCACTCTCTTCTTCTTCTGCTTCAACCGTTGCTTCGCTAGTCGTACCACCGCTGTCTCTTTTCTTGGTGTCTCCCAAGGTCAATCTTGGCTCCCTGCCGGAATTGAGGGGTGTTTTTAAAGCTAATTCTGCTGCTCTGACTCGGACTCTGACTGTGACTAGGACACGGGCAGTGGTCCGAGATACAGGAGAGAGTGTCGAGGATCAACCCATAATTAAACATGATTCAAGTTCTCTTAACGATAATTCGTTTGTTTGGAATGATGATAATCAGGTAATAACGCAAAAATCTCTCTTTTTTTTTTCTGAAGTTTTGGCTTTTTAACTGTTGTATTTTATCTATACTTGTTGATTTGCACTACGTTGGAAATGTGTTTTGAGTTATATGCTAATGTTAAATCAAGATTTTTAATGATTAATTTTTTGGATAGAGAAGTACTTACAATTCAATGGAGATTCTTCTTCCTGGTCCCTGAAACATTAATGGAGAATTTCACCATTAAAGATAACCAGTTGTTATATGTTTTCGTGTCAACAAGAATAGGGAATGGAGGTCATTGTTGTTCAATGCTTGGAAAATTGGAAAGATTATGTTTTAAGATTACATAACGGAGGTGCTTAGGACGTCTAAATTCCAACCCCCCCCCCCCCCCCCTTCTTTTTCTGCCTCTACGTGACATGAAGGCTGAGTTGAAAGTTGATTTAAGGTATATGCTGATGATGAAACGCAATATTGCTGAGACTAAAATGTTACTTTTGATGTAGCCTGAACATGCAATTATATATTGCATGACCTGATAGTCAAAATTGACTCTGTGCGACGTTGAGTTGACATGTGGGTTAAGATTGGAGATCTCTAGTCTGTCAATAAATATACTGAAGGGAACAGTTACGGTTTTAAGGCAGTCCAGGTCATAAAATGGGAACTTACTCATCCCGTCATGGGATAGTGGTTGGTTGATTAATGAGAAAAGTAGAGACATGAAAACCCACGAGCAATAGTTACCTTTTGGGAGGTTTGCTATAAATGAGAAGAGCAAAGTGGTTGTGCCTCGAGGGTTTTGCTTGAGACTTGGCAGCTTTTAGTCAGCTTGTAACGAATGTATAGATCTGTTAATGATCCTTCAGTTAAGGTGCTTGCTTTAGGAGGCAAATAATCAGGTTAACTAGGATATTAGATGTGAAATTCTGAAGAAATACTGCATCCAGTCCTGCTTATTTATTCTGTCATTTGGAATTTCTTCGTCTGATTTGAACTCAATTATAGCCTGAAGCTAAAGTAATTCTAGTGGAACCATATTGATGTGCATTCTTATATATCTATTCCTGTACATAGACTTTGATCATCTATGTGACACTTATAATTTTTCTGTTAGGTTTTTGCTTGGGTAGTCTCCATTTATTCAGTTGCTGAAACTTTTCTTATTCTCACAGGCAGTTGACAAACAACCAAGATTTCCAGAGCGAGATTTTACAGGAACTGCTTATGTTCCTATTTATGTGATGCTACCAGTGAGTTAAGCAAGCCCTTCTATATGTTCATTAACTCACTCATCTCATGCTGCTTACTAATTTCTCCAGATTGGCCTATTATGGTTAGACTGTTTAGAATTCTTTCTTATTCGTTAGATTTGTGTCGCCCTTGTTAACATGTTGTATAATCTGGATCTTACCTTATTTCTCACCATCGGCGTGGTAAAGTAAAAGTATGCTTTGCACAACTGAACACTTGCTTCTTGCAAAAACAGTTGGGTGTCATCAATATGGAGTGTGAGTTGGTTGATCCTGATGATCTGATAAACCAGCTACGGATCTTGAAGTCAATTAAAGTTGATGGAGTTATGGTTGACTGCTGGTGGGGAATGGTGGAGGCCCATGCTCCACAACAGTACAATTGGAGTGGTTACAAAAGGCTTTTTCAGATTGTGCGCGACCTTGACCTAAAGCTACAGGTGAGAAGTTCAGAACCTCTTAGTGTTCTTGAAACTACACTTAATTTTCTTTATGGCATTGATCGATGAGTTATGTTTTGTGTTGAATGGGATGAACATCCTTTCAAGTTTTTCCAAAAAATTTACATGAAAATGCATAGTGCAGGTTGTTATGTCTTTTCATGAATGTGGTGGAAATGTGGGTGATGATGTTCATATTCCACTTCCACAGTGGGTAACAGAAATTGGCTATGGAAATCCGGACATATTTTTCACAGACAGAGAGGGAAGACAAAACCGTGAATGCCTCACTTGGGGAATCGACAAGGAACGGGTTTTAAGAGGTCGGACGGCTGTTGAGGTAGTCTAGAATTTGTATGCTGTAAAGGTTTGTTATAGTTTTTTAAATTGTTGCAATGCTTTTCTGTGTATTTTTCTTCCCTAATTGGAGCCTAACCTTTCAAGAAAATCAGTATACGACTTTTCAAATTCTTACCTCTTGTCTTCAGGTGTGATGTGAATAGCTGGAATGATGCATCTAAGCCATAATGTAAAATTGGAAACAGGAACTAGATCAGCCTTGAGAACATGAATCAGGTGCAACCTGAGGTACACCATGTTGAAGATGAAAAGGATCCAACAAAATTGGTTATCGCTGAAGTAGTACGGAACTCTTAAAGAACTAATGCGAGACTTTTGGGTTTCTGGATAGATCTAGTATTTTGGTCATAAAATGTTACCCTCATAATTTTTCCCTCCTGCCAAGGCCAATTAGTTGTGGTGTATTGTTCATATAAATGGTAAGCTTAGATTAAAAACTTTTGGCTGCCAAGGCCAATTGTGTTTTAAATATATCTATGAAACCAATGTCTAGTAATCAGTATCTGCAATCCAGAATTATGTACTTCAATAATTTTATGACGGGCTAAGTTTTCAAACTTGTAATTTGGAATTTTGTTGCACAACTTTAATGCATGTTTCTACTAATAATTTGTTGCTTGATTACAATTTTCATTTTTGTTTGCCTTGTCCAAACAATATAGGTCTACTTTGATTACATGAGAAGCTTCCGTGTAGAGTTTGATGAGTTCTTTGAGGATGGAACTATCTCTGAGATTGAAATTGGACTAGGTCCATGTGGGGAGCTACGCTATCCTTCTTATCCAGCGAAGCATGGCTGGGAATATCCTGGTATTGGTGAATTTCAGGTATTCCAGTCATGCTTACTCATAAATTTTTCATCAGGCACCGTATTTCTCATATTTTTTTGTCTACCCATTGTCTCCTTCATTGCGTTATCTTGTGAATTTATGTCAACATTTACTACAAGTTTTGTGACTTAAAACACTTTTTGTGACTCTCAGTGCTATGATAAATACTTGATGAAGAGTCTGAAAAAGGCAGCAGAAGTGAGGGGACACACATTTTGGGGTAAAGGACCTGATAATGCAGGTTCCTACAATTCTAGGCCACATGAAACCAGATTTTTTTGTGATGGAGGGGATTATGATGGCTACTATGGCAGATTCTTTCTGAATTGGTACTCTCAGTTTCTGGTTGATCATGGTGATCGTGTGCTTGCTCTTGCAAATTTGGCCTTTGAAGATACTCCAATTGCTGCAAAGGTAAATCACCTACAACGAAATCATGATAAGAGAAAAAGTGAACATTTTCAATTCAAATAAATGTTGTCTGTACATGGTAGTTCTGTTTTTAGTTTAAACTTGATACATTGGTTTGATGAGCAGCTTTCAGGTATCCACTGGTGGTACAAGACAGCAAGCCATGCTGCTGAGTTGACCGCTGGATTTTATAACCCATGCAATCGTGATGGCTATGCACCAATTGCATCAATGTTTCAGAAACATGGTGCCACACTAAATTTCACGTGTGTTGAATTACGCACATTGGACCAACATGAGGACTTTCCAGAGGCATTAGCAGATCCTGAGGGGTTAGTTTGGCAGGTGAGCATCTCAAAACGATTCTGCTAGAAATGTTTCCTTTGCCACTAAATGCTAGTATATTCTTCTTAAAGAAAACAACATCTGTTTTGAAAATAGAGTCTTTTACAGCCGAATTGTGTTGAGGTATGTTAAGGGCCCGCAAATAGGATCTCGTCACAGGCCGATTCACGGGAAAATCTTCTTGATTTCCCTTGTTCTTCCCTTTCTTTGAGGAACCTATTTTTTTTAAGAAAAACTCTAAATGGTGATTTGTAAGAGATCACCAACTCCCTCGGTCCACTCTTGACTGAAATTATCGATGGTTTTATGGAATACGATCATTCCTTTAAATAGGCAAGGATTGCAACTACAAGAGGATAAGAATCCTTTTTTTTTTTTTAAAAACCTACAACTATGATAATGCTCATCCCTATATAAGAAGTGATAATGTTCCTAAATGATAAGGATAAGGAGTGACAATGCTACTCTTAAATGATAATGATAAGACATGTTAATAACAAATTAAAAAAAAAACTGAAATGCTAAAAGATAAGGATGCATGATTGGTTCCCATTATGCTGCTATTTACGGTTGTAAAAAGCAGCCACAACAAGGTACTCATGAATCACATGTATATCAATTTTAAGGTTTTTCAGTCTGTATCATAATGGTGTATCACGTTACACAGAACATCTAGGAACCAAAGTTTATGTGATTTGACATGATTACACTAGAGCTTAAATCTTACCTTCCATTTATAAAATAGAATTGGAGATAGAACTTTTGCATGTAAAAGCCAGTGACGATTTGAAAGAGAAATAAAGGAAAAAAAGAAAATATATGAAAATTTATGTATGTGCTGTACAATCTGCAGAATCCACTCTACTTACTTTTTATCAATTCAGGTGCTAAATGCTGCATGGGATGTTAGCATACAAGTTGCAAGTGAGAATGCACTACCATGCTATGATAGGGAAGGATACAACAAGATACTGGAAAATGCCAAGCCTCTAACCAATCCAGATGGGAGACACTTATCTGCTTTTACCTACCTCAGACTCAACCCGGTTCTCATGGAGGCACACAACTTTGCGGAGTTTGAACGATTTGTAAAACGAATGCATGGTAAAGTTGTTCTCCGATTTGCCTAATCTATTTTGTAAAATCCTGTCAGGCAGTAGTTGAATGATGTTGGATGAAGTTCTCTTCCTATCTTAGCTGCACTCGTTATATGGGATGTCTTCAAGTTTTTGAGTCCTTGCTTTATTTTTACGTGCAGGGGAACCTGTATCTGATTCAAGAGCCAGTCTGGGAGAAGAAGGCATTTGAAATTTTCTGAATGAACTGCCAGATTACCGAGTAATTAGGAGAATTGAAAGAACATGACAGAATTAACAATAAAAAAGTGGCTGTGTCTTAACGGTTATTAAGGCTAATTCAACTACGTGCGCACTGCACGCTATAGTGTTTGAGAAATAGTCGTCCAGATTTCCTCGATCACTGAGTCTTCCTCTTATCTTCAAACTCTACGTGAAACTGAGGACATGTTAATATGTTGTAGCTTTTGACGAGTAGTGCTTGGTTGTACCAGGATCGGTCCTTTGAAAACTCTAGAGCTCCCATATTTCTTTCAGAAAAAGCTTACGGTTGTGTGCGTCTACTAGAGAGAAATTTCCATTTGTCAGTTGCTTTTGTATCAGAACCAAATCAAACATGGTTTGTCTTCTGACATTAATGTATGGAAGGGGTCCCAAGCGGTGAAGCTTTTAAGTGTACTCGTGCCAGACTGTAATCAAAATTTTCTTTTTCAGTTGAGAAACGAATATGCCTGGTTTATAAGTCCCATTTTCTTCTCCTTAGCCATTTGTTTCGTACCCAACAAATAAATTAAGCAGAAAAATTGGCATCATCCATGATAAAACTGTTACAATGAGATGCGGATGAGATGGATCTCATTATCCATTTGCTAAAGCTTACCATTTCAAACATCCGTGTTACCTGTATGTGTGCGCCATGCCGGTGTAAAAGATTCTGAGTACTAAGAATGTGATTGATAGTTTTGCGATTCAGAATTGTCAGGACTACCCATCAACATTGTTCCCTTTTGAGAGTTAGCAGAGAGCTTTATAAATCATCTTCTTTTTAAAATCAAGTGATTGTTTGTATAGTGCTGTATATCAGCAGAGAAAGAACACGGATAATTTTTAGCTGTCTCCTAACCTAGCACCTGACATGTCACAACCAGAACCAGTATGTGTTCTATTGACCTGTGTGGCTGAGGCATCAAAAGTTCCCATTAACAGGGAAAAAAATGAACAAGAATGAAAGAATGAACACTATTTTCCTGTGTATCCATCCACGGCTACGAGTTTCTAAGAACCATTCTCCCAGACCCACTGTTTCAAAGAGACACCCTGCTAGTTCATCCCAGCTCTTTCTCCTGTCCAGTTACTCAGAAGAAATCTCAGTTCTGTCAGGATTCTCACCTTCCTGTATCTCATGAAACGTCCCATATGAGGGTGAATACGCTTGAGGAACGTCTAGCGCAACAGCTCTTTGTAATGCTGCTCGATGCTCTTCCATATGTTCTTTGGCAAGCGATGCCTGCCTTTCCATCCTCTGCTCTGCTGGAATATCCATGAAACGCTCCCTTTCCAGCAGTGTCTGCAGTGAGACAGTCAAATGAATATGAACTAGACTGCAGCACATCCAGTTGCAAGCACTGAAATATAAATCCTTCTTATGCGTGTCTCCACAAAAGTAAATGATTACATCATATCGACTAATTTTATTATCATGAACTGAATGCACATCAGGCTTATAAGGATTTTTTTTTCAAGTTAAATATTAAACAAGGAAGCTGATACAAAATCCTTTTGCCATTTATAAGATTTAAAGCAGAAATATCCACTAAAAACAACTCCAACCTTTTTTATTATCATCATTTTATAGTTAGAAGTCCATACCTATTTTTGGAGGACATTTCATTTCCCGAAAAGTAAAACACACTTAATACCAACCTATGGCCCTTTGGGAACTGGTCAAAGTTGAGCCCCACATCTATCCCAAGTTTTCTTAATTTAGTATGACAAAACACAACTAAAGGGATTCCAATCTAAGAGCTAATTCTACACATTAGAATTTTCTAAGTGGAAAAAAAAAGTATTCTATACATTAGCTGCAGATGAATGAAGTTTTCTCCATAAAATTCATTTATTATTTTATAAACTGCAGATAACATGCCAAATATTATTGATTGTCTTGAACTTAGTTCATCTTAACGATGATGGTTCTCCCAGACACTATGATTGGTAGGCTCAGTATGAAAACATATTTTATGTTCCCTCCATAGCATTGCCCCTCCCCACAACCATAAGGGCAACTTGAAAACCAGCCATTGAAGGACAAGTAGTAAACTTGGACAAAATCCAATGCTGCCCAAAAGAAATCAAAATGAAGAAGTAATTCTCAGAATCCACTTTCCGTGATGTTTATGAAGATTTTGAATGTGGCAGAAAAGGTACAAGATTTTCAGGACTTGCACACTGTACTGTAACTTGCTTCTCATGACAAATTGGTCCGCATTTCACAAAAAGAACACCTTAGACAGAAAGAGCATTCTTTGTCTTAAACTCCTAATCATAACGCTGCAAAGATTCTGAGGACTTACATCCAGTGCCTTTCGGGATTCTTGCAAGATCCAAATAATACTATGATCTGATGTCATATTCCAAGAGAGAACCATGTGTTCAAACCGCCCATCCACTGGAACTGCTGTCCTCACAACTGGTGAAATTTTTCCTAAGCTGCAGGAAATCAAGTAATTGATGACAACATTATTTAGACATGCTGCAATTCTTGAGAAATTTTAACAAGAATGAAACTAAAACTCTATTATTGATGTAAATTAGTCCTGCATGCTCCTCTCACACAATCTCCCCCCCCCCCCCCCCAAAAAAAAAAAAAAAAAAGAGCAGCCCTCTCCTTCGTCAACGGTTTTGCTCCAGGATGTACAACAGTGCAAAGATGAGAGCAGTCCCAACAACTTGCTTCCTGCCCCAGAGTAACAAAAAGCTGAATTTTCTAACATATACTGCACATATACCTGAAGGGCTTCCTTACGAGGATGTGATAGAGGCGACCAGGAGCATAGAGGCGCCTTGGATCTTTAAGCATTTTCTCCTCCAGTGTGCATGTATCTTTCAAGCACATTAAGCACAGCAAGCATGGGAAACTATAAAAGAGACTGAAAATTAAATGTTGCAACTCTATAATCAAGAATATCACAGATACTACATCAACCCAATTACTTCACTGAAACAATGAGCATATAGTCATGTATAATTGATCCTATGTTTGAAACACTAGTAAAAGTTCTCTTGTCAAAGAGTCAACACAAGGGCAAACATTATTGCATAAATTTGAGAAAAAATTTCAATAGTTCAAGAGTTGTGTAACCTTTTTTACACTTTTCTAGCTGTATTTTAAAAACACAAACCATATATGGCAGGAAAAAAAAATGCAATGCTGTAATAGAGGGATGACATAGAACCACTTCAAGAGGAAAAGTTGTTATGTTCAAATACATCATTATTGTCTGAGATGACATACAGATATCTAAAATATTGAAAAGACACTCATGAAAGGAGACAAGACCTGAATTCTTTTACCAGAAAAGGGACTTGAACACATCTTCCAGTGCTACAGTGGTCCTAGGTAAGAAATCATCCTGATTTATCAAGGAAAAAGATATATTGGAATAAGAAGTTAATGGTTAGTTAACAAGCTATAAGCAGAAACCAGAAGCAGCACTAGCAATAAAATGATAGCAGGAGCAATGCTCAGAATTTCACGCTCTTTCTCCTATTCAGGCTGAAGTACATAATGAAATACTAATTTTCCCAGCGAACCATCAAATATGCCCATCTCCTAGTTCACCAAAGGACAAACAATTTACTTCCAGTTCCCCCCCCCCCCCCCCCCCCTTTAAGAGGATTAATCAGGCTCACTTTTTGCAGCCTGATATTTCAAACAATTTCCAAATTTTAAAACTGCAGAACAGAATAATATCTTGGACTTGTACATGATCTAACTTTAAACAAATACCAACTAGTTAGCAGGATTTACATAATCATCTACACAAGAAGACGAGCCTTGGGGAAAATATAAAGTGGCTCCATAGTGATTTAGGCACCAAGAGCTCTATATACAGAAATAGTTTCTCTACCATAGAGTGATGGTGCTTATACCTAGTCCTTCCACAACTAGAATGCTGCAGACCTTACATGACGCAATTTCCTGTTTACTACATATTAATGAAGCACGTCTCCACTTGTATATGATGATGAATTGTTTTCCCTTTTAAGCACATAAAGTTCCAGTAAAAAACGTAAAAGAGGAAGAGAATTTAGCAGCCAAAAAGTATAAGCCCATAAAGACCAACCAGAAATATACGACCGATAAGCAGAAGTTCCCAATAGATATTGATTAGAACCAACATGCTAGCTACCATCATTACCTGTAGGACAATAGAATTGATGACATCGGCGTATCGGACAGCCAAATTTAGTGATATACACCTTGCAGGAGCGATTGCAAAACATCTTATTCTTTTCCTTTCAATGTTAGCCAACCTTTCTTGATTTTTAATAGCTAATATGGTTAACAATGTCACTACTCCTGCCCCTAACGAATGCCCTGCAAATGTCAACCTATAATCCGGATATCTCTCAAGTAGGTCTCTCAAAATCTCACAATCTCCTTCGAAAACCGATTGAGCTGCCTTCAGCAGCCCATTATGAACATATCCGCCATCAAATTTTGTTTGTCCAAGTTTATTGTCAAGAAGGACCAGAAAATCACTTTCCCTAGCCAGAGTAAGCCCCCTGATAGCCACTACTATATCTGTATTATCATGGTCTAGGTAGATCATATAAGGAGTCACTCTTCCTTCAGTCTCTATATGAGTTCTCCTCAAGATTATCCACTCTGGATTAATTCCATATCCTCCAGAGGGAGCCCAGATGGGGTTTCTAATATCTTCCTCATAAACAGACAAAATATATCGACAAAGCCGTGGTACAGGCTCAAATTCACTAGCAGTTGCTAGGCCCCAATTTTCACTCTCCCTCCCTGCAGTATAAAGGAGCTTCTTCCACGCCCAACGAGCACAGGCTAAACAATACACGCACTCAAGAATTGGAAGGCAAGTCACTACTGACATCTGTGACTATCAATCAATCATGTTAATTAAGCATCAAGAATCACGATAGACAAGAGGTTTCTTGATGTTTATGCAAGAAAAACAACCCAATATCAGAAATCAAGGTGCATGGAAAGAGTTTAAAGCAATCAAATAAGCTAAAAAAGTTCTGGGCTTTTGATAATCTAAATAGATAAACGGCAAGAAGCTAAATCCACAAGGATTATCACAAAAGAGTACCAGGACAAAAAATTCTAAACTTTAACTACGATAAATCAATTATTCCACAGAGAGTTTGCAACTTTTTGATTTCTCAATACCTACCAAGTACTAATAATCAGCTAAGCTGGTCAGGAAAAGGCAGATGGAGAGGTCCAACAGGGACTAAGGCCAGAGGTTCTTTTCTCTTATGATGAATCAGTAGCCAACAGTTGTCATCATCAAATAAAAGAAGACCCACATCGGTAAATTTACAACACGTACAAAGAGAGGGGAAAGAAAACAATTTTGATCAAAGAAAACAAGAAAAATTTCAATCAATAAGAGAAAATATTAGTAAATTTTTTGCAGGGTTATTGGTATGAAGCAAGTGCTGCCAGTAGTCAATCAACACATTTTCTGGGAGACGGAGACCCCTTCACGAAAGAATCTACCCGATATTATGCGTTTATATTCCACAAATTTCTTTATTTTTTCCCCTCACTTTTAGATTCTCAGAGGAGTTGTTGTGGTGGACGTGTATTATATTATTCATGCGCTGAAGTTCCGTTTATTAATCATGGCCTCATTTAGATTGCATTTTTTTAGTTTATATTTGAGTAAATAATGTTGTGGCTTTTCAAAAATATGATGTATGCAAAATAAATAATAATTAAGAACACAAATAAACAACGATACAAGCATACTTGGCCCCAAAGAAAATGGTAAGATGGGATGACAAGGCCGAAGGTGTAGAGTCTGGAAAAGCCCAGTTGTACTAGGATTTTATCTTAGCCTGTTTTTGTCTACTTGCATTCTTGAGTGTTACTCTTTTTTCTACTCCTCAAGTTGAAGAATTTGTCTGTGTTGTCTGTCATCTTTCCTGCATCCTGCTATTGGAGAGTCAAGCTGTGAAGCACATAATAACTAAGTGGTTATTCATATTTATATACTTCAATTTATATTATCTATGTGTGCTGAAGAACTAAGGTTGAAATTTGAAAAAAGCCAAAAAAAAAAAAAATCACCAAGATTTTTGTTTGTATTATTCTAATTTCTTGGATGAAAATATAATACATGCATCTTCAGCTAGCCCTTCTCTCTCTTGACAAGAACAAAATTAAACTTGTCGCCACAATTCCAAAAGCAGCCCTTTAATCTCCACCGTTGGATCATCCAATCCACCGTTAGATCATCATAGTATTCAGGACGTCAACCATGCCTTGAGAATTACATTGATTTTCTGAAAAAATGTTCCATACCTATGATACTACGTCGTGCTTGATCATATGTCCAATAAGATTCAAACGTTGGATTACATTTCTGGGTTAATTCCAAAAACTCCACCTAACATTTGATCAAAATTGCAGTTCACCCCCTAACCTTTAATTTTTTTTCACTTTATCCCCATTTTAGTCAACATCATCAATTTAATGTTTAAAATATTGTGAATTGACAAAAATGGCACCTTCTAAATAATTTTTTAATTATAAATTCTTTTCTACTTTTATCCTTGCAATTTTATAGTTGAAAAAAAAGAAATTGTCTAAAAATTTTTAAAACTTATTGCCGCTGAATTTATTTGATAGACCTTAGATTCTTATCATACACTAAAAGCTTGCCAAAAACTTGTGTTTAATAAATACTGCAAGAATTTTGAAGGTCCAATTATTTAAGAACTTGCCCCAAAAAATAAAAGGAGTAAAGTAAAAAAAATAAATTTTTTTCTTGATATTGTTTAGCGAAAAGGTCTTGATATTTTTTAGAGTGAGGATTTTAACTTTTATGGCTAGTTTTAGAAATTTTGGACAAAAAAGGAAAAAAAAAAACTTATAAAAAAAATATGTTGTTTAGGAGTTTAGAAAAAAGGGAATGAATTTGAATATATATATATATATTCATTTTACAGTTATTGATGGAAAGCATTGCTAATTTGATAAAAATTTGTTTAAGAGATGGCATTTTTGTCAATTCACAATATTTTAAATATCAAGTTCATGAGTTGGATTGAAATTGGAAATTAAGTGAGAGGAATTAAAGGTTAGGGGTAAAGTGCAAGTTTGACCAAACGTTAAGGGGATTTTTTGAGATTAGCCTACATTTCTTACTTTGAAAGAATAAATTTTTGTCGACCAACACGAGACCATGATCAGATGTCATAATGGCAAATTCTAGAGTATAGACTTAGGGAAGCAATCAAACATTTTTTTTTCAAGCTTATCGAGTATACAATATTAGAGCTCGAGCTCGATTCGAGGCATACTCAAGCCATACTCAAGCTCGAGCTCGAATTCAACATCTATGTTCTTATGAATTTGAGGGTCAATTCATAAATTTTTAAAAATTTATATGGGAGGAAGAATATAATAAATGCAAAGTTACATATTTTATATTGTGCAAAGGTCTTTGATATTTATCTAATTTTCAAACAAGATCCTCAGCCAAAAGTGGATAGAAGACCACCGGCAGCCACCATGGATCGTTGGCACTCCGTTGCCTATAGTCACAGTTGGTGACTTTTTTGCTTTCAAATTACGTCACTGGCCTCTTTTTTTTTTCGCAACTCTAAGTTCATATTTTGACCAAAATGAATCAAATCACATTAATCTAAAGAAGAAGTTGCGATTGAGTCGATATTGACCACCGCTCAAAACATCTCCAAATCAAGATAATTTTACACAAAACGATCAAGACAATCTGTAGAATAAGATTCCACCAATAATCAGTTACAAACAAAATAAAAAACAATGCACAAATCAAAGTTTTAAAATCTTAGTTTTTAATTTTGATAACATCATAAAATTACCACTAAAAGAACATAAAAATCGCATCAACAAGTTTTTTTTTTTTTTTGTGTGCGTGTAAGTTTCTATCTATGTGTATAAGAGCCTGGTACGTGTGTCTGAGTATTGTGTGTGAATGCGGGTCGTGGGTGAAGTTGTGGTTGTATGGTGGCGAACTGATGGTGACCGTTGTAAGTTGGAGGTGGCTAACGGTGAAGGAGTTTGACATGGAAATTTGGAGAAATTTTGATTGTGATGATGGCAGAGGGTGTTGGTGAAACACACGTGGAGTGAAGTTGTAAAACTGGTGAATAGAGGTTGTGATACAAGTGGCTAACTGGAGAAGACATTGATGTTTTGAAATAAAGGTTGAAATGATGTTGTGTTTGTATTTTTTTTATATTCATACAATTTTACTAAACTATCTTATACTGTTCAAACCTAATAAAAGTATGAGTATGTAATTTGTCTAAAAAGCTTAAGCATTTTAGTAATTTTACATAAAAATAAAAATAATAATAAATATATACTCGAATAGTTCACTTAAGGTTCAAACTCAACTTGGTGATCGAGTCGGGCTGCTCGAGCTTGAATCGAGTTCAGTCAACTTTGAATAGCTCAGTTTGTTTCCACCCCTATTTATGATGTCCTTCAAGCCTGTGTTCTCTGCCTTTGAGCATCTTATTTGATCGAGGCTGGCAAACAAATGCATTTTCACCCGTGTAGTTTTCAACGGTGTGTTTTATTGTCACACACACGTGATACAATTCCGGTAGCGCATATGCAATTTCTCTCAAGTCTAACTAAAGTAGTACTCAATAATTCTTTCTAATTGACAGTCAAACTGCGCTGCAATTATAATCTTATATTGATGGAAAGCTTTTTTAGGGCACGACATTGAAAACCAAACGCAATTGGACTTTCTTTTCCAAATAAGAAAATAGCAGTCAGATCATAGCCGCCAGCAACAAGCTGTGTATTGGTGTAGTAGGTGGTAGATATACAATTCTAAGTTTGGCCACAAACCCCAAAACCCCAACAAAAAATTAGTCAAAACAAATTTTTATACGCATTGAACTCGAAATTGGACTCGCTTTGTGTACAATTCCACCTCAAAAGAGGACAAAACATGACATACTATTCAATAGTACTTTTTCTGGTAGGAAGATTTTTAGTAGGCATGTGCTATAATTTGATGAAAATTTCTATGCATGAACCCAAAATCGGACTTGATTTTGTGTACAGTTCCACCTCGAAAAGTATAAAATATGACAGGCTATTCAAGGAAAAGTATATAATACACCACGTACATTGCCACGTGGTGTACTAGAACCAATAATTTATCGCCATGTGGCAATCATACTTTGTATTATTTGGCGATGTGTGATTGGTTCTAGTGCACCACGTGGCACACCACGTGGCGCGCGTGGTGCACGCAATACTCACTCGGCTATTCAATGGTACTTGTTCTGGCCGGAAGATTACGAATGTGCACGTGCTATAATATGACGATAGATAGTACTTTTTTCTGGTAGGAAGATTATTAATGTGCATGCGCAATAATTTGATGACAGATTAGAAAGCAGTAGTCTAGTGTTTTTGTAATTTAGTACTACTCGAACAATTAAACCTCACAATAAATCTTGTAATTTGAAATAGAGAGGAAATTCATCCAAGCATAAAGAAAAATCACGATTTCTAAAACTAGCTAATGAGAGACCACTACAAATTAATGAAGAAAAACTCAGATTGCAAGCAACATGCTTTTAAACGTTGTCAATAAACATCTATCCCACAAATATTTGGCTAGAAAGATTTGTAGTCCACCTCACAATTTTTGTAGAAAGTGTCCGATATCTACATGCACGTGTATTAATATTTACAATCAATCCTTAATAATTTACATTTTATGGATTACTTTGTACATTATACCAATGAAACTCTATCGACAATTGTCGGGCTATGATCCCGTGCACAATCTGCCTATTCTTCTCTCCAGCATCTGATTTGACTCAGAAAAAGAATAAGAAAAAAAGGAAAAGAAATCAGAATCTGTTGTTTTGTGAAAAAAAAAATTCCAACAAATTGCGATTAAAAAAAAAGAAAAATGTTAATAAAAAGGTTCTCTTCGATGTATTTTTTTTTTTTACCATCTTTTTTTTATGGACAAAGAATTTACACTTGCGAAAAACATAGTACAAATTTGTTGAATTTTCTTTGTCATCTTCACTGTAAAACGAACTTCGACTTGATTACAAAAGCAAAAGCAACAGAATAAAAAACGGAATTAGACACTTTTTTTTTTTTTTTTTTTAAAGTGAAGAAGAGTCTAGCCTTTGACAAAATTGGCAGTTAGGCAAGATAGAAGGGAGTTGGTCCATTTCACGTCGTCTCTTTAACTGTTACCAAGTAAGGAAGCAAAAGGGACATACGACAAATTATTGGGTAGCAGCCACGTGGAATAATCACTTCCAGTCAGAAGATTATGGCGGCAAATTTTTTTGTTGACATTAAACCTTAGACTAGTAATAATTATTTAGCGAATACCATACAAAAATTAATTCACTACCATTACTGGATGTATACTTAGTTTAATGCTTCATTTTCGGAACATTAAACGGGCGATTCATAACACTACACATTACCATTATTTGATACTTAGTTTAATGCATTTCGGGACATTAAACATTAAACTCGTAACTCTACACATTATTATTACTTGATAAATAATTGGTGATTAATTTAACGCATTATTTTCGGACCTTAAACATTCTACTTGTAACACTTTAATTTAGTGAATAGTATACAAAAATGATTCATTACCATTACCTTAATAATTGGCGATTAGTTTGGTGCGATGTTTTCGGGACATTGAACATTCTACTCGTGTACGAGATATACCTACTCTTTTTTCTGGGACCTATCTCTTCCTGTTCGTTATTCTTAACTTCTGCATACTTAGCTGCCGTTAAGAGAATGAATATTATTCAATTTGCTTCTGGGATTTGAAGACAAAAGGCTCCAAAATGGACCCGGAATCAGGTCAGAAAATTCTCAGCTTTTCTCCCTATATATACATTTCCATTCTAGTTTCTTGAATAGTATTTAGGATTGAAATTCTTCATTTTTCGTGAGTTTGTTCTTTTATTTATAAACAAACATGAATAGTCCTGCAGTGATTGAGTTCTTGGGCTGCGTGCCTTTGTTACAGAGACTTCCTAGCTCTTCTCTCAACAAGATTGCCCAAGTCGCTACTGTCAAACATTATGGTGATTTGATTTCATCTCTCCGTTTTTTTTTTTTAAGACTCAGGTTTATAATAAGGGCATTCAATCTTTGTTTCTTAATTTTACTTACTTTAGCTGAATTATTAGTTTTACTGCAATGTGGTTATATGCACTTGATTTTGATAACGTGGTACTAAAATGGTTGGTAATTGTTGCTTTATTAGATTACTTTAACCCTTTTGGGTAATAAAAGAAATGTTGTAGAAAATTTGCGTTTTGATGGGATGGGCCCTTTGCTGCTTCCTTTAGTTAGAGTTGAGCAACAAGAAACTTGAGCAAGAAATAAGGAGATGGTAGCATAAAGTTTTTTTTTTTTTTTTTTTTTTTGAGTTATTTATGCATTTGAATTTTTTTGGTCAAGTAACAATCTTTTTGCATCTCAATTTTTTTTGGGGGTAAATAACAATTTTTGTATATTTTATTTTGAAGATCGTGGAGAATATGTTGTTCGCGAAGGAGAACCTGGGGATGGAATTTATTTCATATGGGATGGAGAGGTACTTTTGTCATCGTTGCCGGACAATTTTAGCTAGTGATAGTGTTTTTTTGTTTGATTATTTATGTTTACTTTGATTGCTATATAAGTTAATACTTTTGCAGGCTGAAGTTTCCGGTTCATTTTATGCTGAAGATGAAAATCGTCTTGAATTTCAGTTGAAACGTTATGACTATTTTGGTCATGGTGAGAACTGGATTTTTATATTCTGCATTTTATAACAGAATCATGTTATATTTTGTATCATTGCCTTATAATTAATTTTGAAATGATTTTGATGGCCATTCGTGCTTTGTTATGATGTTTTTTGCAACTTGTCCATGCTTGGAATATCGGTATGTTGCTAGAACAATTTGGATTTTGGTCAAGATCATGTGACAAGACTAGGGTCTTTTGCAGGTGATACATCATCTCGTCAACACGCAGAAGTAATAGCATCGTCTAAGGTAGCTCTTTTATATCATAGCGAAGCATGGATTTTTTTTTATAAAATTCTGTTTTATTAACTTAATAATGATCTATGTTTTGATTTTCATGGCAGCTTACGTGCCTGGTGATTCCTCATGAGTATGGTGATCTAGTGCAAACTGAATCAAACTGGAGTGCAGATAAAGCACTTGAGAAATGTCCACCTGTGGAGCATATATTGCATTTAGATCCCATTGAAGTATGTTTTTTCATTCCAAACTATATTAAGAGCCCTAATGAAAGATATCCAATTGGTGATTGCATCTTGATTAATACACTCCTTTTATTTTGTGATGTCACCTTTTTGTGTGTGAATGATACTGTCAAGTGGAAATTAATAATATATCTGATCCAGTGGGAGGATTTTGTATATGTTGAACCAATTTGCCTAATTGCTCGTATCATTTCTGGACTTTTTCAATCCCATTCATCATAGAATAAGAGAGGAGTTTAACTTGAGCCTGTTACTCCTTTGATTCACAATGGTAAATGCATTAACTTGAATTTTCCCACTATGACTTTGGAAAGAGTAGTCTGTCCCCCTTGAACAGGTGTATCATTTCAACATCTCAAAGTGATCACTTCGAAGATCTTTTTGCTGCATTGGCATTCAGTGGCATGATTTTAGTTTCATATTACAATTTTACTCTTATGATGATGCATGGCATTTCATCTTAATGATTTTTTTATTCCACAATTTGATATTGTGATGTTATGTAGATGTACAGATGATTAGTTTTTTCATAAAGAGTTTAACTTACACGTTTCTTGATGTTTATCTCAAGGCGAACATCTTTCGAGGGATCACCTTACCTGATGCTCCGGAATTTGGGAAAGTATTTGGAGGACAATTTATTGGACAGGTATGAGTCATTTACGTTTTCCTTTCACTCTGATATCTGACTAGCAGACTGCCATGAAAAATTTAACAATTATGGTTCAGATTTTGCATTTGGTTCTCTAATATCCATGTAGCGCTGGATGTATATGATGGTAATGTGGTCTAGTGTAGGCATATCCACATGTGAAAGCTTAAAAATTACTCTCTTTATCCTGATTTTACTGGCTGCATTTCCTTAGTTGTCCCAAAGTCATTCAGGTAATTGTTAAAGATCATTTGATTATTCTACAAATTGACCCTCCTGAAATTCATTAGCATCCATGATATCTCGAACTTGTTTTGGTTGCTCAAATGTGCTAACTATATCTTGCAAGCTAAATACTCTCTTGAGATGTTCTCCTTTGCTTTTTCGCTTCTGCAGTTACCTTATCTTTTAAACTGAAAAAGGCAGATTCTGATGAGTTTCCCTTGAGGTGCTTCTCGAAACAATTTTTGGCTTTTTGAAACTTATAAAAACAAAAACCAGGCTTTTGATTTTTTATAAGAGCTTTTCCACACTTTCCTTGAGCACTTTTAGAAAAGCTGAAGCAATCAAGAACATGCCCTATAATGAAGGTAATTTTGGTATACTTTGACAAAATTACAAGTTTATAGATGATAAAAACACTACTCTTAAATTACGTACTTTATCAAAGTTGCATAATTTTCCGGCTTATTCTATATTTCTGTGCATATGTGAACTGTATTACTCTCAATTGACATAAAAACTATATTTTGAAAAAAATTTTACACTGTATATTTGTTTTGCTTATCGTTAAACTCAAACAAAAAAAAATTTTGTCCCAGAACATTCAACTTTTGGATAAAGGGACAGTTACCATAGTTCCTTTGCACCCGATATTTTATTGTTAACGCACCAATTGGCAATTGACTTCTTATTGATGCCCTCAACTTGTGAGAATTGGCCTTGATATTGTTGCTGCTTAGTGCAATAATATATTGAAATTATACCCATACCACTTTGTCCCTTCCAACACCCTGTTTGGCTATTGGTTATTGCTGTTTTTTAACTAATGGAGAGTATTAGAGTTGTTAAGTTTGGATTTGTGTTTTGGTTAACAACATGCAGGCACTTGCTGCTGCCTCAAAAACGGTGGACCGCCTAAAGATTGTTCATAGTTTGCATGCTTACTTCCTTCTTATTGGAGAATTGGATAGTAAGTCTTGCAGTTTCGTTTTTTATGCTTGTACTTATAAATTGCTCCTTTGCATCTTTTAGGAAACGCAGTTGCAACACATAGTGTTTAGAGGCATCATTTCTATGTAAATTTCTGTACATAGTATATGTATAAATGGTATTTTATTTTTATGGAAAGAAAGTAAAAGAACTACTTGTTTCTTCTCATTTGTGTGCTGTGAATTAATACAGTTTGTGTAAGATTTACTCATGGTTTCCTTTGTCTTTTGTTTACTATCCCACCTAAAATAAATCATGTGAAATGGGCTGCCTAACTTGGATTGTATATGTGGAGCCAAACATTCAATTAAACAATAAAAGCAACATGATGGGATGTAATATGAGTAAATCACCCAGAGAGGCAAACATTGCATTCCATATGCTTTTCTTGCTAAAATTCTGAATGAACACCTATTAAAAGGCGTCTGTTGCATTTCCAGTTCCAATTATATATCATGTTCACAATGTACGTGATGGGAAAAGCTTTGCGACTCGAAGGGTGGAAGCAATTCAAAAAGGAAAAGTGATCTTTACATTAGTTGCTTCATTTCAGGTAAAGCCATCAACGCCATTTGAGGTGAATCAACATGCTGGAGAACATTATACGTGATGCATTTAGAATACACGTACAGATTCTCTGCTATCTTCGTAGGATATGGTTGATAGGCCTGAAATTTTAATTTTTAAAGTCTCTGGAGAAGTTTTATTTTAATAGCTGTTTACAGCATATGCTTGGATTTCTTGAAAATAAGGGGTATACTTTCTGCTTTTTATCATGCTTTGGAGGAAAGCCCAGTTATTTATAAATACTTTTGTTATTGTCATCCCTCTATCCCTACATAGAGTTGTAGCTGTAAATGACACTGTATATAACTATTTAAAGAATCAACTAGTAGCAATGTACTACATGCATATATGGGCGTGTATAAATATACATATGTACGTACACACAGAAGTTTGGACTTTATTGCAACTTGTTTATCTAGCTTTACTTTTTTTATTTCTCCATAATGAATATACCTTGGGTGAGTTTATTTGTTGATTACCTCTTGGGACATCAGAGAGTTTTGAATATTAGTGGATTTCGGTGCTTATCAAAATTCTACGGATCATAAAGCACTGCAGTTTGTCTGCATTTTCTTGGAGGTGGCAGGTAATTGGTGCGTTCATACATTCTTCAATTAACTTTTCATCTGAACTATAATAATAGTTTTATAGCTCTTGTGTATGTGGAATACCATCTTTTGAATAACATTTTATTGTACTCGTGAAAAGAAAAGAGGAAAAGTAAGGTAGGTTGGCATATTGTTCAATATATTTTGCACAAATTTGTAGTCTGCAAGCTTAAATTTTCATGCATATCTCTCTCTTTTGTTTCTTTTCTTTCAAGTCAATCAAGTGAATTTCTGTGTATGATTGTTAGCTTAAACATTTTACAGAAAGAGGAAGAAAGCTTTGATCACCAGGAAGCAATGATGCCTTCTGTGCCTGATCCAGACGAGGTAACTAAGACACATTGGAATTAAACTTCTCTCTCTTTCTGTCTATGCGCCTCTTAGTTAACTCCAATTTGATGCAGCTGTTATCAATGGAAGAAATGCAAGAGAGGGTTATGATTGATCCCCTTATTCCAAGGTCAGATTCTCTCTTCGATTACAGTTTGAAAATATAGTATTTTTGTAATCGTACGAGGTGATTAAACTGTGATTAAAGTTTCTTCAATTCTTACTTGAGAAGATTCCTAACAAGTATGATATTTTCTTATCTGATCTAATTGCGGAAATTGGCAGCTTTATGGAATTATGTATGATGATTATTACTAGTCGTTATTTGTAGTAATTCTATGGAAATGTTTTTTCGTTTTCCTTGTAATATTGCAGATCAATCCTTATAAATGTAATTTGAGATCAAAATGTTTGTTGCAGAGTTAGTAATTGAATTCAGAGAATCATAGGCTCCATTTGGATTGCGTTTTCTGAATAATAGTGTAGCACTTTTTGAGATGTGATGTGCGTTAAATAAAAAAGTAGTTGAGGAACGTAGAAAGGTGGTTGGAGAATGTGCATAGAAAATATTTTAGAGCATTATTCTAAAACATGAGTTGTCCAGATAAATCCATAATATTACATGGTTGCAGTACTTTCCAGAACAAGGTTGCCAGAATGAAGTTTACACCTTGGCCAATAGAGATTCGGTTCTGTGACCCTTATATTGAAGACAAGTCTCCTCCAAGGTTACTCCTAATCCCTTCATCCTCTGTTTTTTCTCTTCCCAAGGGAATGGTGTGAAAAATGGAAAGCAGACAAACCTTGTTTTGTTGCATGTACTTTTCCATCTGCAAGCAAGGTTGTTTTGATCCTTTTTAAATGTATACTGCAGTTTGAGGTACTGGTTTAGAGCTAGGGGAAAACTTTCAGATGATCAGGCGCTTCATCGGTAAGAAAATTCTTTGTAGCACTTCAATTGTCATTTGGATAAAACACAAAATACCAACCATAAAATACGAAATGTTATTTCTCTGTCTAATAAGAACATGCTGGAAACCTCCTGATTTCCCCATTTTGTAAACTCATTGCTTGTACCATTAATTTGCATGTCAAGGGATCCATATAACCTCTTATACATCGTTAAGGTAGTATTGGCAATTACTAGAAGTTCCCTTGTAGCATGCAATATCAGCTGCAGTAAATGAATCGGACTTTTAGAAACAAAATCAGATCTATCAGGAGTGCAAATAAAAATCTAGACCTTGGTCCTGAACTCATTGTTCATATTATTAAATCATTGAAAGCAGCAGATCTCTTCACTGGGCAAATAGGACATAGTACAAAGTCAGCTAATGAATTAAGAAACAACTAGACCTGCAGTTTTTGGTTTTTTGAAATAATTGGTGCCTTTTCTATTTCAGTAGGATGTTATCTCTTCTATCCCTTGTTTCCTATTTCTTCAATTATTTCTTTTAAATTTCATAAAATGGTAAAGAAAATAGGAACATAGGTGTACATTACATTGATGCCCGCAAATGAAAAATCAATTTGCAAGCAAAATCAACTCAAGCAAGAATATGGAGTTATGTACGAAGCTTGCTATGTTTTAACAGCTTAAATGATCTGTCTTACTTTGCTTTGCATTTGTAATTCACTGATGCTTGTACTTGTGAAAAGTGCTTCAAAGCTGGTGGTATCTTCCAATATAATTTCAATATGATTCTCAGTCTGAAAGTTTTTATGTTATCCTGTGGTTGGTTGTTTGACCTGCAGGTGTGTAGCTGCATATGCATCAGATCTTATATTTCTGAATGTAAGTCTAAAGCCTCACAGCGAAAGGGGTTTGAAGATATCATCGATTAGTCTGGACCATTCGTGAGTAACTACCTTTCACAGTGCTCCTAATTTTAGAAGTACAAATAATCTATTCTCTGCTGTATTCGGATGCAAGATTGCTAGCTAACCTTGTGTTTGGGAAAACAATATTTTCATACAAGCTATATTGTTTCAACAAATAATATTGTGAATATTCTTAAAATTTTGATTCATATTTATGGCTATCATGCATCAAGAACTGCTAAAGACTTCTGCTTTTCTGGAAGTTGTCATTTATATTTATGTCCACATCAACAACAGCAAAAGATGTCTGTTTTTCTTTCTAAGGATTTATTTGCATATTCATATTATGTCTTCTCACTCGGTTTTGATTTTTCAGAATGTGGTTTCACAGACCTTTTAGAGCCGATGATTGGGTACTGTTTGTTGTAAGTATCCTCAAGATTGCACGAATTTTGGTTCCTCCATGTTGTTGGCTCAGTTACATTTCTTCTGGATTGTAACAGTAAAGTTTTTATTTTTAATCTACTTTTTTGCAGATCCAAAGCCCTAATGCTTCTAATGCACGGGGCTTTGTTTTGGGTCAAATGTTTACCAAAAAAGGAGAGGTAAATCACCTGATATCATATATCATAAATTTAGTTGTTATGTTTGAATTTCGTTTTCATTTGCACTTGCTTTCCCTGTGTTCCTAAATGGCATATACCATTTTTATCATGATGTCTACCCCAGCTGGCTGTATCCTTGACACAAGAGGGGTTATTAAGGAGGGAAAGAAATCCAGGATCTGCCATCAAGTCAAAGTTGTGATGTAGTCGCACCAGTGCAGAAGTTGCAGTTGGTTTCATGTAATGTATGTACCATTTCATTTGAGTCTCCAAGAACAAAAGAACACTCTCGAACATGAAAGATGATGCATCAGTGTTCAAATTCTGGGGACTGTTGTTTATATGAGAATTGCTGGACTGTATATTCATCAAGGAGATTCATGAACAAGGCAGATGTACAAGGTACCGTGAAGAAAGTCGAGTGGAGCATGCAGAGTTTGTTTGGTTCCTCTTGTACAGAAGACTCCATTTCATTTGTTAATTTCAGAGACTGCTATGCCTACCGGGGTGTATTCATTGTATTGCTGTGTATTATATCAGTAGTAGTGGCCTGTGAAGGCAGCGGAGCTCATCTTGTAAATTGTATTCAAGGGACAAGAAAGACTCGACAATAAATTTACTGCAAAAAGTGTTTTTTTCTTATTGATTTTTCTGTTGTACTACCTGCAAGTTTGTCTTTCTTTCTATTTCTCTTTAATTAATTCTTTCCTTTTGGTGGTGGAGGACTGATAAAGGATTTTGAATAGGCAATCAACTACGGAGAAAAATTTTCAGTAGGGTGTCAAATTTTAAGAGGAACACTATATGAAGATCCTATGCTGTGTATAGTTTTGACCAAGAAAGCCTAGCAATGGAAATTATGAGTAAATTGGCTTTATCAAAACTTGCTTTTGTTTTTCTTCCCTTTGACCATGAAAATTTTCATTTTTCTTTCCTTGGGGCGTAGGTAGGCTTTGGAGGTCGGGGCAAGAAACTAATATAGGTAGTATAACATAGGTAGTATAGTATTGTTTTCAAGATATTCTCATAGATTTATATACAATAGCATACATTATTTAGGATATGTAGTTGGTGAACCAAAAGAATGGTAAAACAAAAATAAAACACAAGCAAAAAGAATTTTTCTCGCATAAGAAAATGAGCTCAAAGCTAAAAGTTCTTTTACAACTATAAAATTTAGTTACTAAATTAAAAACTTGCTTTTGCTAAAAAGTCATTCTTCTTTTTTGAAAAACAAATTCCAAAAAAAGAAAAAGGACTAATTGACTCCAATAAAGCCTCTAAAGTATATAAGCTTGAAAATTAAGGCAGTACACTAATGTATTTTTATTCTTTATATTACATTTGGTGAATAAAAGAAAAGCAAAAGAAAAAAAAAAAGAACCTTGATCACAAGCAACAACGTTGAAACCACATAAATATTTTCTTGCTTGCATTAGCATTAGAATATAATGTACAAGGAAAGTTAATCTCATACGAATACTCGAATTATCAATCAAATCTTCCCCAAGAACCTTTCCAATCCAATTTTACTCCTCCATTTTATTATCCCGTATTAAATCCTATACATTCTTCGTCTATTCAAGTTTTTATTAAGAACCCAACTTCTCAAAAAGGTCAGCATCTTCTAATCAATCTTCTTCTGTGTCCTCTGTCCTCTCTCTCTCTCTCTCCCTCTCTCCCGGTGTTTAATTGCTAGGACAATTTTGACTCGATGCATATTTTGATCTATATTTTGTTACAGTTTTTTTTTCCCCGATCTTGTATGCTTGGATTTCAAAGCAGGGTTGTTTATTAGGATATTTTGTTCAAATTTTCATTTCTTTTCAATTCTTGTGATCTATGCTGTTAGCCCTGCTAGGAATCACGAGAGTAAAGTTTACAACTCTTGCTAGACGGTTATGATTATTTTGATATTCTTGTATAGATTTCTTCCTTTTCCCTGCTCAAGTTGGTAGTTTTTTATTATTTTTTGGTGCATTATATCCTGTAATTGATTGTGATGCTGGAGTTGACCCATAATCATGGGTGCTAGAATTGGAATTCAAGGAAAATGTCACCAAAATCGAAGGGCATTTTTGTTTGAATTCCATTTTTTTTTGTCTCAAGTTCTGAACTTTGCATTTTCCTGATGAGCAAATTCAACCCTTTTTATTAGCTTATAAGAGTCCCTTGTTTTGCAACGAAAAATGATCCCTTTACATAATTTTGACTTTTCTTTTGAGTCTTAGGAAGGTTACTCCACCTGTCGAGAGGGAGGTTTCGAACTTTAGACTCGGTTATTTTTGTCATGAGTAGATAACTCTAAATGTATTTGTTTGTCTGTTTGTTTTTCTTGGTTCTAATGGAAGTCCTAATCGGTTGGGTTGTCGTTGCTTATTTTGTAAACCTTTTAAAGGTAGACCCAAAGATCAAATTAACCTTCCATACAATGATGAATGTCTTGAAATGTCGGCTTTTGGTGGTGAATGAATTGTATGGTTGTCAGAAGCAATTGCGTGCATAAAATTTCTAGAATGATGTTATGTTTTTTGCAGGGGTTGGATTTGCAACACTGTAATACAATTGAATCAATTGATGGAGTCGGATTCCGATAGTAGCAACTCTGCTGAAATTAATGAAGGTTGGTTTGGTGATCTCAGGCATTATGATCCAGAACAGGCGACATTGATACCGGGGCTTCCTGATGACATTTCTTTTTTCTGCTTGGCAAGGGTTCCAAGAAAGTCTCATGCAGTTCTCAAATGTGTTTCTAAGCGATGGAGAGATCTGGTTTCTAGTGAAGAGTGGTATTCATACAGGAGAAAGCATCATCTGGTAGAGCCTTGGATTTATGCTTTGTGCAAAGATAAGTTTGACCAGCTTTGCTGTTATGTGTTAGACCCCAGTCGGTTGCTAAGGGGTTGGAAGCGCATTCATGGCCTTCCTAGTTGCTGTTCAAAGAGAAGAGGCATGGGCTTTGAAGTGTTGGGGAAGAGAATTTACCTGTTTGGTGGCTGTGGTTGGATTGAAGATGCAACTAATGAAGCCTATTGTTACGATGCTGCTATGAACTGTTGGAGTATAGCTGCTTCCTTGTCGGTTGCGAGGTACTGCTATAGGCTCATAATGTTGCTAATTATGCTACTGTAGGATGAATGGTTATAATTAATGGATTAATTTTAATACTAAAATATTCTCATATTTCTATTTTTCATTCTTAGGATCCAGTAGTTGATTACAAGTTGATTAATCTCCTTAATATGCTGCTTTAATTTTTTCTATATTGTTTGTCAAGCCATTGTTTAATGAGATTGTGCAGGCATAAAATGATTGTAACTGTTGCAAATGCTCTTTCTAAATAATTGGAGATCTTTTTCTATCTATACTATATGTTGGAAGTCATGAAATGTGGGCTCTTGGAACTTTGATGACCTGTTCCTTTTTGTTTTTGTGATCATGAGCTTCTATTGAAAATACGCTGATTTAGAAGTTTTCTTGGATGATTTTCAGGTGCTATTTTGCCTGCCAAGCTGTGAATGATAAAATTTTTGCCATTGGTGGCCTAGGTCCTAGATCATGTAATCCGCAGTCCTGGGATGCTTATGATCCTCAGACAAATAGTTGGAATTCCCATGTGGATCTTAATGTTCTTCCTGATATCGAAGATTCAGTAGTCATGGATGGGAAAATTTATGTTCGTTGTGGTTCTTCTGCTGCATCTTCGCATGTGTTTGCTATTGCTTACGAGCCATCAAGTGGTACATGGGAACATGTGGCTCCTGACATGGTCATGGGCTGGCGTGGTCCAGCAGTCGTTGTTAATGGGACTCTGTATGTCTTAAACCAGACTTCAGGAACCCAACTGATGATGTGGCAGAAGGATACTAGACAATGGATGTTTGTTGGGAGATTTTCATCTGAAGTGGCGAGGCCACCCTGCCGGCTTGTGGCAATTGGAAAGAACATATTAATTATTGGAAAGGGGCTTAGCTCCATGGTGTTTGATACTGAAAATGCTGCGAAAATGGATGGAGTATTGTTGAGCTCTTCATTTCGAGGATTGACTTCTGACATTGAAGTTATGAGTTGTAGATCTGTTGCAATTTAATACTTGATAATTGACTTCTATTTACATGTAGATAGCAAAATTCTTTTCTTCAAGTTTCCTTCACATGTTTTGTGGTGTTTTCTCCCCTTATCAATGGAGTTTACTGTATCCTTGTTGAAATTCTCTTTAAGAAATTATTTGTTGTTTCATTACTGCTTTCACTGTTAACAAAGATATATTTTCCTTGGACGGAAATACTTGGGTCAATACTAATGAGTTTTTATAGTATGATGGACCATACTTCATTCATGAGATCTAAGCATCATGATTTTGAGATCATGGAACATGCATCATGATTTTGATATCAATTAGAACGGTACCTGACTTCCCTTGCGGTGTTGTGTCCTGTGAAAATCAACAGTAACATGTGCAGAAGATAAGGGCTGATACGCGGTGAACTTGCTATTTTTCTTCTTTGCCCTGATTTCCTGAACTTATTACAGTTATTTGCCTTCAATGCACCCTTATCGCATATTCTAAGTTTTGTAGCTTCTTTATAGCACCTGATCGGAATATAAGTTGGCCAACATGATTCTCGATCATCTATGCCAGCATTCTTCCTCCTGTGTTGTTCCCCAAATTTTAAGGCAATAGCAAGTGCATTGTTGTGTAGTTAGAGGTTCAGATTTACGTAGTAACACCCGTATGGCTCCAACTTCGCTAATAGTGAAAATACTCTTATCTTCCACTGCAGAGACTCTTGCCAAACAAGCAGCAATACCCTGTCATTTTCTCAAAACCACCATTCAAAATATGAAAGTGCAAAATTTCACTCATTCTACATCAAATCAGTGAGTAATTTCACTTTGTATGCACTTGGAGCTAAAAGTTTTAATTATAAAGCTGACAATTCTCCAGCCCCAATGAACAGGAAAATGTAGCAGGAGAGTTACAATAGTCAAATAAAATTTGCAGTTCCCGCTATGTAAGCCATAAACTTTCTTTTCTTGTTACAAGAATAATCTTTTGACCATTCCAGTGGTGAATAGTTTTGCATACCAGTCTATATATAACAAAAACAACAAGGGACTGGCAATCTCCACAGCCAGAAAACTGTATTTTCATTACATCATCATCAACCGCTTAACCTAGATTATATTACATATTCAATTAGTGCTACATAATTACAAGAGAACAATCATTACTTAATCGAAAACCTAGCATGTTTAACTTGTCTATTGTCTATGCTAATGGTAGCTGATTGAATTCAGTAAGCAGAACTTGAAGTTGTCAAGCATGGAACGCTATCCCTCCAACAGACTTTATAACCAAAATGGTTTAAATCTAAAAAGTTGGTCAGCTAGTCCTTTTCCTTTTAAAGGCAGGATGGATGACGATCCTGTTATCTGAATCCAGCTTATCAATTCTCGTCATACAATCCTTCATTCTCTTCAAGACAGCAGACATGGCAGAAGCGTTACTTGAAACCTTCTGTTTGAGGAGGTCTATCTTCTCAGTTTCTTGATCCTCTCCGACTAATGCCATATCACCTGACCCAATGGGTCTCACCACATCTATGTACAAGAGAGAGAGAGAGAGAGAGAGAGAGAGAGAGAGAGAGAGGTCAGACGTACAACCGCATATTAGAGAATTTTTGCTTGTGTGAATGCCACGGCATATTTAGATTGATATAGGAGGATTCCAATCATATTAAATGCACTAATCAAAACACATTTCTTCAAAGGGAAAACACCCACAGGCCCATGAAATATCTGGCATATAGATGAGATACCAAGAAAGAAATATGGGAATATGCTTACTATCAATCTCAATGTACAGATTGGAAAATTGTCAACTTTACACAAGTCAATGTTGGACAAAATCTTTCTGTACACGTGTCAATTATATCAGAATATGTAAAGGTCCTGGATGAATGCAGTGAGAGTAAAAGCACATAGAAAGAAGACGAACACCTGCCCACAACAGGAAAAGGAAGATATTTAAAATGAATGCACAATTTTCTATTGAGTTTCTCAATTCCATTCTTCAATAATTTATTAAACAACTGAGGAAATCCTGGCTGGTTACATCCTCTCCACAAACTTAACAAAGGGAGCAAAGTTAAATCAACCACAAAGCCACAAAGCAAACAGAGTTATGCCACAAAGCTAAAGAACACCAAGTTGATATTTTTGCATCTATTCCTCAAGTGGGAGAAAATCACAATCACTGTCCCTAGTAATCCATATCCAAACAAATTCATAACTTTATCATGATTCATAAAGTGCAAGGTTAACAAAAAAAATCAATTTCAATAAGTACCTTTTTGAAACTCCGTCATCAATAACATGCATATTAACTTTGATCCCTTAAAGGAATATTATATTTTCACCGAGTTAAACAAGAATTCAACAAAACCAGAAAATGAATTGAGTCCTTAAAAATAAATACAAAGCACATATATTAAACCTTTTAGATGGTCAAGAGAAATTCATCTGCAATGAACATAGAAGTTCATAACGTACATGATCATATAGTCATTCAGTTCTTCACTGGGGTATATTATATTGGGACATTGAATATTAAAGGAGTACCAAAAAATTGTATTCACCGAGTAGGACAAATGCTACCATCAAAACGCTATCTATAAACACTTCAATTACCAATTTCCTCAAAGCCTATAAAAGCATATTCGCATTTGTTATTTTTCAAAACTTCCACTTTTCGACTTTCCCACACATTCTTGAATACAGTGACATTTCAATTTTCCTCACAACGTAAAATCAGAAAACTTCAATTCTTCTCAAACTCCTTCATGAAGACTCTATCTAATAGCTAAAACTGCTTTACCTTATTAAATTACCTAATGGCAGAGCCAGAAAATATATCTGATCCAAATGTACAACCAGTATACTATACTTCCCATCACCCACCAGTATAAACAAAATTCTCAAAAATTCCAACCAGAAATCAACAAAAGATGCAACGAAATTCCAAAATTCTGACCTTTTGAACGCCATAGTCAGCTAACTAATAAGAAACACAAAAATCAGCAACTCAATGAGGAAAAAAATTAAATCTTTATACAAATGGAACCTACAAAAAATTAGTACTTTTCTGGCTTTTTATGTGATATGAGAAACCGAAGAGAGGGGAATCAAGAACCGCCAAAATGTACCTGGGTTCGGGTCATCAGACGGTCCGGCTTGAGATTCGGATCCGAAATCGAAATGGGTTTGGAGAATAGGCCTCTGAGCAGCGAGTATGGAGGAAAGAGTGGACTTGAGCTGACCCGGGAGTGTGGTTCGGTAACTCAGTATTTTCTCGGCCATTTCCTTCACCTCTGCTTCTAGCTTTTCTACTTCTCCTTCTTCTTCTTCTTCTTCTTCTTCTTGGTCCAATTCGACGTCGTTCCCAACTAGGGCTTCTTGCGTTTTTGCCTGGCTCTCCATCTCCTCCTGCTGTGATTGGGAGAGAAAGGAGGGATGGGGCCTTAAAATTTGAGATTTTGAAATAATGAAATATGCGTGGGTCTACTGCGCAATTTTCGAAGAAATAAGGGATGAGAGGCGCCCATCAATATTTTGTTGTGGAAAATATTATGGTCATGTTTGGCCTCAAAAATTAGCGGCAAGATTTGTAAGAAAAGTAATAATTTTGATTACGGCAAAATACAAAATTTTTTTTTTTTTTTGGCACAAGGCAAAATACAAAATTTCATATGTTGTTATTATAACTTCCCATCACTACTATCATCTTGTTATTACTTATTATTCAATCAATTGTGTACTTTTTTTTAGTGCATTACAAGAGATATCATTTTTTTTACACGTAAAGTTTTTAAAAATATATATATTTTGACAAACAACCTTAATAGATTAATCCATCTCATGTGTTACAAAAAGAAATTTGTAATTCAGTTGTTCAAGAGTCAAATTATTAACCTCTAAATAGAGCTAAGAGTCATAGCGGACTCAATTCTTGTTCCATGGACATGTAGTTTTAAATTCAAACCAAATTTACATCACTTCGATTTACATGAACATTCTTGCAAGTTTTAATGGTAACAGTACAAATTCTTAATGCATGAAAAAGATGTAAATTTAAGACAAAAGGGTGTGAATTTAATCCATCAATATATGTAATCTGCTATTAGAATCTGAACTCTACAGCTGAGATCAGCCGCATATTTCCAGTACGTACTGAGAAGTCATCGAGTCTGAACTCTTTTGAGTATTTTAATGTCTCCCCATTTTGTAATTATGTCTATGGTTTTTCCAAATTCACCTATGCGATAATTTCTGTAGCCATCAAAAGCAGCATTGCTTAAATCGAAAATGCCCACCAATTAAACCGAAAAATGCATGCAAAGAGACCAATAAGTTTGGACGAAAAGTACTAGGCTTTTACGGTTATTTTTTTCTGCATAAGTTTGAATTTCAGGTTCCTTTGATGACTCCGAAATCGATGAATATGATGACCCTTTATGGCATTTAACCTTAACTGTCGTTTCAACATCATTATCATCTGCTAAGCTTATTATAAGCGGTACTAATTGTTCTTTTTCAGCATATCCCTATGCTTTCACTTTGCTATTGCAGTGTATGTGTGGTGGGGGACCATTCCTTTTGTTCTGAATTCATATTCTCTTTTTATGGAATATCACAGGTCTCAGGTACTCAACCTCACCGTAATATTCGGATTATTCTCTTATTAAATAGTTGTGAAAGTACAACTGAACATTGATACTGTTAGTTTTTCCTCCATTCTTTGGATGTTATTACTTACAAAAATCAATGAATCATGCTTTTCTTGACTTCTACATCTGGATTTGATGTTTAGTGCAGCTTTTATCCAATTCTATTGTGTAATTCTATCGTGTTATACTTCTGGATGCAGCAGATCTTTTTGACATGATTATATAGTTACAAGTGCAATCTGGGATATAACTGATTTTATGATTACTAAGCTTAGTGATTATGCTTGTTTAACTATCTATTAAGCATAACTATGAAATGGATGGTGGATGGTGATTTCTTGAAGCTATAATTATTGATTACCGCATAAAAGGAACCCATATGGAATTAGAATAATAAATTCCTATCAGTCAGGTCCTTTAGATATATCATTTCAGGAGTCAAGAGTGGAGATTCAGTTATTTTGATCTTTTTCCATACATACATCAGGTAGTAAATACTGGGTGGAAGTAGTGGTATATGGAAGCCATTCATCTAATGTTGTTTGCAAATGATGTTAAATTTTTAGCAAATTTTGGTGAGACATCAAGATGGATCATGCCTTCTGTTCGTAGAACATTGTGCTGAAATTTTATAAGATGTCACACGCATAATGGATTTCAGTTTCAAATCAACCGTGTTTCTGTAATTCCTGTACAGTAGTAGTTGAACATTATTGCATTGTCTATCCAGCTGCAGAAGCAAAGTCAAAGGACTGATTTAGAAAGTCCATATCGCCTTCTCCACTGTTCAAGCAAGGGCGACAAACGGGGTGTAGTGCAGGAGCTGGAGAAAGGTGTAGAACCCAATCTAGCTGATTATGACAAGAGAACCGCACTTCATTTAGCATCCTGTGAAGGTTGCATAGAAGTGGTTGTTTTACTTCTTGAAAGAGGAGCGGATGTCAACTCAACCGATAGATGGGGTCGTACTGTAAGTTCATACTTTCCTAGGTGACTAATGGCATAATTTCATTTCAAAGGTTAGCTGCCGGCTTACATTTAGATTGGGTCAAGCACCTGTGAATATGTGCAAAGGTTGTAAAAACTGACAATTAAATTGTTCGTTTTCTTTCATAGGTTTTATAACACTAGTAACGGAGCACGTGTGTTGCACGTAAATATGACACCTTTTTTATTTAGTTTTTTAATTATGAAAATTTTAATTATTTTATATATAAATGTATTTGAAACAAAGTGAATGAATTGAAAAATTTAAATTTCAGTTCTCCACGGTCTTCAAAAACCTTGATATGTGTTTTGACATTTTGACACTATAATATTACTATAAAACACTTCCAATAATCCAACAATACATGAGATGAATCATTAGTGCACGGGAATTTCATTTTTATTTTGAAGAATATGTTAAAAAACATGTTGAAAAATTTACAGTTCATAAAAGAATAAAATGCTTAATCATCAATTCAAAATTGTATCATTCGGAGATAAATTAGAAAGTATTTCGCAAAAAATTCAAGAACAACTCATTAAATTATATACAATGATCATGTGAATATTTCATTTTTAAGTGGTTTTAAAAGACTTTTTTTACTACCGGACATATGTATCTCTTGATGTATTAAGAAAACTTCATAATATTCCTAAATTTAAAGAATTCTCATTTTTTTTGGACCACCAGAAAAAATGAATAATGCCTTCTTTTAAAATAGTAGACATTTCACTTCCTAAAACAATTCAAAATATGTGTGATGATGTTAGTTGAATGTGTTTGAGTACACATAATAAGTTACTTCTCAACTTTACGAAGAATACATTTTATGAGACATTTTTTTAGTTATTTTTATAGTTCTTTCTATTACTCTAGATTGTATTTTTTCCTATTTAATTATACTACATGAATAGTTGAATAACAAAAGTTACAAAGAACTTATTTTAGGAAATAGTATGTTTGATTGAACTCAAAATTCTTCCTTTTATATTAAATGGAGTCACATTTTTGTTCTACTAAATTTATTTTTATTAATAATAAAAAAAGGATAAATTTCAAAAACAATACAAAAGATATACTTTAGGAGAGTTTACTTAATAAGATTCATAACTCTTGATCATCATAAGCATTGGACAATGTCACGTTCTTTTTTCTATTTAAATTTTATTTCATAAATAGTCCAAAAAATAAAAGACAAAAAGAACTTAAGTAGCAGATAATATCTAATTAACAACTCTTTCTCTTACATTGCATGAAGTCACATTTTTATTTAATTAATTTCATATATAGTCAAAAAAGAATAACTCTTCTTTTTTCAAAACATAATTTATATTTAAATGTTTATGGTTATCTAAACGAACATAGGTTGCACTTGGTAGGTGCAAGTTTTAAATTGTAATAATTAAAGTTATTTTAAAATATAATACTTCTTAAACACTAAAATTTTTATATAATTTTCTAAATACCATGTTAAATGGATTATACATTATTATTTTCTTAAAATAAGTGTTGTTGAAATACATGGTTTGAATTTCAAGTCCTAACCTCAAAACATTTGAATTTTTTCTTTAAAATTTTGCAGATAATAGCATTATGATACTAAAACTGACACTAAGGTATTTTGTAAACTTATTGTATGCTCAACTATCATTATATTCAAAAATTTAAATTATAAGTTTTTTATTTACAAAATAATGTTGTTTAAAAGATTTTGAAGTTCTTTCTCTAAAATATTGATGATTATACTTAAAACCTATTTACTTTTTAATTTATTTTAAATATGTCAACTGAAAGGTACACTTAAAATTTCATATATCGTAATGGTAATTATTAATTTGGTGAAAGAAAGCATTGGATTCCAAGAACAGTTATTTATTTATCTATATAGTTGTAAATAATATATATATTTATTCTTTTTAGGATTCAAGTTCTTTATTCAATTAGTATGATAAAATTAGTAAATTTTGAATTATAATCATTTGCGAGATTAGATTTTTAACATGGCTGGAAAAGACTTAAAAAAGAATTTCACAAAATTAACTTAATTGCTTTCTAAATGATGCAAAATATCATTTTTTTTATGTGAAAAAAGATCCATCACAATCAAGTAAATTTGTTTTATATTATTGATATGCAAAACTTCATTTTTTTAAACAAGTATATCATATGTTATATTATTTTATTTCATTTATGAAATCAACTTTACAAATAATTTTTTATGTATTTATAAATTTTTAAATCCTTGTTTTATTGGAGAAGTTTTTTTCAAAAAATGAAATTAAAGGGGTTTTTGCATGAGTAAAATTAGGAGGCAACATTAATAGTACTTTTCCAATTACTTTCCATTTTCATTAAGGAAAATCGTACATCTTGTACAATTTTTGTTATGAGCCCTCTTTATATTTTAAATTTTACGTTAGAAACATGTACCTAAAATCCTTTTCATCCTCGTAAAAGCCAATACTTATGAGCCATTTAGATAGTATGCAATTTGTTTTTTGAACTTTGAACTATATACACAATTTTTTGAATTATTTTATCAATCACCAAACGAAAAGTAACTTGCTAGTGGAGTGCTTATTCATACCCCAAATTTTAATATATTATTTTTTTGTAACAACCTATTTGTTAAAAAAGAATCCTATAATAATTTAATAAAATTTGAAATTATGTTATAATTTATTAACATAATTTAGTGCAATTTAGTACATTGCTCGTTTTCTTTGAATTTGCAGATAATTTGTATTAATCATCGTCCTTTACTTTTAATAAGTCAAAACTAAATTATGAACAAAAATTAAAATTTCTTGGTATTATCAATCTCTTGAGGATTGAATTGGAGTATAGATAAAGATTTTTTGTATGGAGAATTGTTTTATTTTAGTTGACAACAAAATTTAAATTCAATGAACTTCACAAGGGAATGTGAAGAGTTTTGTAACTCTACTACAATTAGAATACAATTAATATAATATAATAGCACATAAGGGTATTTTAGGCATATTAGAAAACTAACACTACAAAGTGCAAAGACTCCAAAACAACTAAGACTCACCATATTTTTAAAGAGAGAATAGATAATTATGGTCTCCTCACATCTTGTGTAACATTCATCTGCTTCATTGTATTCAAGGAGGCGTTTGGTCTACAAGAATCGGAGTCGGAATCGGAATAATTTCTTTTGGATTTGGAGTAAATCCGCTGATTCTAATACATGTGTTTGCTTCAACACATGTAATGAGTATCATTACTATAATTATTGTTTGGGTGGCTGAGGATCAGAATTATATCTGCAAGTCATCCAAACATCCGCATGTTTGGAACATGCGGAATTGATGTGAATGATATTCGGATGAGGTTCTGGACATCCGGATAAACCATCCAAATGTCTAGATGATCTATGCAGACGTTCGGATATGAGAATCGTTATCGATTATCAAACATCAATTGTGGTCTTGATTCCTAGGGTTGATTCCAATACTCGTGAACCAAACTCCCCTAATTTGTTTGCTTTGGCTCACCCTAGCCAACGAAAGAGCACCGGAGATGTGTTATCTAAACTTTTTCATTTTGATCGATAAAGTATCCTAATTTAACTTTAAAGGCGTAAAAATCATACGTATTAGAAAGCTTGATGATTGAAATAAACATGGTACAATAGACTCAATTGGTACATGCAGATCTCAAAGAATGCACCTCACATTTTATGTCATACCTGTCTCACATCGAAAAAGTGAAATAACATAGATCAATGTATAAGTTGAGTCTAAACACTTAAATCCAACTTGAGATATCAATTTTGCACTAGCGAGGACGGATCCCAAAAGTTAGACTTGGCTGCTGAGACTCCTCTGGTCGCGTGCTGGGCTTGCGGGCCCTAGGCGTGACAAAATAGTATCAAAGTGAATCTCGTGTGGTCTTTGCACGTGGGTGAGATTGGACTTATGGTATTGGGCCGGACTACGCAAGGAAGTAGAGAAACTAAGTGCTACGTCAACCTAAGAGTGAGAGTCACATCTAGAGCCCGTACGAGCCACTCCTAAAATCTGACACAACCAAGTGGACAGTTCGAATTATAATATGGATTGGGCTTTGCGAGAACGCAAAACCTAATAAGGAGGGGTAAATGTGATACCCTGTTCCACATCGAAAAAGTGAAGTAACATAAACCAATATATAAGTTGAGTGTAAGCACTCAAGTTCAATTTGAGATATACAGTTTGAACTAACGAAGACGGAGCTCAAAAGTTGAACAAACTGCTGAGACTCCTCTAGTCGCTCGCTGGGCTGCAAGCCCAAGGCGTGACATTTTACATTAATAGGCTGGCATGACAATTGTTCTGAATTTTATGCAAATGATCTGTTTCCAAATGATTCTGTGCCCTTTTTCTTTTTGAGGGGTAAACCAATGCTATTTTCACAGTCCTGTGCATTTTCTGCAATCAACGAATTAAAGTTTATGGCTTGATCTTATTGTACGTTTTGTTGTCACACATGAATGATTAGACTGCTATCTTAAAGAAGAGCATGTTTTACAAATATGCAAAGGTTGGCTAGTTGTCCTAGAATAACAATGTACTGTGGTATACGAATAAAGTTCGCGGTTCGATGGTATACATCTTGTTGCTACAGCAACAACCACCCAATCTTTTCATACAGTAAGCAGAATCCCCTAAGATGGCAAACTTCCTTCCCATTAAAAAATTCTTTTGGACTGAAAACTTCTTGGTTTACATTCAAAGTTTCCAGCAAAAAACATCTGCTAGACTTCCAGTACTAAAATATCGACAAAATGAGAAATTTGGATCTAGCAGGATCCTTCTTCTTCTTCGCCTTCTTTCTTTGTTTCGTTATGTTGTATTCTCCACACACCAACTGGTGATCCCAAGTCGCCTTAGTTTATCATCCTACGGTGAATATCATTGTCTATCCGTGTGGTACTAGAACCTCCTTGTTCCCAAGTATTGTTGCAATCGAGATTTTACTAGCTTTAGGGAGAATTTTGAGTTAGTATCATTGTTTCTGCTGTTATTTGCTATTTGATTCAGTGTTTTCAACAAGGTGTTACAGAAGGCAAATTCTCTTTCTTTCATATATATGTATATATCTCAACAGAAGAAGTCAATTGACATGGGTTGCATTTTGATGTAATCATTTGCAGCCACTGTCAGATGCTCGTAGCTTTGGGCATGAAGGCATTTGTAAGATTCTAGAGGCACATGGCGGAATTGATACGGTATTATACTTTCCTCAAAATACAATCCTTTTGAAGGAAGTTATATTTGTGGGAGAATTTCTTTCTGTTCTGGCAAAGAAAAATTTGTTTGCAGTTTGTGCCAATAGATTAGCCCCAGTTGCATGAAGATGTGCAACTACTGTTTACATCATACGTAGCTTTGCTTCCTGGACCTGACAATAGAGTTCAATTTCAATCAATATACATGTTCTGCATAATGAAATATGTGAGTTTAAAAAGAATCAGCAGAACTCTGCCTTCCAACCCCTTCCTTTCCTACCTTCCATGAAGGCGTTTCTTTAAGTTCTCTTAGAATCATGAGCAGACTGCTGATCTTTTATTCTTCTGGTGATCTTTTAGTGAGTCCTCTGCTGTGATTTGCATCATTCATTTATTCTTCTGGTCAGAATTCACCACTATCATAGTTGCAAAAGCTTTCTTGCCCTTTATGCTACTGAATGGAGAAATTTGCACTGGAGTAGTAAAAAAGGATTGCCTTGGTAAAATTTGATCATCATCAATAAATAGTCACATCAAATAACGTGTATATATGAGTGTGATTATAAAATAGAAATTTATGACAGTAACACCGTTCAGTGACAAAGCTACAGTATAAGTGCACTAGTCAGCACTATAAGAACAAGTGTGAAAGGGAAGTTTTCAAATACTCTTTGAAATCAGTGAGGAAGCTGGCCTAAGGCACTTCCTTTGAAAGGTTTAGCATCTAAATACACCGATCCTGTGTTTAGCTAGTGTAAAACTCTATTAGCTCCTCTGATCATCAGGATTGCCTCCAAAATATGTTTATCATCAAAGCTTTCCTCTTCTTTTGGTATATAATTATTCAAATGTCGTGGTCCCTTGCTCTTTGAACAGGTTGGTCTTGAATCTCAGATGCCATGCTATGAAATTGATCACAGTGAGGTCGACATGAGTGAAGCATCTCTTATTGGAGAAGTAATTCCTTTCACCTACATCATCTTTTCTCTATTCTCTTTCTTGCATGATTATAAGTTCACTGTCCAATATGCAGCCAATTTTGGTATTTTCATTTTCCACATTCATAAAAAATTCTCTTTCAAATTGATAATTTTCTGTTTGTGACATTATTCTGTTTGAAGATAAATTTCCTGTGCCAAGTGTTACAAATGTTGAAAATGAAAAAACAGGGTGCATATGGTGCAGTCTATCTGGTGAAATGGCGTGGTACAGAAGTTGCAGCAAAAACAATTCGTTCACCAATTGCTTCCAATCAGACGGTCAAGTGAGTTCCATCTAGTCTATCTTTGATTAATTTAATTTTCTGCCCTATACTCAACTGACATTATTAATTTTCCAGAGGCATTTCATGTTTTAGAGTCTTGTTGGAGTAAATATGCTTCTGGTGTCTAGCTATCTTGGTCAATGAGGAAAGTCTGACATTGGAGAGTTGCTATTATAAGTCCTCAATTTTGTCCTATATTCCTACTAGTTACCTGTGACAGATGGATAAATCAATAAAACTTTAGTCTTGCAATGGCTGTTAGCATATCTCCAAGAGACATCTTAATTCAATGTATTCATCTTCTTTCATTTTGCTGGATATACTCTCTTCACTTACCAATGTATGCAAATATTGCCTTCTCTTTTGCACGTGAGGATATAACTGCAAAAAAATTAAAAAAGGAAATTTCAAGCATTGCAGTTTGAAAATTACGTTGGAGCTTTGACAACTATTATAATTAACGAACATTCAAACTGTATTACCCATGAACTTAGTCAACTTTCAGCTTGCAATTTGATAGTTTTCTTTGTTGCTCCTAGGAAAACCTTTCTGAAGGAACTTGCTTTGTGGCAGAAGTTGCGCCACCCGAATATAGTGCAGTTCCTTGGCGTTGTAAAGCATTCTGATCGTTTAACCTTCCTCACTGAGTATCTCAGAAATGTAAGTGTTTTCCTACTTGCTGCATGTTACTGGAAAAGAGTTCACTGACCTTTCCGTCGGTTGGGATTACAGGGAAGTTTATATGATATACTGAGGAAAAAAGGAAGACTTGATCCCCTGACAGCTATTGCTTATGCTTTAGATATTGCAAGGTACACAATGCCATGCCTTCTAATTTTTTTCCTGAGCTGTTGGCCACATTTGCAGCTCGTAAAGCTTCATTATTCAGCCACATTACTTCTTTCCAATGGAGAAACTTGCAATGCAATTTACATTACCATGTTTCCTTGATCATTTTTAGTCCAGAGTTCAAGTTTATAAAGAGGTAGTTCCAGTTTAATCTAAATGGAAGGATTTATAGGTAAACCAGATGTTGCTTTCTCTAAGAATCAGTAAAGGTAATTATAATGAGAGTCTCACAAGAATTAGACTTTGTTGAAACTAGATGTGATCAAACATAATTAATGAGCTTTTGTTATTCTACACCATTATATAGATATATTACACTTCCCTCTTTAGTTATGCATTATGCTGACATTTTTGTTTGCAGAGGTATGAATTATCTTCATCAGCATAAACCCCATCCTATAGTCCATAGAGATTTGACCCCAAGGTATTGTTACTTAAACTTTTGCAGATATGTCACTGTCAAATATACAATGTTGTATCCTGTTGGAAAAGATATCATATCTATTAATTTTAAGTTTCTTGGTAGATTTTTAATAGTAATTATATCTACTCTGTAAACTGTGCAGAAATATACTACAAGATGAAGCAGGACATCTCAAAGTCACAGACTTTGGGCTAAGCAAAATTGCACAAGAAAAAAATGCTCTTAGTTACAAAATGACCGGGGAAACTGGATCATGTATGCTCCTTCACCTGACTTAGATTTGCAAAATTTTGATGATTTTTATATCTGCATGAGAAACTATTAAAAGATCTATCAGATCGTTATATGGCTCCAGAGGTGTACCGTCGAGAAACATATGGGATAAGCGTGGATGTCTTTTCTTTTGCTCTAGTGGTTCATGAGGTAAACTACATGAAATAATCTGCAGCTAGTCGTTTTAAGTATCCTTATAACCTTATCAATTGTCCTGTGCTTCTGGACCTCATTCATGATTTTACTGCAGATGTTCCAAGGTGGACCATCTAGTAGGGAAGAGGCTCCAGAGAAAGTGGCAGACAAGCGAGCATATGAAGATTTGCGACCAGCACTTTCCACATCTATATACCCTGAACCAATTCGCAAGTACGCTAAACAATTTCCCTGGCAATAGATATCTTGTCTTCACTTCATTTTCAACTAAAAAAGACTTGCTCAAACTACAGTTACATGCTGAGCCTAGTTATCTATTGTTTTTCAACTTGGTTTGCCTATAAAATAGCCATGCCATTGCCAAAACAAACTGCAAATGTGACTTAAGTGCCTTTTCCTGACCATTCCTTATGCTCATTGCATGTGCAGCTTTAATTGCAAACAGGCGCAATGAATATTATGGCTATTTATTATGCTCATTGCATATGCAGATTTCATTGCAAGAACACAATGAAAATGATGGCTATGTCTGTGCGTTAGATACACTAGATTATGACACATTAGTTGACTTAAAATGGTGATTCTGGTGCAGGCTTCTACGAGATTGCTGGCATAAGAATCCAGATTGCAGACCAACCTTTGAGGAGATCATTTTGCAACTAGAGATTATACAAGAGAGTATGCAACGCAGGAAAACTTTGGGAAGGTGCTATAAATGTGTCATTTTATGAGATTATTGCCTAGCAGCATGCATAGTTGGTCTTGCTTTGCCATCCATGTTGTCCTGGGGGGTTGTACGTAACCCTGCGAAAAACCAAAAGGTGGGGGAAATTATTCGTCGGGACACGCCTTGTAATATTGAGCTCAATACTTCAACATCAGCCGAGTCTGGGTGGTGTAGTTGGTTATCATGCTAGTCTCACACACTAGAGGTCCCCGGTTCGAACCCGGGCTCAGACATTTTTTTTTTTTAAATTCAATTCAAAACTGGTCGTGTGGTTCTATCATGGCACTCCATTCTATTCCATCTGATTAGACATTTGGACCATTAAGGAATTTGCATCAGAAAAATGAGCCCTAAATCCTCATATGAATCCTATGTTAGGGGTTCAAAATGCTACAGAAAAGAATGAGATTAAGGATAAAGAGGCATCTTAGTTCTTATTTGATGTGGAGGGGTTTGTTCAAGAATAGAGGGTTGAATGGAAGTACTGTAGAAATGCGTATTTTCCATGCAAAATTTTAACTTTTTGGTGCGGTTGAAGGTTGCAGGACTACAACAGACGTGATAATTGCAGAAAAATTTTGGGTGCTTCAAGGTTAAATTCGTACTCCTATGTCAAAATATTTTCACCTTTCGCGGTTTTTTATTTGATCAGATTTTTTTTTACAATCTATAGTTTTAATATACATTTGTTTTTCTTGAAATATCGTGAATTAAAATTACAATTTATACGAAAATTTACTATATAAAATATTGAAAAGAGTTCAGAAACCTAAGCAAAGCAATATTAAACATTGAGAAGACAATAACAGGTAACTAGTGGGGAACAGAAAGTGGGAAATAAAGAATGCATGTTCAACAAATACAAAAACCTCCCATGCTAAACTTTTTAAGTTGCTAACTACTATCTGATCAGAATCTTCCAAAAACATCTGTCAGATTTCGATACACAACAAATTATGGATGTTTCTCTCTACCACTAGAGGCCAATTTCCTTATTTCATTTTCTTGATTTCCCTTCTATGGTCTAAACATGAGGTCCTTCACAGAACGTTCTGCTTACAATATTGCAATCTTGACCTGTTATTTCAAAGGCAGAATTGACAATTAGAGGGTTAACAATTTCACCATGCCATGATATATAGCCAACTGTAAAATCAACTCTTCTTTCTTTCACTTTCTTTTTGCTGCTACGATGAAGAAGCACTTCATTGAAAGTACTTAAAGAAGTACAATATATGCTCCACGTGAAATAACAGGTTATCAAAAAAATTGTCTAGAAACTGCAGCGCCACTTAAAGAAGTACAACAAACCATATATGCTCCTCGTGAAATAACAGGTTGTCTAGAAACTGGAGCACAAAAATGTGCTTAGTTATACATACAGATCCAAGAATACCAGACCATTACAACTAAAAAGGTTAAAGGAAATGTCAATATTTACAAGAAATCATAAAAAGGACTTAATGTGACAATGAAATCCTACTCAAAAAAGTAAAAAATCAAAACATTCTATCAACTACTGTGAAAGATGAAAATTTTTCACCATTATGGACACCGCAAAAATTTTATGACAAAATTGAAGATGATTGTCAGTAGATAAAGCAATCATAAATCAAATATGTGAATCCATTCACCCATATGATATGTTTGCTACCGGAAATACACCGTCATAAGCATGTCATTTTGTTGCTGTCATTCATATTTGTTCAGGATGTAAACATAAACCTTGGATGAAAAAGCTTCCAAGAGCGTCACGTTTCCAGTGAATCCTTTGAGACACATATCTAAACGACATGAAGTGCATGCAAATAAAATGTGAACAGCAGTTGACCGCAAATTGGGTTCGGTCTGATTGAAAACTTTGAAACCATCCCAGCTTCAAAACAGAGTTACAAGGCTATCCCAATTGGTCCGAATAAAAAGGCATTCGATTGAAGAAGTAATTTAATTTCCTGAAAACTTGAAAAACAACAAAGCACATGAAATGAACTAATTTTCTCTGTTATCTTTAGTAGCCATTCGAACTACTACTTGAATTAAAGACATGAAAGGAACTAATGGATTTGCTATCTTTAGTAGCCATTAGAACTACTACTTGAATTGAAGACCCGCCAGCATCTTCTTTATTCATTTAAAGAGATGCAAAGAACATATTTTGACCTAAACAGACCAAACCAAAGTTCATACTGTGCAAAAATCGGTTTTTTTAAGAAGTGGACATTGAGAATCTGAACATGGAAAGAAGGGCTAAATATAACTATAATTATACACGTAAACTCAATCACAGAATCGGATAGGCGAAGATGAGTTAGAAGAAATCTAATCCAGTACACAAAATTCAACTGCTAGCAAGCAGCAGAAGGCAAGTAAAAAACCAATCTAAAATATACTAAGCAAAATTAAGTCATGAACATAGACCATTACCAATCAAATCCCCTACACACCTAAATAATCTAATCAATACCAAGCAAACAATTATAGTCCTTCAACACCAATCAAGAAGTATTAAGTCATACTATTAGTAAATTTTTCTATACCAATATATTTGCATAGATGCATCAATAGTAAAATCTATTCTCTTTAAAAGTATGGTTAGTTTTAGTAGATTTAGAGTCTTTGCACCTTGTGTGTTAGTTTTAAAATATATCTAAAATGTACTTCTATAATGTCCTTTTGTGTTGTAATGAAATTGATTACATTGTAATTTAATGCTTTAATGATATAATGAAATTCAATTGATTCTATTGTAATTGAGGTAGAGTTACAAAAACCTTTTATTTACATTAACCTGGTATAAGAAGTTGAATAGCCACGATTTGCCTTTTTTGTTGAATGATGAGCAGTCTTGCTTATACATGCAATGATGACACAATAATGGGTGTCCAGTCATATAAATAGTTTTGAGGTTATGACCTTGAAAATTGTTGCATGAAAAACTGTTGTGAAGAAAATGACGGATGATTCAAGAATATACTGAGTGCTATAATGAAATTTATTGTGTTGTTATTAAGGTGGAGTTACAAAATCCTTTCACTTAACCCTCAAATATGTCATATGTCAATCTCTTACTAACACCAATAAAAAAAAATTGCTTCTGTTCATTTCTATTGCCAACAAATATCAAATAGTTTAAAAGGTCCTTACAATGGTGGAGGAAAAGAAGAAGAGAAAAAGGTTAGTAACCCTCTCAATTCATATGCAATATGTTTTATAATTTGTTTCTATTTGTAGGTCACACAGCCATTGACTGGTGTCAGGTAATTATATAAACTCAATTGCCGGAGAAACTAAAACTTTTTTCGACTTGGCTAACTGATTATTTGTTATGGTAAAAATCTAGGATCAACTAAGAAAATTAAAATCAACATCAGTAACAAGAAATGCATAGAAGTTCAATAGTCATCTTTATAATACTGAATTATCTCTACTAAGTCGTATCATGTAGAAAAGGAAAAAAGAAAAAAGAAAATAGTAAATAGTCCATATACTTGCACGTGTCAATTAACAAGTTTGAACGAAATGAAAATCCACTAAAATGTAAACTACAATTCTCCTCCTCCTCTACTTGCTTGTCATGTTGATCCTACAGAGTTCCCCAGCGTTTCTCCAGTCTTGGACGTCACTTGCTGGATTTCTTTAATCTCTTTCTCTTGAATAATCTAATTAGAATGCATCTCTTGTAGTGTCTCCTTCTCTTGTAATCCACATTCTTGTGATTGTACACCTTGCTATAAAAAGAATGATAATAAAAAATTATTTTTTATTCTACCTATATGTCTGCAATTTTAATTACCTATTTATCATCATGGATTGGTATTATAAATTGAAAAATAAATTGCGAAATAGAATGAGAGATCACCAAACTATAAAAACCTTAAACAGATTAACTAAGAAGTTAGGAGTTCTCCAATTAATCATTACATCAGTGATTTTGGAATTACTTCCTATGCTGTAGAAAAAATTCAGAAATACACAACTCAACAAACTAAAATTTCAATTTATTATTGATCTTTTATTCTTCGAAACACAGAGATGAAATTGACCCTATGATTAGTGGAAAGAAGGAAAAGTAGAGAAGGAACAAGGATCAAAGAAGACAAACCAATAATTGGTACACTTCATTAACTGATAAATATCCTCGTCACTAAGTGCCTTTTAACGCTGAATACGGATATAATTTATGAATAGACAAAATCAGCGCGAGGAAGTCAAGACCAAGCTGGTGGTCAAAAAAGCCACGAGCAAGGTTGTCAACAATAGCAACTCCGTCTTTAATCGAAAATCTTGTAGCGTCACAAACAACATAACTTTGAAATATATATACATACATATCAATTTTAATTTTTACTTGAGGTGACCAAAAATGGATAGGCTGTCAACGACGAGCTCTACTAAGCAAACGTCGAGTATTAATCCCAAAATGAATTAAGTATGGTTGACATGACAAATTCTTTTTGACATAAGCTTAACTTACAATTGATACTGTCAAGTTATGCCATCTATGTTGATAGTTTATTGGATCTATCTTGTTATGATAAAAACATCTCTCATTTTTCATTTACAAGGTACATTGATTGTTACTCATTTATAGCCTCTTTAGTGCTTTGGGTTTATTACCCTATTTTTTCGCTGACTTAAGCATAGGAGTCACATTGGGGGATGAGTCCACGTATTTTTTACCTTCTTTTGTGCTGCAAATGACCACGTCTGCTTAGTAGACTTCGTCATTGATAGCCAGTCCATTTTTGGTCACCTCATTACTCTTTAACTCGATGTATCTTTAACTCGGTGTGCTAAAGTTTTGTCTATTGCAATTTTCTTGCTTCTTGATGCATTTGGTCTCTATTGGAATCCCACTTTCTCCTTTCCTTGACGTGGAATAAATACAAAATGAAGTAGAAATAGAAAACAAAGAGTGAAACTTGAACGACTCTAATTATACAACACAAAGTGTCTAGCCGAATCTCCATAATCTTCTCTTAACCTACATTTTGGGGCCATTGATGTGGAGGGATAATTTTAGCTAATTAATAAATCCCTCCATGCACGAAAATAAATACTCATAAAAAAATGTGTTGCAATAAATTTGTGGTAAAAATTGAATATAGTTTATTAATCCTTTCTTATCACTTTGTTACTCATCTCCTTCTTCTTCCCTTGCCCCTTTCTCAATTCATGCTGTAAAAGAACTGCATAAGATAACTTAATTTCGTTATTTAGCTTTTAACTTGGACACTACAAAGAAGATAAAAGTTGAGAAAGATTAGAGCATTTCTTATTACTAATTCATGTCTTTCTTTTAAAAAACGTTGTGACTGTCTTATGTCATTAAGTTTTTGTTATATTAATTAACCATTGATTTAGTTTTCATATTGTTTTTTGTTTTAGATACTTTAATTGTTTTTCATACTCTATATTGCAAATTAAAATTATAGAATGATTGACATCAGTATGCACATATGTATCAAAATAAAAAATAAAAAATAATGTATCACATCCACGTGCAACGCACTTACTTCATTACTAGTTATTTCAAAATATGCACAACTGCACTACATACTGTGTATGACATAGAATCCTGAATTCGAGAAATAAGCATGTGTTCTAGGAAAAGACTTACGAGGTCGAGAGCATTGGGTTCGGGACCATAATCAGCAGTGAGAAGCAAATAAGAAGCGGTTGCTGTGGCCACCAGATTCATGTTCTATCTCCGACTCCAGTAAAGCATTACATCAAAATTTAATTGGTTTTTAAGTCAACAAGGGAGCACTAAATATAACTGCATGAACGAGAAGTTCAGCTCTGTTCCAACTACATCATGTATCTTCCACAAACAAGATACGCATGAAAACAATGAATAACTCATCAATACGGCCATCATACTTCCTGATCACTGGCGAATAGATCGGAGGAAAAGAGAAGAGCTTGAGGGTGTGGGTGCTAGAGACTAAAGCTTTACATAAAGCAACAAACATTTTGAACACATGGAAAAACATTCAAATTACAAATATTGACTTCTCACCTGCTGTAACCAAAACGCTCTCCTCATTTACTGCCATGGCATTGACGATGGTTTCCTGCTGAGAGCTGTACAACCGAAAACTTGATATCTCAATCATCTTACTGTAATAGGGAAGCGATTTCAACAAAATTTTTGCCAATTCATGCAACAATTATTAGAGTCTGAACTTTGCATATAGGTAGCACTTCTGGCCAAATTTAACTGCTTCATCAATTTTCTCCACAAACAAAGCCAGAACAACTTCATTTAATAAACCTAAATATCATTAGATTCAGGTATGCTGATTCCAATCCCAGCCCCAATCAACTCTACTAGCAGAATGTGGCATTTTCGCTCTTCCATTTGTTAAGCTGATATTAATAGAGTAACTGCAAACACCTTTCCATCTATGAAAATGTATACATGCACATCGAATGTGACTTGTACTTTATTACTTGCTAAAAAGTTAGTGATTACAAAGGAAAACATTCATTAAAATTTGTCAATATGATCAACCGCTGCCAAACATTACTCAAGAGGAAAATAGTCACAAAAGCAGGGAAAAGGAAATGTGCTGTCACTTCCAGGAAAACTTACAGCATGTTATGCAGAAATTCTCCTCCGGGAAGGTTGAATTTTTTAATGTTGTCAGCAGATGCAGATGCAAAAAACCACCTGTAACATCAGAGAGTAAGTTATCTTAGACATGAAGCCACATATATAACATTAAGAAGCGTCATGTAGATAATGGTTCCACTATCTCCAGTAATCGGAAAGAATGGATACGTATTCCTTTAAATGAAGAGCCATTGCATGCACCGATTGCTTATGGTGTGTCAGAGTTACTACCATAGTCTTACCTACCAAACATGAAAGAACAGAATTTATAAAAAAATAATGAATTTTTACCCAAAAAAGAAGAAAAAAGGAACAAATAATCCCAAAAAGCTTACGATATCTAAGGTGCCGGAATTTTATGGTCAATCAATGGAACCAGTTACAAACTGCGGATCCTGAAAATAGTTGTTTGACGTTAAGGTTAGATAGCATAAGTATAAACTTATTACCACAGTTGCAAGTCAAGTGATCTGGATAACATTGAAGCAAAATAAACTCACAATCTTAATGGCCAACAGAAGCTAGAATTTTGAGTCAAGTTGCCCAGTTAGATTGTGACATACAAGCTCTATATGCACAGCGTTATTGTTTCAATTTTTCACAATTGCCTAAGCAACAAAGTGGTTAGCTGATGTGAACTCTACATGTAATTGATTCTCAACTTCTGAGCAGAAACCAATATTCATGTCAATCTTTTACATTCACCTCTAATTTCTTTAACAAAGATATTACGGTCATTTCACATCAACCAATAAGAAAGATACAACTGCTTCTGAAATGCTTAGCAGGCACCAAAATGAATGTTAGTCTTTTAAAACAGAGTGAATGCATTGCCATTGCAAAGGTGCAAGGATGATTAAGCAACACATCTCCACTCATAAACAGTACCACGATCCCATAACATACGATGATACATGTTACAACTTCTTAGCGGGACACATAATTCTAATGGACAATATGTTTAAACATTCAACAGTGAACACTTGTTAGAGGAAAAAAAATCATTATTACTGATATTGTTCTGCAACATGGCTCAACAGAGCAACCACCATACCCTACTGATACTCCATCGAAGAAAATAAAAGTTTCCACAAATAGATACTTGTACAAATGAAGGAAAAAAAAAAAAACAAAAAAACATTTACGAGTGGGAGTCCTTATTTACATAGGCCCGATCTACGAGTGCGGCCGTGAATCACCATGACCTATTAGGGACCCACATCATGACTGATGTGGGTGATTCTAAACCACCCATGCACCGGATTCATGTAAATATTTTTCGAGTCTTAGCATGCAAGATGTCAAATGTGTGGTTTTGATCACCATCAAGAACTAAAGATATCTAAGAAAATTTTGTTTCAACCTCCTCAGTAATACATACTAGTGATCGTGGCACATTCTAATGTGTGTACTTACATAAATTATATGTCACTTCTTAATTTTTTTTTAAATTTAAAAAAAAAAAGAATGTGAGTAACTTAAAAATAAACAACAGAAGGGCTTTTCTCAATTGCTGAGCCTAAATATGAAGTATTTTCAAACGAACTACTTCGTCATCAAATCTTTAATTGAAGCATATAATTGAAATAAAACTGATGGTTCAAAAAAAAAAAAAAAAAGAAAAGAACTGAAGGTTCCACTAGAATCGCCGGATATCTCTAGGGGGTTTGAAATGAAGGGGCTGGGTTTCAGGCGTGGCAGATTCGTCCTTTTCCCACATCTTAATGGTCTTGTCTGCTTCGCAAGTAATAAGCTTCGAACCCGTCACATCATAGGTGAGAGCATAAATGCCGGCCTCACTCTCTAGTGTTCCGGGCTGGACAAAAGTTTGAGCTTGCTGGAAATTATGGCCACTCCTCCAGTCCCAGAACCACAAACTTCCATTGTCACCTGCTGTAGCCAAAACGCTTTCTTCATTTACTGCCATAGCATTGATGATAGTTTTCTGCTGAGGGAGCATGTCATGCAGAAATTCTCCTCCGGGAAGGTTGAACTTTTTAATGTTGTCAGCAGATGCAGACGCAAAAGACTCCTCCTTTGGATGAAGAGCCATTGCACGCACCGATTTCTTATGGCGGGTAAGAGTGTCCATCGTCTTAACACATCTAAGGTCCCAGAATTTTATGGTCGAATCATGAGAACCAGTTACAATCTGCGGATCCGTGGGTCGAGTAATAACTGAGCAAACAGTATCTTCATGTCCAGAAAGCTTATGAATTTGCACCTTACTGCGAATATCCCATACCCTACACACACAGTCACGACCACCGGTGACAAGAATGTCAAAAGCCGGATGAAGAGCCAAGCAATAGACACCACTTAGATGACCAAAATAAGACCGGATGACCTTTCTTTGTTCCAGGTCCCAGCACTTCACTTGTTTGTCGTCACCAGCAGAGAACATACACTTATGTTTGCTGCTAACAGCTAGGCCTCTTATTTGTTCAACGTGACCTGTTAGCGTGTGCTCTAGCGTTCCACTTGCTAAATCCCAAATCTTGATTGTCCGATCCGCAGACCCAGTGTAAAACCGAGTATTGGTCGGATCAACTGCAACAGATCGTACCCATCCCAGATGACCGCTGATGACCCTGTAATTCTTCCATGGAGGATGCCAAACAGGACGAGGCCTCTTGCTTGGGATCCTTTCCATAATAGCAGCAGTAGAAAGGTTCCTTTCAGATCAAACAAGACGACGGGTTTGGAGATTAAAGTCTCTCGGTCGAGAGAATCAAACTAGAAGACAAGAATTTCGTTTCTTGGAGACAGAATTTTGCCAAGGAAACGTGATTTGGAGACAAGCGTAAATTTCTTTTATTCAACGATGCTACTGTTCTTCTTTTTTTTTTCCCATTTATTTTTCTTATTAGGTTGGAGACTAATTTCTATTGTAATAAATCCTATTGTCAGTAGGATTCATCCTTTATTTCCTATTGGAATAACATTCCTTTCTTTCCTACAGTTAATAACAAAGCAGAAATCAAATCCTTTATTAGACTAGGACAAAAAAAAAAAAAGGAAAATACTTAAACTAAAAAATTCCTGCAAAGTAATTAAATTACCAAAATATCTCTAACTACTAAAACCTAGAAAACACCTAAACACACTTAAAATAAAATTCTTACTTAGAAGAATAAAATAAAAATATTAATCCAACCTAGAAAAACTCCATATCTATGAAGAAGTGCCTGTTTGTTTGAAGCTTGAGTAAATTCTGAAAATACTTAATTTTTGGGATTTTCTCAAGCATTTCTTTAGTCGTCTACAGCAAGCCTTTAGTCATCTACATCACAATGTCAGAAAGATCGTTAGTAATTCGAAATAATATAAAGCGGAGAACATTCTGGAACGTCCAGACAATGAATTAGTGAACTGAAGTCAAAGGAGGGAGTGTTGGAATAGTTGGAGATCAAATTTGAGTCCATAATCGTTTTGCCTTTGATTTTTGAAGATCATTACAGAGAGCTTTTTCTTGATAGGATCTTCTCCTATTTGCTGTCCTAGCGGAAAGCCAGGATATTGTTACATAGACTGAATCTACAGCTCTACCTGTTGATTTAGTAGTTTTAAAAAATACTACGTAAATATAATGATGCATGATGACGTAAGAAAGTAGTCAAGTTAGGAAATTCTTATATAGTTCACGGCTCCACCTGTGGATCTCGTAGTTTAAATGAATACTAACATAAATATAATGATGCATGATTATATAAGAAAATAATATAAAATGATGTAAGTACTCTTAGATCACGAGGTCTACAGGAAGCGTCATAAACTGAGTCTACATAAGAATTTTCTTGGAAAGCTTACCTGGCATTTCCCAGAAAGAGTTCACGAATATTAATACACTCGTGCAAGGTAACTGTAGCTTTTCTTTTCTTTATATTCCTTTCCCTCCTCGTTTGGTTAGCTAGGAATGTAGGCTGGGAAAGTAATATAAATCTAAAATTTTAAATTCCTGTATTTGGTTTATTTTTAAGCTTGCATGGAAAGTAAAAATTTTTCTAAGACCAAGGAAAGTAATAACAGAATACCAAGATTCTTAATCTTCACTTGTTGTTGGTATTCTGATTACTTTCCTTGGGAATTTAATTAAAAAATACGCTCATATATTTTAATGCATCCCTTTCTCTCTCCTCACCCAAAACAGAATACCCATCTCTCTCTCTCCCCTCCTAGAATGTAGATTGTCCTTCCTCCAAATTAAATCCAAATCCTCATCCCCTCTTTGATATCTTCTCTCATCATCAGGTTAGGAACAAACTCCATATTTTAGTTTTGATTTTATTAAATTGCTTTTTCATTGATTTTTTAATATTTAATTACTTGTGTATTTTTTGGGGTTTAGGGTTCAAAAGTATCTATTTTTATGTGAAAATATTTATATAGAATAATCTCGAATTTGTGGAACAAACAGTTTCTAATTGCCTTTATTAATTATAATGACAATTAGTTATTTTATTCAATAATAAAACATAATTTATTATTTTATTCAATAATAACAAAACTCAATGTGATTGAATCAAATATAACATGAATTTTTTTGGTGCTAAGAATTACTCAACTACATACAAAATAAGGTTACATTTATAATTGAGAAAAGAAACACTACAAGAAAAAATAATATTTAACAACTTATAATTTATTAATAATTTGCATTCTAGAATAAGATTATTCAACCAAAAATTATTTCATATATTATAATTGTACTGGCATTTTTTAATAACATAGTGCAAATATACGTTACTTTACTTGTTGCATTATTGTAAACCAAACATTGTAACATGAATCTAAACAAATTTTCTGCCAACATTCCTGTGAGTATCCAAACACAATTAAATAATCACATTACCTTCCCATACAAATTACTTTCCTATATAAATTACTTTCTATTATTTTTCCCGTCAACCAAACGAGGCCTTGTGAATCCAAATTGCTAGAATAGGAGGAAATGTCATAGGTTGTGGTTTTCTGCCAAATTTTCTGCCAACATTCCCGTGAGTATCCAAACACATTATTGTAAACCAAACATTATAACACGAATCTAAACAAATTTTCTGCCAATATTCTTGTGAATATCCAAACACAGTTAAATAATCAGATTACCTTCTCATACAAATTACTTTCCTATATAAATTATTTTCTCTTGCTTTTCCATTTGTACTTTTCCGTCAACCAAACTAGGCCAACTTGTGGATTCGAATTGCTAGAATAGAAGGAAATGTCATAGATTGTGGCATATGTATGTGCAGTGCGCAGAATCTGAATTGAAACCTGTGATTGAAGGCTTTTCCCATGCTTATTTTGTTGGAAATGCCTCTACGGGTCATATAGTTTTTTTTTTCCAATGGGTCATATGGTTGCTCAGCTTGGCGAAAGTAACCAGGGCATTCCATCTTACAAGGTAGCTCAACTTTTCCAACATCCTGCTGAGTGTTAATACAGCCTCACCCATGGTCACCGTTGATTGATAAGTTGAATGCTTCGCTTTTGTGGGAATATGAGATCTTTTTGTCAGTTCTACACTTCTTTTAACTCTCTTTTCTGTAATGTTTTTGGCAGCGCCTTTTCTTTAAATCTCAAGTGATCGCAACCAACAAGCATGAAGTTTTTTATGTGCCCAAATATGAAGTATTTTCAACTTATACATTTAAAAGGATAACCGACTGGGTGGTGCATACTTAACGAACTACCTCAAATATTCAAATGAAGATACAATTGAAATAAAACTGAAGGTTCCACTAGAATCGCCGCATGTCTCTAGGGGGTTTGAAATGAAGAGGATGGGTTTCAGGGGTGGCAGTTTCGTCCTCTTTCCACATCTTAATGGTCTTGTCAGCTTCGCAAGTAATAAGCCTTGCACCCGTCAAATCATAAGTGAGAGCGTAAATGCCTGCCTCACTCTCCAGTGATCCTGAGAAAAATAAATGCCAATACTTCAACATCTGATCTTCTCAAGAAACCAAAAAATAGTAATAAGAAATATCAAGCGCATTAGATAGGGTACCAGGCTGAACGACAGTTTGAGCTTGCTGGAAATTATGGCCACTCCTCCAGTCCCAGAACCACAAACTTCCGTTGTCCCCTTTTAGCACAAGAAATGAGAGATATCATGAGCATGATCAACATCTTACTGTCTATCTACAACTAAACAAAATCTTTTAGTCACAAATGTATATTCTAAAATAACTATATGGATTGGACCTCAGGCTCATCCCCAAATTCATGTTCTATCTCCAACTCCAGTAAAGCATTACATCAAAATTTAATTTTTTTTTAAAGTCAACAAGGAAGCACTAAATATAACTGCATGAACAATAAGTTCAGCTCTCTTCCAACTAAATCATGTCTCTTCCACAAGCAAGATATGCATGAAATTAATGAATAAGTCAACAATAAGTCCATCCTACTTCCTATTCACTGGTGAATAGACAGGATGAAAAGAGAGAAGCATGAGGGGTGTGGGTGTTAGAAACTAAGGCCTTACATAAAGTAACAAATGTTATGCAGAGGTGGAAAAACATTCAAATTACAGATCGATTTCTCACCTGCTGTTGCCAATACGCCCTCTTCATTTACTGCCATAGCATTGATGATGGTTTTCTGCTGAGAGCTGCACAACCGAAAAGCCAACATCTCAATCATCGGACTATAATACAGAAAAGAATTCAATAAAATGTTGCTGGTTCATGCAACAACCATTAGAGTCTGAACTCTTCATATAGGTAGCACTGCTGGCCAAATTTAATGCTTCATCAAATTTCTCCACAAAGAAAACCAGAATAACTTCTTTAGTAAACCTAAATATAATTAGATTCATGTGTGCTGATTCCAGTCCCAGCCCCAATCAACTCAAGCAGCAGAATGGCATTTTCCCTCTTCTATTTGTTAAGCTGATATTAAGACAGTAACTATGAACACCTTTCCGTCAATGCAAATGTATAATTGCACATCAAACATTACTTGTACTTTATTACTTGCTAAAAAGTTAATGATTACAAAAGAAACCATCTATTAAAATTTTGTCAATATGATCGATAGCTGCCAAACATTACTCAGAGAAAAATATCCACAAAAGCAGAGAAAAGGAAAATGTACCATCACTTCAGGAAAACTTACAGCATGTTATGCAGAAATTCTCCTTGGGGAAGGTTGAATTTTTTAATGTTATCAGCAGATGCAGATGCAAAAGACTTCCTGTAACACGAGAGATTTAAGTTATCATAGACATGAAGCCACATATATAACATCAAGAAGCATCATGCAGATAATGGTTCCATCATCTCCAGTAATTGGAAAAGAACGGATACATACTCCTCTGGATGAAGAGCCATTGCACGGACTGATTTCTTATGGCTTGTAAGAGTTGCAATTGTCTTACCTACCAAACATGAGAAAACAATGAATTTTTACACCGATACCCCCCCCCCCCCCCCAAAAAAACCAAAAAAAAAAAAAAAAAAAAGATGCAAATAATCACAAAAAGCTTACAAAATCTAAGGTCCCAGAATTTTATGGTCGAATCATGAGAACCAGTTATGACCTGCGGATCCTGAAAACAGGTGTTTCAGGGTGAGATTAGATAGCACAAGTATAAAATTATTACCACTGTTGCATGCCAAGTGATCTGGATAACATTGACGCAAAACAAAGTCACCATCTTAGTGGCCAAAAGAAGGTACAATTCTGTGTCAAGTTGATCAGTTAGATTGTAAAATACAAGCTCTATATACATGGCGTTATGTTCTAAGGCTTCACAATCGCTTAAGCAACAAAGTGTTAGCTAATGTGAGCTCTACATGCAATTGATTCCTCAACTTCTGAGCAGAAACCAATATTCATGTCAACCTTTTACATTCACTCTAATTCATTTAATAAAGATATTACGGTAATGCCACATCAAGGGTTTGTCATCATTTCACAGCAACCAATAAGATGATACAACTGCTTCTCAAATGCTTAGTAGACACCAATATGCATGTTATTCATTTAAAACAAAGGTGAGTGCATTGCCATTGCAAAGGTGTAAAGATGCGATTAGCAACATATCTCCACTCATAAACAGTACCAAGAGTCCATGACATACAATCACACATGTGACAACTACTTGATGGGACATATAAATCTAACTGAAGAAATGTTCAAACATTCACCAGTGAACACTTACAAATATTTTAAAATTAAAAAAAAAAAAAACACACACACACACACACACAACTACAGATAATCATTATTCTGCAGCGTGGCTCAACAGGGCAGTTGCCATATCCTACTGATACTCTATCAAAAGAAAATAAAAATTTCCACAAATGAATACTTGTACAAATGGAAAAAAGAAATTCACAGGTAGGGGTCCAAGCATGCAAGATATCGAATGTCTGGTTTTGATCACGAATGTCTGGTTTTGATCAAGAACTAAAGATATCTAAGAGAATTTTAAAAAAACCTCCTGAGTAATGTATACTAGTAATCTTGGCACACTCTAATGTATATGCTTGTATAAATTATATACGTTAGTTATTGATTTTTTTTTTTTAATAGTTGAAATTTAAAAAATAATCAACAAAAGGGCCGTTTTGGTATATTTCATAAAGTGACAAAAATATCACCAAAATATAGTTAGATATCCTTCTTAATGCACAGTGCCAAGTCCTCAATTAAGTGCTCAACAACCCCATGTTAAAAATTCTCGAAGAGACGTATCACAATCACTTAGGTAATTCAAATCACCTCTTTTCTATGGCATGCATCTAGAATCTGGGATCCAAAGTAATATAGAATTATTTACCATGGGCTGAGTAAAAACTGAGCAAACAGTATTTTCATGTCCAGAAAGCGCATGAATTTGCACCTTACTGCGAACATCCCAAACCTGAAAACAATATCAAGTTAACAAATGAATCATTATCTTTGCAAAACATCCCACCCAAAGAAAACTGGCATGCATTTTTATTATGTAGTCTTAGCCTTAATAGTTGCTAAAGATGAGAATGTCATGTGCAGAGATGGAGCGCCCCCTTTTTGGGGGGCATATAATCGAAGGCCTTTAATGGATCTGGCAGGAAGTATAATCATAAAATTTCCAGATTGGGAGGGGACCACAGTCACCCAAGGGACCCCTAGGTAATCGGCCATAGACTTGTGAAACATGAAGTTGCATATGGACATCATACCCGGCACACAGAATCGCGGCCACCTGTCACCAAAATGTCAATAGTCGGATGAAGAGCCAAGCAATAGACACCACTTAGATGACCATGATAAGACCGGATAACCTGGAGAACCAAAAAAAAAACTTATGAGAGGGCATGTTTAAATTATCTTTATACTAGACACAGGTCCTCCCTTACTAACCTTATTTTGTTCTAGGTCCCAGCACTTCACTTGTTTGTCATCACCAGCAGAGAACATGTATGTGTGTTTGCTGCTAACAGCAAGGCCTGCAAGGAAATATGAGATGTATCATAATTTAGCACTCTGCAACTAACCTTCATCTTTATTTTGTTGTGTTAGAAAATTTGAGTCTTTCAACCACGTGTTGAAAGTAACTAAACAAAAAAATTCCCAGCAGGTATGCATCTGCCGGAAAACAACATGAATGTTAAGCAACAAACCTCTTATTTGTTCAATGTGACCTGTCAGTGTGAGCTTTAGCCTTCCACTTGCTAAATCCCATATCTTGTAAAACAAAAATAAGAATAAAGAAAAGGAAGAAAGGCTCAGCAACTGATGTCAATATCAGTGATTCATTTTGTTTCTCCCGTTTGTTATATATGACTGAGTGTTACAGAATAATAATAAGATATTAGGTTTAAAAACAGTGTAATGCATTTTGGAAAAGAAAACTTCTTGTTACAGAATAATAAAAAGGTTTAAAATCAGTGTAATGCATTTTGGAAAAGAAAACTTCTTATTTTGGTAGAAATTCTCCAAAATTTTCAAGCGTTATATCAGCATCAATGATCGAGGCAACTTCTGTTTCTTCAATTAGAATGCGCATTAAAGACCCTATAAATTAAGTTCATGCAAAAGACATACATTCTTGATGTAAAAGCTATATTTTTACAAGAAAAATATTACAAGTTCTCAACATAAACCATTATTTAACTGCATGCGTAGTAAAGTTCTCAATGTACACTATTACTTAATTAAATGCATGACTGGTGATAAGAACCTTTAATTTGAGCACTAAGAAATCTCATCCTTTTTCCTTGTAATATTTCTCCTTTAGGAAAAGAGTTCACAAGCAGAAATTTTGAATTCCTGACCTTGATTGTCCGATCTGCAGATCCAGTACAAAACCAAGTATTACTTGGATCAACTGCCACAGATCGTACCCATCCCAAATGACCACTGATGACCTGCAAAACATCAGTATATCAAAGCAGGAGTTGATACATTCACTTTGCTAGGGATTCATAACAGTTCAAGCTGTTAGATTCATCTTAGAAACAAAACAAAAATGATCTGCCCCTTCCAAAAAGTGAAGTGCACAGCATGATTAATGAATAACACCTTCTAAACAGAATGACACCACAAGCACACACAACTGTATACCTCTTAGAAGTATAACAAAAATATATCAAGCACCTGAAATCAAAGGTCAGAAATTGTTAATAAACCTCAGATGTTACAATTCAAGCTTGGGTTTGAATCCAAAACTAAAAGTTCTGCCCAATCGACTAAACTTACATTGGCCATTAAGTGTAACCAAGGAGACATGAATAGATGGTGGCTGTAGTTCATAGACTAGCTAATCAATTACACCCTTAATATAATACTTTTGTCAGAGAGACTAATTATTCATTAGAGCAATCAACAGCTAAAACAAAACATCTGCCCTGATTAGTACTCCATCAGAATAGCAGCAAAAGCCACATACCCTGTAATTCTTCCAGGGAGGATGCCAAACAGGACGAGGCCACTTGCTTGGGATCCTTTCCATGATAGCAGCAGTAGAGAGGTTCCTGGAGTACAAATAGAGAAAGGTTCAAAGATGCACATGTTTACATGATTTGCAACAGTTTCAAAAAGCCCAAAGATGTAACATAAACCATAGTCTAGCAATGAACCTTAATATTCTGACATATCACTAATGTTCATTACAGCAACCAAATGAGTGATTGTAAGCAAAATTTGGACCATATATGCTTTTCTTATGTTGGTTATTACCATTCCACAAGAACCAAGAACCGGATTGGTAATCAATGTCCCAACTTTTAGTTTCCTCGAGAGGAATCTCAGTTGGAAATCACACGAGCCACGTGCTTATAGCTAGAACTATTCCTTAAGAGTTCGTTGTTTTCATTACAATATGTGTTTCCTCCTTTTATTTTTACTTCTCTTATGGAAGATGCAAAAAGTAAAAAATATACATGTTATACTATTCTCAAAGATTATTTGTCAATGTTTTGTTTCATTTTCCACAATGTAAATGTATTAACAGAAGGTACAATGTCTTAGTAACAAGTAGAGTACGTTTATGCACAAACAAGAACTGCTAGGTTTACACATGGTTTACTACAGAGATGGTAACAATTACCAACCATAGGAGAAGATACAAACCTTTCAGATGAAGCATGAGAAGCAACTACTGCATTACTTTTGCCTGATAACCCAACTTCATTTCTGCAAACACAAAGTTTGTGAAGTGAATGCTATGGTTGGCCCAAAATTTTAGCTATTTAATATTGAAGCGAAGAACAGTGAAAAGTAAATCACATATGAGGCAAGGCCTAAGTTAGAATTTCAAATTAGAACATCCAAATAGTCAGCAGGAAAAGTATATCATACACGCCCTTTGGTTGCAGCGATGGACCAATGACTAGTTCATTTTGGGCCCCTCCCTTCTGTTGGTCTCTTGTGCTTTCTGGACCTTCCAAGAGAAATGAAGTTCAAGTCAGTGAGTCAAAAGTAAAACCAGAAAAACCAAGAGCCCCCCATCCCCTAGCCAAAAAGGAAAAGAAGAAGAATCAAAAGAACACATTTTTTATGCAGGAAATGAACCCAAGTAAAACAGAAGCCAGAATAGGAGGTTGTTATAATTGCAATTAATTTTCATATTCACGCACTTTAGAAAAGCTATGGCATACAATTAGACAAGGGGGAAAGAAACACTGAGAACAGGTAATTAAAGTTCAGGGTCAAAGACAAACGGAATCTGAACCTATTTGGGACGCTTTTTTTGTATACTTCTTTCACTTTGTTTGTATCTTATCCTACCAGAAGATACTTTCGAGAACATTTCCTTAATTGGATAGAAATACAATTCTACAGCAATTTACAATTACGTTGTTTGGTTTTGGTTTGAGATATTTATAACAAGGAATGAAGTTCAGTCTAGAATATGACTAAACACCAAGCCACTTTCTAACATGAACACCCCTAAGTGAGACTAGTAACCATCAAATAAAAATCCTTTCTTGATTCTGACTTTTAAGGCACCAAAGAAGAGCAAGTGAACCCTAACTCCTCAGATTTAGATTAAAGCTTCAAAAGCTTTGTCGATCACCAAGGCCAACTGAAAATTAGCTTTGCAGATAGCTTCATAACAAAACAACACAAGCTACCAACAAAAAACTAGTTAATTGTGTACCCAATACTCTATTCTAAGCCTGTGCAGCAGTACGAGACGTTTATAATCATCTAAAAATCAGACACATTACGACAATGGACTTCAAAATAAACTTTGAACCAGATAGATAGTTGAAAATTATTCGACCAAACCCCCAAGTTCCCCCAAAGAATCCAATACCTGGAATAAGAGCAAGAGCATTCGATGGCACAGAAGCTTGATCTTGCATAGCTGATTTAGCATTCGACAAAGGACGACTAGTGGTCTCTTTAATGCCCTCAAATTCAACATTCATCTAAAACGTCACAAACAACCAAATATTAAACCAAAAATTCAATCTTGACCACCCCGAGACTTCATCCTAACCCTAAAATTTCTCTAATTTACCCAAAACCCACATCATAATTTTCCAAGAAAATCACAAAAACTCAATAAATTCATGCAAAATTACTCACCTTGTGGCTAACACGAATCTTCTTGCTGAAATTTAAAGGAAAAAAAAACATCATCAGACGAACACTAAATTCAGCCAACTTTACGACAACTTAAATAAAGTTTTTTTTTTTTTGTAATTTTTTCAAAGAAAGCAAATAAATAAACAAATTGGGGGCGGGAGGGAGGGGATAAAGTCATACCTCTCGGGATCAGGAGGAGGGAAGTGACCATGGAGAGGGGAGAAGAGATCGAGGGCACGTTTTACAGACTTTAAACTTAGTTTCTTTAGAGATTGTGGTTCAACTGGAAGCTCCGACTCCATTGTCGAACCCGGCATCTTTAACATTGACAGCCGCCGGCGGTTGCGGTGGACGGAGGGTCCGTGGTGGCGCTCACCCACAGAGGTTTTAGTAGGCGGTATAGAGGAAAAGAAAACTACTTCTGAAATTAATTAAAAACAAAAAGGCCCGGTAATTTAAAGCGTCAGCTGCGGATTTCGGGTCAGGGCATTTTTAGATGAGCCGGGATTATGCCCTCCATCGGTTGATCCAACAGTAAATAAATGAGTCACCAAACCAAGCCTTGTGGCTCATTTATTTATGAACAATAGTAGTGTTAAAGGCGTTGTGATACTCAATATTACAGACACAGTTACCTTTAGATTAATGCTAACTTAACTTAATTTCAAAAGAGTTCTATAACTTACTAAAAAAGTACTAGTCTAAATTAATATTAATTTAACTTAATTTGGAAAGAACCCCATATTATCCTAATTTATTAAAAAAATATAAAATAGTTCTCAACAAATAAAAAAATAATCGTAGTTTTTCTTGACAAATAAAAAGCCAAAGTTTCTACTATCTTCTTAATCTAATTAGAACCCTAAATCCTAAAAATATAAACCCTACACCCTGAACCCTAAATCCTTAATATTAAACCCTAATTCAAAAAAAAATCTAGTAATAAAAATGTCAGCAAAAGTTTTTTTCCCTTAAGGTCTATGCTGCAATAAAAAAACTAAAAACAAACATATAGATTCTTACGTAAGAAACCAGTAGCATAGGTTATAGGTTGGATAACGATGAGAGTTTGTGATTGATAATAACTCTTCTATAGTCAAGATTTATCTGTAACTAAAAATCTAATTACAGTATTTGACAATGCTATTTTCCTTTATTTATTGTTGGATTCCACGGGCTTTCCACAAAAATCCATTGGGGTAGTGCGATTTCGAGTATATATTGGGGAAATAATTGAAAAACTTTTTGTTTTATTTCTCTCTTTCTTTATTTTTATTTTTTTTTAGGCTTTATCGAATATTGGTGACTCATTTATCTATCGTTAGGTCCACGAGCTTTCCAAAAAAATCCGTTGGGGTAGTGGGTATAAATAGGGGAAATAATTGAAAGCCTTTTTCTTTTATTTCTCTTTTTTTATTATTTTTTACTTTTTTTTTTTGGGGCTCAATGTGTAATTTTAAAACATACAAATTCAATTAACCGTTTGATGAAATTGCTAAGCAAGCTTAGTGTTAGAAATTAGCCCCATAATATATACACTTTTATCTATTAATTATATTTTAGTATGACAATACTACCTAAACTATTGTTTGTGGGTGTACTTTTTTTTTTTTTTGAAACTTTTTTTTTGCTTCTTTAAAATTTATAGAAAAGTAATAGAGTTACAAGCACTATAAATTTTGAAAATTATTGACAAATTTCATCGGTTGATTAATTTTTAGTATAATTAAGCTACTTAAAGTAATGTTGATTCCTCTTGAAATTGCTCCTTCCTATTTCGTGATTTTTTTCTTTTTATTTTTTGGGTACGTTATCTATTCCTCATTGGAAATGGTTCGAGATATTAATTTAAAAATAGGATAGTGAACGAAAAATACTAAATTGTGTTAAAAATTGCTTGCACAAAACTATGTATATTTGTATCAAAATTTTTGTCAGTTTTTGGTAATGTGCATTTGTGCACATGATCATTTATTTATGTATATAACATTAATTTTTGGTCATCAAGGATCTTAAAAAAATAGTAAACGCATATATTTTGTCTATTTTCATTGGACATATAAGCAAGGTGATTTGGAATATTTTCATAACCTTGGAGTACAATGTCCACAATAAAAGTTAAGGGTGCAAAGTGAAAATCATCCAAATCACTGGGGATGCAAATAGGAATTAGTTCGAAGCAACCTAACATATTCGTGACTTTAACAAATTAGACTAATCCTTTCTTTGGGCTAAATTAGGTTAGATGGTGGATCAATTTAGATTGGAAAATAACATTAAGAGATTACCGGCATGATTAACAAGTGGTCAAACAAATTGGTACTGAAGATGCATTATTTTGATCAGATAAACAATTGATAAACTAATGCTTAAAATGTACAAAAGAGACTCATTGATAAACTTTTTTTTTTTTTTTGGGTATGGTAAAAGCCCTCTTGAAAAGAGCTCAAACGATACATCACTCAGTATCGAGCCACCTTCTTCGCCCCGGCATGCCCGTACTCTTTACTGGCCCCGCTGCGCTCGTGTCCTGCTGGACAGGGGTATAGGTGTGGCATAAATAAATTGAAATGTTCACTTTTTTCAGTCATACTCATGTCGTATTTTTCATTCGTATCGTTGTTCACATTCTCCCGTATCTAAATCTATGTACCATAGTGGTCAATATAACATAAAGTTACAAAGTTGAGGGGGGTGCACAAAGCAAATCACATAAAAAGCAGGTTCAAGAACCTGCATATTGCGCCAAAGATGTGTCCAACAATATTTGCTGTGCTAATCACATCGTTCTGGAGCCAGTTAGAATTGTTTCTCAAATACGCTTGACAAATAATGGACCAAGCCACCTTTTAGCATGCATGCATGCATATCGGCTTGATAACAACATTCAAGAAGCATGTACCTGGTCGTCTGGGACCAATACAGCCCAAAGATATTGTGCAGTTCTAGTAGTTTTTGACTCAGCTACAAGGAAATTTATCATCATCAGCTTAAAAATGATGGTTTTCCAAATGAAAATAGGTGCACAACAAAGGCATCAAGATTTTCTTGCTACTAAACTATTACAAACTCACTACCTTGCAAGATTTGAAAGCACTAGTTTAGTCCTTTTGGTGTCTCAATCTTAGCACACTTCGTAGACAGTTACATAATTACATTTAAGCTTTTCTAATGTATTAAATTGACGTAACAGATAATTTGGTGCATGAACAAATTTATCAACCTCTAAAATAAATGGCGAAGTTATAATAAAACGATCAAAATTGTTAATTTCTAATCTAATCAAGTATTTGGTTATAAAGCCAGGGTCAAAACAAACCAAGAAAATTGTCCTTTCTTGAACAGCAGCAATGTGAAGGAATTTGGTAACCACGGGCTTCTTTGCTTCTTCGTATATAGCTTATTTACGAATGACTTCAACAAGTCCTCCTATGCCCTCTTTCTTTTTACAAGCTCTGTAGTCTTACATGTGCCAGAAAAAGAGGGAGACTTCCACATTTTTGTGATTTGCGACCTGAAAAACCAGCTCTCATCTTTCTTCATAAATATCTTCGTTGAACATTCACAGATGCCCATTTTTTCGCAATTGCAGCAGTAATAACAAGCACAATCTCTCCTACGACACCGGGGGCAATTACGATGTAGGGTTGCATTTGGTTGACACCAGCAATCCTTCGTACCACACCTGTAGCAAAATGTGGTTCCACATCTACAAACAAAATTAATACATCAATACGTAGGAAAAGGGAACATTTTTATAGTTTTGTGCAATCATCAACATATTACAAGTTTTTGGGATTTTGAGGAGGAAATGGTCCTTTGCTATGTCTTGAATGTTTTCTGTACACGTTTGGATTATTTTTAATGATAAAAAAATATTAAAAAGAAGAAGTTTGATCTTCAAATGACATATAAATCATTAAATCCTCTTTGCAACTTTTTTATGGTATCCAATTGTGCACAATATGAAATTATGTCGTATCGATGTGAAACTATTCAAAATTACGTCATATAGTTTTGTCATATAAATTTGTATTAGACATAATTGAATACTAAAAAATTAAACAGAAAATTTAGAACAATGCAAGCTGAAAAAAGACATAAATCAAATAGAATTTTATAAAGGGTCTGTCAGTTTTGAATACTTGGGCATTAGTTGCTTTTTAAGTTTCCTCTGTCAATTTTAATTCGCTAAGTTACAGAAAAGGCCTAGCAGAACACTTATACCCTAATAAGTTGAATGTGAGAATCAATTATTACCCAAAAAAAAGAACAAAAAACTTTCGAATAAATAATCATGTGATTTCAACAATTAACTATAAAATACTAATCAGAATTTCGTGCATGGGAAGAAACAAGATGAAAATTCGAACCTGCATAGCATGCGTTTGCATCCTTCAATGCGCTCGACAAAATATTCACAGTTAGGGCATTTTGTCCAGCCTTTCTTCTCCACAAGTTCTATGAAGAGTTGATCATTAGTTTTCTCTTCCCCCATTCTTGATTCAAGCCTTTCTCCCTCTTAAAGTTTCCAAATAATTACACACCAATTTTCTTGTTTCATGTCTTTAGTACTCACATAAATCTAAAAATTCCAACAAAATCCTATAAAGCATATAAAAAGGTTTATTTGTTCACAAATAACCCTAGACTTTTTTTTGGCTAAAAAGATCCTACTAGAGAAATTGACCAAAACTGAAAAAAAAAGTAAAAATAGAAAGTAAATGCTATTCGATCTACGGTAAATATACCATAAGGATGGATACCTATCAGCATAACAATTCTAGAAGACCAAAACCAGTATTAAAAGCAAACTTCCAAAAAATAAAAATAAAAAAAATAAAAAGGAAAAGAAGGTGAGAGAAAAGGCTCGCGTTGTGGATGATTAATTATTCACTTTATATGTAATTTTATATCTGCTATAAAAGATAGGAGTCCCAACCATGTACTAAAGAAAAAAAATATTAGCACATTATTAAGCTGCTATTATTATAATTACTACTAATACTGCTACTAACTCAATTTTGTGAGATATAAATTCAGAATTTATTATTATTGCAGCCATAATTTTGCCGGCTTCGTATATAATTAAATTAGATTTTTTAAGTGCACTGTGTCACTATTATTAAAGGAGAAAAACAAATTGAGGGGACTAGTAGCTATAACTCTAAACATCTATGCTACGAAATAGGGACTAGTAGCTATAACTCTAAACATCTATGCTACGAAATAGGGGCATCATTAGTCTAACAAATCTTATAATAAGCTATTAAAAGATAGATAATAATTTTTTTTTCGAATTCGGCTCAAGACCTATAAGGGAATTGGGGAGACCTAAACTAATTTCACGATCCAACCTAAGAGGCAATGACATGCCTCTTTTTTCGAATTCGGCTCAAAGCTTACAGGGGAATTTGGGGAAAGGGAGACCTAAACCAATTCCACGATCTAACCCAAAAAGCAATTGCTGACTTAAGGGAGGGACCATGGGACTTAAGTACTAAACTTTACGCACACAAAGTCTCGATGTGGGACAAAGACAAATAATATTAACACTTCACTTTTTGTTACTTATGCTTTATTTAATTTATGATTTTTATAACAAAGTATGAAATAATAGAATATCAATATCGCTATCCTAAAATTTATAATGCTAAAAACCTTCAAAAAAAAAAAAAATTTATAATGCTAAATGCATACTCGAGCATTTGGTGGACGTTTTAAAATGAATGAAGTATCTTCTTGACCAATATTTTCATGAAAGCAATCGAAGTTCAAAAGCCATCTCGTGCCAAACATAGAAAATAATAGGGGTGAGAATTCAATTGTTCAAATCTCAAAGGGTACAAAACAATGATATAATTACTTTTCAGGACTTCAGATTAGTAGCCCTTAAAGAGAGCAACCGGGGTTAGGAATAGGGTTTAGACCTCTCACCAGTCAAGCCAAACCCCCACCGCCACCGCGGTTGCCGCCGCCAGTAGAGCAAAATTGAGCAAACCTTTGTTCTGAAATAGTACTCGAAGATGTCAAAGAAGAATAATTTAGCTCTGAGAAGAAAGCAACACGAATTTGACCTCCAAAGTTAGATTCTTCTTTTTCTATTTCTTCTTCTTTTGTCCATAAATTCTTTGATTGAATTATTTTCTTAATTTGTGAAAAATAGGAGAAAAAGAGGAGAGAGAAAAAAGGCAGAAGAAGCTGCAAGCCAAGAAAAACAAGATGAAAGTAATTATTATCTTACATCCCACCATTTTTTGTTTCTTTCAATCTCGAATTTTTATCGTTTTGTTCATATTTTTTGGCGTTCTAATTTATCTGCTTATTAAATCCCACAATTCTTTTTGAGCAATTGAACTCTCAGCTGGTTAAAGTATGAAACTTGGTGTAATTCAATTGAATTGGTTTTAATTTTTGCTTAGTTAATTTGAATAATTTTGGTTACCTTTTTGCATGTTGGAGAATAAGAGTAGGATTTAAGTTGAAGGGCTAATGTAAAATGGTGCTAGTTGTAGGTTATTTTGTGTGTGTGTGTGTGTGTGTCTGTGTGTGGAGGAAGAGTAATGTTTAGTTGATTATGCGATTAGGTGGATGGTAGCAACAAAAAGAAGGGAGGGAGTGGATTTCAAGTTGGGAAGAAAAAGCTGAAAACGAAATTGACACCATTGGCAAAAGCTAAAGCCGCTCAAGCAATGGAGCTCGATAAATGAGGTGCTGTGTAAGTTATTTCGGGAAAGAGCTTGGAATGTATCAAGCACCGATTGGTTGGTAGCATTCTTGCAAGTTTTGTTCATTTAAATTTATCCAGTTGTAACATAGAATGGAAGACGTTGATAATTTCATTTTGTAATTTAATTTCTTGATACAATTATTCTTAGTTGTTCTTAAATTATGTTACATGGAAATTTTGGTTTTTTTTTTTTTTCTCAATCGGTGTGTCTCCTTATGTATGTGAGCATGTCTGCACGTGAATGAGTCTGTTTTGTTTTTCAATTCTTCAGCCGGTGGATAACATATGATCATTTTTGTGCCTGGTCATGGATTTTATGAGTTCAGTTTCCGTGGATTGATGAAATGGTGAAGGTGACATTAAGAATAGTGCAATGCTTATTGTCTGTGAGATGCCAAAAGTCAAAAAAATTTGTAGCCTTTAGGTTTTTCCTTCTTGTATTTATACATCCAAATATTACTCTTAAGCCACAAATGTGGATTTTAGAGTATGCTGCATATACCAGATTGTTACTTTCATACTCGGTAGTTGGTAGCGTTAATAATAATTGGATCCATACTTGCCTTTGCAAGATTGGATATGAAAGGTTCCTTATTTTCTTATTACAGGTAGAAAAATTCCACCGCACAAGAGATTTAGTTTTGAAATTGGTTGGATAAGTTATTGCAATTAATGTTTCTAAAGTTAATATTTGAGAGCAATTGTTCTGGTTGATAGCATCCAACGTATTTGTTGTTTTAGTATAGCAGGTCTATTTTTGCATGGCACCCATCGTAAGTTTAGTAGTGAAGTGACAGAAGCCTAGATTTGCCTCGTCTCTGAATGAGAAATTGTTCACTGGTGGGCAAATACTCTAAAAATTGTACCATGTATTCTCTGGCAACCCTTACATTAGGTAATTCTAGTTGAGGTAGTAGTGCCCCTTGTTTGACGTGAGGGGAATGCTAAACTATTGGTCATTTTGTTGGGTTGAATGTTGCTAGAATGATCTGTTCTATGAAGATGCGAAAGATTTGTCCTTATCCTGTTCCAACGGTTGAATTTGCATATTTGTCGGAAAAAAAAATTATTACATAAGAGTTTAGGAGTTCTGATTGCTCAGTCTAGTAGATATAATGGATAAAGATCACCAGTAGGCATGAAAAGTACCAATGGAGTTAGTTTTGTGCAACGAACATGCTGGTCATATTCTTCTCTTTCTCAAGTTGTAATAGAGATATAGAGATACTGTATATTAGGGGTGTTCATGGATCCGGGTACCCGGTCTATGAACAAAAAATGTGAATCGAACCAGGTCTTTGCGGTTCGGTAAAAATTCGAACCGTAAATCGGTTAACATGTAGCGGGTACCCGACCTTCCGGTTACCCGCAAAATCTCTTCGGATAGGGCGGGTATCCGACCCGATTCATAATAATTTACCTATATTTTTAAAAAAATAAACAAGAAAAATTACAAAATATTATTAAATCACTAATAATATAAACATTAATATTTTAAAGTTAAATTATATCCAAAACCTTAATTTTCAAAAAAATAAAAATTAAATAAATAAGAAAACAATTACTTAGTCTTTCAAATTTTATCTTTTCATTTCAATCAACATAAAAACATAAATATTCAATAATAACCAAAAACTATATAAATAAGAAAATAATCACTTAGTCTTTCAAACTTCATCTTTTTATTTCAATCAACGTAAAAACATAAATATTCAACAAAAAGCCCAATGAACATCCAAACTAACATATGAAATTACATAAGTAACATGTGAAATTACATAACTACTCCCATTTCGATTCGGTTCGGTTACTCGTCGATTCGCAAAAATGTGAACCGCGAACCGACCCGATTAAAATATAACCCGCCCCGCAAACCGCCCTGTCACCAAAAACCGGTTCGGTTACCCTTTTTTCTGTTCGGGACGGGTCGATTTTCTCGATTTTTCGATTTTTCGAGTTTTTTTTAACACCCCTACTGTATATCTATTGGTTTTAGGTAGTCTGTTTAGCTTTTGCACTAATCACACTAGGGACCAGGTCCTCCATTGTGATGACATGAACATGATAGCTCCTTCTGTATTTGCATTTGAAAGTTGGGGGAAGGGGGATTTGTTGGTGCATGATGGAGGCGGAGGAGAAGCCCATCAAGTTGGAATAAAAAGAATCGATGCATGGAGAACTTATACCATGTGACTTTAGGAATGGTTAGAGAGCATATGAAATATTGTGCCTTCAAGTGGAGTGGCCCATTCCACATTTTAGGTTTCCTGTAGAGTCTTCCTTATTAGATAGTGAATTCATTTTTTGAATCCATAAAGCAATTCTTCATGGTTCATACCATGAAGCTGTTACTCGGAACTCTACACAAGAAGTGGAACATGTTAAAACAGATCTGTCTGACACGGATGATGATATATTGTGTTTGTGGTTATGAACCAAGTTCTGAAGCTGGCAATTATGGAACTGAAAGAGATAGGCTTAATTAAATTTGTCAACTTAAGAACTACTGCATTACATGCGGCTGGTGATAAGGGTGATTTGTATAATAATACTACTAATTTTGTCATTCACGACTACTATTCAATTGAATACCGCAATAGGATGGATTACCAGTCACTTCGAAGAAAAGGACCTGTCTTGAATCTTGACCAATTGATACTTCTACTTCTTGATTATTCTCCCACAACGTGTCTTAAAACGTGTTTGCTCACGAATATTATCTGAACAAAGGAAGGTGGTTTATACGTGCTTGGCAATCTTCCAAATGTTTTCAGTAATAACCTTGGATCACTACAACTTTTCCCTTCTTAATTTTCTTTAAATTTTAACAACAGCACAAATATATCATTGTTGTTAAAGTTGAGCATGCTTCGCTTGTCGAAATTATGGCGAGGATCGAATCTAAAATCATATTTTTCACCTACTCTGTCCTTTTCTTCCAAGTATGTTAAAAATTTATCGTTCACCCAAACTATCTTACTTATTTAACTAAATTAACATCCATCTTTAAGTTACTATCACGTCAAGAAAATCTTGTGGAATTGACATCAAATTACAAGATTTATAATGCTTCAACAATATAGGATCTCCTAAACGGAATATGGGAGAAAAAGAAAAAAAAAAAGACTCCCTTCCACTTTTTGTATTTAATTTACTAATAGTTTTTATGATTTTTTTTTTTTTGGGTACGGGCTTCGCAAGTTGGCCTCGTACCAGCTGAGATAAGTTGGAGTCGGTGTAAGTAGTTAGTAAAGATATGTAACTGGTCAGTAAAAATATGTAATTGGTCAATGAAAATTTGTAACAACTTTTTACTCGAAAACGACGTCTTTTTTAGTTTCAAATTTTGACAGCACAACCTAATTTTAACCATTTATTGTTGACCCGTGTGAGCATGACTTAATTTTAATCGTTTATTGTTGATCCATTAATTTGAAATGTAAACTTATTGTAAATAGAAATTATGACGGCCGTGGCTTTTTTTTTTTTTTTTTTGTTTGGGGGCGGCGAGGGGAGGAGTGGGTGTTTAACCCGGTTTCATGATTGTGCTTTTTCTTTCGTTTTTCTTTTTCCAAATTCACGGCTTCTGAAGTAAAGCTACGTACCATCCACCCGCAGCAAGCCGCGTGGTTTTAGAATTCGACTATTGTATGGCAAATTTAATAGTATCTTTGTCAACGCAATAAATATCAGACTCTTTTATCTACACAAATCTTTCTTGCTAAATATTTCTTTTAATTTTAGGGTCTTTTTTTTTTTTTTTTGGTTTCTTCTTCTTCAAACTGGGAACTGTAAAGTAAACCGTAGTAAACCAAAACTCTCATCACTCTGTCACACAAAGTACACACAGTACACACATTGACACGATTCAGAAGAGATATAGTTAAACACTTTTGCCAACACAGAAAAAGCTATCTGCCCAATTGCTTTTCACTTCAATTCATGCAAAGATATTTCAGATAAAGACTTGTCTACTGCTAGTACTGTACTAACTTCTAAAGTATCACTTACATCAGTAAGTTCACAGTTAACCTAAGTCCTTTTGTAAATTTCTCTTTGGATTAGACGCTTTTCGTTTAAGCCTCTAAATTCAACAGAAAAATGTTTAACCAAAGGTTTCACATTGACAAAGCTGCTATTTTTGACTTCCACATTGCTTTTTTATCGAAACTGAGCTCAAACATGACTGAATGGAAATTGGTTTTCCCATGCAATGCCATTGGCATCCTGTATGTTTGTTGAAGTGTTTTTGGGTTTTACTTTGAAGGGCTACTTTGTGTTTTAGGCTCCTGTTAAATATGGGTTGGTGGGAGTGGAGTTAGTGGACCAGACCAGTAACTAGTTCAGTCTTTATCCATTTGCTTTTGTCTTTGAACCGAAGCCTCTCCTTGTCTATCTTGGTTTGGTGAGCTGTAAAATATCCTCAGTTTTTTCCCTTCATTTTTTCGCCCCTGAAGAATTAGATTTGCTATGTGGAATTCTGTACTTGACCTATTCTTCTTTTTATATTGAATAATTTCTCTTGTCAACTGATTTTTGTTCATTATGTATGTTATAATCTTTGTCAAGAAGGAAATCTGAATCCAGTCCTGCTTTTCCTCTTCTTTCCTTTCTACTTGAGGTCTTGTTTGAAGTTTGTTTCTAACATGATTGTATTTGATTTCAAATGTTAAATGCTTTCTTATGCAATTTGACGATATAATGGGGCTTCTCCGATGTTGTGATTCTCTAATACTTGAATTGGTTGATCATGTGTGCCTGATAATGTGACTCTTACAGAGCAAATGAAATTCAATATGTTGCATTGCTGTCAAATTGGATTTTAGAAGCTCCATTCTTTTTCTCTTTGTTCAGATTTGATGGAAGGCTTTTGATCCAACTAGAGTCCTATATAATTTTTCATACTGAGGTTTGTGCTTTTGCCCGAGTTAACATAAGATTTTTAACAGAGGAGAGGGAATTCCAAATTCTTTTCAAAGATTAGGTTCCCTTTTGTGATTTGGAGATTTCAGTATCTTGAGTGATTAAAAGTAGGAGAGAATAAGAACAAGTGCATGGATCGAAGGGATGCAGTGGCGTTTTCTGGGTCAGTTCCTTATTATCTGCAGCGAGGTATGACTGGTTCTGGTAGTGGCTTACAAGGATCACCAACCGTATACCCGTTAGCTGGTGCAACTGCATCATTTCAACCAAATACTGGAGAAAGTTCAATTGGATCAACATTACTAGTTGAGCCTTCTTCAACAATGTCAGTTCGTGGAGTCAATGTTGGGGCACCTTCTGCTGTTCCACAGGGTGAACCTGTTCGTAGGAAAAGAGGAAGGCCTCGGAAATATGGACCTGATGGTAAGGTTTCGTTGGCATTGTCACCGACTTCATCAACTCCTCCATCAACTTCAACCCCAACTCAAAAGCGGGGTAGAGGAAGACCTCCAGGGACTGGCCGGAAACAGCAACTAGCTTCCATTGGTAATAGTTCTTGGGTTTCTGTATCGTTGTATGAGAAATGACTGAAATGACATCTTTTACATTGCCTGGCGATATAATCATAAGCACTGGCTCACATATTCTTTCTTTAATACAAAGATATGCTAATATTTGCTACCTGATAATCAATACTTGATATATACTGTGAGATTAGAAAGTCAAAAGTTAAAAATGACAACAGAAATAGGATACTTAGTTGAACAGAATCCCTATGACTTTAAATCGTGAAAAAAGAAGTGGAAACAATTTGTATATCATATTATTATGTGATTTTGTCAAGGACTTGTCTTGAAGGCCATGGATATTTGTGATAACTATTACCTTGGAAAATTCATAGATATTGAGCCATAATTATGCTAATTTTGTGAAGAGATTGCAGTAAAGGCTGTCTCAGCTTGGTGGAGCAGGCCTTGGTGGGCTGGTCTTTTGGATTTGAATTTGGTTCCTCCTACAGCCCCTGTGCTGTACCCAAAAAGGAATTAAAAAAAAAAAAGTTTCACATGACTGAATAACATTTTAAACTAGCAGCAAATAATGAGGTAAACAGCGATCAGCATTGGTCAAATAGGGTTAAGGATGACCAAGACAGAGTTTATAGGTGGTCAGCTTAGGCTGGTACTGATTGACTGTTTCCAAAAGGTTTTGACTGTTTAAGAAATTATGCAAGTAGTTGGAGCCTGAGATCACGAGATTGTAACCCTGGAAATTAAAATATCATTAGCTGGGGAATGAATTATGGTCAATGACAGTTTGCATCAGACATTATCTTCCACATGTAACCAACATTAATGCTTATCCTTGTTTACCCATTTCTGGTGTCATCTAAAGTTTGGCCTAATTTCTGTTGGGAGGATTTGACCTTTATTTTCTGTATATAAAAATGTGTGCTTAAGTCTTCATTCTATCTCAAATTCTAATTGAATCCTGTACATGTTTTTGTTCTCATACATTCTATTAATATAGCATTGATTCTCTTTAGGTGCAAGTGAACATTGAAGCAGTTTTGTTCCTCTTGCCTTTTAAATACCAATTTTATAAACTTGACAAGTCTCTACAAAGTTTGATACCAACTTTAATAATTTCCGAAGCCAAAGCATCCTCTCTCTGGCAGATTATGCTATGCTACATCCTTTCCCTATTAAGTTTATGATTCAACTGATATTTTGATTTACAACTGTTTGTGCTAGGTGGATGGCTGTCAAGTTCAGCAGGGATTGGTTTTACTCCACATGTCATTACCATCTCTGTAGGAGAAGTATGCAACATTCCTTACCCATCAATATTGAATTTTCACTTACATATTAAATAAATCTTCTGTCTGTTTAACTAATTTTCTCTCTTTATTGTTCAATATAGAATGTTCACAAATGTTTGACATTGGATTGCTATAATGGCAATTAGAAAGAAGCTTTATGAGGGCATTTCACTTCAAAAACAACGCAAAATTAAGATGATAACACTGATATTTAAGCATTAGCATAGCTATTCTCTTATGGTCGAACCGGATATTTGCAAGCATTTGTTTGGAGGATCAACAAGAGAGGTCTCATCCCAATTTCCATCCTTCTATATATCCTGAAAGAGTATTTAATTGCTTCTAGTACGACAGCTAATAGCTACATCTCATGGGTCATTTCAGTTATGGCCTGGACTAGACTTAATGTTTTTACATTGGCTAACATGTTGGAAAATAGCTAGAGTTTTTGTTGCAGAATCATTTAATAGATTGTGCTTTTTACTAGGCAGATAAAGCTAAAGAAAGATAAGACGACAAAATTCTGAGGCTTCAGTTGCTTAGATAGCAATTTATATTGTTCTTTATTTTTTTGAATGATATTCACATACTTCTTACTCTTGCCTTCGTGGAGAAGGTAAACTAATGACATTTAATGTGTAGAAAATACATTCATTTTCATTGATTTTTTCATTTTCTATGTAGATTTACTTTTGAGGTGCGGATATTCAAGTTGATTACCTTAGACAAATTATCCTCAATCTTTGTGTGTTTTGAAATGTTTCATGGGATTAATGCAGGACATTGCGACAAAGATAATGTCATTTTCACAGCAAGGACCAAGGGCTATATGCATCTTGTCAGCAAATGGTGCCGTTTCCACAGTGACCCTTCTTCAGCCGTCATCCTCAGGTGGCACCGTAACATATGAGGTTTGAACTCTAAATTCTGATACTTTGGTTATTTAAGAAGAGCATGCTTCTTTACATATTTATGAAATTGTACACTGAACATAACGTGGTTAAATTTTATGCACTCTATGTGCATCTAGACGAGGTAGAGGCATAAAGCTAGAATGATCACATGTAATTTCAGATAAGTGACTCAGAAGCCGGTGACATGCATAAGAATGCAATTACACTCTGAATAACATTATCATACACATCTTGAATTATCCAAATGAATATACCATTATTTTTTAAATGAATATTCCGTTTACATTCTGACTTCTTCAACACAAACTTTACCCTATTGAGCACTTTGCACTCTGTTGAAGCTGTAAAATCAATGTCCATGTGTTTGTATTGGACATGCATATTTAACATGATACCTGCGTCATCATGAGGAGCATGCATCTGGTACTGCAAATAAATTAACATACTGATTATGTAACCTCTGAATTTTTAGACAATGTAGTAATTTTATGTGTTATAGGAGCAACAAAGGTCCTCAGTCCATATCCTGTTGCCAACCTTCATGACATTTCAACAGGCATTTTCTTGTCAAGAAATACCCAAATGCCGCATGACTGGGTAATTTACATATATTACTCTCGTATGAAGCAGTTTAAGCTTTTAAAAATGGTGGTCATTCAGAAAATACACAGAAAAATAGACTATACATACATACATAGCACCCACGCACACATGCAGATGTATATTTAGGCAAATTTGAAGACATTTTTAAGTATTTTTGCTTATATTATTCAATCTTAATGACGAAAATTCAAAACATGTACTAATTCTCTGTGTCACCTGTATAGTCTCTCAAATGATGAATGTGATTCCTTAAATCTTCCCTTCTCTGAACTTGAAAGTTTGTGGCTAGAGTTGCTGGTGTCCAAAGGGTCATAAATGACAGTCATCTTGTCTCCTCTGGATTTTTGGCTGGATTAACCTTTAAAAATAATCAGTCCAGAGAAAATGATCCCCTTGAAATTGTCCTCTCCCCGATAAATTGGTTTCTGTTTATCCAGCAAGAATTTTATTTCAGATGCTTCTGATTACATATTGTTTTTCTTGCAGAACTTGTACTTTCATCCTGTGAGATACAAATTTTTAGCAGAAGATTTATCTTTTTCTTTTTCCTCTTGTTATAGGGAAGATTTGAAATATTGTGCCTATCAGGCTCGTACTTGCTCTCTGCTAATGGTGGTTCTCATAGTCGTACTGGTGGTCTAAGTGTTTCTCTTGCTAGTCCTGATGGTCGAGTCATTGGTGGTGGAGTTGGGGGAGTTCTTATTGCAGCCAGCCCAGTTCAGGTAAATTGTTAAATCCTTTGGTACTCTTAACTTCATAATCTATATCCTCTTAAATTCAAATTTTGATCTCTGTCAGAAGATATTATGGGAATGTTCCACTGCTGTTTGTATCTAGTTTGTGTGAAAAATTGCATAGAATGCTGGCTTTCCTGGTGCTTGTGCTTGTGAACTGCATGTGCAACATTCCTCAATTATTCTTGATTTCAAGAATTTTATTGAAGCTTCAATCTCATTTTGGCTAGTTATGTATTGGGATTTGTGATTGCTCTAGGATAGGAGTGTAAGATCATATACCAAGTTTTTTTGTCATTTATGGTGTTTTTTTTAACCTGTAAATCTTGCTGTTAGACATTTTTACCATGGCATAAATAATAGTCTCCACTGACAATATATGTTACGGTTTTGTTGCTGATATTTTTACTACAGGTAATAGTAGGGAGCTTCATGTGTGCTAGTTCAAAGACAAAACAGAAGGATGGCCAAAGTGTGGGAAGTGCAGGAGATTCAGATCACCAAACAGTTGATAATTCTGTAACCATTACTAGCTTTCCACCAAGTCAGAATCTGACTGCAACCTCATCAATGGGCACATGGCCTGGTTCAGGACATATGGATGTACAAACTGCTCATATTGACATTGATTTGATGCACGGATGACATTTGCGGTGTCTGCTAGGTAGATGAGCACTGTATATATTGTGTCAAAGCCAACATTAAACTAATTTCTTCAGTCCTTCGGGACGAGGGAGGAGTTACCTCCGTATAGCTTGTTTAATTACCAATGGTAGGTTGTCCGAGTATTTTTGCAGTTTATGTGAAAATCTTGTATACACTCCTCATTAACAATACTGCCCGTGACTCGCTCTGAGAATGCCTTTTCATTTGAAGAAGCTGGATTATGAGCATTTCGGATAAACTTTTATGGTCATGAATTTCTTCATTTCGATGCGAAGTTGAAAGAGGAGGGTTAAGTTTCTTATGCTAACGTGATTAGGAAGCAATGTACATATACTGAAGAAAGTTAGATTTCTGTTAAGCCTTGGTCTGGGTTGTGATGCATGTAGATTGTTTGATGGCATGCTTATATCATCTTGTATCAAATGCCTGGAATCATAAATGGCCCATAATGACCTTGATGATATTCTTTTCTTACCATTTTTGTGGTGTATTCATAACCGACTTCCATGTTATCCTTTTTTTTTTTTTTAAATTAATATCCTAAGTTTACTCGACAGGCTTTTCAGAAAGACTTCAAAATTGTACCTGAGTTTTAACAAGAAACTGAGAGATATGAAGCCTTCCAGTTAGAATCAAAGAGAGGATGGCAGCTTTTTTACTTTGTATGGTGGCACTAAGATTAATATCTTGGAAATCACATTTACTGTCTCCTGGATAAATATTTTGAAAATGGTATTTACTAACTTATTAATTTAATTATTTGCATGATCATGCAAAATAACTCTGCAAATGTTAGTTCACATGACAGTACCCTGGTGATGAGTTTCTGCCTTGAGTTTGCCATTTGGCTTGCAAGCTTTGAGTTTAGCATCTAAGGAATGACTACAAAGAAAAAGAAATTTTAGGAGAAGACACGTTCCAAAGCTAGAATTCTTCATAGTATCTGATTTTCAGGTCTGATCTGTGTGTTTTCACCTAGTATTTGGATGCAAATGACGACCAACTCTAACCATTTTATAATGGGTGGGAAGACAACTTTCCAACGTTGCGCTCCAGGTACCAAAAAAGAGCCATTTTTTTATTGACTAATCATGAATTAATGCTTTTTCTGTACCTTATAGCTCATCAGAACAACGAAATAGATGGGATGCTTCTAATCAATTATTGAAGTTAAACTCATCGTCATTTAAAAGAACTTTCTCTATCCTTATATGATCAAATATTATTTAACGTCATCAAAACATTAGCTTATAATCCCGTAGTTGGGCTTACAGTGAATTTGCAAGAGAGAAATAAACAACATCCTAGTTAAAATCACGGGTACGTAGTTTTTTAAAGCTCATTTGTGGTTCAGACAAATGTCAACAAGAAATGTACTGTAATTTCCAATTATTTATCACTTGCCGTGACGATTAATCTGTTGTCAAATATTGCAAAAAACTTCAAGTAACAGAGATTTATGAAGAAAATACAACATCTGAAAATTTAAAACTTCAATAAAGATGTTCTAACATTGCTATTAAACTAACAATGATATAACACAGCAAACTTGAAAGTAATGAAATTAAACTAACTTGATATCACAGAGGCTTGCACTGGTTGCAATGTCCTAAAACAGAATTTTGCTCCTTCACGTTGTGCAGAAGTTCTTGAGCAAACTGTTCCCAGGATTCAACTGTGATTACTCCCTCAAAGTTGCACAATAATTTAGGGAGTTTGTGAATTTAGGATTCTCACTTTTCTCTCAAAGTATATTTTTGAAAAAATTGCAGAAATGATGATTAGAAAAGATGGTTAAGATAAAAAACTGCTTACATTAAAACATGTTTATTTATAGTTAAAACAAGTTAGGGTAGTTGATTACTGTTGCTGGAGTTAGTTTGTGGCCAAAGGATGTATCATTTCCTTCAAACAATGAAAGGGTGTAATCTTGAAAGGTTGGAGACAAAAAACTGCCAGTAACTAACTCCACATTAGTTTCAGATTTTGAAGGTTTTAATTCTAACCTTCTTCATATAGAAGTTTCAACATAATCCACTTAATCGTGTTGTGTGCCCATCCAAACAACGAGCATTAGTTCTCCTTTTTTCTTTTCCCCACTCTAGGCTGCAAGATGATACCATTCTGGAGCCAATGGACTATCCGGAGGAACACGTGTGGGAACCTCATTAAGATCAAAATGAATCATCCCAACAAAGTCATCTTTCAACATATCCTTGTCCTTGACTACAGCTTCCATAACAGATGACTGTATCGTATCTCTTAAAAAGGCAAACACTGCATTCCACTCAGGGTTTTGTATTTTTTCAAAGTGATTTGTAACTCCTCTGTAGTTCCCAACTCTTACTTCCACATAGGGGTCAAGGCTTCCTGTGACACCCTTTGAAGGGAGGTCATGAGCTTTCACAACTCTAACAAACAGAAACTGCATGGGCTCGACAAGGTCATAAGTGCTGGCTACCTTGTCTGATCGTATTCCCTGACCACCACCAACTTGTCCCCCACCAAGGACAGGGCTTATTTCTTTAAGTGCATATTCAACTGGTTGTGAAGATAAAATAGAGTACTTGCGAACCATTCTTGAAGCATGAGGCTCAGTTCTAATCTGTTCAACCCCATAGTTAATTGGTTGCTGGGAGGCAGCAACGGAAGAATTAGACTGTTCTTGTGAATAATTTGCATTCGTTAAATGGTGAAAGGTACGGTGTGACCCTTTTTTTCCATTTGAAAATGCATCAGTAATCAGCTCTGGGATTTGTTCATCTGGTGCTTGGATTTGTGCTGAGCGTGAACCTATGTATGAAGAAGAATCCACCGCTGGAAGTGGGTCAGAGGACCTAATATGAGGGTCAACTGTAATAAAAACTTTCATGCCAAGCTCCTCCCTAGAACGTGAGAAAATGCCTCCTCTTTCTAGCAGGTAATGGAAAACAACAGCATCAGAATATGGAACGAATGATGTACCATTAATTCAAACCTTTCCAAGAGAAGATTTAGAGTGACTATTTTTACTACTGTTGTAAACATGGACTTCAAGTGTGTGGTTATGGAGTTCATCTGGATTTGATATGTTGAAGTAGAAGGTCTCATTCCAGTAAGGGTTAAGATCCTTTTCTTTGACAGTTGTACGATATTTCTAACCATCAAAATGAAGCTCTACAAATGCACTAGACGAGCCCTCCCCATCTTTAGGCAAGAGGTTGTGAGCACTCACAACTTCCACACCAAGCCTGAGATTGGTCATTAAGTTCTATCACAACAATTTCCTTTTAGTGATGCAGAACGGAGCAAACTTGCGTATTTTCTGGTGCGAGCAACCAGAGAAAAATGCTCCTAGAGATGAAAAGTGGTTTCATTATAAGAGGTGGCACAATGACTCAAGGAACTAATAAGAAGGTAAAATAACACAATGGATTAAAATGTTTTCATGTTAAGTAGGCAGGCCAACTGTAGGAAAAGATTTGAAATCACTCTCCCCCCTAATAGCTTAACATTTTAGATGAGGTAATGATTCACAGATTTTGCTTTATATTCCCATAATTTTTGGATTCCAATACAAGCATGCAATCAAAGACTTCCATTAAGCATAATCCCGCCATGGGCACAATTCATAAGGACAAACACAAGGATGAAACAGACATCACAGAAAACTTCATTAGGGAGCCATGGAATTGAACTGACAAAAGAGCTTATACAAGTATAATAAAGGGTGACATAACTGATTAAACTACCAAGTTTTCATGCCAGGTAAAAACGACAGTTGAGAAGAATAATTTCGGTGTCAAACAAGTGATTAGAGTTCTAGTTTTTCTCCTCCCAAAAACAAAGAGAGGATCCAAAATATCCCTGAAAAGGGAATCTAACGTCAAAGGGAAAGAAAAAGAATACACCAACCAAAAACAGGCAAACAGTCCAATCCAACAAATTTAGACATTTATAGGAATGTCCAAAAGAATGGGGTACAGAATCAAAATGTTACATAATCAGATTATTATGACATTACACAGTAAAATCAATTCAGAAAAATTAACTTTTATGAACAACACGAAGGAGTAAATTACCAACCAGTACAAGCGAAGAGAATCAACATGTTTATTGCTGGAAAGTGAGCAGAATTTTACCCAATTTGTACGAAGAATGGCCTTCTATTTAAACACCACAATTAAGAAAGAAAACACAAATTTTGCATCAGATTCTTCAAAAAAGCTTGAGGATGGCAGGTAGATGCTCACTGCACACATGCCTCCCTCCCCCAACATGAGGATTTTAGAGAATCTTCAGTCAAAATAGAAACTTCAACATATCAAGTTCTCGCAAAGCCTCCACTGAATTAGCAAAATGATGTTTTCCAAATTTGTTCAAACTTCATCAGAACAAAAAAAGTAAAAAATTCTAAAGCAGGGCAAAACTCATGAAGAACATCATTTTCTTTTTATAGAACTCCTTTGTGAATAAACATCCCAAGAAAATCAGAGACAAGATTACATGCTTTGATTCTCCAACTATATATATAAAAGAGACGATTTTGCTGATTCACCAGGTTAAAACCTTTGAATATTCATTTGATCAAACCTTTACCAATTCATCAATCAGAAAAAAAAATCCAAAATATACACACAATACAAAAAAAACCCATAAAGGAAAACTCATTCCCAAAAAATAAAACAGGAAAATGAACAGAAATAATACCTGCTAGTTTTCAGCTTTAGATAATGCAAACAAATAAATAAATAACTCATTATTTTTCCTGATTTCTTGTTTTTGCTTCTCTCCTCTTTTACACATCTACGAACAGGTTTTGATTGGGGTTGTTGGGTTCATATTTAAAGAGAGGAAAGAAATTAAGAGTAAGGATTGAATGGTTTGTTGCCGTTTCTGGGATTGTTCAGAGAAAGAGACAGAGAGACGTGGGAAATGAGAAAATGGTATCTACTAGATTGTTACTTGCTCTAGTAATCTTAGTACGAATACTATTAGTCTAGTCTAGTCTAGTATATACAACAAACAATCATCAATTCAATTGGAGGCTGCTTGGTATATGGGAATCGGAATCAGGAATCGGAATGAATCCCTTATAGCCTGCTTGGTTGGAGGGAATGGGAATCGGGGAATCGGAATCATTTCTGAAAATTTGGGAATCCTCCATTCCCGACTAAATTGGGGGGAATCGGAATCATTTCTAAAAATTTTGCAACTTTGACTTCTTTTTGATTTCTTATTTGTTTTGTTGTGATAATTATTAATAAACATCATCATTTATTTGTTAATTAATAAAATTAGATGATTTAGGATCATAAAATCTTCAAAAGTGAATGATTCCGATTCCGATTCCGACATCCAACCAGGCAAGGATATTGGAATGAAAAACTTCATTCCGATTCCAAAGTGAATGATTCCAATTCCGATTCCGATTCCGATCTGCGAACCAAGCGCCCCCTTATAAAACCAACAAACAGTGGAAGACGAAGGAGGAGGGAGAAGGAAGATTATTAAAAAGAAAAGTCCAAATCCACTCTCCAGTCTCCTGGTTTGGTACTTTGTTTTGTACTTGACTTGTCCATTAACGTATCAGTAAGCAAGCAGTCATTGGTTTAGTTGTCTCCCATGTTGTCGGTTTTAGTTTCCTGCGTTTGTTGTCGGTTTTAGTTTCGTGTGTTTTTTGAGTTTTTTTTTTATCACTTTTTTTTTTTTATCAAACATATACTATTACATTGACAAAAATTAACGGTGTTGGTGAAATTCTAAATTCCTGACTTCCAGAGTCTAGGTTGGAGTAGGGGTATAAACGAATTGAGTCGAGCCCGAATACTACCGAACTCGAGCTCGAGCTGGTTAAAATTACTGCTGCTCGAGATCAAGTTCGAGCTCGAGTTCGATCGAATTTGTAATTCGAAACTCGAGCTGAGCTCGTTAATCTTAGTGAGAGTTTGAGTTCGACTCGAGATTACTTGTGAAAACACAATTAAGCTCAAATTCGAGCTCGACTTCGAGTTCGAATTCAAAATTCATATATAATTAGTATAGATAAATTGTTAATTATATATATAATATTTAATATATATATATTTCGAACTGTTTGAACTCATCTTTTATTGCTTGAATTCCAGTTCGTTTAGTATACGAGCTGCTCGAGTTCGACTCGAACTCGGTCAACGCCAAACTCGAGTCGAACAGTAAACCGAACTGCTCGGTTCGTTAACACCCCTAGGTTGAAGTTGTAGAGTTCTAACCGCTAATTGTTTCCAACCGCCCGACTCTCTATTCGTTTTCAACTGCTCGACTCTCTATTCGTTTCCAGTATGTTTATAAAATAACAAGAAACCACACGGTCACATTTTAGATCCTTAGCGTCATTTCTTCGGTGTCAAATTCACTGACATTGGAAATATCATCTCACATTCACAATTTAGTAATTATCAAATTTACCTTAGGTGTGATATGTCTAGACTCGAGGTGAAAACTACTTGTCATTGGCACTGAATTTGACGTTGAAAAATGGCCTGAGAATCTAAACTGCACAGCCCACAGGCCACATGGCCCAGGGTACAAGTCCCACTTTGGACAAGTTGATATCCCTAATTTAATAGTTAAAAATGGACGATTGAGATTGAATCATGTTGGTTAAATTTGAAGCTAAAAAACGATATTATTTGAAATGAGAAGTGATTACAAATTTTAACTGATCAGTTACATATCTTCACTGGCTAGTTACATATCTTCACGAACCACTTACACTGATTTCAACTTGTCTAAACTGACACGGGTTAACTTGCGAGGACTTGTTCCCCACGCCACACTGTTGGTCTAGATGGGAATAATGAATAAAAATTGAAATGCCTATGTGGAGTGGGACCAGACCAGAAAAGGCCGATGTAAATGAAAAAATATTTTCTTTTTTGTGGACCAGGTAGACATTCTTGTTGTTTTGGGTTATGCATTTTTTTCCAATAAATTATATTTTAGATACATTTCTCAATTATCTTTTTATGTCACAAGTATAATTAAAAAGTATCAAACTAATATTTTCCTAAAAAGATTTTCTCAGAAACATCATACACACAGTTAATTTAACGACAAACTATATTCGCTTTGCATTTTGATGTTTAATAATAATACGTCAATGAATAAGAATAGAAGATTAAAGTACAAGTTCATATGGTATTAACTTTTTTAATGTTCAATAGTTGTGAGAAAGTACAAAGTTATAAAACAGTGGAAATCACACATAAGCATATGCAACCACGTAAAAGTGAGTTGAATCTGCATAATGGTCGGTTGAACAACACATCAATCCTTCTCAGAGTTATTACGACTCCAAAAAAAAATTGGATGAAGGTATGACTTCTTTTAAAGGTACAATAAAGTAATCATCTTAATTCTGACCAGTTAACACTAACAAAAAATCATTATCATCTTCCTCCAAAGTAAATTTTTGGGAATATTAACTTCTATTTAACAGTCAGGCAAATGTGCTTGTGTAATTACTGTCTAATCATACTAAATAAAAGAGTTTTTATTTATAAACCTATATTTTCTACATGTACAAGACTATAATCATACATTTTGTGTGTTGAAGAATGGTGATTAATATATGCCAAGATTAACGTGATCAACTTGTGAAATGGTGATTGTGATTAACTTGCTTTCTTGCAATTTTAAGAATCAAATGATATATAGTATTAAAGATTTGAAGTATCATTAGAAAAATTATCCTATGCAAAAAAAAAAAAAAAAGCATATACAACTTTCACTTTTACATACAGATTTAGCCGCAGATATCCGGCATTATTTTTCTGCTAAAAAATAAAGAAAAGGGTGACTAAAAGTGGAAAGCAGGGCCCTTTGGTCAATTAAATCTTTAAATCAGGGGGACCAAAAAGTTACCCCTGTTAGGAAAGCAAACACGTGCCGACCTTTACATTAATTTACTCATCAGAAGTACAAAAGATAGTACTCATGGTTAGTCTATCATGCACAAACTTCACATGAAAAGTACTACGTCGGACGAGTTGCTTGTTAGGATTTAGTACTTAAATTTCTGTGACCTCTTTAAAAGTTATCATGACTTTTGGAGTGAGTTTGTGGGGTATAGTTTAGGTTCTCATCCCATTCCTGCTTTCAGTTTGGATCGAGTAGGTTGATTCCCTTCCCCCTTTCCCCAAATTGTCAAAAAAACATAAAGTTTCACATCGGACGAGTTGCTTGTTAGGGTTTAGTACTTAAGCTCCTGTGGCCCCTCTAAAAGTTACCATGGCTTTTGGAGTTAGTTTGTGAGGTATAGTTTGGGTTCTCTTCCTATTCTTGCATTCAGTTTGGCTTGAATAGGTTGGTTCCCTTCCCCTTTCCCCAAATTTAAAAAAAAAAAAAAAAACTTCACATGGTCTTCTATTCTATGATTTATGCACCTCTTTTTGGAAGTTTCAAACCGCCCCCCAAAATATTTTTCCTTAATAAACTGTTCGTGCTTAATTAATTATTTGGCAGAAGTACTAAATCACCATTTATAATCTCCTTCTTTTTTGTGCATTTTAATCACTTCTACTAGTTGTTTGGATACATTTGAAGCAATATGCATAATTTAGAATCTAAAATTTGTACTTACATTATTTAATATATTAAAACTTACATAATTAAATAACACGACTACATTTTTGGTGGGTAATTTGTTCATTATCACGGTAATTATTAGTGTGGCTTTATTATTTTATTTTCTAGTAAATTAGTTTTCAAACTTATGGTTACGAATCTTATATGTTGAATGTGAAGGATGAGCCTCAGAATTTTAATGAGATACACACCTTTAATTTTCTTGTCCATCCCCTAAAATGTCTCTCATCCTTTGGAATATTTCCTAAGTAACACCTTTAGTGCCAACCCAAAATGAAGGATCCGCCGGGAGACTTTTCATTCTGTTTGACATCTTCTGCTTCTCTCTTCCTTGCATTGCATTTCGTCATCCTTGCTAAAAGTTCATCTCTGATTGAAGAGAGAACAAAATGGTAAGCTCTGAATATGTATGTGTGTGTGTGTGTGTGTGTGTGTGTGTGTGACAAATGTTACTTCCAAAAATTTGTAAATGTACCAGCATGTTTCATAAATGTTGATTGCATTTTGCATGGTCAGAAATGCCACTGGCACGATTGATCTGTTCTACACGAAATCCTTTCTTGAATAAAATATTTTTCTACCACTAATTTTGATTTTAATGCCCCTTTTTTTGGATGTTAAAACCACAATTATATGACAAAAAAAGAACAGAATCGGTTGTTAATTAAAAGTTGTTATAGCTAGATCATGTATGTGATAAAAATTGATATATGATTCGTGTTAATTGATGGAAATATTAATTACGTATCCTTTGGATCATAGCCTATATTCTTCATATTATCCTTCTGAGGTGGGGGGAGACAGGAGAGGGTGTTAGGCAAGTGCCCTTTCTGCTGGTATTGATTTCAAGGATGAAACCAAGCTGATCTTTTTTGTGCTTTTTTGTTACTTTTTATGCAAAATATTGTGGTTAGGCAAATTCCTCGTCTGGTATTGCCGTGGATGATGAATGCAAGCTCAAGTTTCTGGAGCTAAAAGCAAAGAGGAATTACAGATATATTGTGTTCAAGATAGACGATGTAACCAAGCAAGTGGCGGTGGAGAAGCTCGGGAATCATGACGAAACCTATGAAGATTTCGCCAACAGCTTACCAGCTGATGAGTGCCGATATGCTGTTTTTGATTATGATTTCACAACTGACGAAAATTGCCATAAAAGCAAGATTTTCTTCATTGCCTGGTAATTGAATAATCATTTTCAACACTATTTGCCTGAGTTATTATTCTGTTCATAGTCTTTTTTTTTTTCTTTTTTTCATTTCTTGCTATCTAAATGCTATTATATATGTTTCAAAAAAAAAAATGCTATTATATATATCAAATTATATTTATGTTCAAAAAATGCATCAAACATTCTATATTAATTGTACTAGGAAACGTTTAGTTACATTTGTTGAAATCTTTTGCAGGTCTCCAGAAACATCAAGGGTGAGAGCTAAGATGGTCTATGCAAGCACCAAAGATAGATTCAAGAGAGAGTTGGATGGCATACAGGTCGAGTTGCAAGCTACTGATCCTAGTGAGATGAGCTTGGATACCATCAGATCACGAGCTCTGTAGATTCTTGAAAAGTTTTCAGTTGCACCTTATCCTTAGCCACGGTTATTCCTGCCTGTTTATTTGTTGCATGGGGTGTAAAAATATTGTAGTCTTCTTGAGTGTTAGTTCATCATTGAAGCATTAATGCTAATTTTTGCCTTGGCTGACTGGTGAGGTTTTACATAAGTGGGTTGTGATTGTACATCCTACTGTTGGAAATTGATGTTTTTTGAGTAGGTGAGTAGATTGTTTCTTGCTCGTGGCATTCAGTTGTTATGACAGCTCAAGGCATATGCTACTAGTTGCTATCATGTACTCAAGAAATTCCAGATTACAAAAAAAATTCTATATCTAAAAACCATTCAAAATCAAAAGTTTCGGCAATCCTACTTCTTATTTCCCGTCCTATCTATTCCAAACACAAACTGGTTGACACAAATTTCTTCTCTTTTTCTTTTCTTTATTTTTTTGGTTTTCTTTCCTCCTCCTCCTCCTTAACCCCCCCCCCCCCCCCCCGGCCCAAAAAAAAAAAAAGAAAACAAAGAAAACTTCTGGTGATATTTCACCACCATAACTGTTATAAATGACAAATTTTTGTAAAAAGTGATAGATATTAGTTAAAATTTATCACTAAATTACAAAAACTTACATTTTTTAATAACTACTCGTTAGCACAATATGTTCATATGATAATTGTTGAAACCAAACTGTTGAAAATCAGCACTGAGTTTCTAGTTTCTCTCTTTCTCTCTCTACCGCGTAGGATTTAGGACTTGGAACTTTTTGTTATGATCAATTCTCATTATAATATATTTTTTTATCTCACACAATTAGAGTGAGACTCGCAAATTAGGTGCTAGGGGTGAGTTCCTAGACTTTCTGCCACACAAAATTTTTACGCTGTCACAGCCATTAGGCAATTAGTTTTGAGTTGTAGTCAAAATACGCAAGCCTAGGACCGTAGATTTAAGAACAAAATATCATCACTCCAATGTTTTGCGATTGAGTCAAAATAGAATGCTTGTTTTATTTTCATATATAACTAGTGTATCCAAATTGGTTTTGAATAGGTAAGCGAATGACTGGACATCCTATAAACAAGGACGCGATACGATTTGTTTTTCAGATAAATTGGACCAATACTGATTCAGGTAGTTAGGCTGGCAAAACGACCGAGTATTGGGTCCATAAACAGCCCTACCATTTGGACTCCTAATGCAATGAAATGGGCTTGATCCTTTAACATTATTCTTTTTAAAAAAAATTTTTTTTAAAGAAGAAACAGCAGTGCATTTTTTGTTTTTTTAAAGTACAACACTAAGAGAAGGGAAAACTGCACACACCAACAGTCAGAACGGTGGCTTTTTCAGTAGAACAATCCTTGCTCTTCAGGTACTTGCTGGTCTTATAACTAGCTTAATGTCGCCAGTGTAACCAAATACCAAAAAAGTAGTAGTACTTTGATTCGAGATGTTCGTAAATTAGACGAGTCGACCTAATTTTAAATTTATAATTCAATCGAGTTCGAGTCTCTAACAATGATAATATTACCAATTTGAACTTGCTCATATTAGTAATCCGTCTCGACTCGACCCAAAATTAAGTTGACCTGTAAGGTAAAAAATAGAGCACAGAATAACCTTTCTTTTTCCAGATAGAATTTGCTTCAAATCTAAAAGAATGGAAAGTAAAAATGCTCCCACAAGGGACCCTATTCTATGGTCACCACTAGCTATAATAAATCATAAATCTCTTCGTTGATGGATGTATATAAAGTTCAATCCAAATCAAAAGTCTATCCACAAGTAAAATGATTGTTAAGATAAAATCTTAAAATGGACCTCAAGACCGATGTATTAATAAATACTGATCATATTTAGCCAGCCGTGCTGCCCCATTGCCACTTCTCTTCCGGCATCTCTAAATAGGATCTACGAGGAGTCAGTATCACCATCCACGTTCTGAAAATTAAACAACGGTTGCGTATGCAAATTATGCAATCCCCCAGAGATGTGGCTCCCACTCCCTTTAGTTATTGTCCGTTTGTGTCCTCGCCTCCTCGGTCCTTCCAAAGATTTTAATTTTCATCCAATTTTAGAAAAATTTTTAGAGATACTAATTTGTTTGGTTATGATACTTTAAGTTCTATTTAATTTTTTTTTAACTATATTTTTATTTCACAGATACATTTACTTAAATAATGTTACAGTAATATTTTTCCAAGTAACATAAATTTCTAAAAAAAAAATTATCCAAATAGTTTGCTCGTAAAGCCAAAAAAAATTAAAATACCTCAATTTTACTCTCTCTCTCTCTCAATCGTTAACAGTATTCTATCATATTCCTAACATACTCTATAAGAGATCCAACTTGGCTTGAGAGAACCGATAAGGACTGAACCACTATCGGAGCAAATAAGTGTATTAGGCACTCATTTAGATTTTTTATAGGATGTATGATTCGAATCCTTAATCGCCCACCCCACTTCGCCTTTAAAGGCTTGGTGGTGACTAACCCAACTAATCTGGGTTGGTTGTCTCAGTCTTACTCTCACACTAATATTTTTTGGCCATGAGAATTGAGATGGATCTAACCCTTAATTATGACTGACAATTATCTCTAGAATAAAGAAATAAGAGAGACAAAGAAAAAGAAATTGAAAGAATAATACTCCTTCCGTTCCATTTTGATAGGCTTGTTTTTTTTTTTTCATCCGTCTCAAATTATAGTCCATTTTTCATTTGAAGAATGTAATTAATTTTCAATTTCTCTAAAATGTCCATATTTAATTACTTTGTTATAAGTGAAAAGTGCATAGCAAACTGTGGATTCACATATCAAATGAAATTAATTTGACTTATGGTGTAATTTTCTATATTGTATTTAATATAAATGTTTAATGATAAATATAAGGTATTTTAGAACATCATAGATTAATTTACTCTATCAATAAAGTTAACTAATTTTTCTTAAATTGTGTGAAAAAATGATGATACAATGGAGCCATATTTAATGCAAAATGATGATCCTTCTTTTCGTATATTTTCCTCCTCATTTCTTCTGCTAAATCATCTATATGCATTAATTAATGTACAGCCAATCACAGGGTTATGATTAGGGGACAGCTAAGACGCCATGAAACTCGTTATACAAAAGATGATTAATTAGGTGAAAACCGCATATAGATTTGACTTGGATGACTAATCAATAATGGTTGATATAACACAAATTAATAATAAATACAACACTCCACATGTCATCCCCTTGTAGATAATAGCATTGAAGGAAGTTGATTTAACAAGACTCTAAAAAATGGAACAAAATAAAAAAAAATTATCAAAATCATTTCAGAGAGAATATGTATTGAATTGTCATAGTTCCAATTTATAGATATTATATAGTAGTAGAAGAATTTCTTTTCTTATAAGTAATAAGTTGTTATTTTCACACCTGCATTAGAGATGACACTGAAAGTTTGTGGTGTCAATTTCAAGCAAAATTTTAGTGAAAATGACGAAGTATTCATGTTACTACTATGTGTAGGCCTGTCAATAGTTTGGGATTAGACCTGGACCCAACTTAGACCAGCCTTTGTTTTTTTTTTTTCAGAATATGAGAAAGTATATAATGTAATTTACGCGAACTCAAATCCATTTTTCCAAAATAAAAAGCGGGTCAAATATGAAATATTTTATTCCAATTCGGACCTTCGAACCCATTTAAAAAAATAATAGTTATAAAATATATATACATATTTTACACTTTCAATACCCAATACACACACATACACGTATTTTTATACTTACAAGACCTAGACCCGGATCCGAACTCAACCAATTTCAGAACCTAAATTTGGGAAACCAGATACAAGACCTGTAGGGTTCTAGACAATTGCACTTAAATGGATTCGGATTCAAAGTATTCAATTCCAACCTAGACATGACTTGCTAACACCCTTAGCTTTGTGACATCTACTCCTAAAGTTCCATTTATACAATTATTGCTAATAATTAAATTTGAGTATGAAAATAAAAGACTAACTGTATCCACTACTAAAGTTAAAACTGGATATAAAAATAAGAGAACAATATCTGGTCACAATATTATTCCAACAGAATAGTGAAGTTTTGAAAAAAATATTGTTGTAACACTTTTTTAATTTGTATGTGTGTTTCTAAAAAGCAAAACTCGTAAAAAATAATATACGACAAATAATTATGTGACCAAAGTGAAACCAGCTACATAAATAAGGGACTGAAACTGTCATTTTGCCTAGTAACTTTTTAACCAAATCTTTTACCCAGCATCTCATCCCCTCCACACATACACACACAGTTCACACACTACTTTTACCTGTATTAATCATTAACTACTGTACCAATAACTACCGTCCTGTCGGCATGGAGAAAAGCTCACGCTGCATCTCAAGTTCATATCTCTCACTAAACAAAACAATTCCAGAAAAATCTTCACCTCCCAACAAACCTACCATCAATCGTTTGTGATAGTCAACGGCCACAATTCAGTTAACATTACCCTTATCACTAACTTCACAACACACGTTAAAAAAAACTGAACACCATACAATCTTGTAGTAACGTAGTAGAAAACGTTCGATACAATTATATGATCAGGTATTGCTGAATACAGTGAAAAGAAAATCTAAGACAAGAAGAGCCCTCCAGCTTTTTTCTCTATTTAGGCGACAATTTATTTTTTTCCTGGGAAAGATTTAGTATTTGTTTTTTACTGTAAAGGAAAATATTTGATAAAAAATGGCTGAAGAAGTAGCCAAGAAAGATGAAGTTGCGGTAGCAGCGGAAGCTGAACTGCCTCTGGCCTCTGGGCCTCCACCGGCAGTTGCCACCGACGTCGTTGAGGAGAAGGCCGTTCTTCCACCTCCTCCTGGGAAGGTTGATGACACCAAAGCTCTTGCTATCTCTGAAAGTAAGCTTTCAATGTATATAGAGCGTGTGCGTGCGTGTGTATGTGTGAGGAGTTTAATGTGGTGCAGTCGTTACGATGAATATTATAATTTATTAGAAAGTGGGATTACTTTGAAATTGAAAATTTGACATGTTAGATGATATTTGAATGGAAAATTTTGAGATTTTTTTTTCTTGGTTTTTGTGTAAAGCTTGGTGCCTTCGAAAGTTTTTCTATATTATGCCCGATTTTTGCTTATTAGGAAGTTTAATTGATTACTATTTGATTCTTAAGCATTTGCAAGATTCCTCTACCAGTGCAGAAAAAGAAGGTAGATGAGAATAAGCTGATACACTCACCATAAGTTGGATTCAAATAAAATGGAAAAAAAATGTTCCTTTCTTTTTTCCCCCTCATTGTTGCTGGACTTGGTTATGCTTGGAATATGTAATTTGTTTAAGTCTTATGCTCATGTTGCTGCCTTTGAACGCTAGAATAGGAATCACTACTTATATTATTGCTGTATCATAACTTTGAAGATTATCTATATTATATATGATTGTTGGTTTGAGAAAAGTTGTATAGCATGGCCTGAACCTTTCATAAATGGTTATTGTTATCTGAAGCATCTAATTCAGGGGAAATGTAAAGTCTTTTTCTCAGTGGAGGGGTCCTGTTTGTAGGAATAGATTATTCAATATTATGAGTGAACAGGCACTTCTAAGCTTGAGAAGTATCTTGAGCTGTGGTCAAAGTAGTTCTTATTTGAGAGACTATATATACCAGTTGTGTGTGGTGAGCCAGCATTGAGTTGTATTGCTGAGAGGAAGTACTTGAAATACTTAATTCGTTAAGTCGGATTCTTTTCTAAAGAATTCATGTTTAAGCTCAAGAAAGGTAATATATTGATGTAATTTTTTTATTCTAAAGTATTTGAAAAAGTATTGAAGCAGCACATTTTGTTTATATTCAGACTTTCATTGTAAACTTCCATGATATGACATGGAATTTCTTATGCCTTAACTCATAATCTGTGCATGTTCTAAAGTCATTTAAAGGACCCTAAATTTCTTTGAGCATCCTATAAATTCTATATGGAGATACCCGTTTATTGACGTGGTTTCTGGAAGTGTGATAGTGATTTTGATTGCTTCGCATGGATGGTCATTTAGTTGTTTCCAACCAATATTATGGTCTTTGTTTCCATAATTTTTTCCAGTTTTTGATGATTGAACAACTGCACCTTATGCATTTAATAGACCCTAAAAAATATTTGGCTCCACAAACGTGCTTTTGGTTTTTGTTGATTTTAAAATTGCAAATCAAAGTGCCTCCATTCTTGTTATGGAGATTGTATGGTCTTAGCATATAAGGTTTAACGTTCTCAGACTAAAGTACTGGGTTTATCATGTGGATCTAAAATTATGTTTGATCTAAGACTTGTTTCATTTCTGTCCACCTAGACTATTTTTTCCTCATGATCTGACTGTTTTTTTTTCTTTTCTTTTTTTTCCACTGGCAGAAGCTTCAGATCCTTCAGCACAGAAAATTTCTACAGGATCCCTTGATAGAGGTGTGTTTCAGAAATTCAAATTAATTTTTGCACATATCAAGTACAAGTGGTTGTGGCAGAAAGCATTAATTACTTTGACAAGATGCAGAAATTGGAAGTCTGGTTGTGTTTGTAAAAGGGTTTGGGTACTAAAAAGTTTGTTTATATCCCTGGAAGTTGTTGAAAGAGGACATTTTGAGTAAAGTTCCTAGATTGAAATTTCATTTGATACTTGGAATATGAGTGAATGATTCAGGTTGCATCACATGTACCTACTGAATGAAATAATTATTTTCTTGTATCTCCAGATATTGCTCTTGCCAAGGTTGAAACTGAGAAACAACTGTCTTTCATCAAGGCTTGGGAGGAAAGTGAAAAGAGTAAAGCAGAGAACAAGTAAGATTTTTCTAAATTATGTCAATACTTTCTGCAATTTCCATGATCGATTTATGACCTTCTTACCTTTGCCTATATGATTGCTAGGACATTCACAAGTATTGAGCTTTAGTTTTTCTTCTTCTACTTTCTATTGCTTCAGCTAAACAGACAGAGGTATTGATACATTCCATTCCTGGATGAAAATAAATGAGAAATATGTATCACTAGCTTCAGCTGTCCTGCATGATATCTTGTTTGTTAACACAACGAAAACCCAGTACTACTTAAAGAGCTAATTATTGACTGGTTTTATGTTACCGAACTGCTAATGTACTGAGTCAACCTTGATATTGATAGTATGATGAACCATATCGAATCGTTTAAAGAGCACAAACAATTCAAATACTGCAGCAAAAGGAAAATCCTTGAAAAAACCAAAACCTCCCGAATTTGCCATTGAAGATAAGCTGTGAAAGGTGAAATTGGTATGCTCTTCAGTTGTTGAATCCGACAATACAAATTTATTTTCTAGGAGAAGAATCTAGAAAATTGAAAACTTTCCCCTATACTGTTTGGCACACATCTCTTCATCTCTACTTCGCTTTATTATTTTAATTACATGGAATTGTGACAATTTTGTCAAGTTGCATGTGCCACCTACCAATTAGCAGTACAGTGCTCGCATTTTGCCTCCTTCACGATATTTAATTTGGAGGTTTAGTTCTTGTTTAAGGATTGCAATTTCTGCATCATTAATAATAACTCCTTTGACATGATTGGACAGGGCCCAAAAGAAGATATCTGAAGTTTCATCATGGGAAAATAGCAAGAAAGCAGCTGTTGAAGCTAAACTCAAGAAACTGGAGGTAAGCAGGCACCATACACTGTATATCCATCCTCAAAATTGTGATCTTTGTTTCCTTTAGCAAGAACACATTTTTTGTTGGGAGAATTGAACAATCAACTGAAGGAATTTGAAGCAAAATGGATTCAACTTAATCTGCATGATGATATTTCATTCCGGTTGAGCTAATAGTTTTGGTCCATGAGGTGATCTCCCTGCACATTATCTATGTTAAACAGGTTGAATGATTTGCTGCTGATACCTTGATAGTTACCAGCTTATTAGACCTTTTGAAATCCACACCTCATGTAAACCAAATACTACTCTATTCCATGACCCATTTTCTGCTTTTGTTCCTCTATTCTTTTGTTGCCTCATCAGGGGCACAGTTGCGTTATAGTTCAGTGGCACTCAAATTGTTGGCAGATTCTATGACTTCTTTCTTGTCATGTTCCCTATTTAGTACAGCACTTCAGCCAAGAGAAACTTTAACACATCTGTATTCAGTGAGAATTGTTCTCATATCTGCAGGAACAACTGGAGAAGAAGAAAGCTGATTACGCAGAAACAATGAAAAACAAGATAGCTGAGGTTCACAAGCAGGCTGAAGAGAAAAGAGCCATGGTTGACGCCAGGCGTCGGGAAGAAATTCTGAAAGCAGAGGAGATGTCTGCCAAGTACCGTGCAACTAATCAAACTCCTAAGCAGGTCGGGTGCTTTGGATGCTGAGCTTCTCTGGCCTTTTAATAGAGCTTGAAGGGGAATTTTCATTTTCCTTGTATATTTATCCGTTTGTTGTTTGAACTTTTGTGTTTATTGATTTGAGAACTCAGAACCATTTTCCTCATTGTAAGATGTTTGTATAGGAAAAGAATTCAATGCTTGTGAAAGCATGTTTAATGTTTATGACATTATCAAAGTGTGTCTACAACTGTGGAAGTTATTTCTGTTTGAGAAAGTAATGAAAGATGTCCTGGTTCTGAAGAGAGACCAAACCTCGATCAATCTTGGATCTTTGTAGATGTTCTGCTATATAGTGTTGCAATGAAATCTTTAAGGCAGCATTGGTAGCCATTTCTCTGCTTTTAATATGAGGGAGCCTTTGGTTGAGCCAAGGAATTTATCATTTTCAGCTAGTCCTCGGGGCTGTCTATGCAGTCATTACTGATAGATTTTGAAGCACTAATCTTCTATTAATCTATGCTTCCCTTTGATTTTAGTAATGCAATGTAGGCAAGCTCATTCTAATCGTAAACATCTGAGTGTATATAGGCACATATCTTGTGCTATTACAAGGTGGTGATAAATGCCGCAAGTTTTCTGCAACTGAAATTCATTGACTTCTGTCTTCCGAAGGACAAATTTCCACTTTCTTTGAGCCCCAGCGAAATGTAACTTTTTCCACTAACAGCACAATTGAACAAATTGAACAACCAAAATAGGAAATCCTCGTGGCAAAATTTGCGGACACAATAGTAGTTTAGTACATAAATATTCATTGCCGTCTGCTACAATCAATTTGCCGATAAGGGAACATGAAACTTTTTGATATAATCATGCGTTAGTTCGATATGCCACTAGAGCCTAAATACTACGTATAGCAGCTTACACCCTTCTTTCACAGCTGGAGATGCTAAAAGAAGCCAGCTCGAAATTTGAGTTACAGAGATCGAGAATCGATAAAAAAATGCAGATTTGCCAAACTTTACATTCTTACCAGCAGCATTATTAAATGGGCTTTAACTCATATATACATCATGTTGTTATCAGTGTTTCCTAGGAAGCTCATGTCATTGGTACCAAGAAAATCGAGAAGCAGCCGTAATGTTGATTCAGATGAATCCTCCAAGTCATTGGAGCTAGCAGAATATGATCCAGGAGGAACATCTTCAATCACTGATCTGCTACTCTTGCAATCTACATCTTCAATTTGGTTGGCCACAGCAGCCAAGGGACCAGCTAAGCAGAGTCTCCTTTCTGTTATGATGCCTGAAGCTGATCCACATTTAGCCGATGAAGATGCTTGAGAGATTGGACTTTGACATTCAGTTTTTTTACTGTTGTTGAAATTACGAAATGCCTCTCCTACCTCAGAATTCCATATGCGTAAAATATAGTCACAATCAGACTTCCCTGTTGATGATGGTAACAAGAGTAGCGACTCCTTTGACTGGCGTGCCTCAGCTTCGAGCCTTGCGTTCTCCCATTCTGTCATGTGCCGGGTAGAAGGGGATGCAGGCAGTCGTTTCAGCAAGCCATTGACAGTAGAAGAGGGCTCGTGAGTCTGAAGATCAATGCCAAGACATATTAGGCGCTTCTTTAGATGGGTATTCCATAAGTTCTTGATCTCATTATCTGTCCTCCCAGGTAATTGAGAAGCAATGGCAACCCACCTATAGACAGACAACAAGCATCATTGAATGACGACTACGGCCACAGTATGTTCACCAAACAACAATTAGCATGGAAATATAGAGCTGACAGCACCTATGACCCATGATTTTTGTTTTTCTTCTTTTTAACAGACTACAGTGATTTCAGTTAAATTTTCCGCGTTGGGCATTTTACAATGTTCTACTGATGTCTTGACAAACTTCAGTCTTCAGCTACCTCTTGTTTTCAAGTTGTGCACATGTCAATAATGAGTCGCGTATGCTACATGAAAACCAGCTGCACATTCACTGTATCTCTTCCCAACCACAATCAGTGGCAAAACAAAGTCAAAGTATCTTCCTTTCAGCTCATAATCAAGAAAACTGCTATAATTATGCTGCAGGTAATGCCAAACACCTTTCAAGATTCCATTCCTTTTGATGGTAATTATTTATCTTTATCAGTATTGTACAAAAGGCAAGATAAATTGCATATGCAATGCCTTGAATCCTTCCATAATTGCAATACGAGATAAACAAAGAACAACAACATTAAATAAAAGGAAACAAAGAGCTTTTATGCGATCAAACGTAAAGAAAACCTATTGCCCTACAATGCCATGTAACTGTATGACAAGCTTCACTTCCTCGGGGGCAAAAGGGCCATGCTTGATGTCTGGCCTAAGATAGTTTGTCCAGCGTAGCCGGCAACTCTTACCGCATCGAAGAAGACCTTTAAAAAGAAACACAATTTTCACAATCTTCATCAAAAGAAACAAGAAGATTTAGTGTACTGACAAATTTAGAAGCAACCTCAACTCAGAGGAACAATTAGGCTAAAGTTTCATATAATCCAAGAGTTGTGGTGAGAAGCAATAGAGTTCACCAATGACAAAGCACATGTACCATTATCAGAGTGACAGATCAAAGGACTGGAAACAAGCCTCAAGCAACAAAAAAAAAAAAAAAAAAGTCTCTCTCTCCTGTACTAAATTAAGACAATGTCTGATTTATCCTTAAGTTTACCTAGTGGCAAGGGCCAACAAAGTAAAATTACCACCAATCTCAGTGAAATGAGAGCCATCTTCCCTTAAGTTCCAACCTTAAAATTGGGACTCATTTCGAAAGCAAACGCAAAGCAATCACAGACTATATTTTTACTATGGATGAGGTCTCCAATCTTGACTTTATCCCTTTGACACAATTGGTTGAGGGAACAAGTCAATATTTTTCAACTAATTAAACAAACATTAACATGACACATTAGTCAATACATTTTCTCATTATATGGAGAGAGTTAATTTCTTTTTTGGTTCTCTTTTCCTTTATCATTTCAACTATGGGACAAACAAACCACGCACACTTGAGTAAAACTACTAGCACTCCTAGTGTTGCAGAGGCTTTAGTAGAAAGGTTAATGGACCTGCATTCTCGGGCAGATAACGCCAGCTGCCATGGCCATTCTTGTTGATATACTGGATGAGCTTCTCATCTTCCTCAGGAGTCCATGGCCCTTTCTTCAACCCCATCTTCCTATCACAACAGGGTGCTCTCCCCATTCTTCACTTCTACACTTCAATTCTCAGCGATCAATTCTCTCTTGGGTTGTGCCCTTTAAGTTTATTGTGGGTACTTTTGGATCTTCTTCAATCAATGAATTAACAGTGGAACACAAGAACAACAGCTCAAGCTCAAGCTCTGCTGCATACAAACTAAAGATGTATGAAAAAATAATGAAGAATGCTACTCGAAAAGAAAGAGAGAGAGTGAAAAGACCCGACATACACACAACACAAATACTAGATCATGATCCTGCTAACACTAGCTAGCACAAGGAAAAAGAGATAAAGCTCAGCAAATTCAAAGCCGCCTGTTGGTTGCATTTAATGATAAGATTTATCTGCTCTATACTCTCTACATATATTCAGCAAGAAGAGGACAGAGACGTGGAATGGGGTACAGTACACTTGCAGGTATGGTAGAGGTTCGCAGTGGCAAATTGAGTGAATGTTTGATACTCTAATAAATGAGTCTTTTCTTCCCTTTTATTTGAGAATCTTTTTAACTAGTAGTACTACATGTATGTATTTATTTCCTTACTGCCATGAAAAGAGATTCTGAAAAAAATTCTTATGTCGAACTGTCCTTATTTTCCCCGCTTGTCTTACCATGATCATGCGCTTTGCTACGTGTTATTTTTAATAATTCCTTACACAACTTTCGGATCTCAACCTCTTTAGAGTAGCTTTCAAAAAAAAAAAACCTCTTTAGAGTAAAAAATAATGTTTTACTATATGCTACATACACTTGGACTAGTTGATGAAATACCCCAGACCTTAGGGGTTACTTTGCAATTTGAAAAAGTTGTGTTTTGCCTAAATAGATCTAAATCCATCTTTCCTCATTTTACCCATTTTATTTCTTTCTCTTGACCGGTTCTGTCTCCTTCTCTTTCTCTTCTCTTCTCTTCTCGTTCTTGCTCTCTCTCTCTCTCTCTCTCTCTCTCTCTCTCTATAGAAGTAGTGAAAGCTTGGAGCTCAACTCAACCCCCCTACTAAAGGTAATCTTCTCCTTCCATTTTATTCTACTATTTATGGGTTTTCCTTAAGATAATAGCTAAAGCAATTAGTGCATAATTAGAGGATTATATGGTTGCTTATGCTTCTATGAGTTTGTGCTTTGTGGTAGGAGTGAGTGTGTGTGAGTTGGAGGGTTGATTTATGGTGGATTTGAGTGAAAAGTGTTGAGAGATTAATGTATGATTTTGGTGGTAAACTATGATTTGTGAAAGTATATTGTGTATATATGATGTTTTCTTGGCTTATTGTACCAATTGGAATTGGACTGAGTGTTTGGATTGTGATTTATGAGGGTTGGATGGTTGAATATTGGAAGATAGGAGTTGCAGGCTCGTTTTTGGGCATTTTCGGGTGCCAGCCTGCAGCACCAGCCTGCGTCGCGGGTGGAAACTACGGCTGGAAGGGTGGCTTTCTGTCCGCGGGCCGCGGCCTTGTCCGCGCCGCGAATGGCGAGCCGCAGGTCGCGGTAGGCGAGCTGCAGCCGCGGCTCCGTTTTGTCCACCTGCAAGCTGGGCCTTTGCAGGCGAGCCGCGGGTGATCTCTTTTGATCCGCGGGCGCGGATCGGTTGTCCGCTCGCGGATCGGCCTTTCTTCACCGTTTCGTTTTGCTTTGCGTCCTAGCTTTAGAGTTAAGCTTCAATTGTGGTTTCTTCACAGGATTAGTGTGTAATTAAGTGTTTGATTATGTGTTTTAGGTGAAGACGGTGATAGTATCTTGGATTAATTGATTAGCTTGGACCGAGGTAAGTAGTACTTGTATCCTTTATGCTTTTGAAAATGTATTTGTTACAATGATGTTTTCTAACTTATTTTGCATATGTTAAAGTGGCATGAGTATGTATATGTTAATGATTTCCATGAATATGTAAATGTGGTCAAATGTGAATGAATGAATGTTTTGTGATTGAGCTCTAGTGTAGAGTAATTATTGACGGGACTAGTTCCTTAAATTGATGTTTGAATGATTTGAATCTTTGACCGCGCTAACCGGGGAGTGTTAGCTTATTGTTTTGAACCGTGTTAACCGGGTTGTAGTTAACAACTGGATATCCAGGGTCAATGTGCTTTATTACTTGAGCTCTTTCTTTAGTATCTATATGAAATGTTATGTGGGCCACATTTATTTGAACGAATTATGATTAAAATGATGATTATTTGAACGATAGCATATATATGTAAATGTAACGTACTCAGGCCAATAAAGTGATACCTTGTGCTACTTATTGGGTGAGTTTTCACTCACCCCTTGTTTTTCACATGCAGAGAAGGATGGTTTTGGATTCAAGGATTGGGAATAGCTTTTGGAGCCTTTGCTTTAGAAGATGTGGAGTAAGGCTAGTAGTAGTACTATAGTTGTTGTGTTAGTCTTTGGTATGTTAAATTAGAATATGTTTTGGAATTCTAGAATGTTAGAGTCATGATTGCGTGTATAAAAGGTTGAAGATTATTATTTTGAGAATTGTAATATTTGGGATTAATGTCATCTTTAATTTGGATGTTTGGGATCAATGTTTATCTTTATATGTTATTTGGGATAATTGTTTAGATGTTTTGAATCTTTTGAGCCTTGTGCCTCAGCGTAGTCTAGGCACGGCGGTGCCACGTCCCAGGGCACGGGGCGTGACAGTTGAAGCAAAGATATAATTGGGATTTTAGGTTTGTTTGTTTAGCATGCTCAATGCACATTCTGAAAGAATCCATAATTTCATTTGCTAGTGGAAATGGAAACAGCCGTAGAGCTACTACACTATTCTACCAACATGTTGGGCCAGTCAGCAACGACAAGTGTCTAGTGGCTGAATGTGTAAAAGAGGGATATTAAATGTACCGGAAGAAGGAATGCAGGGTGTGAGAGATGAAAGGAAGTGTATTTAATAGCGGATCGATTCAGTGTGAGAGGTGACAGAACTGTATTTACGAAATAATTGGAAACATGTCAATATCGCTCCCCTTTTCTTTTATTTATATCGCATGAGAATGAACATGTACATGCACATGTGTAGGGAACAAAGGCCAGAACAGGACAACATTAATGGTGGTTACACAGAGCAGGGAGTACGGATTCATACACCAATGGCAGAAGTATCATAAATTAGGGAAGAAGGACCATTTTTGATGTTTATGTTGGGGTTAATAACACTTTATCCCCTAAGGAATGGAGTAGCCACACTTTGTCTCTCTAAGCTTTAAATATATACATTTTGCCTCTCTTATCTATTAAGTAAGAGAAAATATAGTTAAAATAAATAGTCAAATGACATAAGTATCCGTACCTTGGTAGAGAGGAAATTTTTGTAAGAAAAGAAAGTCAACCGTTACAATATTTTCTAAAAATATTTATGAAAAACTTTCAATTATAACAAACTGCTGGTTTTATATGAATTAAATATGAAAAATAGCTAACAAAAAATGTGACAATGATATCACAAAGGATTATATTTCTAGTACTATTGGAGAAGATCTCTAGTAAGTTCTTGCCAATGAAAATTGTGCTATCATGAATGCAGAGCTAAAATCGAGATTTGAGGTTGTAGGTTAAGAATTTTCCTTAAATCAAGAAAATAAAAAGTTAAAAAAAATAAAAAATTTTCGACTTACCCTTGTCTTGGGAGAGAGTTTTGATTTTTTTATCTTTTTCTTTTTCTTGGTTTAAGGAAAAATTATTACCGTATAACTTCAAAAATCTCAATTTTAGCTTTGCATTCTTAACAGTATAATTTTTATTTGGTACAAAATTAGTTAAAGATCTCTCTAATTTTTTTTTCCCAAAGTCAAAGTTAGATTAGTTAGACAAAGAGGCACACAAAAAACGTGCCTCTTTAGAAATATTTTTAAAAAATATATAATGACTGAGTTTTTTCCCGAAATTTTCTTCTTTACCAAGATAAAAGTATTTGTATCATTTGACTATTTTATTTAACTACATTTTTTTGACCCATTTATTAGGGGGGCAAAATATATATTTAAAACTCAGGAAGTCAAAATGTGACTACCCCGTACCTTTAGAGTGGCAAAGTGTTATTAACCCTTTTATGTTACGAGGGGTCCAATATATTGAATCAAATAGAAGTGGCTCCATTTGGTTACATTTTTTGAGAAAATTTTTCCCAATCTTGTTTGGATTGATGGAAATTATTTGGTAAAAAAATAAAAAAAAATTTAGTCAAATTTTTTCACTAAATTTTCTCACCAAGTTTTTCATTTGAAATTTCAAATGAACTTTAGAGACTTTTTACACAATTATTCACAAAAACAAACATGTTTATGTTCAAAATTTGTTTAGAAAATTTGAAAAAATTGCGAATGACAAAATAAGATTCATTTTTGGTGGGTTTTCAGGTGGAACGACGAAGTGGACAACAAAGCAGACTTCCGCTTTAGAGATAGAAATCTTAGCGAGCATTGGGCCACGGACACTATTCGGTAAGATATTTTTGTCTCTAAAGTGGACGTCTGCTTCATTACTTTTTCTAGTTATATGAATTGCATTTTGATTGGTGTTTTTTTTATTTTTTTTAGATAAATTTTCTCTAAAAAAAATCAACGTCCTTCTTATACAATCATTTAAAAATAAGTGTCAGTTTGTCCAAAATTTTTTAAAACTATTCAAACACTTTTTCAATCACTTTTCAAATTACCATTATGTAATTTCAAAAAAAAATTCATATCCAAATACTTTTCACCTTTTCAAAAAGTTAATAAAAAACAATCTAAATAATTTTTCTCAATAATTTTAAAAAAATATTCAAAATAATTTATCCAAACGGAGTAAGAATCTTTCCTATGAAGGAGTATTTCTTTCCACAGCACCTGTTACATCATTCTAACAAGAAAAAAGGAAAAAGAGGGGAGGGGGGACAAAAATGTCTCCAACTTCATAATCCCTAGGAAAATTCATGCGGTTAAAGACCGGCGTCACAGTTTCTGTGTCCCCCTTGATCCTGTAGGTCTTTTTACGCCACCTCATTGCTGCAGCTGCTCTTCTCATGAATCAGCCTATGGTCCTGTCCTGTCCTGTAGCTCCCCCCGCCGCCCCCCCCCCCCCTCCCTTTTCTTCTTTTTTTCCCCGGCACCCTTCTCTGGACCAATTTACTTTTTGTTCCTCAGGACCTAGAGTTAGGCGGAAGAAGAGAAGCTTGGTAGCTTTTCAGATTTTTGACATTCAAGCAAAGCCTTATGTGTTCTTGTTTATCCAATTGTTCCATTCATAAAAGAAAACATAATAATTAACGTTCTAGTGAAAGAAAATAAAAAAAGCAAGAAAACAAAACTAGAACTTCCAGCAATGTAAACTGAGAAATCACTCGTAATTTTTTTTTTAACAAACCTATACTATTACATAAGAGAATGGTGAGAGTCGAACTCTCGACCTTTGGAATGAAATCATAAAACACTAACTACTCGACCCTCTATTCGTTCTCAACACTTGTAGTTTTAACAGCTGTTATCTATTCGTTCTCAACACTTGTAGTTTTAACAGCTGTAGTTTTAACAGCGATGAAGAAACTATGAAACATCAATATGGCAAGCATTTATGGAAAATTAAATTGTCTTGGAATGAGCAGATGCTGAATCTTGCCTTCCACTGTTTTTCTTGCTCTTCACTGCACCAAAAGAATGGCCAACATACACCAGCCGAGTGGAGGCGGTTTCATAAGTTGTTTGAGAAAAGGCAGCCACTGAAAAGAGTTCTCTACTTGGAACAAAATGTAACTCCTATTTACCAAGGCATCAATTATAGTTCGTACATTACCATCAACACAAAAGAAGACATTGGAACGGAGAGATTTACACTGCATCCGTACAAGCAAGAATTTGAAGTCAGATAATAAGACAATTTTGCACGCGAATACTGAAGGGCCAAGTTAACCAGAAACAGAATTCATCCTGTATCCCAACAACTAAAGCACACATCGAGAATAACAATTTATCACTCATGACGCCTATCCAGAGACATACAAGAAGAACAAACTTTAAAAGGAACCATTTACTAGTCCGTTAGAAAAAGTAAAACAACAATAGACATGCTGCAGCTCTCTCCGTGAACGCTAGCGCCTTGTCCACCTGCGACCATCATGGCAAATTCATGACACACGTGCTTCGTTTGGCATAATGCATTGAAGAGAGGACAAATTCTATGCCAAACAGATCACTGGTTAAAATCCTGCTCAACAAAGTTCTCTACCATCATTGCATCTTTAAAATACTACCAAGAATCTAATGCTTATGAGATTTAAGTAAAGGAAGCAACATTTTATGCATAAAACATAGAGAAAACTACAGTATCACAATAATCCAATAGCAAATGCTACTGAACACAGAATATAAAAGGCAACTGAAGAGAAACCAGCATCTATCAGGCAACTATGTCCAACTCTAAATTTCTTCAAGTCCTTGTCAAATACAAGTTTAAGGTAACTCCAGGTTCTTCTGCACAGAGAACCAACCACAAGTCTTCATAAGGTAAGGCCTCAATTTTACACAGCATATCAGTCTTACTGCTAGCTAAATCATTCAGCGCACGAACATGTAGCCAAGCACTTCTGCAGAAAGGTTAACAACGAGGAGTCAAATAAAATACAACAAAAAGAGACTGATAACAGCCAAGCAAAAGAAATGCAATAGCCTGGACATAATTATTGAAATTTTGCTTAACTGAACAAACTAAATTTTATATGCAACAGCAAATATATAATCATCATACTTCTCTACCAGCCAAGTGAACTATCATATATAACCAGACACGTGCATAGCTATTTCACTATCTGCTTAAATTTCCATACGAAAAATTAATAGAATGTTTTTTATATTTAAGGCATAAAACAGAAGCAAAACATATTCATAATGATAATAAACTACAACTTTGCAAACATTACAATATCTAGTCTTCTTGTTAACAACCTATAAAAGAACCCACTACTTTTCCTCTACCAATCATCCTTTTTACTTTCAACTGCTAACAGTGTCACACAGATCGTCTCGCGAGAAAGAAGTTCGAAATCGTTGAGTTCATTCTCATACAGCAAGAAACTAGGTACTAACTCAAGGACTCAACTCATCGCTCTTAGCCTGTTCCTGAGCACTACCCAGGAGTCATTTCACCAAATCCAGCTTGTGATGAAAGGCTGCCTCCGGTCCGGTATGCTGGTAATCTTTTTTCGGGACTCCCCAGGCGGAGTGTTTCATCTAACCAAAAACTATGAAAACATGCTTCTAATTTGGGAGTTGAACTCCTAATAAATTAAATTCTCAACATTTGGTTTCCCTCCTTTTGACCCAGTTATTTCTAAAATTTTGTTCCTAAAAATGGACCAGCATGCAAATGATGTAGCAGAGTGCAATATACAATAAGATTCAAGTTTCCTTCTGGCATTTCACACCACTGAAGACAATCACCTTCACATCAGATTTGTGGCCAGAGGGAGCATGCCAGAAGCACTGGTAGTTGACACTAAAAACCAAGAACAGAATACAAAAGGAACGTTGGTTCTAACTCACCGCACGTACTACTATTTGTCAGATGGAAGCGCCGCTACCATAGATTACCGGCAGTATATAGCCTGATCTATATGTGGAGGAATTTGCTTGATCTCAGTACCCAGTTCTTGCTCAATCCTATACCTGTAAGATCCAAGTACCAAAAAACTAAATAAATGCTGCAAAGATATAAAATAAAAACAAAATCATTTAACCCATACAAATTAAAGCGGTCCTCATAGGTGATCAGATTTACAGCCAATCCAAGATGCCCAAACCTTCCTGATCGACCAACCTGTTAAACAAATAAAGATAAGATTATATGAAAATTTTATGTTCTATCAACAGACTACTCGAAATCATGTGTCCAACTTACCCTGTGTAGATATGTTTCCGAATTCTTCGGAAAATCAAAATTTATGACAACATTGACTGCCTGGATATCAATACCTCTGGTAAACAGATCTGCAAGTACAAGACATGCACAGAAAGAACAATTAAAGCAACAAGAAGAAAAACACAAGATAGCTTATAAATATTAGACAAAGTAGCACTAGACTAGAATCAGAATCAAACAAGAAGGAAAAAGGTAATATGCTTCAGAAATAAGAAAGCTGAAACAAAATGACACAAGAAAACTGAATAGGGATGAAGCAAATAACAAGAAGATGACTCAAAAATACTACAGCAACAGGAACATGATTTACACAAGCATGAACTACAATCACAAATTTGAATACAATAATTTAGTTAAATGGTCAGAATCTGCAAGCAACCAGTGAATACTCATAACTTATGACAAGTCAGAAGCTTAGACCACAGCAATAACTGGAACAAAGAAGATACCAGTGCAGACAAGATTCCTGCATGCACCATTACGGAAGTCATGAAACACTCTATTGCGATGATCTTGAAGCATCTTTGCATGAATATAGAAGCAAGAATAGCCAAGCTCTGTAATTTTCTTGGCCAAAAGTTCCACCCGATTGACTGAATTGCAGAAGATGATTGATTGGTTGATTTGAAGCTGTAAACACAGAATGACTGTCAGCCATTCAAAAGATGTTGCAATGCATTATGGAAACTGCAGGTCAGGTCAGGTCAAACCTTTGAAAACAGAGTGTTAAGACAATGAACTTTCTGTCTTTCTTCGACAAAAGCATAATACTGTGTTATACCCTTCAACGTAAGCTCATCCATAAGATTGATGACATAGGGTTTCTTCAAATATCTGTCTTTAAAATCCTTGACGGTGACAGGATAAGTAGCAGAAAACATTAAAATCTGCCTGTTTGCAGGCAAAAAGCGAATAAGCTGCTCTATGGATGGTTGGAACTCTGGCGACAAAAGCTTATCAGCCTGAAAGACATCAAGGCACATTGAATCAAAATCAACTATTCTTCAGAGAAAATAATAAGAAAATCAGTATGCAACAAACTACTAATACAATAGGAAATTTTGAACTTTTCTCGAACTTTAATAACTGTGCAAAAATTATAGTATTATTAGTTATAAAACCAATTCAAATTCATAAAGAGGAGGAAACTTTCTTCAAGTAATATGAAACAAGTAACAAATTGGAACGTAGGTTAGTACATACAGTGTCACTGAAGAGATTATTTTTCCCAAATAACTTCTTTACTAGATAAGTCTCCAAGATGCTTAATTTTGAGAAACAGGAAAATTTTGTTACTAAATTTGAGTAAGGTGATGCCAGTGATCCTTCAAAAATAATGATGCTGGGGAAGGGGGATAGGGAAATGGAAAACAGAGAAAGAAGAAGACAGTACTTATGATTCATGTACATGTGTGCCTGTGCTGCATGCACTGTCGCAGGAAAAAAATAAAAAAAGATACCAGGCTGAATATGGGAAACACGACTACCAGCACATGAGTTTGTTCCCGTTCAAATTAGGCATTAAAGAATTCTTATAGACCTTATCTCATTTCTCCTTACTTCTCATTTCTCATTTTTTTTAAGATCTCATTTCTCCTTACTTCTCATTTCTCATGTTTTTAAGCAAGCCACAACACAGGTCACCAAACAAGTGACATAGATAGCAATGGGAAAAGATAATAATAAAGACAAAGTACCGGACCTCATCCATAATAAGCATCCCGCAATCTTTCAAAATGCATACACCCTTCTTTGCAAGATCCAGAATTCTTCCTGGAGTTCCAACAAGCAAATGAACCGGTTGATATAGACGCATTATGTCATCTTTCAAGCTAGTTCCACCCGTAGTAACCATGACTTGAATTTTTAAGTGTTTGCCAAGCTCTTTACAAACTTGTGATGTCTGAAGAGCCAATTCCCGAGTTGGAACAAGGATAACAACTGCAAGAACAGTACATCAGTTAAAAACAATTTAGGAACTGAACCAAATAAATATCACGATAAGCCATATATGAGAAAGTAACTCGCAATATAGGCAGCTCAAGGACAACCCCATAAAGGCAATCTTAAAAAAGCCATTCCAAAATAGTTAAAAACAGTAGTTTGGAGAAATTAATAACTTGATTTATTTCATAATGCATAAGCTTACGACAAATAGGAGAATTCACAATAATGTGAATTTGTCTTACTGCTAATGGTATGTAAGATTTTTGAATAATGGTAAGTCCAGATGATAACTGAATTCGATAGCTAGTACTAGCAGAAAATACTATCAACTCTATAAAATGGTTGAAATCAAACCTTGAATGACGTTGTTATCTTGATCAATCTTCTCTAAGGCAGGAACGCAAAAGGCAGCAGTTTTTCCTGTTCCATTTTTAGCTCTAGCCAAAATATCACTTCCAGTCAGAGCAATTGGAATACTCTCCTCCTGGATCGGAGATGGCCTCTCAAAACCCTTTTCATATATCCCCATAAGCAACTCTCGTTTCAGGAAGTAGTCCTCAAATTCGTTTCCCTTGGTGGCTGTCACATCCTGTTATTCAAACAATAATGAGCATATCAGGAACTGATCGATAGAAGACACTGATTCAATAATTCAAAACACCTTGGTAAGAAGTTATCAAGCATGGCACCTGAAAAGCCATGATTTGAAAAAGTAACCAGATGACTGTGGAAAAAATCCCCTCAGCAAGTTATTCGTCAACGCCTAAGCAGACATAAATAAACTGAAAAGATGCTTCATAAGCACATAGGGAACCTATAGACAAAAGAAAACCAACACAAAAAACAAATTGCCATACCTCTAAAGAAATTAAAGAGGAAGTCTATCCCCCCCCCCCCCAAAAAAAAAAAACGGAAGCCCAAAAGAACTTAAAAAAAAATTGAATCAAAAAAATCCAACCCCTTCCATGATGTATCAACTCCACTGTCTTTGGAAATTAGTATTATTATTTTTTGGCACAGAATCACATGTAAATGAACTTGAGACAAAAAGCAATGCAAATACCTACAACCATTAAAACACAATAGAGAGGGGGGGGTGTGGAGAAATAGAAAGCTTAAGATCTGAACTTCTTGGACATGGGTTAAAGTACTATGTTGGTCATAGGACAAAACAAACACAATAGTGAGGATCTCTAACCCATGTTTACCAAAAAAATTTCCAAATTCACTATATAGAAAAATAAAGGTGCTAAACATGTAACTAGTGCAGTGAATTCCCATTGAAAATCACATACATACTGAATCAATAACAAGCAAAACCATGTTGTTTGCTATCTCACCTCTGTTTTGTACCGTGTGTCTGCAGGTGGAATCATTAGCTTTGCCTTCCAATCTTGTGAACTAACAAACATTTGTAAGAGAACAAATCAATCTAGTTCTGTGCCAACTCAAAAAGCTAAAATAACAAAAAAATAATAATACCATAAGAAATGGAGAATAGCATTTCTATATAAAGTCTAACAACCAAAAATCAACACGTAAGAACATAAATTAGAGTTTAACGACCAAAATTTATCTAAGGCAAACACAGGAACCCCAATTTCCAATAATTCCACTTCTGAAGCCTCAATTTCATTGTATAAAATGAAATTACCAGTATCATTAACTCAATTTTTCCATCTCTACTCAACACAAAGTTCAGCAGATTATCTTACAAACAAGAAGCCCATTACCGGATATGCATGAAACCAAAATTCCCAAGAAATTACATATCAGTCTATTCAATCATTTCCACATACAAATAAAAAAAATGCCATGCAATAAAAATATAAATATGCAAAAATACAATAACAAAACTCTAAACATTATACCAAAACAAATTAAAAAATGGGTACCTCGAGTTGACAGCTTCAGACTGTATGGTCTTTTCGACCTCCTCTACGGTGGAATCGCTACCTAGCTGATTTCTTCGGAGCCATTGCTGATGCTGCTTGTGGCGGTGGTTGATTCTGAAACTGCATTGGACTCCTCTGCAAGTACTGCTGAGGATTTCTTGGTTGAAAATTCGGGTTCGCGCTGGGGTTCACATTCCCCCCGCCTCTACCAGTCCCAGGAGCACCGATCCCCGGCGGATACCTAGCTCTTGGATTCATCGCCGAAAAGCTCAAAAAAACCGAAACCCTAACAATTTAGTCAAATTCTCGAAACTAAAAACGCCGAAAACCTAATATATATACACAGTAATCTCTGAAACTATATCGATCTATTGCGCGTAGGGTTTTTCAGAAATTAAAAGCAAAATTGTGGGCGGATAAAACGTGCCACAGATTTTGCGCTCACATGAAGAATAATAGCTTTGATTTTGCGGAAAATGGAGAAAACTGCTAAAGAAATTTGTGAACTTTTATGGGGAACTTCGACGAATTTTGAGGGTTGATCGAAGAGGAAGAGTGAAATTTGAGCGCTTTTTAGTGTGTAAGAGAGAGAGAAATGGAGGCACGAAGAGAGAGAAAATCAAGTCTATTTGGAGCAATGGAGTCTATACGGAGAGATATGACCGTTTAGGGCGTCGGAGATATTTCCTCAATTTACAGATTGGTCCCTATAGTTATATTCTTTTGGATTTTGGTCGGCGGTTGTTTAATCAATCGTAAACTGCCGCTAGCACCGACTTTTTTTTTGTGAAAAATTGCTGAAAATCATTTTCTGCGTTAACAAAATTGTAAGTTGCACTTCCCTTTTACATTGTATGGCTAAGGATTTTGCCACACAAGTCACTTTTGATGAAGCTTCTTTTTTTCTTTTTTTTTTTTAACTTTTAGTGTAGTTATACTAGGAGGCTTTGCAATTATAAGAGTTATCCTATATTTTCACGATTAGTTGCAAACTACACCAGTTAGTAGTCTAAATTTTAATGTCCAAAATTTTATACAAATGTTGTCAAATAAAAAAAGTGCGACAAAGTATTTCCTTTCTTGGGCATAATTTGCTGTTGTCCTTCCATGATTGATATTTTTTTGTTTTTTTGAGGGAATCCATGATTGATATTTGAGTGACACATCGGAGAGTTAACGTTGCAAAAATCAAGCATACAAAAATGTTCAACCCAATTTTTATTCTCATTATCAGTTTTCTAGTTAAACTGTTAGGTACTGAATTAGATGCACATTTATTCTCTTTGTCATTTAAAGTTTCGCTTATAAAATCTATTCAATCTGCATACTGACTTGTTAAAAATGGAGAGAGGGTTGGAGTTGAGTGGGTGAGTTCCCTTTCCCCTTTCCCCCAATTGTCAAAAAAAAAAAAAAAAAATGAAGAGAGGGGACATGAGATTTTCATAAATAATGAATATCTACGTCCTACCGTCATAATCTCGAGGTATAGTATCAGCAAAGATTTACAATAAGTGCTGCAAGTTTCTTGAATTTTAGAAACCAGTGTAACCTTGTAACCAGTGTGGGCTAGTAGTCAGCATGTTGAGTTACACATCTTCCACTTTTTAACTTTTGGCCCTGGTAATAGTTATCTTCAGTGACAGATGATATCTAAAGATGCAAGTATAACGTGGACAAGAAAGGCAGTCTAGACTTCAATCATTACAATAATCTTATTCTCATCCCATGCAAAAGGAATTAGTACAATGACACGATATGATTGCAGGGACACTGGTTTGCATGCAAAAATACCCTATCTGGGAATCATAAGCCAACCTTAAAGGTCACTGTCTTCCTATTATCATCAGTAACCTCAGCTTCAGCGTTTGCTCTAGCGTATGAAGCTAGTTCAGTTCTTAAATTCTCAACTTTTTCCTTCAGTGGGGTGACACTAAGAGCACCAGCAATTCCCTCCTTGATCTCTGCTTCCAACTTTTTTGCTTTTTCTGAACTTGATTCTTTTGAGATTTCCACCTTTAGTTCTTCAATTTTCTTCCAAACACCTGCTTTATCTGCTGCAGTTGCAATCTCCTTGTTGATCTCTTTGTTTATGTTCTTTGCCTTTTCTTTTATATCAGGATGCTCAACTATGGCCTTTCTTTTTGCTGTTCCCACTATTTCCAAATTAGCTGACTTCAAAACATCCTGTAGTTCTTTCTCAGATATCTGTATTCTTTCAGCTAGATTGCTATCTAATGAATCTCCTCCTGATGACTTTTCCAAAGCCATCCTAAGATGGTCCATCTTGGCTTTGATCTCAGCTGGAATTCTCTGGTTAACCTCAGTTTTCAGTTTATTACTTTTCTCCTTCAGCTTAACAAGCCGGCTAACTGTGTTCAAAGTTTGTAGCTTTTGCTTTAATCCCAGATAGGCCCCAGGTCGTGACAAATTTTGTTTAAATTCCTGCACTATTTTATCTGCTTTCTCCTGTACAGCCTTGCTAAGCGGTTGATTTGGAATGTGGGCTCTGGCCATTTCCAGTCTAAGTGACTTAATCTTATCTTTCAAGCTCATAGAGACAAAAGCTTTGGTAATCTCTTGATGAAGATCTTTTTCAATCTTCTTAATTGTTCCAGTGGTGATTGGATCAGAAGGACCGTTTGCTTCAAAAAATTTCTTCCTGAGATCTTCAAGCTCAGATTCTATGTCAGCAGTTTTTGAGGCGTTTACCTCGGAAGGCTTCATGTTGCGCTTCCTTTCAGGTTCCACTTGACCATCTTCTTTGTAACCTCCAACTCCAATTGAACGAAATTTGAGCAGACGGTGGTGAAGCAGCTCTTCCGTATCCATTCTTCTTAATTCCTGGATTCATTAAGCTAACATTATTAAAATTAAAGGAGAAAATAATACAGATGACAGCAATGAGAGATGTTGACAAAATACTTTTTTCTGATTTAGGAGTGATAAAATTTTTTTAGACTACATAGTGCCAGATTTCAATTTCTTTATACATCATTATCAATGATGGTGGCGGTGCCTCCTCAAGCAAAAAGGAACACAAGAGACTCGTTCTTCCTAGCTTTCTGAAAGACCAGTTTGTCAACAAGATAATGGTAATTTATACAGAAATACAAAAAACAACTATGAATAATTTGCTCTTTTTTAAGAGAGCTGCTGTATTGTGATTCATGCAATATGAAAATTTCTCTCAGAATGATGCTTGAAGTGAAAATTTATTTTGTTTTTGGTTCTTGAGAACTGAAGCTTACATAGGAGGGATTACTATTTCTTAACCATAGGCAATTCCAGCTCATAATTCTTTTGTGGAAGAATAAAAATAATTTACCTCCACAGCCTGGACAATCGCAAGTTTAATCTGTTGAGAAGTCCATAGAGGATCAGCATGTGCACCCCCAAGAGGTTCCTGCAGATAATGAGAATATTAGGAATTGCAAAATCCTTGATAGAAATACTGCTGGAATAACTGTGCACAAAACTTTACTACAAAAATAAAGAATTCTTAAATTTCAGCATCTCAATGCACTTACAGGAATGGTTCCATCTGCAATTCGAAGCCTGTAATGTTCTTGAGCAGTAATCCTCAGTTTTTCAGCAGCCTATTAAAGCGTATAAATTAGGCCCTCTTAGATTCCTAGAACTCCCTAAAAGTTTCACATTTGTACCTTTGGAGCTGCTTGGGAGGATTTCCACAGTATTGCAGCACAAGCCTCCGGACTATTTGAAAAATCAAGTATTATGGTGATGTTTAAGACAGTCTAGAATGTTTGATATCCGAAACCTATTCTTGGCATTTTGCTCATGATAGTGCACAAAAGATTTAACCTCCATAGAGGGAAAGAAAGTAATCTGGGACATGTTTGTTGACACAATGTGACAACTTCTAACAGCATATTTCTTCTGAAAATTTGTAAATTTTATGTTGCTTCATAATTAGGGGCAGAAAACAGTTAGTCCACCCTTTGAGAAGAATCCAATGCAAGTTTTTTTTTATGTCAAATTTCTTAAAAGTTAAAGAAACTATAATCAGTTAAATGGACTTGTGAAAAAGAGAGAACACAACTACCAACACTCACCTTGCAACGTAAAATGCAGAATTTTCCAGCATTAGCAACTTGTTGGCACAAGCAATTGCAAGAGCACCACCTGAACCACCTTCACCAGTCACTACTGTTACAATTGGAACTTTAATGCCAAACATCGTCCTTAGGTTGTGGGCTATCGCTTCACCCTGCAGGGGTTTCAGTGAATCATGACACGACAGAAATGCATAATCAGGAAAACTTGAAATTGCTGAATCTGAAAAGCAAGAGCATCACTTCATGCACCTGACCAAGTTCCTCTGATCTCAAATCAGCAAAAGCCCCTGGTGTATCGACAAAAGTAATAATAGGAAAACCGTGATGATCAGCATATTTCATCATCCGCAATGCCTTTCTATAGCTGCATGGAGAGTTAGCAACAAACCATCAAATATCAGCCTTATACTTTACCCAACAAAGCTGCTGACCATTTTCAAAATCTAATTGAACGCTATGGAACTAAAGCAACATGAGAAAAGGAGTCAAGACATTGATTTTGGAAAAGAAAAGGACTGGATTTTCCTTATACATGCCTTGAATCCCCCAGTTTTAAGGGTGATAAGAAGCATAATTCTGTTTCTGTCCTGATACATACATAAGCTAAAGAAAAATAAACTTCCAATTTGCACTCGTGTTGCCTTAAACTCCTTTCCAGACACAGAGTTTTTCTCTACTACATAATTGTTCATAATATTTGTTAAGCAACACAATCCATTTTGGCATTTCCTTAAGATAATTCTTAATCGTACCCATCGAGGAGTTGGCATTGCAAAGTTGCGCTTGATGTTCTCCTTTGTGTTTCTACCTTTCTGATGGCCTATGAACATGTAGCTTTGACCATCGATGCTCCCTAAACAAGTCACAACAGCTGGATCATCATAGCCTGCACGATCTCCATGGAGTTCTACCCACTTTATGATGTTGGAAATGAGTAAGACTTTGTACCTAGTATGAGCCATACTGTAAACAACAAATGACAAGTAAAAGCAGATGATGTACTTTGTCTGTGATGTTTACGATATGATCCAGAGCAGTTGGCCTATTTGGATGTCGAGCTATGGTTAGGCGTTGAATTGGTGTTAAATGTGTGTACAGATCTTTGAGAGCCTGTATTATGAAAGAAAACTCAGAACTACAACTGCAATGATGCCAGATTTATAAGATTAAACATGCAGTTTCTGTGCAACTGATAAAACCTAAAATCAGTCCTAAAAATTGCAAATTTACCAACTTCTTGCAAAATTAAAAGGTTACAGTCCTTCTGAAAATACCTGTTGATATTTAGCTTCAAGAGCGTTGATCTGACTGCTGAAATCCAATCCAGTTTCATTAGCCATTCTACTTACCTTTGCAAGGGAAAAATTTTAAGAGAGCAGGAGGTAAAATCAAATATATAAGCATAAATATTGGTCACGCATAAAACTTCCTTCTGGTACTATCAAAATGAAAATGATTGTTATTGCCTCCAAAAAGCATCCTTTCATGCCAAATCCATATAACTAAAATTTAACAGCTTCTTGACAGTAAACCAGCAAAAATTTATTGAAGAATAGGTAGCATCAAGAAGCAATTTACCTCGATAATTCTTTTCTCCAAATCAACCAAGGGCTTCTCGAAAGTCAAGTGTGACTGGTTTGGGTTTCTCATCCAAAGGCTTAAAGTAGGACAGATAAGTCAATGCTTTGTCACTGTTAGGATCAATATCATCAGGCCAAGGGTAATCGCGCTTCTTCCCCTTTTTAATTTTGGCAGCAATACGAAATTTCTTCCTACTTCTCACTCTTATTCCTTCCACATTTCCAAACCAAATATCACTTAAACTCCTAGGCAGACTTCTAAGCGTTCTATTGGCAAAGAATTCATTTTTCAAAGAAAAACTTGACTCCTGTTCTGGAATGCTGTTCTCTTCACCTCTTCCTCTTCCACAGTTTGCAGCGATTATAGATAAGGCAGTCATCTCAAATGCTACTCATTGACTACATCAAATATCACGCTTGCAGAATAGATGCTTCAAATACTGCATATCTGCATTCATAGTATGCTAAATTCGGATTAGAGAAGTTCAAGGTGGAAGAGAAAAAAAAAAAAAAAAAAAAGGCAAGAACTTCAGAAAAACACCAACTATTTTCATGTCCTTTGGATAGCATTCATTCATATCCAACTATCCAATATCCAGTTAGAAGGTGAATTCCGAATTCTTCCAGGATAAAATGCTCCGAAAAAAAAACACTAAATTTGCAACTTTTAATCCAAGCTAGATTGATTATGCACCATATATCACATAACTTAGAAATCCCAATCATATCAGATCAATCATGATAGCTAAAAAAGAATTAAAGGGGAAAAGAAACAAAAAAATTAACATAATAGCATATGCAGAATTTCACACAAAACAAGCAATCATATTTCCTGAAGCAACATTTCAAGAATTCTTGATGTTCAATACTACAGCGTTTGCAGTTACTGTACCAATTGAAAATATTTCTGGATTGGAAAAAAGAAAAAAAGAAAAAAAGAGAGTTAAGAACTAAAGAACTTACCCTGAGCAACATAGAATTCATGAGAGATTGAGCATATAAAATTGAGTTTTGCCGCTTTCTTTGCTTTTTTTGTGCTCTGATGCTTCTTGTCCAGTGTTGGCCTCAGCAAAGGCCTGTGAAAAGTGGAGTGAACAGGAACGAACAGGTAGTTTGAGAACGGTTCTGCTACCTCAGCTTGAAATTACGAGTTTGATCCTTGATGTTCATAGTTTGTGTTAATTTGGCCCCCAACTTTCTCTCAATTTTTGCCATGTTAAGATTTATACATTTTGCTGGGCAAATTTTTAGCAATATAAATCACCCAGAAGTTATGTCTTTTACTAATTTATAACTCATAAAATTAACACGAGTACTTTATAATCAACTTTTGCTCCTCAAATTTTGTTATTCATTTCATAATTATCCCAGAATTTATAACTTGCCTACTATTTCTATTGTGGTAATAAAAAAAAGTTGGTTATAAATTATTCTAAATACTAATTAGATGTTCATCTTAGTATTTATTGCAAATGCCAATTAGATATTCATTTCAGTTACTGGTTATGTACATGCGTGTATGAGGTTTTTGTCTTTTACATTTGTACACTTACTCATATTTGCATACATAACATTTAGGTTTAAATAGTTTTTAGAGATTTGGCTATGGTACAAAGCGAGTTAGCTTTGTACCATACAGATAGCCAATAGTTGAATGATAATAAGGAATGATGGGCCTACATGAATTGTTAATTTATTATACGAATAGCCAAACCCACATGAGTTGTCAAAATTCTGCTTATTCTTTGCAAACTTGTATTGTGTACCATATAAAGTGTCCTGTTTTTAGTAATTAAAACTTTTGGTTAGTAGTTCGATATTTTCCATTATTGATCAAATCTTAGAACTTCAATTGCAACTCTTCTTAGATTATTCTTTCTACATGTGCATTTTCTTGATTTATGATAGTCATGTACATATTAGTACGAGAGACAATTTCAATTTTTTTAAGATTATGAAACATAACAAATATTACAAATTTGATTCCATGTGTTTCAAACAAGGATTAAAATTTATTTAGTGCCAATATTTGTTTAGTGCTCCAGAATATAATTGCTATTATTGAAAAATTAAAATTGTCAATAATTGTGACGTCAATTACTACATGCGACTAAAGACAACATTGGAAAAAAGCAAATTAGTAGCGAATTTAAAACCACATCAACGGGTAATATGTAAAATATTACCAAGTCTCATTTGCAAACACAAAGCATGTGAGTTATAAAAAAAGAAAATCTTTTTCTGCATATTAAAAAAATGAAACAGGATGATTGTTCCACTATTTTATCAAAAAAAAGTATAAAAAAATGAAACATGATAATTATTATTCCACTGTTTTATTAAAATAAAATTGATAGGGAAAAGTTAAAAAAAGAAAAGAAAAGAAAAACATGAAAACATGATAATTGTCCCATGTCATCTGTGAAAATAATTGGATGGTTTCTTACACCTAAGTACGGTGAGTAGGATTCCGGATAATTCTCGTAAAAGACGACGGGACCCACCATACACTTGCTGAGTCAACTCGTTTTATCCAGAGACAGAAACTATTCCCCCAAATTGCACCCAAACGTCCGGGAGAGTGTTGAAATATCTCTTGCTTCCCCAAGTTTTAGGATAAATTACAGGTTCGCCACTTGAAAAAAGTATGGGGAAATATAAGGTTTTGCTTAAAAAATTTTGCAACATATGATATTGCAACCTAAAATCAGAAGCAACTAAATACATATTTTTAAGTTATGATTTTCAACAGTTTTAAAAACCAACCTTTAGACAGATATTTAAAGCACCTTTAAACAATAATTAATCTATCAATATCTAGAAATGCCTCATCTATTTTGGATAATTATGTTTTCCAAAGACACGCTTTTTAAAAACTCTTAACACATTTTTTGACTACATTTTAATCTAATATATACTTTCATCAATAAAAGTATTATAGTAAAGCTTTAAAAAATGCCACAAGAAACAACCATAAAGAAAGCTGCAAACAACCATAAAGAAAGCCGCTATAAGTGAAAATCAATAGCTATTTTAATAAAGTTAAACCATGTTTAAATCATATTAAAATAGAGCTACAATTTCGTGTATATACAGCCTAAAATAAAATAACGAAAAAAAGGCAAAATTAAGTTTAGTGATAAGCAAACTAAGGAGGTGTTTGATAACATGATTTAATGCTGAAAATTAATGGATTAAGTGCTTTTTTGAATTCAGTGTGTTTGATAACAAAATTCCTTTACCACTTAACACATTAAGCACTTATTTAATTTGTACACAAAATTTTAAGTGAAAATTTTTTCACTTAATTTGCTGAATTTTGGGTACTTTTCCCCTCCCCTTGTTGCACACACACATACACACACTCACTCTCACACACTCATCCATGCACACACATATGCATACTCTTTTTCACATACGTCCACAATCTCTCTCTCTCTCTCTCACACACACACACACTCTCTCTCTCTCTCTCACACACACACATACTCTCTCTCTCTTACACACACACACACTCTCTCTCTCACACACACACACACCTACTTTCACACAAATACACGTATTCTCTCTCCCTCTCTCTGTCACACACACACACACTCTTGCTCTCTCTCTCTCTCTCCTCCCACACACAGTTACTTATATACTTTCTCTCACATATACTTTTACACACACATACACGTACTCTCACATATACATTTTCTATTTATCATATATACGCGCACATATTTTAATTTTTTTCCTCTTACATACTTACGTTTTTTTATATATACACATACTTTCTCTCTCACACACTTTCTCATACATAAATACACTTATTTTCTATCTCTCACAAACGAACAATATATTTCTTCTCATATACATTATTAATAAATTATTTAAAATTTTAAGATAAAACAATTATATTTATGAGGGGAGATATTTAAATTCAGTACATATATTTAGTTGATTATCAAACAGGTAAAACTTTTTCAATTCAGTAACTTAATACTTTCAGCACTTAAATTTCAGACTTCAGACTTCAGATTTCAGATTTCAGTTTTACCAAACACCACCTAAGTATTCAAATAGTATTAAATTGAAGTTCTAATTTTCGCTCTATGAGAAATATCAAAATCTTTGATGCCCCTCACAGTACGTGTACTAGGCTAGGCCTGCAGGTTCTTGGAGGTTAATTTTTATACAGAAAGGCCATCGCCCTTTGTCTCAAAAGTTAAAAAAAAAAAAAAAGAAGAGATTATGGCCCAATGAAAAATAATAAAAAACTAAACAAGCAATGCAATGGACAAAAAACAACGCTGCTGCTGCTGCTACTGCTGCTGCTGCTGGTGAGCAGTTGAGCCACCTCACCAGCCAAGGGTCCAGTTTGCTTTGAAGGCTTTGCGTCTCCAATTTATACTTTCCTTCTTCCATTTTACACTCCTCCTGTACTACTGGTGGAATCCGCCATGGAAGAAGATGATACTATCTTCTCGTCTTCCGGCTCAACGGTAATTCATTTATATCAATCTTATTGTTTCTCTCATTTTCTTGCCATCTTCCGTACTTTTTACTGTTTTATTTGTGAAAAAATGTTATACATCAATGAAAAGGATGAATCTGTGATCAATCGTCTAATCATCTTTCGATTAATTATAATTACGTGTTTGTGTATAAACGTTCCTAACTTTAATTTATACGTAATGGGTGAGAGTTATCATGTCCAGAAATAGGTGAAGTTCAACGTAATGGGATTGGTTTGGTGGTGTTTTAGAAAATGCTGCTTATAATTTTTTTTTTTCGGGGAATATGAACTTATTTTCTCCTAATTATTTCTGGGTTATTCTTTTTTTGTTACACAATTCTTGATATTATCATACATGGGATTTTCAGGTCTCGGTAGATGCAACAGATTTTGCTTCGGAAGAGTTCCACGACTGTGTCATCAGACTGGTTTGTTTGTTCTTCAACTCCTTTGATTTAGTATTATTGTGAAACAAAGTCAAGTGAGTGCTCTTTTAAATTGAGAATATGGGTTGGCTGGCCTGAGTCCTAAGTCACCCTTTCCCAATGCTATCATTTGCAGCACCCTGTTAGTCCTGCTTCTTCTTAGTGTAAAATAAGAAAGAAGTTCTGTTTTGAATTTGTGTTGCATTGCAGAGGAAGGACCCACAAAGGCGAAAGGAAAAGGTTTACATTGGGTGTGGTGCTGGGTTTGGAGGGGATCGACCACTGGCAGCTCTAAAGCTGCTTCAGAGAGTAAAGGAGTTGGACTATCTAGTGCTCGAGTGCCTAGCAGAACGCACACTTGCTGAGCGCTACCGAGCAAGGAAGTCTGGTGGGAAGGGCTATGATCCTCGAAGTATGTTTGCACTACATGTGGCTTGCGTTTGTCTTAAGTGCCAGTCCTAGATGTTAATACTTGAGGACTATTGTTGGAATTGTGTGCTTCATGTGATTTTTTTGTAGTGCATAATTTAATTGATTATGTTCTGATTATCCCTGTTTACTGCTAAGACATCCAAGATCGATATACATCTGTAAGCATGTCCTTGATTCCCTATGCAATATGTTGGGAATGCTGTTTTTCGTTGCTTCTTTGCTCAATTTTATGTAAATTTGCAGTTTCTGAGTGGATGCAGTTGCTCTTGCCTTTGGCTGTGGAGAAAGGAGTTTGCATAATTACCAACATGGGTGCAAGTAAGAAACTGAACGGTTTAAAATTGGAAAGTCCTTCTTGAATATTGGCTTAAGGTTTACAGAATTTGCCTTTGTTTGACTTAATGCACATTCTTACCTATGCAAATGGATGAAGAGGATCCATTTGGTGCTCAGCAAGAAGTTTTACGAATTGCAACCAAGCTGGGAATTAGTATTACTGTTGGTCTGGCTCATCAGTTTGCTATTAAAGATTCAGGTACTCTCCAACATTTGTGAAGCTAGTAAAAAATCATAAATACAAGCTTACACAAACCTCTTGGCACATCAATTTTACGGAATACTGTCTGTTCATTTTGTGACCATTCAATCTTATCAAAATCACTAGTTCTCTATTTTGGACAACTTCAGGTCTGGACGGGCACTTGAGGAACATAGATGGTGTAAGATTTGGCACTCTTTATTTATTTATTTATTGTCTCTAAATCCCTGATCAAAGTATCTACACGCATCTATGTAATTATCTTTCATGTTTTGGCTTGTCATTTGTGTTATTAAGATTGTAGAATAATTCATGGCCACCTCCCTTAATTAAAAAAAAAAAAAAAAGGAAACATGTGAATATGCTTTTCTCATTTTTCATTTTGCTTTAAATGCTCTTCATCCTCTTCTGGATGAGGTATGTTTTAAGATGTGAGAAAGAGCATTGATCTCCCCTGCCTCTCCCAGGAGCTGGAAAGTGTACATAAGAAAGCGCCCCCCCCCCCCCCCCCCCCAAAAAAAAAAAAAAAAAAACAAACCACCACAACACGCACAAAAAAAAAAAAAAGGAAGAAAGAAAGAAAGAAAAGAGTGCATTTGTTTTTGCTTTACCAATTTAGTTAGGATTATTTCTCATATATTTCATATTTAGAAAGCGATTGACTTACTTTCTGCTTAATCTTTGCAGGGCGTTAGTGTATATCTTGGAGCAGCTCCAATTGTCAAATGTCTAGAAAAATACGGACCAAATGTTGTTATAACTTCTCGGGTTGCTGATGCTGCATTATTTTTAGCTCCAATGGTATGAACATGGATATATTTTTTCGCTTGACTTCACAGTGTCCTACAGCATTCAATCTGACTTATGTGATCACATTTGAAAGCTATTTTATTTGAGTTTCAGTGGAACATTTTTCCCTAGAAGCTTATAATATCTTATTTCCTTTCGGTACAATCAATCAGGTTTATGAACTAGGTTGGAATTGGGATGAATATCAGCTATTAGCCCAAGGTTCATTAGCTGGCCACCTACTAGAATGTGGATGTCAGCTTACGGGAGGATACTATATGCATCCAGGTGATCTTTTAAGTCAAAATTATCTTCTATTTTGTAGGTTGTGCTGTAATCCTGTTTCATTCTTTTAGATCTCTTATTTATTTATTTATTATATTGTGATATTTCTTCCGTTGAAGGTGATAAAAATAGAGACATGTCTTTCCAAGATCTCTTGGATTTGTCTCTTCCATTTGTGGAAGTTAAGTTTGATGGGACAGTATGTGTTGCAAAGGCAGAAGGAAGTAGTGGCGTTTTAAATTCCAGCACATGTGCTCAACAGCTTCTTTATGAAGTTGGGGATCCCAGTGCCTATATTACTCCGGATGTGGTAATTCATATTTTCCTATGTACTGTGTTTTAAATATATGAGTTGATTGGTTAAAGGTATAGTAACAGAATAAGCAGAAACAGGTAATTGATTTCCTCTTTTTTGGATGCAGGTCATAGACTTCCGAGATGTTTCATTTCAACCATTATCAAACAGTAAAGTTCTTTGCATTGGAGCAAAGCCATCTGCTGAAGCAGTTCCTGATAAACTATTGCTGCTAGCATCAAAAGTATGCAAAATTTAGCTGCATCGATATCTTCTTTTATTTATAACAAGTATTTAGCAGTTTCAAGACTACATATCAATGCACAGGTGTAAAATGTGCATAATTTTAGAAAATCTTCAATTCTCAAGTTGGTTTCTTGCCAGTATTGAAATGCAACCTGAAAAAAAAAAAGGGTTCATTGGATGAAGCAATCTGTGAGATGCATGTTCCTTCAATTATTGATTGTCCAGATGAATAATCTGGCTTTCAATATATCAGTTCTGGGCAAACAGCAATAAAGCCAAAATTCAGTATGCATTTCCCCACCCGTCATTTTCTAGTTTGATTGTATTTCCTTCATGTTGTTATTTGCCAGACATTAGATGGAAAAATGTGTTTTTCTTTTTCAAATGATCAGTCATTATTGCATAGATTTACAAACACTTTCAGACATTGTTTATTCTAGTCGAAGTACGTCTCGTTTTTCTTTCTTATGTCTTTCTCTTAACTGAGTGATGACTTTTGTTAAACAAAGATAAGCACGCACGTGGGTATACTTTAATTTGTAATGTTTCAGAATTTCTATCTGTAGGATCAGGGCTGGAAAGGATGGGGTGAAATCTCCTATGGAGGACGCAAATGTATAGAACGTGCCAATGCTGCTGAATTTTTGGTAAATTGAAATTTATTTTCTGGATAATTTCTCTGCTTGCTTAATCTGGAATCAGCTAGACTTCTCCTCACACTTGTGATTAATTAATCAGTTCTCATTATAGAGAAAGTGCAAGTCATTAGTTTTCTAAACTGTTTTCTGAAGCAAAATATTAACTATACTTTTTAGATTTTTGGTACATATCATAAGTGTAAGTTTCAAATTCCCTCAGGTACGATCATGGATGGAAGAAGTATACCCTGGTGTAAACAACAATACAATATCCTATATTATTGGTATGGATAGCCTAAGGGCAACTAGTAATGATGATAGAATGACCAGGAATAGTGAAGATATTAGATTGCGAATGGATGGGTTATTTGAACTAGAGAGCCATGCCATTCAATTTACCAAAGAGTTCACAGCACTATACACAAATGGGCCTGCTGGTGGTGGTGGTATCAGGTCTAGTACGCATAGTTACTTGTCTGTGAGCCTTTGAGTAATGTTACTGAATTTGATTATGTGATACTTTCATGTTATCATTATTTTATTCTGGATTTTATTGCCAAATCATGATAGATCATATTCTAGTTTGCTGATCCAATTAAATTTTCTTTTCCTAAACAGCAGTCATGCATGAAAGACAGTATTTGGTATTGGAATAGGCTTAGTTGGTCAGCTCCGGTGATTACTTTAATATCCTCTGCTGAAATTTGGTTAGACATAGTTTCATGATACATAAAGAAGCTTCTTGGATGATGCATTAAGAAGCTTGCATGCATTTATGCCATGGCTTGAGCAATAAACTTGTTCCAGAGATATCACATGTATGAAGCGAACCTCATTCAAAGCACCTTTTTCATCTGCTTCACTTGCTAAAGCAAAGACCTTACAGTTCAAGACTTAAAAATCTCCAATTCAAAATGTCTGAGATGCTTAAAATCAGATTGAGCTTTGAGATTGCAGACTGTATCAGGCATTTTTGGGCAAAGAAATTTTATTTTTCTGGGCTAGTTAATCTATCTTATTTGTAATATTATATGGACAAAGATGATTGGATGTACAATGATAATTGTGCTGTTATAGTAGTTTGCCACAATTGAAAAGGTCTACAATAACTCAATTTTGTCAGAACACAAGAAGAAAGAAATTTTGATAAACATTCATTATATACGACTCGTCCAAGAAGATCTATCTACTAAGAGAGAACTGGCTTTGGCTTCTGTTTCATTGCTTTCAAAGTCCATGCAATTATCCATCCCTTGTTTGACTAATGGTGATTGATTGAGCCATTGAGGTATGCCTTTTCTTAGCTGGGGGATCCCTAAAAGTATGTAGGATATGTTCTAACCTGAATATCTCCCTTTGATGGGAGGTTAACTTTGGAGGCTATTGAGGGAAAAAATTATTAATTTTGTCATATTTGTTTCTATTCTTATGGGGAAGTCTACTATGCTTCAGATTGCCAGATATTATAGAAAAAATCCCTATTATGTCTGCTGTTTCTGACTCATTTTACAAATTTTGAGGTCCTTTAACTTTGACTGAGTAATAAGCATGTATCCCACTCTAGTTTGATTTCATTAATTTGTTACCTTCTCCACGTTTTTCTTCTTTGTCGTGCTTCGCTTTCCTTTTCTTGGATCATCTCATGTTGTTCATACTTTCTCCTATGCAGCACCGGATACAAGAAGGAGATTATTCTTGAAAGGGGATTGGTACATCTCTCTCTCTCTCTCTCTCACCCTCACCCACACCCACACCCACACCCACACCCACAAGATAGTATAAAAAGTTTGTGCCTATCATTGCTTTCTGCTGTTTTCCTCGGTGCGGGGCCATTTAGTGTCCCTATGGTTAGTTACCATGATATTTGCCTAACCTCCCCATGGCTTCCATAGTACATATCCTGTGGTAAAGGAGATTGAGTGGAGGTGTCTTTACAATCTGCAGCTAAAGAAATTCCAATGGGCTTTATGTTGCATGTTGTATATTTATAGAAGGGGAATGTTCAATTTTGTAAACTATCATCTTAAAACGGATTATATCCCTTTATGTGGACTAAGCTTTCAATTTACAATTTTACTGAAATAGACTAATCCATACTTCATATGCTGAATTAGTTGGGAAGTTGCATTTACTCCTACATATTGTTCACTCAGGTAGGACGGGAGCATGTTAATTGGCATATTACAGCTGCAAGAAACACCATAATGGACTCAAATGATCACGCTTCCACCCTCAAAGATGTGAAGCAGACCTCTACTAATTACGAATTAGCCTCAGAACCACTTTCAGCGCAAGAAGATGAATTATTGGTGCCACAACCTATGGGCTCTCCGGCTGCTCCTGGTCAGCAGATTACTCTCTATGATGTGGCTCACTCCAGGGCTGGTGATAAAGGAAATGACCTAAACTTTTCCATTATCCCATATTTCCCACCAGATATTAAAAGGCTAAAAATAATTATTACACCAGAATGGGTGAAGAAGGTTGTTTCAGTTCTTTTAAATCCCTCTTCCTTTCCTGATTCAGATGCTGTTGGAAAAAGAGACGTGTGGTTAAATGAATATGTTAAGGTGGAGATCTATGAAGTAAGGGGAATTCATTCCTTAAATGTTGTAGTCCGTAATATTCTTGATGGTGGTGTTAATTGCTCAAGGAGAATAGACAGGCATGGCAAATCCATATCTGATCTCATATTGAACCAGATAGTTGTATTGCCTCCGTGATCTTGGGTTGAGGTGTCATTAGAAGCTTAAATTTTTGATGATTTTGGTTCAACATTTAGCTCTACTTCTTGTAGAATCTTTGCTTGATCTTTGGTGGAATGATATATCATTTCTGCCAGAATAAGAATCTGTTTGATAACTTATTTAAGAGTCACATTTTCATGTACAAGTAGCCAAAAATACTCCAGATATTATGGTTAAAAGGTGCAGCTTTGATCAGTTGAATTGTGGAATATGAGAAGCGCTCTGACTGAAGAACTGCAACTACGAAACAATATGCAATATACTTTCAATTTATACAAATTTAGGGAGGAAATGGACCAGTTTTGTCATGCATGAACTTGAATCAATTTTCTTTTCAGGGTAATATCTTTTTTTGGGGTTCAACTCCAGAAATTCTGTTTTACCAGGCAACTATACGAGGTACGGACAAGGAGTTTTCTCTTGGTAACTCTTATTTTCTTCCCATCCTTTTTTAAGTCGAGTGTAATCCTGGGAATAAATAGTTATTCTGTGTAGTTACAAGCAAAGTTCTTGTTAGATATGTTCTGAACATTACTTTTTGGTCGGTTATCTGGAAAATTAGATGGCAAGTTTCTTATGATGCGCCATTGACGCGTAGCAAATGGAGAACAGGTTTCTCTTTTGTTCCTTTACGATCATAGAGAATAAACAAATAAATATGAGAAACGATCATCCACTCGAGAACAAGGTAGAGAATTTGAGCCTGAAAGTTTCATTAACCATTGTAGGTCATACTCCTTGTTGTTTCAAATGTTTTGGTTTATTGCTTTCATAGCTGATTCTATGTTGCAAATAAGAATAGAAATCATAAAGTATGGCTGTCATGTAGCTTGATTTCCATGTTTTCTTACTTTATAAGCTCATAGAAAAGCCCTTAACTTCTTTTTCTATACTCACTCTTTCAGATGTACATGGTTAGACTGGAAATAACACTGCATATATTGAGAGATACAGTAGAATAGACTTTAAACTGAAATGAGGGCAGTACGAGCTTTGAGACCAACAGGAAGACAAGAAATGACATAAAAGGTGACCTTATGCTTAAACCTTCTCAAGACTATAACCCTTTCTTCTCCCCAGTGAAACACTGTTAAGATTATCTTCTTCATTGGTTTCTTCGAAGTGCTTCCATTTGCAGCTTTTGCATTCTCCGCTTTGACATCTTCTTCTTGATCACCTCCACCATAAAGAGGGTAACTCCTCAGGAATGCCCTTCTGTTGTTGTAATCTTCATTACGAAAGCTCCGCGTTCTCATCTCAGTTCCCTCCATATCTTTTCTAATCTATGTATGAGGCTAGAGATCACTGAACAGGCCCTTTGCTTTTATAGTTGTTGTGGGAGACTGTTGCACATGAGATAAAAAAGATGAGGCATGGTAGGAGGGCAACTCCATCACGACATAATTGGCTGACTTGACATTTTATTAGCTTAATACATGAATGCTAGAATAGGTTAATTGGCTAATTTTGCATTCTAGGAGTTTATTTACGTTTGAATTTGAAACAAGGTGATGATATACTAATGGTATCTTTTGGTAAGAATATAATGATAAACAGATAAATGAAACTTAGACAACTGGCTAGGTTATTAGCAATATAATTATGTTGTTTTGAGGAGTGCCTAACATTCGTTATAATAAATGATTATTTTGCACATTCATCCATGCTTTGGCAGCACAGCACAGCACTCGCAAATTAACTATGCACAATGTTACTTTGGAGCATTCTATTTTGCATCGTTAAACTGGGACGTTGACGTAAATAATGAGATTATTTTGGCCTGAGGGCTAGTTCCAAGATTTGCAGGTGCTCAAGGACGATAACATCTGAATCTATATATCTTTTTCAGTTAGATCATTAATTCCTTTCTGCAGCCTCAAAATTGTAGTATTACAGAATATGCTTCTCGTTTCCTTCTTCTAAGAACTAATCATGTATCTCATTTGTGAATCACTAAATTATTGGCAGTCATAAATAACATACTAGTAGATTTATGATTAATATGACAATAGCCTATGAGCGAAAGGTCAAAATGGCCATGGAATATCTCTCATTTCATCACTGATCAACTAACCTGGAATCCCAGGAGGCCTATTTGCAGTCAATATTTTAGTAGTTAAGTAGAACGCTATTCATGTACTCGCCGACCATGTTTTAATTACGTAAATATTCAAAAATTACACAATCTTTAACACGTTTATTAAATTGTATGACTCTTGTTAGATTCCAAGCAAAAGGAACTCGACAAAAAAAGCTTCAATGATCATTCAAATATCTTACGCAAGTTAATCAATTAGAAAAATAAGATGCACACAATTAAAGGACTACGTAATGGAAAAGCAGGCTGTGGGGCAGCAATATAATGAACGAACGGAAAACTGGAAAACAAAAGATAATGGAGCACGATAATATTATTTAGCAGCCTGCCATTAACGTTGGTGTGGCATGTGTTAATAAAAATGCTGTAGTGCTTTTCAGTCGTCAAAATTTAATGACGTTGCGTCACTATATCGTTCCATTTTGTGAATACATAGTCAAACAATGTCAATATCTGTCTTTTTTTGCAGCTGCAATGCTACTTTGTTAAGGCACGTCGAAAGCGATTTCCATTGTGTGTTTCACTGTATACAAAGAGTTGATGTTGAGAGAAGAAAAAAAAAGGGAAAAAGAAATTCTGGGGCCTGCCTTGTGATGAATGATCTCATGGATTGAATAAAGTCCGGCTTTATCTTTCACTAAGCAGTTGATGACTACTCTAGAATAACCATTAGCAATGAATGATTGGATTAATGGCAGTAATTCTTAGTCAAAAAGAACTACGTCCTTGCCAGGTAACTTTGTTATTTTTTTGGATGCACTCAAATGTTTTGAAACTCATACTATTAATTCAACAGATGAGGTTATCGCCTAATCAGGTTGCGGTTCAATTAGTAGACCTGTTCATCCTAGTTCAATGACTGAAAAAGAATAATAAAATGTACTAATATCTGAACATTTTATAAACTAACATAAGAAATTACCTTAAAAAAAGTTAAATATTTTTAAAAAACTTAGATTGATTCAAAAAAATAAATTCATCCATGCCAAATAATAATAATAATTTTAAATCCTATCAAAAAAAACCACCACATCCTGAAATTAGTAATTATTAACTAGTAACATTAATGTTTTTGAAAAAGTATTCTTTTTTTCAAATTAGATGACTAAATTACAAAACTATTGATTCATGGTTCTTGGTTCAAGCGATTTTGATAGTTTTTAACGATTCTCTAATCTAGTCAACCGAATATATGAATCGAACCAGAGTCATGATCGATTTGCGTTTCAATCGGTCCGGTCCAGTTTTTGAAACATTTGATGTACTATGGGAAAATTTGATGATACCAGGTGAAAATTAGAGATGAGAAACTTTTGAAAATCATCAGGTTAACAAATTGTCGTAGTCTTGATTATTTTTGCTGTATAAATTAAAGAACCCGAGAATGGAATTCGTCTTGAAATCTTCAATTCTCCACATTTTTGAAGGTTTTAAAGCAGATTGTCTACTAAACAAGCTATAATTCAGACGGGTCCTGGTCAAATGATTTCTCAATTTTAGTGCTAGGCTTAGTCAAATTACAAAAAGGGCGTGAAACATATAGGGTAAATCAATTTGGAAGACTTTCGTGCTGCCCCATAAAGTTTTGCCTAGGTTTTCTGCAATTGAGTTGCTGACTCGCCTTCCGACCAAAGAATTTCTTGTTATTCCAAATGTTCCACACAACTACCTTTGTTTTGTGTGTTCAAGTTTTTTCCTTTTTCATTTTTTCAATCAAACCTAATTAATCTACTCGGTTTAAGAATAAAACTAAAGAATAGTAGACATTCAATAAACCATCAAGACAAAGTTCTCTAGTCTTAAAACACTACAAAATGAACAAATAGAATTTGATTCTGAAAGTCAAAAGTTGAACCGAAAAAAAGTTACCTCACAAAATGCGAAAAAAGTAGCATGATTCTGATCTCAGGCATGCTATCCCCAGTTTTCTGTAATGGCTGTCAAACTAACTTCTAAATTAACATCAAAGATTGAATAAAAAACACTGATTAAGTTTGTCTTTTGTCCAATTCAAGACACAGATTCAATCCACGATAACCTTATTCTCCTTTTTCCTTCATCTTTTCAAGTTCCAATTGAACACTATCCATTTTTGGTTTTTCTCAAATGAAAAAGTTATACTCCTATCTATTAGCTGGATATACCAAGAAGATATAGAGTCTAATATGAAATATTTACTCATGGGTGGGGAAGCTCTTCTATTTAGGTTCATAGTTTCTCTTGGTTATATGTTCATTTGGAGAGAAATCGAGTTTCAAGAAATGGTGAGTGGCAGTATTGAGAAAATAAGAAAAAAAAAATGTAAGAAGAGTAAATTAAATTAAAAAAATTTCAGTGTCAACATTTCCCCCCCCCCCCCCCTCCTTCCTTGGAGATTCGAGATTAAGGGCAAAACCTTGTATTAGAAATATACCATTTATATTTCTTGAAATACAAATACATTCATTTAAATATTCTCAATCAGTTGCTTATACTGTCAAAGCATGACCGACTAAGCTTTTTTCCCGGAGAAAAAGAGATAAAAAAGTAAAAATAGAAACAATGCTAGATTCATATTTAACTTGTAGCATAGCTATCAAAACATCAGTAGCTGATAAAATATAATTAGCATTTTTCAGGTACCTTTTTCTACGTATTGTCAATGAAAGTGTCAAAATTTCAGCCTATATTGTCTCCCAACTTTAGATAACTTATAGATGATTACATCCACAATTGACATCACTAATTTTCCACCATTACTTCAATGAAATTGGGATCTCCAATCACGTGTCCTCATTTCAATGGTGAAATAGCACTACTTCAACTTATCACCATTGCAAAAAATGTTAATTTGCTATTAATGGTTAATATAAATCAGTTTTGTTACGTCAATACAAAGATTTTGTCTAGTCTCAATAACCGAGGTTGAATATAAGAGGCTAAGCATTTTCTTGATGAAACTTCTCCCTTTGATCCTCGGCAGCCCAGAATAACAGTTTTCTAATCATATTTAATTTCAATTAAGTTATTGAGATCTAGATCATTGACGAAGAAGAAAATTTATAACAGTAAAAAGAGAAAAAGAAAATGGCATTCACAGGAACCTTGGATAAATGCAAGGCTTGCGACAAGACAGTGTATTTTGTCGATTTGTTGTCGGCTGATGGAGCAACTTTCCATAGGTCCTGCTTTAAATGCAGCCACTGCAAAGGGACTCTTGTGGTATGTTTTGTTCATTTGATGATCTCTAGTTAATTTTGTACCAAAAGATCATCCCTCAATAACCTTTTTATCTGAGTTTCTTTATATTGGTTTTTTATTTTTACAAGACTAGCTTGAGATTAAAAAATCGACTCGACTACAAAAATATGTGCAATTGCATGACTAGTCTCGAAAGACATATGGATGATAGTGTTTCTCGTACCTATTCTTTTTTTTTTCTTTTTACCTGAGGAGAGATAAGAGATTGATTATCTCTCATTCTATGAAAGTTGGATGTTCTTTACATGAAGCATTTGGGTATTCATATTTGCTCTAAGCCAAGAAAACGTACTCAAATAAAGCAAAAGAATTACAAACGAAGGAAACTGCTATGGTGACAAAGAGTTATAAAAAAACTAATAAATTTTTGAAGGAAATTAAAATTTTTTTATAGCAAATTATATTTTTTTTCAAAAACTTAACGATTTTGTTGAGAGCTTTAGTAACGAAAAGTTAATGAATCATTGCCTTTACAATGAAATGTTGCTGATTTTTAATCAGGGAACTTCCTTATGCCATGCAAAAGCATTCCTAAGGCCATATTAGGCTACTTAAATGCAACATTACAAGTTGGAGGTGGCATTACTAACTAGCATGGGAGTCAAATAATGTGAGGTTATGGGGCAAAAAGTAAGTAATGGAAAATATAACATGAAATCTGCTGTTAAGTCAGACCTATTTGCGAAAGGAAAATCACTGAATTAATGTTCTTGTAACTGCCAAACAAAATCGTGTTATGAATTTTTATTTATGGCATCAAAACAAAATGCATATTCGCACAACATGCTAACAAATGTAACATACAATATGTGGCAGATGAGCAATTACTCCTCCATGGATGGAGTCCTCTACTGCAAGCCTCATTTCGAACAACTTTTCAAGGAATCTGGAAACTTTAGCAAAAATTTTCAAACTGGTGAGAAAACTTAATTTTAGCATACATAGATTCCCACGAAAATTTATTCTTAAACTTTCTCTAATTTCTTTTTTTTTTTCATGTTTGACAATGCACTTTTGCAGGAAAGTCTGAGAGGGAAAATTCACTGGTATGTTTCAAGATTTGAACTTTTCTTTAATTCTTTGCCTTCATACTAGCTAAACTTAATTTGTACACTCAAAATTTCATGCAGACAAGGGCACCAAGTAAACTCTCTGCCTTGTTCTCTGGAACCCAAGACAAATGTGCTGCCTGCAGCAAAACTGTCTATCCTTTAGAGAAGGTTTGCAATTGTCAAACTTAATAACATTACACGATATCTCAAATAATTTTGGACTAGACAACAATCACATGTAATATCCACATTTTAACAAATGTTTCTTAGTAAAGTCTTTACATTATGGAAAACACTGTGGCGATACAGAATTGGCGATGAAATATTAGAGTTCCTACTAGTAAGATCTATGATAATTCTCATGAAAAAAAAAAAAATTTTCTTTTTCGTTGCCTCGCTGTAGTATATTTGGAGATAACTAATCCTACCTAATCCATTATGCAAATCAAAGGAGCATGCAACAAAGTTTTTATCATGATCACATAATTGCTGATTATTTTCTTGGAGCAGATGACAATGGAAGGAGAATCGTACCACAAATCATGCTTCAAATGTGCTCATGGAGGCTGCCCACTAACACATTCGTCATATGCTGCTCTTGATGGAATTCTCTACTGCAAGCACCATTTTGCTCAGCTGTTCATGGAGAAGGGGAACTATCAGCACGTACTCAAGGCTGCCACTCATAAAAAAAGTGCAGTAGCACCTGTTGATCCAGAGGAAGCAGGGGAGGATGCAGAGGCCCAACCTGCAGAAGCCGAGCAGACGCTAGAGCAATCCTAGATTGAACTGTGATCTCCCTCTTGTATCTTTCCTTCTGGGGTTCTCTAATCTATATAGTTTTCTCTTCTTGGAATTTAATCTTTCTATGGAGGTGCAGTTTTATGTGTTCTTGTTCAAAGTTTATGTTTAATTTATGTACCAAGAGGTTATGTGTTTTTGTTATAAATATATCTCAGATTTGTACAAGCTACTTTACATTCCTTTTGATGATTTTCTAGTTTTTAGTACAGGATTTAATTGGAGCAAAAGTTTCTTTTAGAAGGCAAATATGATGGTTCAAATTCTTCTTTCATATTTGACATGGTTGATCATTTATTTTGAATAGCTTTTTATTTCGATGTTCATCTACATATTTTTAAAAAAAATAGAACCGCCATAGATGTTAATTTCTAGTAAAGTTACAATTCAGTTTGCACTGTACAATTATAATAAATAAAATGTTGCCATTTAATTAGCCTAAATTTTCATGAAAGATTAATACTTATACGAGAGCAAAACAGGTGCATGAAAGATTAAAAGTCATGCGGTTGCTGCCCAATTTTTTTCTCTTCTGTTTCTTCTTTTTGTATGGACAAATGTTTTCAAAACCTAGGGGACTATTCTTCAGAAGCAAAAATCTTCGGGGCGAATGACCAAGAAAAGCCCTGAAAAAGAGCCAAACGGACAATAGTACCAAAAAAAATAAAGAAAAAGAAAAATTGAATCATTTTTATGTTGACAAAGACGGAAATTATTAACGTCATGTGCTTGTCTTCCTTTTCTTTTATGTTTTATAAGTGTGGGTTTGTAAATCTGACCATTTCTCAAAATTTTAAGAATTGCCTTTGTCCTGTCCCGTGATTTAAATTAATGCCTTTATAGTGAATGTTAAGTACTTTTTTGATTAAGAACGATAATTATTTTGGATGAATTCTAATGTTTACAAATATTTCTTACAAGTATACAACAAATACTAAGTAAACGAAATGAGTATAAAACAAATACTAAGTAAACGAAATGACTTTCCATTCTAAATATAAAGCAATAATTTTTTACCTAATCACGTCTCGAAAGATTATTTGTACAATATCAAATTTCCTAAAAAAATTACTAAAATGTTTGCCGAACAGGTTTTAATTAACCGAAACAAGAAGATTAATACTTGGATCAATATTATCTTCATGATATATCAAAGTAAATAAGCAAAACGTAATCAACTTACAATGTCTGCTTTATAAGGCTGATTCTGCATAATTTTTCTCAAGTTATTTTCTCCTTCAACCTCACTCCCAACCCACCATTCCATGACCCTAAAATGACATGTACAAAGTTCCTTTCTGATAAAGATTGGTTCAACATTTTGTGTGTACATTTTGTTTTTTTGTTGATCTTAACGGCCAATTTTCGCACTTAAAATGTGCACAAAAGTGTCATTTTCCTCCTACTAAAAAATGTCACACATCTAGAAATATCTATATAACACCAATCAAAAATTGAAAGGGCATGACATCTAATGAGAATATCCTTTGGCATCTCATGTTAGACGACTTTATTTTAGCCAAATGGGTTAGTATATTCTTTGGTCATTTCATTTTTTTTTTTTGTTTGACAAATTAACCTGAAAAGAAATAATGACTTTAGCTTGAGTGCAATAAATAAAGATTCCGAAGCTTATTCACTTGCGTTTTTCGACCTTTGACTTAGGATTGGTAAGTTTTATTTTCTCGATCTGGACACTTAATAACAACTAAATTATTGTTTCTAATGTTATATATTCGCAGGAATATTACACTATTCTCAACAAAATAAACTAACCAATTGAACGACAATTTTGACCTGAAAATTTTCTATCTGTTCACCTAAGCCACTAAATTTATCCCTGCAGTCGATTATACATCAAAAGATAAGCCACTAGAGTCCCAATTTTTGAAGGGCCAAATTGGATCTAACCCTAGCCCTATTTGTCCATTGGAGACGCTTGATTGTTGGCCCGTGGTGAAGGCAATTAGCCATCGCAATTAATGTAATTTAAGCACCAAAAGAGGTCCAATTGCTAATAGTTTATATTAAGGATGACTCAGCTATGACTATGCCTCTCTTGCAGTTGGTGGCTATTTTTACAGATTCAAGGCCCCTTTAACACTTTCTTTATTTTTTCCCCTTCTTTCCTAACTTAGGGAAAAATTGAAAAAAAATTTCGAGGAAAACAAAGCTGTAAAATAAGTTGACTAATTATTTAATCATTATAGTAATATAAAATCACTTTGGTAAATATTCTTTCTTTTTCTTTCATCCTTTCTTTCTAGCCTCAAAAAATAAGTTTTAAATTGTTTCGTATGAAAGTCCCTTTTTTGTTGGATGATTGCATTTTGAAATCAATTAGTTCTCAAGGGTCCTAATTGTTAATTACAACTTCAATATTTTAATTTTCAAAATTCATTACGAATGTGAGAAACTATGAAACAATTTTCCTTACATTTTTTAAATTGTATTGTTTCCCAGGATCAAGAGGCTTCAACCCATTAAGAGTTGGGACGCTGGATTTGGAAAAGTAAATAACTAATATCATGTTAAAAAAGTTTAGACAAAATAGATAAATATGATTCCAGCAAAAAAATTCATGACCCAATGAGATGCACAAGAGGCTTACAAACAAATAAAATATAATTAGCACCGAACACGTGAGGGGTTAAATTATGGGGTAGTACTATTAGACTTTTTTGTTCTATTTGACAGTGGAACTCCCAATATTTATGTCTACTATGGCCATGGGATAATCCAAAGTACTATTAAATTTCATATTACTCAAAAACATAAAACACAACTTTAAGTGTATCTTTATCCCAAAAAGTGTTTGCATTGCCAATTTTATATCTTCTTTCTCTAACGAAACTTGCAAAAATTTGTAAATCATTAAAAGTGCAAATGATTTTTTCAAACATGTTGAGAAACAAAGGTTTTGCCATGAATAGAGGTGGACAAAAATAACTAAAAAAAACTACAAAATTGCAAAATCAGTCTATTTCGAATAAAAAAATAAGGTGTGAATATGATCAAGAAATTGAGGGGTATTAAGTTATTTCATTTTCAAGTCTAAGATAACTCGAAAACCTAAATATCATAATTTTTTTTTCATTTTATTTTTAGATTTATGTATTATTCTTTGTTTTATTCTCTGATCATCATGCGTTCTCTTAAGTGTGGAATATGGAAGATAATATATGTATTTTTCTTACTTCTGTTGTGAAAAATTTTAATTTGTAACCTTTTTATTGTTTTAAAAAAGTAGATGTAAAAGTTTTAATTTATAATTTCTTTTGCAAAGTAATTAAAACTTAGCTTTTTTAAATTTGAATAAATATTTATATTGTAATATTTTTATTTATTTTGTCAATTTAACTTAATACCATACGGTTCTAATTATCCATGATACTCGATTCTCTTTAACCGAATAACCAACTAAACAGTTAATCAACTAATGAAGGTCGCATATGGTTAGCAAACTAGACGAATCAATACAATTGGTTCAGTTATGGACCAGTCAATTGGTCCGTACCCCCGAACCAATAGTACTTACTACCATATTTCAAATACAATAATAACCCATCCCCCACATTAAAAAGGATAAAATTTTTTGAAAAAATTATCACGAGAGAAAAATATAATGTATATGTTCCTCATATCCAACAAAAAGTGAGTGAAGCGTAACCTCTTTTTTTTTCTCCCCTTTTACCTTAAATAAAAAAGCGACGTCTTTTGTGAACAACCAAATTGCAATATAAATGAATCTTTAAAAATAATTCAATGATGATATGAATTAGATGAAAGGTATAAGACTCAAAATATTATAAACCTTAATGTTAACTAAAACAAGAAACCCCATTCCACCAAAAAAAAAAAAAAAAAAGAGAGAGAGGGTAATTTAGTAAAATCACGTGTAATTTATCCCTTCCAATTTTTAATTCCTTTTCTAATTTTGATTTTTTCCTTTTTCCTCCGCTTTTTTCATTTTTCTGCCCCTTGCTCTTCAGGAGGAGAACAAGGCACGCAAACGGGCAAGCTGGGAAGGTACGGCGACAAGCAAATTTTCATCATCACATCATAAATGTATTTTTCGTTTTTTATTCATTTTCCGTTACGCTTATTTCACTTTCTCTCTCTAAAAATTTTCCTCCTAATATTTTTTATTATAGAAGCTCCTCTACTCCGCTCCGCTGCACTCCACTCCATTCCGGCGGCACAAATTTCTCCGTCCGTCTGCTTCAGTCTTCAATCGGTCAGTTCAACTCAAATTCAAATTTTATGTGCAAAAATATACGCATGCATACATGTATCCGCGTAAAACGTCTGTTTCTGCGATGTATATATGTGTGTGTTATATTTTGTGTTTCTGTGTGTGTGGCGTCGTTTTGATGTTATGTGTTGAAATGAACTAAGAATATGAGTCATTGATTTCGATTACTTTAATTTCAATTATGTTTTTGATTAATTGATTTGTGTTGGCGAAGTTTGCGATGAAGTCACTGAGAGTCCAATGGCGCTGAAAAGAAATTAATATTTGTTTGTTTATTCAAAATTAGTCGAAAGTTAAGTAAATTCTACAGTAAAATTCACTTAGAATACAAAAATAGACAGACGTGCACGGGTACACAAAAGTATATGTTGTTTTTTCTGAGTGCAAAATTCATGTAAAAATTAGAACTCAATTTAGTAGTTTGTTTCTTAGATAGTATTTGTGAGGCTTAGGCTGTCTTTGGAGACTTTGAATTTGGAGTTTTTGATTTGTATTATGATAAGCATATATCAAATTTGATGGAATAGAATTTAGGAGCTGAAGCATAGAACTTCTAAAAGGAAATAAATTTACAAATGGAGCTTGCTAGTACTAATTGGAAGACTCATGATGTGCTACTATTGGAAAGTAGGTTTCTTGGATCACAAATGCAGATTTTAATTTGAATGTGTTTAGACACACGTGGTGCCCCCAAACACGTGCACTGTCATATAGGTGCGCATTGTGCTCGAGTGCACACACATACATAGATGTTAAGGAAGTAGTATTCTAGTGTGCAATCATCTCTTTGCTATATTTGTGTAAGTTTAGAAGATTGCATATTTCGTGTTTGATTATCTGGTGGCTTGGACACAATTTAGAGTTCAATGTAATTATTTGTAGTTATTTGATGCAGCCATATGTTCATGATAATGATTTATTTGACAGGTGTTGACTTGAGTCTAGTCAGTTCTGAGTGCAGGTATCTGAATTCAGCCAATGCATTGACGAATTTTCCTCATTTTGCTTCATAGAAAGGCATGGAATTTGCGAATAGTTTTAGTCAGACAAATGTAACCCATGCAAGTGATGTCCTTAGTTACAGGAGTCTAGGACAGTTCAATCTCTCTCCAGGTTTTAGATGTAAAGGTTTTCCCCTTAAACTTCTTGGCTATCCAAGAATTTTGGCTAGAGCATGTCCCATGCTGAGGTTGAAACAGAGCAGTGCTTATCGTGGTAGCATCATTAGGAACAAAGTAAGCAACCCAGTATGGCGTTGTGATTCATATGAACCAATCATTTACTATCGGGGAAATGTTTTTAAAAAGTTGAAGCAAATTTTACCACAGTGTCAGGGAAATGATTCAGTGACTTTTGTTGATGGTAATAATAGAAATGTAGATGTCTCTGAAGGAGATAACAATCAGAACTCTGGAACTAAGACTAACATCAGTCAAGAGTTAAGTGTGTTGAAAGAAGGTTCAGAAGGACAAGAAGAACCGGAGGTGCCAAGTTTGGAAGAACTGCGGGAATTGCTGCAAAAGGCACTTAACGAGTTGGAGGTCGCACAGGTTAACAGCACTATGTTTGAGGAGCAAGCACAAAGGATATCGGAAACTGCTATAGCATTAAAGGATGAAGCAGCAAATGCTTGGAATGATGTTAATAGTACCCTTAATAGTATCCAAGAGATTGTGAATGAAGAGACTGTTGCAAGAGAAGCTGTGCAGGAAGCAATGGTGGCCCTTTCTTTAGCTGAGGCAAGGCTACAGGTGGCAATTGATTCAGTAAGAACCGTGAAAGAAAGGAGTAGCCCCACGGAAACTGGTGAAACTGCTTCTGATGATGAAATTGCCGGGGAAGAATTAGATACATTGAGAAAGGAAGAGCAAGCACTCTTGGCTGCACAGGACAATATAAGAGAATGCCAGGACAATTTAGCAAATTGTAAGGCTGAACTCAAGCAGTTGCAAGATAGAAAAGAAGAATTGCAAAAGGAAGTGGACAGATTGAAAGAAGTTGCTGAGCAAGCAGAATTAAATGCTATAAAAGCTGAGGAAGATGTAGCAAACATAATGCTTTTAGCGGAGCAAGCTGTTGCATTGGAACTCAAGGTTGCTCAGCGGGTAAGTGATACAGAGATTGCCTTACAGAGAGCAGAAAGGACTCTTGCCAGTTCTGATATTGGTATTCCTGAGACCACAATACTCCAAAATGGATCAACATCTCAAGAACTCTCGCTGGGTGACGAAGCCGTTGTTGAGGTGACTAAAGGAACAAGTGCCAGTTTCGGTGAAAAAGGCAAGGAGATAGATGGTGATGGTAATAGGTCAGTCTTTGAGACTCTACCGGACGGTCAGTTTGATACTTCCATTCAGAGGTCTGAGAGTTCATCTGATGGAATTGATGGAGAGAGTGGGACATTTAATATAGATTTACTTGGAGATGCTGAAATAGAAGCGGACAAGTCTAATGTTGGTCAAAGTAAAAAGCAGGAAGTTCAAAGAGAACCAAATAAGGATGGATCACCACTGAATGCTCCAAAGGCATTATTGAAGAAATCATCCCGTTTCTTCTCAGCCTCATTCTTTTCAGCCGCAGATGAGGAGTTCACACCTGCTTCAGTGTTTCATGGTCTTATGGAGACTGCTAGGAAACAGCTGCCAAAGTTGCTGGTTGGGTCATTGCTTGTGGGAGCAGGGTAAGTCCAGCTGTAAAACTTATTTTGGACTAAAATACTTCTCTTTAATGAAATTACTTATTGCACAATATGTCTTTACAATTTATTGCTTTGGTTCATTAGATTGTTTTTGTTGTTCACTTACAAAATATCTGCTGTCACTATGACTTAGCAAAGTGGATACAAAAGGTTACACTCTTTTGATTTACTGTTTAAATCTGTTATAGGATTGCATTTTATGTCAAACGGGGGGACAGGTTTCCCCTGCTATTTCAACAGCCGGACATCATCACTTCGAGTATTGATGAAGTTTCTACAAACGCAAAGCCTCTTGTTCGACAAATACGTAAATTGCCCAAAAAAATTAAGAAACTAATGGAGTTGCTTCCACATCAGGAGGCATGTGCTTTGACAGTCTTGTATCTAATACTTAAAGCCTATTGTCCAATTTCTTATTTGTATTTTTGACTTGTATTATATTATACTTTTCCTATGTATTTTATGCTTGTTAGGTAAACGAGGAGGAAGCTTCCCTTTTTGACATGTTGTGGTTATTACTTGCAAGTGTTATATTTGTGCCAATTTTCCAAAATATTCCTGGAGGTAATAATTGCATTTAGTTTGTGTTTTTTTTTTTTTTGTCTTTTTTCTGAACTCAAAAGAGATTGCTTTATACAGTTTACTTGCATTTTTCCGTATTTTTAATTCATTTTGTCCACCTAATCTCTGTTACACATGGTATTGAACACTCCAGAGAGTAGTTGAATTTTGTAGAACATGGTAACTTTGTTCCTTTGATGTATCTATGTGCTTGAAATATTTTTGTCTATCTGAAAGGCGTGCCATTTTTGCACCTGGCCATGATCTGTTGAGGTGTTTGAGGTAAATATTTGATGAATGTCCTAGTGACAGTGTTTTCTGTTCGCTGCAATTTTCAGGCAGTCCTGTTCTTGGGTATCTTGCTGCTGGAATTTTGATTGGCCCCTATGGCCTTTCAATTATTCGTCATGTACACGGGACAAAGGCAATAGCAGAATTTGGGGTTGTCTTTTTGCTGTTTAATATTGGCCTTGAGGTGGAAACTATCTAATTTTGAGATACTTTCTTTTTTTGGGGTGATACTTAGATTTTGCATTTGTATAGAAATGAGAAGTGAATTTTGCCTTTACTGTTTCACAGCTTTCTGTTGAACGTTTGAGTTCCATGAAGAAGTATGTTTTTGGATTGGGTTCTGCTCAGGTGATTGAAAGACTTCGTATTCCTCTGGCAACTTCTCTCTTCACAGGGCTGCCTATTGATTTGGTTACACGCAAAAGTTCTCAATTCTAGATCTTTTATTTGGCTAAAAAAACTGTAGGTGTTGGTGACAGCTATGGCAGTTGGCTTGGTTGCTCATTTTGTTTCTGGGCAGCCTGGTCCTGCGGCAATTGTGATTGGGAATGGTCTTGCATTGTCATCCACTGCTGTCGTCCTCCAGGTGAACTTAATAACTCAATTTGTAGGTTCTTACCCGTTTAGATGAATGTGCAATGGTTTGGATTTTGTGGAGCAATATTTCCCAGTAGCCTAAATTTACACCTCTTTTTCCCCTTCCAGATGAGCTCACTTTTTTTTTTTTTTTTTTTTTTTGTGATTGTTTGTATAATTTTTTCCTTGGGGAAAATTTTCTTTTGGATCAAGTAGATTATGATGATACATGTAAGTTTGGATTCCCTGTGCATTAACTTGGGCTTTAGATGTATGTATGTCATTTATGTGACTATTGGGACTTTCTTGTTATATTCTTCCATTTGTAGGTTATATGTTTTTTGAATGACTTAATTGAAGACTTCCATACGGGGTTAACCAGTTGTGGCAATTAGAGATGATAGGCTTCAACCATTATTGTATGAGTGCCATGCTGATATCAGAACACTGCTCAAATTTTCGTAATTTTTGTTTGTATGAAGTTCTTTGTGAAAGATTTGACATGTCATTTAAGCTGTGCCTTTGGAGATCTTGGCTTTAGTCCTGAAAGAGTATGAATTCCGATCATATGTGCTTGCTTGTCTGCCATATTTTTTTCTTTTATATCTCTTCCCTGATTTTGGTTGGGTTTGCTTCAAATTCTCAGATGACTTTTTAATTAATGATTGTGTTTGGTTCCTTTTAGAAGAAATGAAATGATTATGGAGGGGTATCTGCAGGTATTACAAGAGCGAGGTGAGAGTACATCACGCCATGGACGAGCTACATTCTCCGTCTTACTTTTCCAGGTTCGGTGCTCATATTCTTTAATACAGTGTTGGCTGTTTCCAGCTCAAGTTCTCTTCTTGTTTTCTGTTGCTTCATTGTCTTGGTTATTATTCTGTGCCTTTGGTCTACTAATCTTACCTTATTTGAAATCTCCCTTTCTGCTTCCTCGCAGGACTTGGCTGTGGTGGTTTTGCTTATTCTCATACCCCTTATTTCACCAAATTCATCTAAAGGAGGGGTAAGAATTTCTTCCACCACCTTTTGTAATTTATTAGTGTTGAAATCCATGCAAAATTTCTTGCTCTTTTGCTGCATTGTTTTATTTTCTAAATGACCATTAGAAACTTCTCACTTCTACATTGATATAACTTCTATTGTTGATTTGTTAATTAAAAGTTTACTTCAGCTGTTTTTTACTGGTGCTGATTAAAGCTGATTGCTTATAAAATTACGTCATGCTTAATTATGTTATTCATCATGGTTTGTTGTAACTTGTATGGTCAGTTGTCATCAATAATGTGTTAACTGTCATTTTCCTCTTCAGATTGGTTTTCAGGCAATTGCTGAAGCCCTGGGATTGGCTGCTGTGAAGGCAATTGTTGCTATTGCTGCCATTATTGCTGGGGGACGCTTAGTAAGCTTTACATTTAGAAAATATTCACATTCTGAGTCATGTTCAAATATTTATGCTCCTGATGCTGTTGCTTATTTATACGTTGCTACCATCCAAATTCAAGACAATGTTTGAGAACGTTATCTGCTTACTGAGAGATTGCTTACATTTCGCATAATACATAAACCAAAGTATTTTGGTTGCACAAGAATGACAAGCTTTTGCATTTTGTGATCATGCAGTTGCTTCGCCCAATTTATAAGCAAATTGCAGAGAATCAGAATGCAGAAATATTCTCTGCAAATACACTTCTTGTCATTCTGGGAACCAGTCTCCTAACTGCCAGGGTAGGTAGATATATGTTATTTTCTGGTTGTTACTTATTCTTGGATGTTGTCTAATTTCGTTATTTGTTACTTTGGCACATAGCTAATGGAATAATGTGGCTATTGTTGCACTAAATGAAACAGGCTGGTCTATCTATGGCATTGGGTGCATTTTTGGCTGGTTTACTTTTAGCAGAAACTGAATTTTCGTTGCAGGTTGAATCAGATATAGCTCCGTATCGTGGCCTTCTATTGGGTCTTTTCTTCATGACGGTAGGTCGTCGCATTTTCATATTGTAGTATCCAGCCTTTGTCAAAGATGAATGAGTTATCTAGATCTACAAATTTCTTGTTTAACCTTATCTTGTCTTCCCTATAATAATCCCATGTGTATTCAGATTCTTGTTTTGAACATTTTCCAGCCTTTCTTAATTCTGAGTCTTTTGGACCTTTTCTTTTGAATACTAGTGAATAGAATAAATTTCTCTTTGCAATTTAAAGTAATTTTTTTCTGCTTCAATCGACAAAACAAGGCTTATCATAACCGCTTGAATTGGATAGCATTGGGCAGAGTTGGATCTTCTAACCAAAATCAGTATTACTTGCAGCTAATAGCTGTATATTTCTGGTTGCAGGTCGGGATGTCCATTGATCCTAAACTTCTTGTTTCTAACTTTCCTGTCATAGTTGGAATATTAGGACTTCTGATTACCGGAAAGACTATATTGGTTGCTCTAGTTGGTAAACTTTTTGGAATTTCAATTATATCTGCAATAAGAGTTGGGCTTCTGCTTGCTCCGGGAGGAGAGTTTGCCTTTGTAGCATTTGGTGAAGCTGTTAATCAGGTTTGCTCAGCATATTTCTTTCTTTGCCATGCATATTAACTAGTAATATTTTTATAACTTTGGAAATGTTTGCAGGGGATAATGTCTCCTCAGCTCTCGTCTTTACTGTTTCTTGTTGTGGGGATTTCTATGGCCCTCACACCATGGTTGGCAGCTGGAGGCCAGCTAATAGCCTCTCGTTTTGAGCTCCATGATGTCCGGAGTTTATTGCCTGTGGAAAGTGAGGTAAAATACCCAACCTCATGTTGTCTAGATGTTGGCTGATATCTGGATCAAGTCCTTTAGTAGTTCACGAAATTGATTTTGGTCCAGCAGATTAGTGTTTTTTTTTTTTTAAATAAATTCTGGATCTAGGAGAGTTACCTTCTCAGCAAGCTTAATGGAGAGCACTTCAATGATGTAGATTGTCAACAAGTGTCTTCTGTTTTCTTTCTCTTTTCATTTGGTCCTTTCATAAAAAATCTGAAGCTAAATTTTCATCTTTAACAACTTCTTGATAGAATTTGATTTTACTACTTCATCAATTTTAAGAGTCCTATTAAGCCATGCCTTCTTTTTCATCTTTTGCTTTTCTTTGATGCTGGAATTACTTACTTCACATAGCCTCACACATCAGCACTGGTATGCTAATTGAAGAAAGTCCTTTTTCCTGTTTCTGCACTTCTCAGACTGACGATTTGCAAGATCATATAATTATTTGTGGATTTGGACGTGTTGGCCAGGTTTTTATTCATCCAAACCTTGTTTATTGCTTTTTTTTTTTTTTTTAAATCAATCACATAAAGAATCTGATAAGCTAAATTGTGTATGCAAGTACATGTATATCTCATATTCATTGGAGTAATAATTTCCCAACTTGCTTGCACCAGATCATTGCCCAGCTTCTTTCAGAACGGCTAATTCCCTTTGTTGCCCTTGATGTGAGAAGGTAATAAGCTACTCGATTTCTTTTGTATAGAATCACATTAAAAAATAACATGGCACTTCCATTTAATGGAGTTTGGAATTGAAATATAATTTTGATATGATCTGGGTAGAATCAACATGATTCTCTTGATAGATGAGGTATTAGGTCTTAGTAGCTTGCTGTTGGTTGATCAGATCTACATTTTAATTTGATTACTGGTGTTTTGAACAGCGTGTTGCATCATTCCCTAATTTTTATTTCTATCTTGTGTTGAATCTCTGAATAGGTTAATGCTGTGGCAATTAACCTTAAGCAGTCTGACCTATCTATGTTTTATAAACACCCTAGACCAAAAAACATACTAATGGTTGTGCGGCTATGCTGAGGAACAACTAGCAAGAAACAGTTTTTATAATTAAGTGTTGATGTCAGCAAGTCATGTTCAGCAGCTGCAGCCTGTGGAAGCTTATCTGATTTTGTGATTTGGAGCGAAATGCTGATTTATTCTTTTCATTTATGTGTTCTATAATTACTTTTTGTTGCAGTGTGTGCATGAGAGTTAGTAAATATTCATATAAGATCGTAAATTTTGTCTGTATGTAATACAGGCTAAAACCATATTATACTGATCTTGTTAATTCGACCCCATAATTAATTTGATTTTATGTAATTGCAGTGACCGAGTTGCATTTGGACGTCAACTTGACCTTCCAGTATATTTTGGTGATGCTGGCAGTCAAGAGGTACGCATGCTGAAACTAGGCATTATTGCTTGATTAAAATTCTCATCATAATCTACTCTCATTTCTGATAATTAGGTCCTCCATAAAATTGGTGCTGAAAGAGCATGTGCTGCAGCAATTACTTTAGATACTCCTGGTGCTAACTACAGAACTGTTTGGGCTCTAAGCAAATATTTCCCTAATGTCAAGACATTTGTCCGTGCTCATGATGTTGATCATGGCCTCAATTTGGAAAAGGCTGGGGCAACAGCGGTATCTTTGTTTTGCCTTTTTTTTATTTAGTTGCATTTTCTCATTGTCTCAATCCTGCATATATTAGTACTTTCTAAATGCATATTCTTTCAGGATTTAACTGTCTTGATTTTTCGCTTAAAATGTCTTCCCCCTAGAGACAAATCTCAATTATCTGGTCAAAACTTTCATTTTAATACAAAGTGGAGAACTCATACAACACATTTCAGATCTGAATTGAAAAAGTTCTGCAGGTTGTTCCAGAGACCTTGGAACCAAGTCTACAGTTAGCAGCTGCAGTCCTTGCACAAGTAAGTTTTTAGATTTCCAAAAGACCGTAAATAGTATTTATTATGAATATTAGAATACTTAATTGTTGCCGTTCACATTTTTTGCTTTTGGCTGAACTATTCTCCTTGGCCTTTTTAACAAAAAATTGGAAATTTGGATCTGTCATATGCAGATGGTCTTTTTTATTAATTGCATTGCCAACTTTGATAATCGCATCAATATGTAAATTTGCTTTTACATTGTGTTTGACTGCTTATTTCCTTTACCTTTGTTTCAGGCTAAACTGCCCATGTCTGAGATTGCAGCAGCAATCAACGAGTTTAGGTCACGCCATCTTTCTGAGCTTACTGAGGTATATTAGATTTGGACATCATTTGTTAATGTAGTTTCACTCATCTATCAGTTACCAATAAGCCTTACCTCTTATGCCTGCTTTTAATTTGAATTGCTGTTTCTGGTTTGCAGCTATGTGAAACCACTGGAAGTTCTCTAGGTTATGGATTTACGAAAATCATGAACAAACCAAAATCTCAGCCACCAGAGTCCTCAGACGATAACCAAGTCAGTGAAGGAACACTGGCATTATAACTCATCTTGCCTGATAGGAAAAGAATACTGGGACATTTTTATTGATCCCAAAACAAAAAAGAAATTATGAGAAAATACTGATATCCTGAATAGTTGTATAGCCAGGTTGTACAGAAGTATACCAGCAGAAGTTGCAGCAGTACAGACTTGTGGATCTGATGATGAAAAACCTCGCGTCCTTCTGGCGCCATAAATTTTGAGGGGAATCCTCTGACAATTTTGTATGAAAGGACATAACGCTTTTCATTGGTTCCTGGAATTTTCTGAGGCTTATTCTATCTGCAATTAGGGCATTGCTTATGGCTCATTTCGTTCTCCATTTGAGATCAGAAGCATGCTGCTTGCCAAAAGCATAGAACAAACTGAAAAAAGAAAGGAATAATATACGACTAGATATGGTATGAACCATGTCAAATGAGTTGAAATTTGTTATAATTTCAATCAACTCAGTGACTTGTCCAAAGCAAGCAGAGCAATAAAATGACAAATGTAGAATTATTTAGGAGAAAAGGGTTAATGGCAATTGAAAATGAAAATCTACGATTTTCTTTTAAAAAATGCAACCAAACCAGATACAAGTTACCAAATTGTTAAATATTACTGACCTTTTGTACTATTCCCTAACTGCGATCATAAGAGTTCTCTCATATTCGTTCATTGAGGAAGCAAAGAATCATATAGGAGAACCAATCAAAGCCCGACTAGTGATGGAACTGAACGATCACCAAAAACTGTACAATGATCCTTATGGAAGTAAGTCTCATTTCTGCCAAATTTGCACCTTATTAGTCAGAGATTTCTTTAGTGTAGTTTCTTGTTCTTATGGCGGGAAATGGAACTGTATCTGTTTGGCAAAGTGGGAAATTTTATTGCCGGGAAGGGAAAAAGAAATTAAAAGTGGAATTCGCCTCGATTTCTAGGAAAATTTTATAATGTATTTGACAGTAAAAAATAATAAAGGGTCAAGTGGTTAAAGTTTTATAATTTCACCTTAAAGATTGGGGGTTCGAATCCCATCAATTCCAATTCTCCACCTCAATTGTAATAGTTTAGGATCTATCAAACAGTTTCAATATATAATACAAGAAAATTATATTCGGAAGTGAGTGAATATTTTTCTAACTGTGTTACACTTTGAGAGATCAAGAAAATTTATATATATGTGCGTGTGTGTGCGGATCATTATTTTATATTTTTTGGCTTTACTATACTTTAAAAAAAAACCAGTAAAATTCTTCTAGTATAATATATAATTAAATATATTTGACTCATGTTATTTTGTTAACGTTATTAATAATTAATAAACACTTAAAGCCAATAAAATTATTCTATAATATATCATATAAATTAAATATATTTAACTCATTATTTTGTTAACTTTATTAATAAACACACTCTATATGTGCTTTGCAGGATTCTTGCTACGTCTGAATGAATGTTTTTTACGGTATTTTTTAAAAAATATTATTATAATTATTTTAAAAAATTTTCTTAATAAATTTGTATATGAAATAAAAAAATAATTAAAAAATATATTTAAAATCTCTAAAAAATATATTTTTGAAAAACAATATCAAACAAACAAATCCTTTAATGCTAACCGGCGACGTTTACTTGTTCATTTTAACTGGCCGCAGACAGCTAAGCGGCTAAACCACTGGGACCCTAAAACCCTTACGCAGAAAGCATAGGTCTGATAAGCAGGCAGCTCCAATCTGTCCGTCAGATAGTAATGGCATCGTCCTTCATTACGACGTCGTCTTCGACCACAACAATGATATTTTCCGGCTGCACAACTTCCTCTCCTTCCTCCTCTTCCATCTCCTGTCTCCTCCCTTTCACCACCGCCTCCAAATGCAGAGCTTTCCACCTCCACAGCGGCTTCAACCCCTTCCTAAATGCCCACATAGTCCCTTGTAAAAATCCCATAATTTTTTTTAACTCATACCACTCGTTCTCCTTCTTTTATTGGTATTGTATACCCCCTGGAAATGTTTCATTTTTGTACTGATAAAGTTAAGTCTTTTCTTAATTTTGCATGGAATTGGGTGATCAATTGTTGAATATAAGTAAAAAAAAAAAAAAATCCTGTCTTTTCATGGATATGGGATTGTGGATTCCTTTGCTTTCATTCACTACTATGGTGTGCTTCATCAAATTACTATGGTTCTACTGTAGCCTCTGCAGAAGTTATTTCCTTTGGTGTAATTAAGTCGAGCCTGTTGCTTGATTATGTATGGAATTGATTGATCAATTGATGAACAAGTAGAAAAATCCTGCCAATTTATGGTTTTGGAATTGTGGGTTCCTTTTCTTTCATTATATTTTATGGGATTCTTGCTGATGTTTTATATGTGATCTATTGCTGAGCAGCTGTTAATAGTGCTGCCTTATGCAAAATTATTTTGTTTCATGCAATAAAGTCTGAGCCTTCACTGGATTTTGAATGAAATAGGACTTAAAAGAGTCCTGGATTTTCATGGTTATGGGATTCTGGGTTCCTCTGCAAAAGTTATATGTAATAAATATAAGGCTTTACTTCATTAGGCATGAATTTGGTTGATCAATGAATGAGTCATAAAAATGTCGATTCTGTGATCCTTGTACAAAAAACATGTGCTTTAATGGTTATAGGACCATGGATTCCCTTGCTTTGATTCCATTATATGGTGTTCTCGAGTAAGTTTTTTGGGTTAATTTTTTTATGCAGCTGCTATGGCTACTGAAGCCTGTGCAAAAGTTATTGATGGAAAGAAGGTTGTGAAAGAAATCAGAGAGGAAGTAGCTGTGGAAGTATCTAGGATGAAGGAGGTAATAGGTGTTCCAGGGTTGGCTGTGATCCTAGTTGGGGATAGGAAGGACTCAGCAACTTATGTTCGCAATAAAAAGAAAGCTTGTGAGAATGTAGGAATCAAGTCTTTTGAAGTACATTTGCCTGAAGATTCAACAGAGGAAGAAGTGCTTAAGCATATATCAGGCTTCAATAATGACCCTGCGGTTCATGGCATCCTTGTTCAGCTGCCTTTACCTTCTGTATGTTTCTCAATACCTATATTTATTTTCCTTAATGAATCATATTATGCTGGAAATTATGCCATCACTGCTCCTATAACTTGCTTTGTTTTACATCTATGATTGTACAAGCACTTTATTGCATGAAATAATGTAAATTCTAATCTGAACTGGTTTCATCGTTTTGTCTGCAAAACTGGGTCAAGTTTGAAGTAAAGATTATTATTATTATTTTTTCACAATAGAGAAATGCACTGATGGAAATGAGAAAGTGAACTATTCTTTTTTAGTGGACATTTCTGAATTTCAATTGGGCTTATCTTTAACTGTATCCTGTTTGAATAATTGTTCTGTGCTTTATTTGTTTGACATAATACTTTCAGAACCAGAAGATATGCTTTCTATGAATTATCTGTTCAGACCTACAGAGATAATATATTTACCATTTTTTGTGGTTCAATATTTTTTATTCCTATCACTTGATGCAAAATCAACTAATTTCTACCTTTCTGCATATTGCAGTATCTTTATTATGTGATTTCTTTATATTTAACTGTTCTTGTATCATTTGCTACTTCTTTTCACATTGGATCATGCAACTGACTGAGTAATGATTTTTGTACTTTTTCTCGCTAGTATAAAAATTGGCGGAACATATTGGTTTAAGTAATAAACTTTTATTTGATATTTGGAATTCTTTGCGAGCATGAGTGGCTGTCCAAATTTGTGTGGTTTTGAAGTTGTGAGGCATTCATATATGTCAAAGATCTCTGTATGATTAAAAAATAAATAAAAAAAAAGGTTAAGAACAACTTGAGATCCTATAGTAATGGACATGGAGTGTGATTCCGTTTTTGTTGATTTCACAATATCACCTGTCTTACTTGATTTCTATCCAGCACCTAAATGAGCAGAATGTCTTAAATGCTGTTTGCATTGGGAAAGATGTGGATGGATTCCACCCACTGAACATTGGACGTCTTGCCATGTGATGTAGAGAACCATTATTTGTTCCCTGCACAACTAAAGGATGCATAGAGTTGCTGCATAGATATGGTGTTGTTATGAAAGGAAAGAGAGAGGTTATTATTGGCAGGAGTAATATTGTTGGGATGCCTGCTGCTCTATTGCTACAAGTAAGATTCTTACCGGCTGAAAATTTTCCATTTAGTCATCTTAGATCTGGTGTCGTTCTGTATCATATCTATGTTCCAGTAAGTTCTACAATACCTTGATTACTTTTTCCCTTTAAGTTGATTAAATGTGTTGAGCGCCTCATTTTCCCTCCCTCCCCAACTCACTTTCTCCTATCTTCAAATGATAGAGGGAAGACGCTATTGTTAGTGTTGTCCATTTCCAGAACAAAGAATCCAGAGGAAATTATTAGAGAAGCTGATATTATCATCTCAGCTGTAGGACAAGCTAATATTAGGGGTGGGCATGGACCGGTTAACCGGTCCATTCACCTAATATCCTAACTGAAACCGCTTATAGCGGTTCGCCTAATTTGCTAACCATATCCGACCCTCATTAGTCGGTTAACCGCTTAGTGGTTACCCAGTTAAAGAGGGTCGGGTACCGCGGGTAACCCGAACCGTATGGTATTAAGTTAATTTGACAAAATAGATAAAAAATATTACAAACATAAAAACTTTTTCAAATAAAAAAACTACTTATACAATTTCAAACTCTTGCATCCGCTCTTTTTAATATTAAAAAAAGGTAGAAATATAAAATTTTCACAATACGAGTAAAAAATATTTGTGTTATTTCCATATTTCATATCTAAGTTGTATGAAAGTATTTTTTTTTTTGTTTACTATCAAGAATGTATATGATAATCGGAATATAAAAATAAAAAATAAAATACAATTAAAAATTAAATTGGAAGATAATCTAATATGATATTTATGTTTTTGAGTTAACTTAAACTTAAAAATGAAACGATTTAATACTTCTTATTTCTCTATAATATTCATAAATATTAACTTCTAAGACATAGATGTAGATCGGTTCGGTTAATTGCGATTTTTAAAAATTGATACCCGGAACTGGAACCGCTTTTGTAAATGAGGTTCGGTTAACCTAACCGTTTTTAGAATTCGGTTCGATTACCTTTATTTTTTGGTTCGGAATAAACTGGGTATTGCGATTTTTCGGTTTTTCGGTTATTTTTGCCCACTCCTAGCAAATATGGTGAAGGGTAGCTGGATGAAGCCTGGTGCAGTTATTTGATGTTGGGATAAATCCAGTGGAGGTGTGTTGACTTCATTTGTCATATTGCATCTCTTATTTTCCCCATCTCAACCTCTTCTCCCCTGCCCTGAATGCCCCTTAATCATTATTGCTTGCTTTAAACTTCATACAAGCTTGATTAATCAGGCACACTGGGCACTGAATTTAACTGCAGCTTGGATTTTTTTTTTGGGCATGTTTTTATTGATGAAGTAATTTTGGTCGTGTCTTTATGATAGGATTCTGAAAGCCCTTGTGGCTATCGGCTAGTTGGCGATGTTTGTTACGATGAAGCTAGCAAGATAGCATCTGCTATAACTCCTGTTCCCGGGGGAGTTGGACCCATGACCATAGCAATGCTGTTGTCAAATACTCTGACCTCCACAAAGAGAATTCATAACTTCAAGTGAATTCTTCATCATCACGTCTGTTACCAATTGGAAAAGGGCCTTTAAACAAGTCTCAATTTCTTTTATTTGATTTCCTCCTGCCGACTTTCCATGTAGGCCGTGGAAGATAAAATTCTTCTGGCTTTTCTGCCAAGCCAAATCCATACATTCATGATAGTTGACGAATGGATACTCTTAATTGAAGCACAAAAGCGTCTCGTTTGCTCAGTTTTTTAACACGACGAAGATGAGCAACGGGTGCTTGCTAATTAGTAAATGATGTGCACGTGCTCAAAAGTATGGAAGCTAGGTACTTCGGGAAGAAGCAACAAACAAGGAAGGCGGAAAACGCTAGCCTTTTACGTGAGAAATATGATGCCCTATTTTCAAGTTAAGATTGCATATTTTTTTTAATCTTTTCACTAAGATAAGCATTGGCTTCTTAATTTTGACAGCTTGAAGTCAAGGATTTGAACCATATTATGTGCACAATTGAGTGCATTAAAGACATACTTTATATTAGAATGTACTGTTGAAGTTACCATTTATGTTAGTTCCATCCAAATCGCCATTTCATAATTCATACATATTCAAGATCTCTTACGCGTCATAGCACATCTATATGAAGTGATATTTAATTATTATGCACCTGCTTAGATTCAAAATACTTCAAACCATGGATATGGGGCGGTCTGCTTATATTTATTTATATATTTATTTTTATGGACTGGCCGGGCCACGCCGGGGGGTTGGGCGGGGGGTTCTAGGTTGGGGTTTGTTGGCGTTCGGCTTCCATAGGAAGCACACGGCACGCGGGACGTACAGACGAAGGTGGGGGAGGGGGTAACCTAGCATGCATTCTTTTTCACACGCAGTAGTATGAATAATCTATCGAAACCTCGAACATGAAATGAGAATAGTAAACAAGGAAACCGAACAAAGCAGCCATCGACCGTGAATTAATTAAGACTAAAACTAAATCCCTACATTCCCTTCTTCACCCATTTGGCTAAACAAGTATTATCATCTACAGCAACAAGCAATAACATGTCCATAAGTGAATATAAGACCAAAAATAAAAAGACATCTTGTACGCTGCTATAGGATCATACATCGGCACATCTCTGGGTCAGTAGATCAATGATTTCAAGGTCGTATTGTCAATATTGAGTATAATCTTTAATGACTACAGAGGAGTATTTCTGGAGATCGCAAACAATGCATCAATGTCTACTGAAAGAGGATTCGGTAATGCACTTCACACGGTAAATATCACTACTTCAGTAGAAAGCTACTCATAATTCCAAAGTTCACTCTTTTGTTCCACTTGCCAGCTACAACTAATTGTCAGCCACAAAGATCAATCCGTGCTGCAAACTGATGTATTCCAGCTTCATTATTCTGTCTCATATTTCTAAGTATTGATACCTATAATTTGACAACAAAAACAATTAGAACAATGTCAGAATGAAGGAAAACAAAGAAGAGTACATCTTTCCGGTGTAGTGCCAGTATATCGACCATACAATTGACTTGACATAACGGAAGCGGACATCAATATAAATGCAGCAACCAGGAGATCCAATTCTAAAGGAGGCTATCCAATGACTTGAGTATTAGATGTGCAAGGTCTAGATCATGCAAAAGCTATTGCATCAACTTACAAACACTATCAAAGATTAAACATCCACGAGACATTCCATGAACATGTAGAAGTGTTTCCAGACAGAAAGCAGGGAGAACAAAGTACCGAGAAAGACAGATTTGCCATGCACAGGTACTATTTTGATCAGATCTAGTTATCATTAAACTTTGCATGTGAACAAGTATATTATCTGACCTATTCAAATAGAAGATGAAATCGATGTGTTACCAGTTTCACCTAATATCACTTAATATCCAGTACCAGTGCAAACATATCAATACCTTGGGCCGTTGCAAGGTGTTTCCAAAATAACCTATTCCAAATGACAAGGAAGTATAGGCAGCCACAATCTCAACAGCTTTAAGTTTTGGTAAATCCCCAGAATCCTGACCAAATCATAGAGAAGTTTTAAGAAAAAAGGGAAAAAGAAAAACAATGAGAATAGATGGTAAAAAAAGTTATAGCTTTTCATCTTGATCTTGGCTCACCGGTTTAGGAGCGTCAGCTACAACTAGAAGGATCCCAGCATTTATTTCATTAGTGCTTTGACTTTTTTCTTGAATTACACCACGCAATACTTTTGTGCATGCAGAGGCTGGACCAGCCTGAGACCTGCAATAGAGATAAACTATTATTCACATTGGGCGATACTAGATCAATCATCCATCACATATCCGAAACACGGAACCACTGATACCGAAACTACTGTTTGTCGAGAAGCACTTGATTAGAATTAACAGCTACCAAGAAGCACTTCATTATATCTCCTACTTTTTGCATCCTAAATTACTAAAATCATATTAAACTTAAAAAAATAAAACATTATGTCTCATCTTCCTTAATGAATGAATAATGGTGGTTGCCAGAAAGTAAGTTTAAAACATACAAAGATGATGATATGCAGCATTCTCTGGCAGCAAATCCTTTCATTAGATACTCTCCAGCACCACTGACGCAACAACCAGCAATAAAAGGAGCTCCGAAAGGTCCCTTCGAGGATGCCCAACAACCAGAACCATACATTGCTGCCAACCCAACCCGTCCGCTAACCTGGTATAAATATTTTGGTATATACTTTGATATAAAATCTGGTGTGACACCTTAAAATAAAAAGTCACCTAACAAATTCAGTAACTCTGAACTCGTTATGGATGAAGATCGTGATGGTCCAATCATCAAAAACAATGAAGCTAGAACCAATGATTATTTTACATGTTCTTGTACTAAACATGAAATCTGATCACTGCAGAAAGAGAGATAGTTTTATGGAGAATGTGAAATCCTAAAGAGGCTGAACTTACTATGAGATTTTCCGAGAGCACTGGCTCTCAAGTTCTTTGCCTATGATTATAAAGCATTCAGATACCAACACCAAGAAGAGCAAAATTATCTAGGGTGACGTTCAACATGAGACAATAATCTATTAACTAAATTTTGTGAAGGATCTAGGAGGCACGCATGAAAGAAGTTGAATGGTGTTAGTAAACATCGTAATTAATACTTTGGGGAAACAAAAAGATTGAGGTTATGATGAAACTAGCATATCTAAGTGTCACCTTCAGAGCGATGCCACCACTTGAGGATCCAGATGCTACATGTCCTTCAGAATCAACACATATAACTCCAACAGTGTCCATTACACTACCTTCTTCTAGTGCATTATGTTTAGAAGATTGCGCACCGACTTCTTTCCCGTTCAAATGATCACAAGGTTTGGGCTCTATTTTTGGAACAAGAATACAAATTCAATCACAAAAAAAATAGCAAAGCCACAGCATTTGACAAGATATGTTTTATCTGAACTATACTTTTTTCTTTTTCCTCTAGCAACAATGGTGGGTTGGGGGGATAAACTAACACCAGTGATAACCATAAAAGCATGGAAGATATGTTCTTGACATATCACCCGAAAGTTGGCTAGAAATGGAGATGCAAATAACATCCACATTCCCATGACTAAACAGTACATCTTATTTATATATGTTGCTTATTCCTTTTTTTTTTGTTTGGGGGGGGGGGGGGGGGGATTGTATGAACGTTTCCAAGACAGAAAACAATTTTTTATAAAATATTAGTCAATTTACAGAAAAAATTACCAATATATATTTTGAAAAGGCCAGAGCTGAATTATGCGCAAGGTTTCTCATTATAATGAGGGAATAGATTAAGATCCCAAAAAGGGGGGAAAACACAACTTTGCCAAGTAATCCTACTAAAATCGTAGCCTTGACCAGGTATATCTTCAAGATCACTAAACAAGTGTACCTGATATCACAGCAGTCTCCTGGGAGATGCTAGTTAGCCTTTTAGAAGCATCTGCAATGGGTTTGGCATCATCAAGCATTCGTCTGAATTCTTTCCATTGTGTTTTTGCTCTTTCTGTTACCAGCCACTGTATGTATAAGATCAGTAAAATATAATATATTTATTTAAGTATGAAATGAAAATTTGTATCAGTAGGAAGTAAATTCATTATATAGTAACAAAATGAGGAATCACCTCTTCGGCCTCTGTTACCGTTCTTGGCAAGACAATACCCTTTGACTTTGCCCACGTTCTTGCTCCTTCACCAACCAAGAACCTAAGCAACAAAATTTGTGGCTTCTTCAGGAAGCAAATTACAGTTAAAAGCGATAGACAACAGATGATAGAGGATGCATTGACTGTTGAGAAAGGGGCCAAACTAATTTCACCAGGTAAGCATTAATCACAGTCATACTGCAGTAACTTCCAAATGTAAAAAAACTTACAATTCCAAAGCTGATAATATTCAGTTGTTTAACAAGCCAAACATCTTAATTTTAGTGGCCAATTTCAAAAAGAATAGGAAGTGCTTTCAGCTTGATAAACCTACTGATATGTATCAATTCTGAAATAACTTAAGAAATTGTCTACGGACATACAAAGAAGTTCAGAGATATGAATCATACATGGGGCTTATTCGACCAAGCAGCAATGCATCTGAGGTCTGTTCCTTAGCCAACAGTGCAGCAATTTGTATAGCATTTCTCACACCTGACAACCAGTAACCGCCAGAACATCTTCCTTTAGGCACTAGGAAAGCCACAACTTGCTTGTGAGTCAGAAACATGAAAATTCTCAAGAGAAAACATTAATTATGAACTCAATATATGGTGCAGTGAAGTATCTCACAGGTATGCATGCACAAACAACGATTTCATCTATTTTGGAGTACCTGGCACAGCTCCAACAGCGCCAAATGCTCCTGAATTACCATCCATGATACTGGCATCAGATTCTATATGTCCATCCTCGGTCAAATTCGAGCCTCTTCCTGCATTTGTGCTAGGATCATCCTATTGGCAAATAATTTCACAGTAATGTGAAATCCAACTATAGATCCAACAAGAAGAAATACTAACTCCAAACCAAAAAGGAAAATCTCGCTGATCATTCTTATTCAGATCTTTGTGCAAATCAAGTACCTAATTCAGGTATAACACTGTAATGACCAGAAAATCCAAAGTCGTAATTTTGATTGATTTTCTATCATGAATACAATGGACACATTACACCAGCCAACTCATTAGTCGACTACCCAATTATTATTATTTTATGATATAATACACCCATAAGCAGATATAAAAGTACCAAGATTAAGTCGTATTGACTCATTACAAGACTCAATCACCAAAATTATGCATTTTACGCCTAAACTTCCAACAAATCCGATTCCAAAAAATTCAGCTAAAAGAAACAAGTTAACAAAAATCAAAAGCATAAAATTCTACACATTTTACAATCTACATTAAGTACTATCTATGAAATATCAAGTAAAGTAAAAAATTTAAGTCCTGTAAATTAAAAATAATAGTAAAAGAAAGCATTAATCTGTAAAATTTACTCTAGTACGCACCTCCAAAACTTGTATTGCCGCAACCACAGCATCCATGCATCGTCCACTACCCTAAAATAACTCACATTTCAACAATCATTGATTTTTATCTTTTTTTACTAGGAAAATTCAAATTAGAGTTCAGCAATCAAATTTCAGGTTTTTGACAGCAAAAAGAAAAAAAAAATTAGTGTTAATTATCGGTATTAAAAGAGAGACCTGGCGGAGAAGAGAAGAAGCGGCAAGGCAGGCGCGTTTCATGGCGGAACGGAGAGCTTTCTCGTTCAACGGTGAGTGATATCCGGCGCCGACGTGGACGGCGACGAAGAATCTACGGTTCTCATCGTGTACTTCTTCGCCGGCCATTCAAGTAAAGCACTACTACTATTATTAAACGACGTCACTCCGTCTTACCACTGCAAAAGTATATGCCTATTAGCAATGGCGGAGCCGCCATTAACTTAAACTACTTGAAGATCTGCAAACGACACCGTTTCCTTGTTATTTGTTCCACGCCTTTCTTTTGGATGGTGGTTGTATTATTTCTCTTTTCATGTTTTTACTCAACTTTTTTTTTTCTCTTTTATTTTTTATTTTTGGCACAACACAATAACCAAAAACTTCAAACTTGCCACCTTTAGATTATTTCTAACTAATGCATATTTGGAAGGAAAGAAAAAAAAAAAAAAGTAAAGTGTGCTGTTTATTCTTCATTCTTTTTCTCTTTCTATTTTTCTTTTTCTCAAACTCTAGTTTGAATATAGCCTCCCGCAGGTAGTTGGATGGTTTCGTGTCTTCCTAGTTAGGGGATCAATCCAGGGTTCGACTCATGCAGGTAACATTGTTGTGCATCATGGGCGGGCTCGGCACAACCACAGGGGAATAGTCTAGCAAAACTGTATACCCTCTGTGTTAAAAAAAAAAAAAAAAAACTCTACTTTGAATATCAAATTTTTAATCTCACATAAAAATTATAAGTACTGTGCATCCCAATTGCACAAAAAGTCAATATTTAAATTTTGGCTCCACCATCTTATCTTGGCAATTTTACATAAGAGTTTTGTTTAAAAACACAATAAGAAAGTGCGAGATTTTATATATATGAAAAGAGAGAAAAACAAGAAAATGAGCTAATTTTGCATTATAATTCAGTTGCATTTTGTGTATTGTAATTTGTATCATTTTTTTAATACACAACTTCACAACGATTTAACAAAACTATGATTTGATAGGAGTTTTGCATTTTAGCTTTGGCCTTCGTTTTGCACCTTTATTCTTGCTGGGAAATTAATCATGAACAGAAAGCCAAAAGATGTAAATAGTAAGACCAAGCCAAAAGATGTAAATAGTAAAACCAACTTATACTCGATAGTTTCCTAGCTAGCGAAAAGAAATAGCACTCAGCCCCAACCCCCAAGATCTTTCCACCTCTTTTACACAAACGTAGACTAATCTATGCTTCTTACCCATTGATTATAATACTCAAATTTTACTTAATTTAGCAAACCGCAAAGGTGACTTCAAATTCACAATCTTTCACGCATTCTGTTCAAAGATCACATCCCAGAAAATATTTTGTATTTTGTTCTATTTTATGACATAGAACCAAATAATCCAATCAAATGATTATTTTGCCTGACAACAGGTTCTTGATCGGTAGAGTCTTGGAAGAAATTTCCAACGAAATCCACATATTTTGAGGGAAAATTTATAAATCCAACATACAAAATAATGATAATACAGTTTATATAGCAAATATTTCTTTACAAATGATTGAAAACAAGTGAAACCCAAGAATATGTGGCATGCTCAGGAATCTGCATTCTCCTTGTCCAGGAATAGACTTGAGCACTGCTTGACTGTATCCTCTGGGCTAGTAACTGAGAACAAAACTTCTTCAGTTAATTTGAAGAGTAGATTCAAAAACAACACAACTTCAAGAAGAGGTCATCATTAACATAAGGCCAACAGTAAGAATTTTTGCTGAGTGAAGTCCATACAATAGATTCTCATGTTTTATATGAAGACCCTACATTGCACACCGACCATGGCAGGAAGCACTAATTTTAGCTATAACTGCGATGACTTTATCTTTATTATCATCAAGTATTCTAGTGAACTAAATGTAAGATTCTGACAGCTTATAAGAGACAATGGCACAAGCAATACTCGAACAACGTGGAATGAATTAAACCATTATTACCTGTATGTCCCACGGTCCTCTCAGATTCATAGATCTCATAATCATTTCCACCCTGTTTGAAAAAAATAAAAGAATCTCTTAATCTGGTCCTAACAGATTTTTATTGCTTTTGAATTTCTTTTCTGAGGAGGGTTGTCAGCCAGGAGAAGATAAATTAAACAGTTGCTGCGAAAATTTTCAAATAAGCAAGTTATTTAGGAATAAAAGGCAGGATTCATTATTGAATCAAAAGATACCTTGTATGTCTTGTCTCCGAAGAAGTGAATCTCCTGAAACTCATCAAGGTATCTCAAACAATATGTCTTATCCCAGCCTTGAGGAAAAACCTGCCACAAGCATTCTCTTACAAAAACAATCAATTTTTTGTTTTTCTACTTCCTAAATAGCTAATAAAAGGGAAAAAGCAAGGAGATATACTGGGAACAACCACTCACATCAAAGCTGATTTGTCCTCCTATTGAAAAGGTGAGGTTAAGATGTGCGAATTTCTCCCTTAGCACTGATACCATCTTTGGACGGATGTGATGAATCTAGATGTATTGTTTATATGTCATTCTCTTTGAAATCATCATCCGACAAATTTCTATACAAAATATAATCTAAAATTTATATTTTGTACTACAGGAACAGCACATTAATACCTTGTCATACTTTTCAAACTCGTCTCTTTCTTCCTGACTGCAGTTCCTCCCGATTGGTGACACGTTAAGCATTCCACTTCGAAACTCTATAAAAGTTCCCCTGGAAGGAAGAAAAAGAATAAGGTAAAAAAAAAAAGCATAGATAAAGAAAAATGACCTGAAAGGGTTAAGAACAGCAAAAATCAAGAAAAAACAGCAGAGTCATTGCATTTGATCACCTTTTTATTGGGATGTCCAAATCAGCAATATAATGAAGCGTGAAATTAATGAATTCCTGCAGCATCACATTCAATTTGTCACCAAGATAAACTATTAAATTAGTGACCACATGATTATCTGTTTTTCATAGTCCCAAAGGGGAAGCAAACTAGTGCACCATCTATCCACTTCAACTAAAGAGATTGTGGGGTGAGAGAAAGAAAGGTAAACAACCTATTCCCAACCCAAAAGAAGTTTTAGATTTTGCTTGGTCAATCTAACGTCTCTTGTAGTCATCTAGATGCTAAAGTATAATTCAGACAATTATTGCTATGTGTTATTCTAATTTTTCATATAATTATAGTTCAGCATCATTCAACAAAGGGAAATTACCTTAAGCTTTTCTTCACCAAGAAATGACTTCAAACTCTGCACAGAAGAAATAAGAATTAGTGGTAGAAGATACAGAGTACTGAATAGAGAGTAAATGATTACAGTACCAACATACATGTCAACTCTTAGGTAATTCTACAAATAAAAAGAGCAAATAAGGAAACTTTTTCCATTCTCTTGCTTCAAAAATTTGAACTTATAAAATGAGTGCACCATATTTATCCTACCAGTTAACAAATTTTTTTATTGCATTGTGGTTCAAGCACCAATATTCTTTTTCGGGTACAGCTAGAGAAAAAGAATTACTTTCAGGAAAGGTTATTTGACTTCAAAAAAAAATTGCCATCTTTTTTACTTCAACACAAAATATGCAGCTCTTCATTCTGTAATGTCCTTGGTACCAATTCTTTTCAACACTAGGAGTCCTACCAGGTGCATTATCAAACACTGTTACTGCAAATGTAAGAAAAGTACCTTCAAATTTTAAAGATTGGACAACAAGAATGAATGCATGCTATAGTCAAAGGCTACCAACCTACATATTATAACAATCAATTCAAACAAAACACTATCTGCAACATTGCAGTTAATACTGTATGAATCAAATTGCAACCATTTAGGCATAGAAAAGGAAGTGAGAACTCCAGCTGAGAAAAAGGTGCAGTTTCACTTCTCTATTAACCAATAATAAAATAACTAGTTTCTGAGTTTGTCCAATGTGTCAATCTCAAGTTCTGATACTCGAATAATTTGTTATTAACATTTTTTTTTCGTTTTACATAATGAATAGTCAAATTAAATGTTTTTAACAGAGAGTCCAAACTTTGCCTTCTATGACTTCTATTTCTGCAATTCACATTATAGAATGATCTAGATCTTAATGATACCTGTGTCCCAATTAGCTTTCCTCCTTTATGAGCCACGAGGCCATTCTCGGAAAAAACGTAATCATAGTCAGTTATAACTGCACAGACAAAATAAAGTGAAATGGCTTGAGTTTGTGAAATAAGTAGTTAACTGCACAAACATGGGTTGAATATTACATTGAAAAATTTTGCCACAGTTATCTATTTTGAGGCCAGTGAGAGTGAATTTAATCTTGGGGTGGGGGGGGGGGGGGGGTGGGGACAGAGAGAGGGAGAGAGACAGACAGAGAGATTAATAAAGAGAATGGCACCAACGTCCATATGATATCGGAAGATAAGGATGAAAGCACAAAGAAAAAAGAATCCAAACGTAACAGCACAACAGGAAGGATAAGACAAAAAGATTTGCGGCATAGTGATATCAACAAATGCACACATATCTAAAAGCTAGCTGGACCTAACCTGAATTTCCAAGCTGTTCTGATATCTTGACAAGATCTGAACCTCCCACAACACCGACAGTTACAACCTGAGGTAAGAAAAGGCTGTAAAGTTCAAAGTATACAGTAGAGCGAACACATTTTCAAAAAATGAAGCCCATAAGAGAGAAAACTGCAAAGGCCTTATAGAGAAGAATCGTGTACCTTCCGCAGTTTCTGCATGAATTCTAGCATTCCGGGAGTAGCTACCTAGAAATTAATAGGAAAATGCACACATAAATATTGATGAAACAGGCATGTAGTTGAAGACACTTGGCTGTTTGGTGAGACTTGTGAACCAAATGAACTTCAAAACAAGCATACTAAAAATAGTGCCAAAAAGAAAGAATTACAAACGGAATTAACATTTTGCTCCTAAAGGGACATATCATTTGACAAACAATCATGAAGGTTTAGGTATTTTCCAATTGCCTATTTCAACTATCGTTTTACATTGCAGAAACTAAACTTGTCATAATATCCTAACAGACCTTGCTGAAATTCCAAAACTACAAGAGATCTCACTTGGGCTATGTTTGATTCTCTAATCAAGATTACAACTGGAGCAGAATTGGAGTTCTATTTACAGAAGTGCAGCTCCATTTGAACAGGACAAAATCCCAATTCCAGTCAAATTCCAACCTTGACAAGAGCCAAACACAGCCTTATATTATATCACAATTCTTGAGGAAAAACAAGAACAACAGATCATATTTTAGCTAGCATTGATCCATGTCATGTTCATTTAACCACTTAAAATCACACAAAAATTGTGCACCTTAACTATAACAAATTAATCAAAACAACAGCAAAAGTGAAACATAGTTACATAATCATAATTACATCCTTAAATTCCTCCTCAAAAATCAACAGCCATACCTTTCGTGGGGCGGTAAGAGTGCCATCCACATCAAACAGAGCAATTACACCAGGCTTGATCCCAGCCATCCCGGATAAATCACTGCATTCATGAAACCCAATTCTAAAAAAATTAAAAAAGAATATCAAAAAGGGTCTTCAAATCACTAAAGTTTGAAAATTTAACTCTAAAGCTGCCAACCCCAAAAAAAAAAAAATGCTTTTACAAATTTGAGACCACCTGAGCTAGAACCTATCTTCTCTCTTTTTTGTAAAGGAAAAAAAATCCCAGTTGTTACATGGTATTGGAAAATTATATTCAGGAAGATAAGCAATCAACTGCCTCAACAATTGGGGGAAGAAAAAGAAAGAAAACAAAGAAGAACAAAGAAATTAATACAATTGAACTTATATAAACAAAATCCCGGTTGAGGGGAGAATGTGATTTACCTCTGTAAATAATGCGAAAATAGGGAGGAATGGATCTGAGATGGAGTCGGGATTCTTGAGGAGGGAGAGTTCGGTCTCCACAACTGTATATATACCGTTGGAGTCTGATGACTGATGAAGCAATGCTAAAACTTGGACCTGATCGGCCAGTTGGACCGGTTTAACCGAGGATCAGATCTTATTTCGGTCTGATCATGGGTTTAAAGCTGCCTAATTTTACAATATGAGGGGGCAGAGTGAAACATTGTTCATAAAATGTATATGAAAGTTTAAAATCTTTTAAAAACATTGAAAACATAATAGTATATTTAATTATACATAAAGTTAACAGGTAAATTAATCTTTTGCTTCAATCAACAGTAAAGAAAATTTAGCTGTTTGTAGAATTGCTAAGTATGCTTTGGGTTTGAAACATGTAATTAGATGGGTACAAATGTTTCCTTTGTAGATCCAGGATATCACACAACAGGTCAGTGGGCCTTTGCCCCTATTGTAAATGGTTGGAAGTCTTACACCAAGTAATGCAAAATTACTTTTGATTTATGGATTAAAAAAAATTGATGAATTGCCCATTTTAATAAATTTTAAAAAGTGTCTTTCGTGTTAATATTGAAGTTAACACAGGGAAAAAATAATATTATAAATAATAATTTAAAAAATTTAATTACAGTTTAAATGGTAAGTGCCAATTTTTTTGTGCCAATCCGAATGTCATTTATTAAAAATTACTACATCTCATTCACATTTTAATAATTATCTTGTTTATTTCAGGTATGACAAATATGAATTTTAGATGGCAATTTCTGAGGTTCGCTGTAGAGAACTGACACTTGAGAATCTAAATTAACTTAATCACCACTTTAGCCGTCCTCTTTTTTAAGGAACAGTCACGAAATATGCTTTAATCACTAGTATTGAAAAATCAGGTTGAGTACTTGGATCAGTTGTTTTCCACTTTGGTCGGTTTATTTCCCGGTCGGAGTTTTAAAAGATTGGAACCGGCTGGCAAGGAGATTTTTGGGATCTGTGCAAAAATGGGTAATACTATCATTTTCATTTTAACTCCAGAGGTCAAAGGTAGATGGGTAGGTGGTGACCGGAGCAATTTCCTGTGGCCCCACAACTGTCCAATGTGGATGCAAGTAAAGTCGTGTTCCAGGAAGGTTCTCTTATTTTGGAAGGAATCGCGTTCGATACTTGCAAATTTCAACCAGACCACTATAAGTTTTTATAGATTGCCAATTAGCTACCACAGCTTTAAAAAGATGGCACTTTGCCCCTTTTTCTTGTACATCTATTAAAGAATCCGTCAAATATTCTGTCTTCCTCTCCGTCCAACCCCGGTTGGGAACGAAGGACAAACTCGAATGTTGCAAGGGTATTGATGTGACAATTGTAGCTGAAAGAATTGGTTGACTATAGCAAGATAACAGAGAGAACGTGTAGATATTATGATTATGGGATTTGTGTTTTGAGGTGCATTTAATCAAATGTCACATTTACTCTTATTTGCAAAACAAATTCATACAAAGCCACTAGCATGATTTGTAATTGATTTTTTGTTCATTAAAAAGTTGTCACCCCCTCTTTCATGAAGAACATGCCAGAAGGGCCACCATCAGGCAGTAATGCAAGCTTCACAGGACCTTCAGCACCTTCTGCAGCAGTTAAAAATCCATCATTGCAGGTCATATCTGTTTTGCAATAGCCTGGGCAAACACAATTGATGCAGAAAGTAGGGTATTTCTTGGCCAAAACCCTGGTATAGCCATTGAGGGCTGCTTTGGAGACTTTATATGCTGCCAAAGTAGCAGGCCAACCTTTAGCTTCTACTGCGCCATCCTCAAAGTCCTTCAGAAATTCAGTTGGAACCTCATCCACTTTTTCTTCTGTGAGGCTTTTGCCATCGCTTAGTATCCCTATCGCCCATTTGTTAGATAAAAGCTGGCAAATCATTGAGAACGATCAAGTCGAGAATATTCTAGTTCTTGAATCTATACAAGTTCAGTGACATTCAAGAGAAAATAATTTTGATTCACAGCTAACGCTTGATTGCAAGAATAAGTATTTTAGCTGGAATAAATAGAATTCAAGCCGTGGAGCCTTCTAACAAGAGTTGGTTTAAATTCACATGGGACTAAGGTGATCTTTTCATCTACTTTCCCACTATGTACACATTAAAGTTAAATGAACCAGTAGCTTCAGGGATTTCAAAAGTTTTTTCCTCAGAATCCAGAAAATTACCTCTAGCTTTCCCATTAAAGAAGACACATTCACAATTCTCGGCAAACTGGATAACTCGAGGAGTGGGATAAATGCTTCAGTTAAATGTTTTGCTCCATAAAAATTTGTTTGCAGACAGTGTTTAGCCCCATCATACTTCTGAATGACTTTTCCATTTGATTTGATCTCAGGCGCTTCCTGAACCAGTCAAAAGCCAAACCAAAAATTATTATGAATCTGTGGGACAAACTTCGACGATCACCATCTCTTAGATTAATATTCCAATTAAGTAAGGCTTTTAAGGCAGAGAAACATACTTGACCTGCAGCTCTTAAAACGTCTCTCAGAATCATCTCTGAAAGAATTGAAGTATCTCCTTCAATCATTACTCCTCCAATTCCTGCATTGTTAACCTGCATGGAGTATCACATTTCCACGTTCTAGCGATAATCCACATATATTTGGTATGCTTTTAAGTAGGACATCTTTGGTGTTAGTATTTGATCTCCATTTTCCTTTTGTTTAAATCGAGTTACACAGATGCAGAAAGCTTTCATCAAATGCTACATTTATTAGTAAAATTCTAGAAATAACAGTAGAATGAAAAATCCAGCAACGCAGATCAAAATCTTTTTTCTTGATTTGAAGTCAACTTCTTGTATAATGGTTCACATTGGGGAGTGAAATGTCTTCCAAAATGTAGCCCAGGAAGGGGCATAAATGCACTGCCAAGCAAAGCTAGTGCTACGAGTATTTCTCCTTAACATAGTTCTGGCACCATATAGATTCATATTTCTGCAATAAATGTTACTATTCTAGTTCTTTTAGACCTTAAGTATTAATTCAAATGATAACTTCAGAAAGCCAGCTTGAAGTTTCTAATAATTTCACTTAACTCTCCTCACGTCAGAAAACAGGTTTAGGTTTCATCTTGATGATATAATAAGAAAAAGCTATATAAACATTCCAAAATACCTTGTTCAAATTTTAGAGTAAGACAAAGATCAATTTTAATTGGTAAAAGCTAAGATGTCTCAATCTATTACTTCAATCAACCTTGCTCTTTCTTATATGTTACCAAAACCTTCACCCCAACTCTCGTATTGTATTTTCTGCCATCTCTCAACTATTCCAAACACTATCTCCACTCCCCAATACTCTCTTCTTTGAACAAGCTCCCCAACTCCCTAGATGCGATCCCCCGTCGCCTTACTTCCAATCCTAATCACTTTCTTCACACAAATCCTAAATGCTTCTTGCAATGGTACGAGAAAGTGACATAAACAAAATTTGTTCATCTGGAACTAAAAGCTTGATGGGTTTTTTCATGTACGATTTCAATCTTATATTGATTAAAGAGTTAATATGGATTAAGGCAGTAAACAAACTAAACTTTAAAACTCCCGGGCTCGATTCGAAATTTTAAACTAAAATTCGAATTCAATCTTAAATTCGAAACGAACTTGGATTCGAGTTAGATTTGATTTTATACTCTATAGGCTTTAATTCAATTTGAAAGCTCTAGTATTCTTAATTTTTTAATTTTATATTATTTTATTAGTAAAATACTTATTTTTATATAAAATATAATTATGTTTTGTAAAAAATATATTATTTTATATAAAAATAAATATTATATATTAAATAAATATTATTAAAAAATTATTTGAGCTTTATTGAGCTGATTATATATAAGCTCAAATTCGATTCACTGACATGATCGTATCTTACTTTTTGTTTGAATTCGATTTGGGCTTGTCAAAACTCGAATTCGAATTGCCTTAATGAATCGATTAAGGGTTCATTCATTAAGGCCCTAATGTTGATCGAACTATATGAGTGTGTGTGTATATATTTTATTTCTTGTTTCTTAGTTTCCTTTTTGAACCATTTTATCATTTATAGGTAGTGAAACAATAGTCATTCTCTATCACGGAGAATATATGCATAATTTCCGAATTGTGAAGGAAGCTAAGTGAAATTACAAGAAATTTCAATAGAAGTTTACGAAATTATCCTTAATTCAAATGGACGGCCAAGAATTCTCACTGGGATAAAGGAGTAAAAAAATATCAAGAATTTAACAAAATCTAATGATGTAGGAATGAGTGGAAATTAACAAAAGGGTCCTGAATATATTACCAAAATATCAAGTCTTCCAAATTTAGACTTGATGAAGTGCACAAGGGAAGCAATGCCGGCTGGTTCAGCCACATCAAGCTGATGAAAAACAACATTCTCAGAAAGGCCAGAAACCTTAAGCCTCTCAAGAGCTTCATTGCCTTTCTTCTCATCTCTTGCTGTTAACACAACTGTGACTCCTTGAGACGCTAACTGTTTACTTATCTCAAATCCTAGCCCTTTGTTCGCCCCTGTAACCACTGCATACCTGCAACAAAGAAAATAAAGGCATCAGTACTATCATCATATGAATGCAAACTAAGAGTTTTATGTTTTGGTTAAACACTCAAAGGTCTGTCAATTTTCAAAAGGGAAAGTGCAAACAAGTTAAATGAACCTCTTCTCTGCATGGCTGGTGATTGCTTCTGCCATTAGTGATACGAGAAGGGATATCCTAAAAAGCTTCAAAGCTGTTAATGCTTTCAACTGAAGTTCTGGTTGGCCCGTTTAATCTCTGTGGTTGGATATGTATTTGTTGGTCCTAATCTTTGAAATGATAGAATTTTTTTTTTTTTTTTTTTTTTTGGTGAGAAAGTTGGTTGTTCAACTTGATTTATTAGTTTTTATGATCGAAGGAACAAGAACGGTGGTGCCCACTTATGCCAACAAGGTCCTCTGGATGGTTGATTGGTTTTAAGAAAAGTCCCAAACAAAAGTGGACTCATTCGCATGAGAATGCAATTTAAAGAAAACGTAGAATGTTAAGAGTGGATTTATTTGGGTTATTTAAACTTTATTATACTCAAAAAAGTTTTTTTTCTTTAATTTGATAAAACATATAAGCGTTAAGGCTCTCGTTATAGAGAAACAATGCAAATATGACGGAGTGAACTAATAAATTTCTTGGTTCATGCAGTTTTTTTATTTTTTTCTTTCTCAGGAAAGCATACATGCAAAATGAAAAGATGATATAAAAATATATAAATTTTATACATATAAATTAATTAGTTCCGTGTATAAACATTATATTAATACCATAAAAACTAGCGTCTGTAATAATTCTGAAAAGATATTTTTTCTTTGTCTTTATCGTTTTTTTCAAAACTAAACATTTGCGGCTGGTCCCTGTATAACATTTCCAAGAAACACACGCGAGAACTTTGAATGAATCCGAAAATTGTATAATATTCTTCCTCATCAACTGCTTTATTCTGCTATTTTTTATTTTATTTTTTTTCCATTTTTCCTTCTTTGAAGCCTGTCGCTTTTGTTCAGTGTAAAAGGGAAAAATTCTGATCTTCATAGTTGACTGCTCTTTTATCGTTTTACAATGTTTTCTTTCTGTTTTTTTTTTTTTAATTTAAAAAATAAGGCTGAGAAAATATAACAACATCAGATGACAATGAAAATGATAATATTCAAAATATGTTACGAGCACGCATCAAACCAGCTGGATAGCACGTTTCCATTCGACGTGAAACAACCTATTCAATTGGAAAAGTAAATGATTCACACCTAAGTTTACAAGCCTTGATATATATGCAGCTTTCGAGCACTTTAAATGCGATCTCCATTTTTTTTTTTTTTTGTGTGTAAAATTGTGTTTAATTAAAATAAAAAATCAACGTATCAAATATGTTTAAATGTAAAAAAAATTAAACAGAGAATTTGTATCTCGAACCAGGTGCCCTAAAAGGACGTGTACATATGAAAATATAATAAATATGGAAATCCTTTCCTTTTATCTCGAGGAATTGGAGAAGCTTTTACTTCATTGGTAAGAAAGAGGACACATTTTCAATCTAGGCAAAGAAGATAACTGCATGAGCAGAATAAAGACTTCAATCAACTGTTGGTTTGTAGAACTCTTTCTGACATATAGCACGTCTGCAAGTGTTTTGCGTCTGCTTTGATCTCAGACTTTTTTGCATAAGTTAAAATAAGGTAAGTTATGGAATACCTTTGGTATCACTTTTTATCATATAGTTTCTCTATATTTTTAATATGACTATATAACGTTTTATGAAATGTAGAAAATAAATAGAATAAGTTATGGAATACCTGTGGTATCACTTTTTATCATATAGTTTCTCTATATTTTTAATATGACTACATAACGTTTTATGCAATGTAGAAAATAAATAGAATATTTCGCATTATATGTGTGTAACTTACTGGATATCACAGAATATTTCGAATCTGTAGTAGATTATAAGAATTAAATGTAGAATATTCCATGACGGAGCATTAATTCCTTCCATTTTTTAACATTTCACAAAATCACAAGGAGTTGTGTTATCATACTAAAAAGATAGGGGACTATATAGTCAAAAACAATACTATGAAAAATATTTAGTAATTTACCCTCAAAATAAATGAGACGGTGTGTACCAATATCACCATCCGTGGGAAAGTGTCCTGTTCAGAAGCGAATAGGACTTTGGGTACAGTTGTAAGTTCGCATATAATGTTTCAAAAAAAAATCCATAAATCATGTTTATCAAGTAGGAAAACATGTGGTTTTTAAGGCATTTTGATCCAACATGACCCATTAACACAGCGCCACACCCCGAATGCTTATTGTAAATTTTAAGAAAAATTTTCAGAGGGAGGGCTGAGAGTTTTTTTCGTACGGAAGAAAGTTTTCTAAGTAAACACGTATTTGTACAAAAACTTGAGGCACATACTAAAACAACAACATTTATTTTTTAAATACAAAAACTTCTGCAACTTAGAGTGCATTAATATATTTGTGATAAGCATTTCCTAGCTACCTGCAAGAGAATGTGATCAGAAGATTCTGTATTTCTTGATAAGAAAGCTAACAAACAAAAGGCCAGATATTGTTTCCTTTTCTTTTTGTGGGATTTTGAATAAATTTAAAAGGTCACCAAAAAGATCTAGGAAATAATATCCAATTTTAGTACCTCCCCTGAAAATCCGAATAGTGACAAATTTCTCTGGTAAAATGTTCTAGACAAGTTTTCAGAATTTTAGAATCTTGGTTGAATGTAAATCCAACAAAGATACAGGAAAGATTTCTTATTCACTAGCATGATTCATAATTGATTCGACTTTTTCAAAAAGTCGACGCCCCATTATGTAAGAAGTACAAGACAGAAGGGCCACCATCAGGCAGTAATGCAAGCTTCACAGGACCTTCAGCACCTACTGCAGCAGTTAAGAATTCAGTGTTGCAATTTATATCTGTTTTGCAATAGCCTGGACAATTGATGCAGAATGTTGGGTATTTCTTGGCCAGAAATCGTGTATATGAATTGAGGGCTGCTTTGGAGACTTTATATGCTATAAAAGTAGTAGGCCAACCTTTAGCTTCTACTGTGCCATCCTTGAAGTCCTTGAGAAATTCAGTTAGCACCTCATCCACTCTTTCTTTTGTGAGGTTTTCTGCATCGCTTAGTACCCTGATAGCCCATTCATTAGATAACAGCTGAAGAACAAATTTAGAACAAACGAGTCATGTGTTTTTTACTTAAATAGTAAAATGAATATTTGTCTCAAATTTCAAATGCTGGACTTGGAAAGTAGTTGATTCCCACCTAATGCTTGATTACAATATTCAACTCCTAAGCTTTAACCAATCTTTGCAATGACTAATAAACTTCAAACCTGGATGCATGATCAGACTCACATAGATGGATACCTTTTACCTTGAAATAACAGATGTGTTGTTGTCTAGGTAGTTTAAATTCAGATGGGATTAACATAATTATGGTCTGATGGAATTAACTTTAATTGTATTCTTTTCTTTCCACTATATGGACATTGAAGCCAAATGAACAGATATGTTTAGGGGTTTCCTCAGAATAGTACCTGTAGTTTTCCTAAAAAAGAGGACACATTTACAATTCTAGGCAAAGAGGCTAACTGCAGGAGAGGAAAAAATGCTTCAATCAACTATTTTACACCGTGATAATTAGTTCGCAGACACTCTTCTGCCAAATCATATGTCTGAATGAGTTTTGCATCTGCTTTGATCTCTGGTGGTTCCTGCATTAGTCTAAATAAGTGAGAATTTGGATCAAGATCACAATCTATTGGACAGTGACCTGAAGCAGAGTTTATTTTACACATCAAGAGTAGAATAGGGTATTGAGGAACCTTATCGCCTGTAAAAAAAATAAATTAACGTACCAAATAGTTGTGGAAATCTCAGAACGTTTTACCATAATATGGGATTTGTTCCACTGAGTTAAAAGGTTTTCGATCAAATACAGGAGCGATTGCTGTTCCTAAGTCCACATTTCCCTAATCTTTAATACCATGCCCTGAAAGTAAGGTTGGTACAATCCTATTTTTAGTCGCTTGTTTTCTGGCTTAACAATGCAATCTGGTGTGGGATAATAGAACATTCATGATTGGGTTGATGCTTGATCTTGAATTTTTTTAAACTGTAATTATTACAATATAAACTGGTAGAGGAAAAGACAATACATTTTCGTCTTCACATAGCAGGTTAGCATAGAAGGCACAGCTAAAAAAGGCCTAGTGCAATTTATTATATTTGATGAACTATTAATTGAAAGAATATTAAAAAACGAGAGAATGGAAATGGAAACATAAATTTTCTCTTGGACTTCCTTGTCTCCAAGAAAAGCTTATTCATGTACATACATCTTAATCTATTTCTTCCATTTCTCTAGTTTGCAGCAAAGACAAATTTTAAATAAAGAGAAGACTTACTTGACCAGAAATTCTTAGATCATCTCCCAGAATTATCTCTTTAAGAATTAAAACATCTCCCTCAACCATTAGTCCACCAATTCCTGCATTGTTAACCTGCATGAAGTGGCAAATTTCTTGATTCTGGTTAACCAGAACAAAAGCGGAAAGATTCTTTGATTCAAAGAGCTTGAAGTTTTTCACTTTTAGTATCTAGAGCTATCCACAACTGGAAGCTTAATAGCACATTTCCTTTCTCTACTTTCCATGGCTTTTCATGTTCTAGAGATTAAGCTGAGCAGAAAATCCAAGCTTAAGAATTGACTGTGACTCCATTATAACAGAACATCCAATGGTTAAGCAATTTGGTGATAATTTTGGGCAGAATATCTAGTTTGGTGTCATTGAATAATTTCATCTTATAAATAGTTGACTACAGATCAATGCTCCTCCTCTAAATTTCACAGTTAGATATTACATTTGATGTTCTCTGTCAAGGACCATAATTTGTTTTTCACAGTTACATTCATTAAGAATGGAAGATACTAGAAGACTACAGGAAGGGGAAAAACAGAAACTTAGGACACAAAATGGAAGAACTGGAACACAAGGGGATATATGCTATGATGAACACAAGATACTTCCCTGATCAAAGATAATTTTCTTTTTACGGTACTCAAAAGACAATCTGATCAGAGATCTTAGAAGGCAAAATTCTGATACATGTGGATGCAACTCAAATTAAAAAGATGCAACGTATCAAATTTCATAATAAATATCAGCAATGGTGCAGATCTGTAATAAGTATTGCTTGATCTGCTTTCAAATTCTTGTCTACAGCACTCATAAGAGTTGAAATGTCTGCCAAGCTGGATCCCAAGAAAGGAAATGGATCTATTCGCAAGAAAATTCAGTCCTACTATGTTTCATCATCAACATAGTCTTGGCTCAAGATGAAAAAGATGGATACTACAACATTCAAGAAATAACTTAAGATTTCCGTCATTCTCCACTAACACAAATGCGTGTTTCAGAAAACAGTAGGTAACAAGATTTCCATCATTCTCACTAACACAAATGCATGTTTCAGAAAACAGTAGGTAACATTCATGTAAATCTTTCCTTTTTTCAGCAGTACGATGTTGAAAGAAAGAGAAATAACAAAAAGGCCTATATATATTACCAGAATATCAAGTTTTCCAAACTTGAATTTGACGAAGTCAACCGGGGAAGCAATGCTAGCAGGATCAACAACATTTTCAGAAAGACCGGAATCCATGAGCCTCTCAAGTGCTTCGTTGCCTTTCTTTTCATCCCTAGCTGTTAACACAACTATGACTCCCTGAGATGCTAACTGTTTACATATTTCAAATCCGATTCCTTTGTTTCCCCCTGTAACCACTGCATACCTGCAACAAAATAGTTGCAAGATTGGGCAATCCATGACGTAACAATTCGTTTAGAAACTCAAAAATCAGAACTCAAAACTCGAATGGAAAAGGTGTTAAAAATGTGTTAAACGTGTAAGAAAGAACCTTTTTGCTGCATGGCTCCCTATTGTTCCTGCCATTGATGATACAAGCAGAGATGTCCTAAAGCTAAAACTTCAGTTTTCCGTTAATGCTTCCAAATCCTGGTTACCCCTTCGATTTCTATGCCTTGATATATATTTGATTGGCTTAATCCTTGATATGAATAATCTATTGAGCTTAACTTATTAACTATTCGGCTTGTGGGATATAGGATTGTGAAGTCCATTGTCCCATGCTCATTTTTTATTTACAAACAATAGTGTCTGCGATCTTAGGAATTCTTTTTTCCTTGTTTTACCATGTCCTAAGAAGTTTTTTGCCATAAAAAAAAAAAAAATTGTCCTTGGAAGTGGTGTACACGTGACAGAATCAAAGAAATGTATAATATTCTCAGCTATCAACAAGGACTGTGAATTGGGCTAGGAGGCTGGGCTCAGACTGCTTGGCCTGGATTTTTTTTTTTTGAATAAAAAATTTGGGTTGAACTTGGTTAAAATTTAAGACTCGATTTTAAGTTAGGCTACATTTGGGCCTTGCAAAGTATTAGGCCATTTCCCTTACCGTTTAAAAAAAAAAAAAAAGAAAAAACTGAATGCGGGCTACCACATCGAGAGATTAGTGCGTGAGTGTGTAATACTTGAGGTATCTCAGCCCCTCCTTTAGTCGGCAATTGTCTGGATGGTGTGGGTTAGTGGATTCTATTTTAAGTTTCTCTTTCCCTTTTCCTTACCGTTTCAACAAAAAAAAAAAAAAAAAAAAGAAACTGAATGGGGGCTCCCACATGTGGAGATTAGTGCGTGAGTGTGTAATACTTAAGGTATCTCAGCCCCTCCTCCAGTCAGTAATTGTCTGGATGGTGTGGGTTAGTAAGTCCTACCTTAAGTTCCCTTCCCTTTTCCCTTAGCGTTTCAAAAAAAAAAAAAAAAGAAACTGAATGAGGGCTCCCACATTGGGAGATTAGTGCGTGAGTTTGTAATACTTAAGGTACCTCAACCCCTCCTCCAATCAGCAATTGCCTGGATGGTGTAAGTTAGTGGGTCTTACCTTAAATTCCCCTTCTCCTTTCCCTTACCATTTCAAAAAAAAAAAAGAAAAAAAGAAATTGAATGCGGGCTCCCACATCAGGAGATTAGTGCGTGAGTGTGTAATAGCCCCTCCTCCAGTCAGCAATTGCCTGAATGGTGTGGGTGAGTGGGTCCTGCCTTAAGTTCCCCTTTCCCTTTCCCTTTCCCTTACTGTTTCAAAAAAAAAAAGAAACTAAATGCGGGCTCCCACATCAGGAGATTAGTGCATGAATGTGTAATACTTAAGGTACCTCAGCCCCTCTTCCAGTCAACAATTGCCGGAATGGTATGGGTTAGTAGATCCTACCTTAAGTTCCCCTTCCCATTTCCCTTACCGTTTCAAAAAAAAGAAACTGAATACAGGCTCTCACATCGGGAGATTAGTGCATGATTGTGTAATACTTAAGGTATCTCAACTCCTCCTCCCGTCAACAATTACCTGGATGGTGTGGGTTAGTGGGTTCTACCTTAAATTCCCTTTTCCCTCTCCCTTACCGTTTCAAAAAAAAAAAAAAGTATTAGGTCATTATTTGACCAGATCATGATAGCACAATATGACAAAATGATCTTGTTATTCAAAAAATATAACGAAGGTTTTTTTTTTCTCTCCTAAATAACATGGTTATGTAATTTGATTCAGATAATCACAATTTGTTTTTATTTTTAGAGAATATATTAACTTTTTTATACAAAAATTAGCTTTTGTTTCAATAATATTACGAAAATAAAGTTGAAAATTAAGTGTACAATTGACTTTGGACTAGTATGAAATAAAATTTTAATTCTGAATTATTAACGAGTCTTACCCACGTGTGAACTTTGGTCAGCTGAATTTGGACCAAGAATTACTTTATTTGATATTGGTCGAGTTCGGCATTGTCGAATTCGGCTCACAATGTCCAAATAACATCTCTACCTATCAATTTCTTTTTTTTTTATAAAATTTTGGGCAAATCACTTTCTTTCTACCATTTTTTTTCCTTTTGGTGTTCTTTTTCATATGAAATTTAGAACTGGAGATTATTCTGAAATCACGATGGTAATTAATTATTCTCTTTGGATAATTTCATGGTTCTTATTTTTACTTCTAGTTTTTGTATTTGCATATGTCATATTTTATGAAATAATCTAATAAATATTGCATGTTCTTCATTCCATTATTTATGGGCATAAAAGTTTTATGTGAATTGTCAAAAATGCATTGTTTCTTGTACTTTAGTGTAATAATGCAATTCTCCATAAAAACTAAAAATTTCAGAAGTTTTATGGAAATGCACATATTTTTCAAACCAGTGAAAGTATTAAAAATTCAAACGTTTCACATCAAATCACATAAAAAACGGCATCTTTATTATACAACTCTAGAAAAGAATAAGTTTCGTAAGCACAAAAGTTACATGAAGAATCTTTATAATCTGCATCGTGAGAAATATAATTTTATTTTTTTAATTTTTAAAAGTAAACACTTTATTTGTAAATTTCCCATGCATTTCTCGGGATTAAAGTCTTGTCTGCATATGGTCCCCAAGTGTCCCCTTTTTCTAAAGATCAAGGAGAAAACATGTAAAATTCAAAAGTAAATGGACAAATTCAGGATAATTTTGAAACTATAAGGAGCAAACTGCTATTATTGTTTGAGGAACAAAAATTAAAAAAATTTAAAAATAAAAAAAAATCCCACTGCCAGCCACTCTCTCTGTCGCTCGCAGGTGGTTGTTTTGTGTGTGTGTGTGTGTGTGTGTTTTTTTTTTCTTTTGGTTTATTTGTTGCTTGTGTGTTTTGTGTTGTGGGCTCTTTTGTTTTCGTTTGTTTTGGGACCGCCCGGCGGCAGGCGGGGGGATTTGTGGCCGCGCGAGTACCGTCTCTTTCAAATGTGTGCCGTGTGTTCTTTCTTTTAATTGCAATTTGCTTTGTTGTACATGCTGGGGAAGTAACCTGAACCTGAAGCAAATTGGAAGGGATAATTGGACGTCAACTTCACAAATTATTGGCCAACTACTTTACCAAATTCTCAAAATTCCACTCCTTCTCCGTATAATAGAGTGATTCCTCAACCAAGGTGCTCTTGAAATTGGTTCTAACAAGGGGCTATTTTGGAGTGGGGTTCCAGTACAGGGGTTATTGCATTCGATGAATACGCTTTATTTTGTAGTCATTCACTGAATGCGCTTCTTTATTATTATTTTTTTTAAAAAAAGCACGTCCGCACAATTTTTGTCCACAGTGCGCAAGGCCTGCTTTGACGAAATAAATGCACATTCGTTGAATGCGCATCTATTGCAGCAGACCTCTGTGCAATGTGCGGACGTTTGCTTTTTTTTAAATGTGCATTCAGTGAATGCACATTTATTTTTTTAAATCCTAGTCACGCCATGCACGGACGCTTCTTCCTTATGCACATTTGGTAAGTGCGATTTATGGTGATTTTCCCTTTTTTTTTGGTTTAACATAGCACTTTTTCCCACCCAAAACCCTAGCCAATTTTTCCAAAACCCTAGTCATTTTCTTTGTAACCCTATATGTGTTCCCCCAAAACCTTAGCCCTTTTTTTTTATTTAAGTACAAATTTAGCTTCTTATTTTGTTATTTACTTGATTTTTATTTATTTACTTCGTTTGCTTTTTTTTTTTTTTTGTTTGATTAGTTTTTGAATATAAATATAAGAATATAGTATAACTAAAATACAGGGTGAGGGTGGGGTATGGGGTTGGTAATATGTTACCAACCTTTTTTTTTCTTTTTTTTTATGAATATGTTAAAGTTCAAGGTTTAGTTTTTTATTTTTTGTTTAGTTTTTAAATATTAAAACCTTACGCTTTTATGATGTATTGGGGGTATGGATTAGGGTTTAGGACTTAGGTTATATTATCATAAATTATATTAGATATATTAAATACAATAAAAATTAATATATATGAGAAATAATAATATTAAAAATATGCATTTGTTGAATACAATTTATGTGGATTTAGTTTAAGTTTTTTTAACGTAACCCTTTTTTTCTCCAAAACCGTAGCCAATTTTTCCAAAGCCCTAGCCATTTTCTTTGTAACCGTATATGTGTTCCCCCAAAACCCTAGCCCTTTTTTTAATTTAACTTTAAATTTCACTTCTCAGTTTGTTATTTACTTAATTTTTGTTTATTTGCTTCGTTTGATTTTGTTTTATTTTTTGTTTGATTAGTTTTTTAATATAAAAATTTAGTATAATTAGAATATAGAATACAAGGTGAGGGTGGGGTATGGGGTTGGTAATATGTTACCAACTTTTTTTCTTTTTTTATTAATATGTTAAAGTTCAAAGTTTAGTTTTTTTTTTTTTTTGAGTTTTTAGATATTAAAATGTTACGCTTTTATGATATATTAGGGGGTATGGATTAGGGATTAGGACTGAGGTTATATTATTGTAAATTATATTAGATATATTAAATAAAATAAAAATTAATATATATGAGAAATAATAATATTAAAAATGCACATTAGTTGAATACGATTTATGTGGATTTAGTTTAAGTTTTTTTAACGTCACTCTTTGTTCCCCAAAACCCTAGCCAATTTTCCCAAAACCATAGCCATTTTCTTTGTAACCCTATGTGTGTTCCCCTAAAACCCTAGCCTTTTTTTTTTAATTTAACCCTAAAGTTTTTTTCTTTTTGTTTTTTTGTTAATATGTTAAAGTGCAAGGTTTAGTTTAAGTTTTTAGATATTATAATGTTAGACTTTTATGATGTATTAGAGGGCATGGATTAGGGTTTAGGACTTAGGTCATATAAGCGTACATTATATACATATGTTAAATACAATACAAAGAAATATATAAGGGAAATAATATTATTAAAAATGAGATAAATTATATATGTACAAAAAAGTTTGAGTAATTACAAATAATAAATCACCAATGTTCCTCCAATCTGTCATGAGTGCCACAGCCTAAAAGCCTAGGAACTCTATTAGTTCATCACAGTCCAACTTGAGTATTATCTTCGGCTTGTGAATTAAGGTTAGAAGAATGAACATGCGATGTTGAGATGAATAATGCAACGACTGGAATATTGTAAGGTTGACCGAAAGATGGAAAAATAATAGCCAAACTAGAGAACGGAACAGTAATAGCCGGGGTGAATGATAAGGATTGGATGACCTGATGCTATGTGTCTTCAAATTGTAAATTTGAAATTTTAAGGGGTCTCTTTTGTAAATATGCAAAATTTAAGGGGCAAAAATATAAATTTGCAAAATTTGGGGTCATTTTGTAAATATTCACAATTTTAATAGTCAACATGTAAATTTGTAAAAGTTGAGAGGTCATTTTGTAAATATGTTCTAGAAAATTGCCAAAATGAACCTAAATTTTTTTAGTTTTATTTCAGGTCATGAAACTCATCTTTTATTACGACCACATAAAAATTTAATAAGACAAAATATAAATTTACAAAATTTTAAGTTCCATATTATAAATTTAAATAATTAATTTTCTTAATTTTTCGTAATAATTTAGTTTTCAAAATGTTATCTTTTCTTGCATTTTGCCGATCCTATTGCTAGACCTTGAGATATGTACAAAGACTAGTTTAAGGTTTTTGAAAAAGGCCATCTAAATAGAAATCACCTTTTGGAGCACCTACTTGTGTGTGTCTTTATATACATCAATTTTCGATGCTTGATATTAAACACTATTATAGTTTGGTCATACTTGGTACCTATATGATGTAAAATTTCATATTATCTTTTGATGTTTCATTTTGTGTTTTCTTAATAAACTTTATTGGTAAATTTGGATAATTAATTGTTATTAATATTTTCATTATTCATAAAACAACCACTAGAATCAAGGGAATAGGCAGTAGCTTTATGACAATCAAATAAATTACCATATATTGAAAAAATATACAACAATAAACACATTAAAAATATACAACAATAAATGCTAAAATATATATATATACACACACACACACACAAAACAATAAACACCCTGAAAATATACAACAATAAACACAAATTATACTATTCATATATTATACTAACGGATCTACTTAGGCCTGGCTATTTACGGGACTAAACAAGTAGCTTTCAGTTTCGAGCAATGAATGATAAGTCCATGAATTCATAGCCTCAAAGATATGTTTGTAAATTCCACAAATATATCTGCATAGACTAGAATTGACCTATGAATATTTAAGTTTTTCGCAATTGGTTGCATTTTGATGCGTCTATGTATATGTACGTGTATAAAAGTAAATATAGGCCAATTTGGTTCTGAGTATGTTTTCTATTAAAATCATAAAATTTGAACTTGATCAATTTTTATGCGATTTCGTGTTTGGACAACCATTTCTTTTGATAAAAAGTATTAGGAATTATACATGAAAATTAATTTCCTTCGAATTATAATTGGAACTTCAAACTTTTAAGCCCAAGTGTAGGAATCAAGGCAACAAAATGCAGGTTTGGTGAAAATCACATTTAGCTTGTAAGTGTTCAACATATAACCTATTTTATTATCAATATAAGCATCTTAAACTAAAATTATAAACTGATTTATTTAGCACATACCGTGTTCATGAGGCTTAATCAATTAAATAAGAGTGAAGAAGTCTATGGAAAGTATATACACACACACAGAGAGCATTAGATAGATATTTGCACGGGTATACATGTTTTATACTTAAAAATGCAAGATAAATCAAATATACACTTGAACCTCAATTTTCATTTCTCAAATATAATTGTGTGATCTTTTTTATAGCCAAATTACTCCTAACAAATATACACTTGAACCTTATTTTTCATTTTATTTTTTATAGTTATAATTTTATTTTTCACATATATAAATCAGTTAAAGTTTTGAATCTTATTTCCATAATACTCTAAAATTAAACATATATCCTTCTTTCAAAAAATATACAACAATAAACACAATAAACAAGGAAAAATTAGCATTGCATTAAAAAAAAATTACATCTAGTCAAAAATACTAACCTCAACAAATTGAGGAGAAAGCTATATTGAGAATGAAGCAGCTAAACTAAGGAGGAAGTTGTCTTCTGCTGAAAGTTGATGAGGGTAGAAAATGTAATGTGAAAGTGAAGGGAAGAAGCCTGGAGGAGCAAATGAAGAGTGATTTTATAGGCAAATATTTGTTGCCAGTCAAAAGCAAGCAATGAATAAATGTGTTGGGTGTCAAACCAGCAAAATAAAATTCACCTACTCAATTAAAAATAAGAATGAAGTGCAGTGATGAGTAGGGTCGTATCCACAGGGACTAGTAGATTTATTTTCTTTAAAAACTAAAAAATTAAAGGAGGGGGATTTAACAAGAATTAATCTAAAGAGAATTCAATTCGCGAAATCTAATAATTAAATCAAAGGATTCAGTTAAAGAAGTCTAATGACGCAAAATTAATTTAAACTAAATCAAATATTAACTAAGCTCTAGTCAAAGGAATAATCTCAACTCTGGTTCAATTTAACTAATCATCGATGCAATAATAAATTTCCACATTCATGAATAAATTGGTTATGGTTGTTGAGACGCTCTAACAACCTGCTCTTCCTTACTGTGTCGGTAATCAAGGTACGACCGTTAATTACTTCTCTAATCAAATAATAACCCTAGGTACGACCTTAGGATTCAATTATTCAACAGCCTTAAAACTAGAAAAGCCACCAATTCTAACCAGCAAATACCTACGAGGCTTTGTTCAAATTAGATTATTTATTCCCGTGATATAATCCAAAAGTTCTCTATTACAATTGAATTAATCACTCGCCACAAATACTAAAACTATCAAACAATTACGGATTTGACGTTTTAGATGGCCCTAGATTATTTGACAATTAAATAGTGATCAGTTATTTAATTGGCAAGAATAATCACACAAGAATGAACACAATCACCTTGGAATTAAACAGAGAATAAATAAATACCCAAAAACGCAGAAAATAATAAAAACAATTAGATCTCACAGTAATAGATGAACCAAGAGTTTCGATTATCCTTCAACTAGATAGAAGAGTCTAGCCACGAATCATGGCTTCAAATCTCCAAAAATATTTAACAGAAATTTTTGTTCGTAGCGAAAGAAGAAGAAGAAACTAAAGAACTAATAGAAAACTCTAATAAAACTAAGGCTCTCTCAATTTTCTGCTCAAAGCTGCGTGTATGTCTGCTGAAAATTGCATTCCCAATGTCTTCTATTGACTCCTGCACGTTTCTTTTTCTCTTCTCCTTCCTTCTTTCCTTTTTGCTCTTTGTTTCCTTCTCCAACTCTACTTCATTGTAAAATCTTTGCTTTTTGGGAAGATTCCTTTTCTAATAAACTCTAATTCTCTCTAAACCTCTTCCCAATTCAGATTCACCACATAAAAGAAAGTGGGACCCTCCAATTGCAAATTTCTTCTAATTCACGTCCAGAATTCTGCACAGCAGTACCAGTAGCCCGTGGTCACGCTCTATTCGACATAGTCTTCTGGAATTTGGCGAATTTAGAGTATTTTCTCTACAATTTCCTACATTAAGGCCAAATATCAAAAAGTGAATAAATGGAAGTATTAAACACAATTCTTAACCAAAATAAGGGGAAGTTAATTACAATAAATATGTCAATTTAACACCCTAACAAATTCCCCCACACCAAGACAATGCTTGCCCTCAAGCATTCATCCAATTCAAAAGAACACAGTCGAGACATCAAATATTCATAACAGAATTACCAGCAAAACTACTACCACCTTTCTCAACAATTTTGTTAAAATTCAAATGCACAAGATTCAAAATCTTCACAAAGATTTTCAATATAGTCACTCAACCCTCAAAGAATAAGGAGATAAGATATCATTGAAGCACACATCAATACAATAGGAAAGGTATTACCATAGGCTTGCACATATATCAACTCTCCACCACTTAAAATAAGAACTTTAATACAAAAATCAAAGGGTCTTTGTAAAGGTTGTAATGGGGCTTAGGTTAAAGGCATGATAAAAGGATAATTTAGGTGTAAGGTATCAAGGACAATCTCACAAAGATCATTGCATGAGTTATAATTGTCATCTCCATGTAGCTCCATTGCTAAATGTTTATCATAACGTAAATATCTAGGCAAGTGAAATCATATCTCGGGCTTTGCCCAACTACCATAACTCAACACATATATACTAAACACTTCACATATTTTTGTATTTTCTTTTTCACTATTTTTTTTTTCTTTCTTTCTGCTTTTTCTGATTTTTTTTTTCGATTTTTTTTCTTTCACATAACCACAAAAATTCAAAACACTTGCACTTGCCAATGAATTTCCTTCAATTAAACACGTCACAATGGAGTTCTCAAAACTAATTTTCATGTAGTGAAAGTGAAATTCCCTTGATACTCGGTTGAAATAGAAAGTCAAAATATAAAGGCTTTTGGCTAAGTTACGTAGTTAATAAACAAAGAAAAGGTTAAGGCTCAAAGGGGTTCACTAAGGGTAATAAAAATTCAAGGCATGTTTTTACGATAGTCAAAAAGGTTTAAACCTAGGTGCCCTTATCATTTTAATGCATCAAGTTCAAAAATGTGGTCTCGATATGTATAACAGTGCAAGTTCTAGAATATCCAATCCATGTATGAAAATCACTCAATCAAAAAAATAGAGCAAAAATGAATGAATTGCTCTTATAGGCTCAAAGCTCACAACAAGGGTTAAACAAGTCAAATCTTGTACATTTTTCATTCAACTCAGTTGTCAAGACAAGTGAAGTGATTAAGCTAAAGAAATCCATGCTAGTCATACTTAATATCTTGACTGTGTGTGACAAAAATTTTCAGCAAAATTGGACCAAAATAAAAAACAGAGAAAGACCTTCAAACGTGATCAAGAGAAGTAAAAAATCAGCAAACCAGAAACAAACGTGATCAAGATAGTGAATGAAGTACCAAACCAGGAATAATCAAGTGAATAAATCTTGCAGTAAACAACCCCCCCACACCTACTTCATACATTGTCCCCAATGTAAAGTAAGATAGAAAGAAGTAAAACGGGGACTCCCCTGGATAGAAACTAAGATCTGGAGGGTGGAGGGTCTGAACTACCAGCTGACCCTGCTGCATTGAAGAACGCAGTCATCACCGAGGCCATGTGAGAAAGATGGTACTCCATTCGGGACAAGCGATCATCTAGGCTCTTGATGCTGGCACTCACCTGCTGTAACTGGTGCTCCAAAGAAGAAATAGAAGGCACAGTAGAAGGAGAAATAGAAGGACCAGACTCGTCTATAGGTGCAGTGCTACATGAAGGTCCTACTATAGGTCTACTACGCCTACTAGATCGTGTATAGCTACCAGGAGGAGTAAATTCAAATGACCCATCTACATTACGCACCACCCCCATATTCTCTAAACTAGACAATGTCAAAGGCTCACAAGGGTGTGCAATATGCAAATCAGTATCAGTGGGATCAAAAACTCCTAACTCTACAGCCAAATGAGTAATAAGTGAACCCAAAATCAAAGGTTTATTTTTCTTAGTGAGCACAGTTTGAAATTGAGAAGCAAGCCAATAACCTAGATTCGCTTTGACATTATGAAGCATGCACCATATAAAGAAAAATTCAGATTTAGTAAAAGTCCCAGAAGAATCTTTTCTACCAGAAAAATTAAAAGTAAGAAATTTCTGGATGTATTTTAAAACGGGATCCTTCAAATAGGAACTCTTGGATTGACTGGGGTCATAAGCATGAGGGTTAGCTGACATCTCTTGCCAATATCCCACACTACCCGAAAAAAATGGCTCAACAAAATCACATGCGCTTTTGACATATTCTTCGGAATTAACCGAACTTTCATCAACAAAGCCTAAGCACACATTGAACTCGGTGATAGACTTGCTAAATTGTACTCCTAACAATTTAAATTTAATCACCCCAGGAGTAGTCAAATTCAATTCAGCAGGTTTCTCAAACTGATAAGTACTATAAAACTCATAAATTAACTCATGATAAGTTGGATAATTAATAGTCAAATACCTTTGCCAACCTATATTAGAGAAGAGCTTATGTACCTCATCAGCAATTTTCAAATGATCCAACGCTGCTGGATCGATACATTTGCAGGGTGCAAATGATCTAGTCTTCAACACTTGTAGGCGTCTCTTTTGCTGAGTAGAGAGCTGGTCGAGAGCACCGCCTAGCTGGTCCAAGGAAAGTGGTAGAACTCCCTTATCAATTCCCAATCTAGACCTCTTTCTAGAAGTAGAAGAGGGTTGACGCTTTTTAGCTTGCGGAATTGGAGGAATCGCTTGTCTTTGGGGTGCTTTTGATTTCTTCTTGGAAGGTTGAGTTGTTCTCCCCATTAGTGCAACCTAGTAAATTAACAACCAATTAATCAATTCATTCCAAGGTATTCATTTGATTCCCAAACATGAATTAGCATCCCACTAAAAACAAATATCAACTACTTCCAAGACGAATCACTGCCACAATTGAGCAATTGTTTCTCAAAAGTTACATCAATTAAGTCAAGAAGTCTCAGTTAAAAACAATGGCCAAATATATAAGAAGAGAAACAAAAAAAAAAAAAATTTTTTTAGCCAACACAGACACCAATAGCACAGCCAATAAGCAATGACAAAACTTCAGCAATAAGTTCAGCAAAATAACTGTTTTTCTCCACAGCCCAACCAAGTGTATAGAGTAATTAATGGGAAAGAAACAAAACCTGAAAACCAATCTCTGTGGTGGTTTAAGTGTGAGTGCTGCGTGAGTGTAAGTGTGTGCCTGTGGAGAGGGGTTCGGCCGTGTATGTGTGCAGGTGGAGTCGGGCCTTGGAGCTGGGGTAAGGGGGAGAGAAAAACAGAGAAAAGCAGAAGGGAAAAGGGGGGAAAGGGGTCGCCGGTCGGTAGTGTAAAGAGAGAGGGACGGCGGCGGTGGAGAGGAGAGGGAAAGAGAAAAAGAAAAAAAATTTGCAGCAAGAAGATAGAAAAATAAAAAGGAAAAGAAATGGAAAAGAAAGAAGGGGAAGAAAAGAGGAGGGGAGTTCGGTGATACCAAAAGAGAGGGGGAGTCCGTCGAGAGAGAGAGAGAGAGAGAGAGAGAGGCGTCGGCGGTGGCAAGAGGGAGGGGGTTCGACGGTGGAGAGAAAAAAGAAAAGGGGAAGAAGAAAAGAAGAAGGGAAAAATAAGAAAAAGAAATAGGAAGAAAAAGAAAACAAAGAAATTGAGGGCTAAAAATTTGAAACGGTCCCTTTTTTTTTTTTTTTTTTTTAGTAATATTTTGGGCAGAAGACTTATGTTTACACAGCGTGGTCATGTTGTAACGGATGAGGTCTTCTGTCTTAGGCACGTCAATAATGTTTCTGCAACCTCTCAGGGATCAGAAGACTAGTTGCATTATGGCGTGATCACGCCATAACAGAAGATGTCTTCTGGAATTTCACCCGCATCAATCTATTCACATTGTCTGTATACGACGTGACCGTGTCTTACCAGATGAAGTCTTCTGACTTTTTACGTGACATGTTATAAATGATGATTTCTCAAGGCGCGGTCACGGTGTAAAAGAAGAAGTCTTCTGGAATTTCCAAACTTCTAACTGTTATTGTACCAACTGTAAGACGTGATCACGGTCTGCTATAACAAGTCTTCTGCCAAAACGAAAAATAATCAAACTTTACACCTAAACTTAAAACAACTAAAAACAATAAAAAGAACTGAATAATTGAAAGAAATTGGGTTGCCTCCCAATAGCGCCTTTGTTTAACGTCTTTGGCTAGACATAGTCTCTTTTCAATCTAAATAATTGGGATGCTCAAGGGCCATTTCTTCAACTTTAAAAGCTTGAATTCCCTCATAGAACGGCTTGAGGCGATGACCATTAACCTTAAAGGTTTTGTCGGTGTCTGGACTCCGAATTTCAACTGCACCATGAGAAAAAACATTAGTTATTATGAATGGTCCAATCCAACGAGATCGCAACTTACCCGGAAATAACTTTAATTTAGAGTGGAAAAGAAGAACTTTTTGCCCTATTGAAAACTCCTTCTTTGAGACCATTTGATCATGAAAGCCTTTGGTCTTTTCTTTGTAAATGCGCGAGTTCTCATAAGCTTCATTCCGGATTTCTTCTAACTCTTGTAATTGCAGCTTCCTGTGTTCTCCAACTTCATCCATCCTCATATTGCATTGTTTAATCGCCCAATACGCCCTGTGCTCTAATTCAACTGGTAGGTGACAACATTTTCCATAGATCAAACGATAAGGAGACATGCCTATAGGAGTTTTATAAGCAGTACGGTAGGCCCAAAGTGCATCATCAAGTCGAAGACTCCAGTCTTTTCGGTTGGGATTCACCGTTTTCTCAAGTATGGACTTGATTTCTCTATTTGATATCTCTGCTTGACCACTTGTTTGCGGGTGGTACGCAGTGGAAGTTCGATGAGTCACACCATATTTTTGCATTAAAGCCTCAAATAACCTATTGCAAAAATGCTTTCCTTGATCACTTATAAAAGCTCTTGGCATCCCGTACCTTACAAGAATGTTAGATTTGACAAAACCTACAACAGTTTTAGCATCATCAGTACGTGTAGCTTTTGCCTCAACTCATTTTGAAACATAATCCACAGCTAAAAGAATGTACTCATTGCCAAAAGAAGATGGGAATGGACCCATAAAATCAATCCCCCACACATCAAATATTTCACAAACAAGTATAGGATTAAGGGGCATTTGATCTCTGTGGCTTAAGTTACCTGCCTTTTGACAATTTTCACATGACTTACAAAACACATATGAATCACGAAACAAATTAGGCCAGAATAACCCACATTCTAACACCTTACGAGCTGTTCTTTTTGGACCAAAATGTCCACCACAGGCATATGAATGACAAAAAGAGAGTATAGAGTGGATTTCATCTTCGGAAACACACCTGCGAATAACTTGGTCAGCACAGTACCTCCATAAATAAGGATCATCCCAAACATAATATTTAGCATCACTTCTAATCTTATCTTTTTGAGCTTGAGATAAATCACTAGGCAGCGTACGAGTAATTAAATAGTTAACTATATCGGCATACCATGGAATTATCTTTTGAATATTAAAAAGATGCTCATCTGGAAAATTGTCTTGCAGTGGTTTGGGCTCCTTACTTGTGATCAATCTACTGAGATGGTCTGCAACCAAGTTTTCTGCACCTTTCCTATCTCGAATCTCCATATCAAATTCTTGAAGCAATAGTATCCATTGTATAAGTCTTGGCTTTGCTTCTTTCTTCGTGAGTAAGTACTTTAATGCTGCATGATCAGAGTAGACAATTACTTTAGTACCAAGTAAATATGAACGGAATTTTTCTAAAGCAAAAACTACAGCAAGGAGTTCTTTTTCCGTTGTAGAATAGTTGCACTGAGCATTGTCTAATGTCCTTGAAGCATAGTATATAACATAAGCTGCTCTTCCTTCTCTTTGCCCAAGAACGGCACCCACAGCGTAGTTATTCGCATCACACATAATTTCGAATGGAAGATTCCAATTCGGTGGTTGGACAACTGGTGTTGAAGTTAACAACTCCTTGAGCTTGTCAAAAGCAATCTTGCAAGTGTTATCAAATTCAAAGGTCACATCCTTTTGGAGAAGTTTGCAGAGAGGCTGTGCAATCTTTGAGAAGTCCTTGATAAAGCGCCGATAAAAACCTGCGTGGCCAAGAAAAGAACGAATTTCCCGCACACTAGTGGGGTAAGGTAAGCTCTTAATGACATCTACCTTTGCTTTATCAACTTCTATACCTCTAGATGATACCACATGACCTAAAATAATGCCTTGGTCTACCATAAAATGACATTTTTCATAATTTAAAACAAGATTTGTTTCAATGCATCTCTTAAGAACTTTAGCAAGGTTAGCAAGACATAGATCAAAAGAGTCACCATACACTGTGAAATCATCCATGAAAACTTCTACGATGTTCTCTACAAAATATTTTTAAATAAATATTTTTAAATATTTAATACTTTTAAATATTTTTCAATAAATATTTTTTTGTGACAAAAAATTAGTTAAAAAATATTTATAAAATTTAAAAAAAAACATAACAACTAAAGAAGCCCTAGAAAATCTCGTCTCTAAGCATGACAGTGGGCAGATCATTAGAGAAGCTACCTGAAGCAAACTGGTACGGACTTAATTCAAGCATAATTAACTAAATAAACTATAAAAATAAGTATCATTTAACGTAAACTTAACACGTTTCCAAATTTTTAAAAAATGTCAATGTTTATTACTATTCTTTATCTCATTTTTCCTATTAACTTTCTATCTGAATTTCAAATTGCGATAGACAATTGCACTGGTAATTGTTGGGTTCTAAAATTACGACCCAACAACAATTTCTAACACAAGTATTCCTGGAAGCAAGGCTTATTAATATCTGAGTGTTGGTTGGTTAGGTGAAGAACTGAAACAAAGCATCCTGATCAGCAATTCTTCTGCAGCATTTGCAACTATTCAAGGCTCATTGATGGCAGAATCAACCAGCTGCATAATCGAGAAAAGGTACTTAGAATTCTACTCCAACTGAAGTTTTTGTGCATATCAAGTTTAAAGTTACTAAAGGTACGTGCAATATATAACAATCATCACAGAATTATATATGCATTGATCTTGTATTTTGGCTGCTTTTTTTCTTGAAGACATGCCGTAGTTACAGGGGCAAACAGAGGGATAGGATATGAGATATGTAGGCAGCTGGCTTCTCATGGAATTACTGTCGTGTTGACTGCTAGATATGAGAAGAAGGGACTTGATGCTCTTCACAGGCTCAAAGGGTCTGCTGGTTTTTCCGGTTATTTGCTCTTTCATCAGCTTGATGTGGCAGATTCATCCACTGTTGCTTCTCTTGCTCATTTTATCAAGTCTAAGTTTGGAAGGCTTGACATCCTGGTACGATAAAAAAAACTCAATATTTTGATAGTTTCCCAGGAAATTCACTTAATTTTCAATGTTTCTGTAGTTTCCCAGGAAATTCACTTAATTTTTAATGTTTCTGTTAGACTGTCCAAATTGACATTCTTGCTCTTTTGCTCCTGGAGTGCTAGGCATTTAGCGATACTGTGGAAACAGTTTCTTATTGTATTAGATACTTAAAATGGGAAAATTAGCTCTTTTCATAAATGAACAAGCGCATAGTTAGAAAATTTTGTCGACGACCAATACTATTTGCTCTTTTAACCAATGCGTTTACTTGCTTTTGCCCCAGGTGAATAATGCAGGAATTAGCGGAGGCATTGTAGATGGTGAAGCTCTAAGAGCTGCAGCTGATAAGTTTGTGCGTAATTAATTTATTGTTGTGACGGAGTATGTATATATATATATATATATATATCTATCTATCTATTCTCTCTTTAAAAGTATGGTGAGTCTTAGTTGTTTTGGAGTCTTTGCACTTTGTAGTGTTAATTTTCTAATATGCCTAAAATACCCTTATGTGCTATTATATTATATTAATTGTATTCTAATTGTAGTATAACTACAAAACTCTTCACATTCTCTTGTGAAGTTCATTGAATTTAAATTTTGCTGTTAACTAAAATAAAACAATTCTCCATACAAAAAATCTTTATCTACACTTCAATTCAATCCTCAAGAGATTGATAATACCAAGAAACTTTGATTTTTGTTCATAATTTAGTTTTGACTTATTAAAAGTAAAGGACGATGATTAATACAAATTAACTGCAAATTCAAAGAAAACAAGCAATGTACTAAATTGCACTAAATTATGTTAATAAATTATAACATAATTTCAAATTTTATTAAATTATTATAGGATTCTTTTTTAACAAACAGGTTGTTACAAAAAAATAATATATTAAAATTTGGGTTATGAATAAGCACTCCACTAGCAAGTTCCTTTTCGTTTGGTGATTGATAAAATAATTCAAAAAATTGTATATATAGTTCAAAGTTCAAAAAACAAATTGCATACTATCTAAATGGCTCATAAGTATTGGCTTTTACAATCTATGGAGGATGAAAAGGATTTTAGGTACATATTTCTAACGTAAAATTTAAAATATAAAGAGGGCTCATAACAAAAAATGTACAAGATGTAGGATTTTCCTTAATGAAAATGGAAAATAATTGGAAGAGTACTATTAATGTTGCCTCCTAATTTTACTTGTGAAAGAACCCCTTTAATTTCATTTTTTGAAAAAAAACTTCTTCAATAAAACAAGGATTTAAAATTTAAAAATACATAAAAAATCATTTGTAAAGTTGATTTCATAAATGAAATAAAATAAGATAATATATGATATACTTGTATAAAAAAAATGAAGTTTTTCATATCAATAATATAAACAAATTTACTTGATTGTGATGGATCTTTTTTCACATAAAAAAATGATATTTTGCATCATTTAGAAAGCAATTAAGTTAATTTTGTGAAATTCTTTTTTAAGTCTTTTCCAATCATGTTAAAAATCTAATCTCGCAAATGATTATAATTCAAAATTTACTAATTTGATCATACTAATTGAATAAAGAACTTGAATTCTAAAAAGAATAAATATGTATATTATTTACAACTATATAGTTAAATAAATAACTGTTCTTGGAATCCAATGCTTTCTTTCACCAAATTAATAATTACCATTACGTATATGGGATTTTAAGTATACCTTTGAGTTGACATATTTAAAATAAATTAAAAAATAAATAGGTTTTAAGTATAATTATCAATATTTTAGAGAAAGAACTTCAAAATCTTTTTAACAAAATTATTTTGTAAATAAAAAACTTATAATTTAAATTTTTGAATACAATGATAATTGAGCATACAATAAGTTTACAAAATACCTTAGTGTCAGTTTTAGTATCATAATGCTATTATTTGCAAAGTTTTAAAGAAAAAATTCAAATGTTTTGAGGTTAGGACTTGAAATTCAAACCATGTATTTCAACAACAATTGTTTTAAGAAAAGAATAATATATAATCAATTTAACATGGTATTTAGAAAATTATATAAAAATTTTAGTGTTTAAGAAGTATTATATTTTAAAATAACTTTAATTATCACAATTTAAAACTTGCACCTACCAAGTGCAACCTATGTTCGTTTAGATAACCATAAACATTTAAATATAAATTATGTTTTGAAAAAAGAAGAGTTATTCTTTTTTGACTATATACGAAATTAATTAAATAAAAATGTGACTTCATACAATGTAAGAGAAAGAGTTGTTAATTAGATATTATCTCCTGCTTAAGTTCTTTTTGTCTTTTATTTTTTGGACTATTTATGAAATAAAATTTAAATAGAAAAAAGAATGTGACATTGTCCAATGCTTATGATGATCAAGAGTTATGAATCTTATTAAGTAAACTCTCCTAAAGTGTATCTTTTGTATTGTTTTTGAAATTTATCCTTTTTTATTATTAATAAAAATAAATTTAGTAGAACAAAAATGTGACTCCATTTAATATAAAAGGAAGAATTTTGAGTTCAATCAAACATACTATTTCTTAAAATAAGTTCTTTGTAACTTTTGTTATTCAACTATTCATGTAGTATAATTAAATAGGAAAAAATCCAATCTAGAGTAATAGAAAGAACTATAAAAATAACTAAAAAAATGTCTCATAAAATGTATTCTTCGTAAAGTTGAGAAGTAACTTATTATGTATACTCAAACACATTCAAATAACATCATCACACATATTTTGAATTGTTTTAGGAAGTGAAATGTTAGCTATTTTAAAAGAAGGCATAATCCATTTTTTCTGGTGGTCCAAAAAAAATGAGAATTCTTTAAATTTAGGAATATTATGAAGTTTTCTTAATGCATCAAGAGATACATATGTCCGGTAGTAAAAAAAGTCTTTTAAAACCACTTTAAAATGAAATATTCACATGATCATTGTATATAATTTAATGAATTGTTCTTGAATTTTTTGTGAAATACTTTCTAATTTATCTCCGAATGATACAATTTTGAATTGATGATTAAGCATTTTATTCTTTTATGAACTGTAAATTTTTCAACATGTTTTTGAACATATTCTTCAAAATAAAAATGAAATTCCCGTGCACTAATAATTGATCTCATGTATTGTTGGATTATTGGAAGTGTTTTATAGTAATATTGTAGTGTCAAAATGTCAAAACATATATCAAGGTTTTTGAAGACCGTGGAGAACTGAAATTTAATATTCTTCAATTCATTCACTTTGTTTCAAATACATTTGTATATAAAATAATTAAATTTCTCATAATCAAAAAATTTAAAAACAAAAACAAAAGGCATCATATTCACGTGCAACGCACGTGCTTCATTACTAGTATATATATATGTATGTATATGTATTGTTTCAAAAAATGTTTCTTATCAATTTTAGTCCTAATCTTGTTTTCTACAAGGTTAAGCCTAAACTTCCATAACTTCTTTGTGATATTCTACCACAAGGTCAACTGATTCAGAAACTCTACTTTTTCGATCTTGTACTCACTTTTCCTATCTCCTGCTATTTGTTTAAAATTTTTCTCACTCTTTTTTTCTTGGGTGTGTATTTATGGAGGTTTGTGGATAGTGAAATGTTGATCCTTGTTTTAAATGTTGCATTGCTTTTGGTCTTTCACTTTATCTTCTGTTTGTTTGCTTGACCATTGCAGGCAGTAGTTCAAATTAACTGGAAGGAGATAATGACTCAGACATATGAGTTGGCCGTAGAATGCTTCCAAATAAACTATTATGGTGCAAAAAGAATGATTGAAGCCTTTCTTCCTCTTCTTCAATTGTCTCAATCACCAAGAATTGTAAATATTACATCATCCATGGGGAGGTTAAAGGTACTGAGCTTGTCAATTTGATTCTTCAAGTATCTGCTTTTTAATCATGTTAATAAAGTGTAATTGCACTTGATGCATCAATATTATTTCCAACAAGAAGTCAAGCTGAACTGCATTAGGATGGTTTGACATAAATCTGACACCACTTGGTTCTCTTATGAGTTATGACCTTTTAGTATATGGACCTTGGCCTTAAGACTCTAAATCCAGTCTGGTGTCTAAATTTATGTTGTAAATGCTGGTTCTTTTGTGAATTTATGGTGTATGCAAGCAATTAATCAATTTTAGTTTTGACTGGTTTGTATCTTTTCAGTCAGGAAAAAATAATTTCCTAAAAAAATACAATGAAAGTACTACGGTAGATTTGCAACTCTATTTACAATTGAGTAGCTATAAATGTTCTACTGATATTCATCAGGATTGCAACAGTGAACCCCGCGTTGTACTAAAAAAGACAATGAAGATTTGAATGTCTAATTTTCTTCACCAAATAATCTAGCCTCCTTTTAGAACCTTAAGCCAAATGTCTGATAGAGATTGTAAGAACAGCTTGTTTTCAGGGTGTTTGTAGGCCAAATGGAAAATGGTTTGGCTTTGTTAGTTACTGCAACTCCTATGAAAATTTAATCTGCTTTTCTAATCATGATTCAAAATATACCAAACGAATGGGCTAAAGGAATATTAAGTGATGTTGATAAGCTTATGGAAGAGAGAGTGGATGAGGTACTCAATGAATATTTAAAAGACTTCAAAGACAGTCTGCAAGAAGTCAAACGATGGCCTATAGCATATGCCCTCGCAAAAGCTAGTATGAATGCTTACACCAGAATTCTGGCTAAGAAGTTCCCCAGTTTCTAGGTGAATTGTGTCTGTCCAGGCTTTGTGAAAACAGATCTAAGCTACAATGATGGGCGATTGACTGTAGAAGAGGGTGCTGAAGGTCCAGTGATGCTAGCATTATTGCCTGATGATGGTCCTTCTGGCATGTCATTTTTTGGCAAAGGAGTGTCATCTTTTGAATGAAAATGATTAATCATAAATGGTCTTTGTAGTCAAAGATCAAGTTTCAGCTATGTGCTTTTCAATGTGTATTAGTACCATTTAATTTTAAGGATGAAGGGTTCAAATCGCTTAATATACATTTCCTGAGAAGTTTCCTATTTATGCACAACATTCATTGGACCGATTCATGTGAAATCCTTTTTGATCTCCTATTGACATGATAATATGCAGGTTGTTTATGATCAAGCCCGAACTAATATTTCTCCATATACTTTGCAATACTAGAGGGAAATGTTTAAGAATCCATATGGCTTATTTTAAGCCTGGTTATCCCAGTTGATCCTTGGCTAAAAATTTATATTGTTCTAGCAACTCACTCTGCTAAAACAGATGATTCGTAACTGAAAAGGATTGATAAGAGTACCTTTTTACAGAACTTTTTGGCTATGGACGCACTGTAAATAGCTAACACAAATGTGCATCTTTGTGCGTTTGTTAATATGTTCAAGCTTTATTTTTGCTTAGAATCAGATTAGGAAGAAGGTCAAACTTGTAATTGTGTACATGTAACTAAAAGTCAAGGAAGTTAACACCTTTTCAAGAAAAATGCAAATACAGGCAATTGATTGTCCATATGTTAAACAAAATGGCACCCTTAACATCTCATACTATTCAGGCTTTTGATCTGTAGTCACTGCATATTCAATTTATCCAGAAATTTACATCACAAAAAGCTCAGTAGAACTACTGGATAACATGTATTTAATTAGTCATGCATTGCCATACAAGAACAGATTAACAATGAAGCAAATGAACATGGATGGTTCACATTTTTCTACTCAGCAGCTTAGCACTGTCTAATCTTTGACAAAACTGATCTGTCAACCATTTCACATATTTCCCTGTTGGTTGACTAATAAGATATAAAGAAAGCCAGCTTTTTATTCTTCTTAAATCACATCTAAACACAGCACCAATGGCTGAAACAAGCACAGTTACCATAGAAAAGGATAGTACATAAAGATTACAAAGCTTGCATCACATATTGAATATCCAGTTTTCCAACATTGAATTTCAAAAGATTTTTATCTCTTAAAATTTTTCATAATGCCTTTTTGTTTTCAATGCAGATATGCAGTACTTACAGGGGCACACAAAGTGATTGGATTTGAGATGTGCAGGCAGTTAACTACTCATGGAACCACTGTGATCTAGACTGCCAGAAAAAAGAAGAGGACTTAATGCTCTTCACCAAATCAAAGGGCCTGGTGAACAAAGCAGGGGTTGGCGGAGCCATTCTAAATGGTTGCAAGTTTCCTTTTAGCTTAAGTTGGTGCAAAAAATAATGCAATCTGCTTGAAGAAATTGTAATGGTAAACTGAGAATATGACTTTTGAGGATTGATCAATCACACATGGGGAAGCTTGATTTGACTGGGATGTTATAATGACCCAGACATATGAGGTGGGAGTAGAATGCTTGCAAATGAACTACCACTGAGCAAAAGTAATGGCTGAGGGCTTTCTTCCTCTTTTCCAATTCCCTCAATCACGAAGAATTTGTCAATGTTTCTACATTAATCGGGAAGTAGAGATGTAGAACTTGGCTTTCTGCTTCTCGAGTATGTGGATTCTTATTATGCATTAGAATGCTTTTGAGTATGGAAGTAAGACTTAGTGAATGCTGATCAACTACATAAAGATGGCTTAACATCAGCGTTGAAATTTGAATTGAGCCCTCTAATGTTCTTATACTGTTTAATGTTGAACTTGACCTAGACTTTCCAAAGCTGTCCTGTTCTAATCTTATGGTTTTTTTTGCTGGTTTTCAATTTCGTGTATCAAAGCTGTTAATCAACTACATTGTTTGCTGGTTTATTAAGTGATGCTGATAAACTTACAGAGTAGAAAGTGGATGAGGTGCTGAATGAATTTCTAGATGACTTTAGAAAGGATTCCTAAGAAGTCCAAGGCTGGCCTATGTCATACACAATTCCAAAAGCAGCCATGGATGCGTATACAAGAAATTTGCCAAGAAATTCCCAGATTCCAAGGTGGATTGTGTTTGCCCTGGCTTTTCAAAACAGAGATAAACTACAACATTGTCTGGATGTCGGTAGAAGATGGTTGAAGGTCTGGTGAAGCTAGCTTTGTTGCCTGATGATGGTCCTAGCTTGTTCTTCTCTCTTTACATAGTCGTATGTTTTGACTGCAAATGATCTTTCATAAACATTAATTGTGGTCGAACATCAAGCTGCAGGCATTTGCTTTTCCGTGCATAGGAGTACTATTCATTTTCATTGATGGAGGCGATAATATGGTAATATAAATTGACTGATATACAACTTATACGTGTATAAACATATGTTGTTTGGTTTCTGTGGAACTCTTTTTTATACCTGCTGTTGACATATCATATGCAGGTATGGTTGATCAAGCTGAAACTAGTATTTCTATATAGATACACTAATAAACTGAAGAACATTTATTAATAGGCTATATTGCCACTACAATATTATACACTGCTGAATGCTCGAATTGGTTTCTCATTTTGTAATGTAGCATAAGCTGTCCAATTTTAAAAAATTAAAGTTTACACCAAATGGATATATATTCTATATCAACTAAAGTTGCATCAACTGTCTTCCACTCTTCTTTTCAAAGAAAAGAGACTAAATGCACCAAAGCTAGAAACTAAACAACTAAATTTGATAAATCTCAAAGCTTCAAAGACCAAGAATGCAACATAGGGAAAAGAAACACACATGTAGAGAGAGAGAGAGAGAGAGAGAGAGAGAGAGAGAGAGAGAGAGACTTCTCTTTCTTTTGGATCTTCTAACATCCATTTAAGCATTTTAAGCTGAATAGTAAATTAAAGGAGATCAAATTCAGATAAAATTTCGACTTCTCTTATTTTCCTAGTTGACTTGGTAGTTGGTAGCACGCAGGGTTTGAATCTTGTGACCAGATTATGCTGATAAAGTCTCCCTTATGATGCTATTTCACTTGAGACAAAAAGTATAACAAAGATTGGCCAAAATGATTGACATATTTAATAAACTTGCTTACCAACTCCTAGCTGCCAATTATTTAAGAAAGATTGTTTTTATGAAATGGCATGCGCGTTTCCTTGCATGTTTCTAAAACAAAGAAAATACTCTGAAACACATCTTAAATCCACTACTAAATATTGCTAATGGGGGAAGCAATCAGTGGAAATAGTCAGACAAGGTAGTTAAGAGTTAGAGAAATAAGCTCATTACATAAAATCTGTATCAATCACAGTGGTTTCGTGACTTATTTTTTTGGGGATGATTACTTTTTTGTTTTGAAGATATGCAGTTGTGACGGGGGCAAACAAAGGGATTGGATTGGAGATATGCAGGCAGTTAGCTTTGTTAGGAAATCAACATGCCAATAAACAATTGACGCAGCGGAATATAAAATTGATTTTCAACCAAAATCATTGATTATCTATACAAAAACGAAAACGTACATTTTGATGACGTAATTAAACGAATTAACCTGGTCAAAGATATGCGATATCAACCACAGCCGCACACGTGTCTGGCCTCTAAGGTATCCACACGAACACCTTCTTGGGATCCTTCTCAGGATTGATCAACACCAAGTGAATATGCTAGATCCACTTGACACGTCTCTAATGTGAAGAAAATTGTATAAAGAAAAACTATTTTTCTCTCTCTAATTTTCTAACGTTTTTTCATTTGTTATCGTCGTGTCAAATCTTAGTGTTTAAGACTTATTTATAGAGTAATAATTAAGTTATCTTGTCCAACAAGAATTCGGTAATAGGTAAACTTTACCTATTAGGATATCTTACTAAATAAGATATTTAGTAGGTTTTAATTTCCTTCAAAAGGAAATTATTCCACTACTATAATTCCTCTATTTATTAATAAGCCCTTAGGATTAATTATCTCACAAATTAATCCCATAATTATCACATAATTATTTAAATCAATTTAACCCAAGAATTAGTTCTATTGTGTGTGACCCTTTAGGTTCCTAATCACTTGGCAATAAATATAAATTATAATCTTAGAATTAATTGGCTTTAGTACAAAACCAACAAACTCCCACTTGGACTAAAGTCAATTTAGTCACAAGGATTCTAAGATTGGATAAATTAAACAACTTTAATTTATCATTAATCAAAATTAATTAATTTATATTTATAGATCAAGATTGGCCTCTAGCCAGGCATCATGACCACCCAAGTGTTAGGAAAGTCAAGTGATTGACTTCACCTATCCATGAACCAGATTCCTGTGTAATTATCATCCTTTCACCATACTATATCCCAAATTAGTACAAGAGTAAGGTATAGGTGCCAACTCTTAATGTACTAATTATTATTCTTTCTTGTTCCCGAAATTCAACTCCATTTTTCAATAAATTTAGAACTTTTCTAAATTATTGACTAGTTTGCAAACATTCTTGAGTTGATATTTCAACAAGTGTGGCCACAATAGGGATATGCTCTCCCACTATTAGGAGTGGTGAATCCTATATTGATCATAAACTATCAATTCGTGTTTCTTATTATACCCAACTTCTATCGTACACATAACCAATTACGGATTATGGACTAATAGAGTTAAAGTACAACAATCCACACTAAAGATACTCTTATGATCTCAAGTCAAAGGATCATTTACACTACTGTCATGTAGAGATTATACCATTGGCACTCAAAGTAGTTAACCTTATGGAAATCTCTAAGCGGATCAATCCAGTGAATATGTTCTCTAACAATCCACCCATATATCATCATATATGCTAATCTATCCGCATTAACAATGTCCTTTATATTGTTAATACTATGATTAGGGATACTTTAAGAATAATAATAAATATTATTCTAAGGACTTTATCATTCAAAAATACATAAATACATATTTTAAAAATGATAAAATGCCATATCATTATTATTGCATAAACAACAATCAAACATAACAATTTATGAAATTATAAGTCATCTCCCACTTTGACTAAAACCAATCATTCATTACTCTAATATGAATAAATACACATGACTATCATGTTTCTTTTGGGATAATGCTTTAGTCAATGGATTAATCACATTATCCTCAATGGGAATCTCATCTATCTTTACATTGTTTTTACCAATTATTTTCTTAAATAAATGGTATAGCCAAAATACTTGTTTGGATCATAGATGAGACCTTAAGTTCAATAATGAACTTCTAGATCCAACTTAGCTTCTAAAGCTACAAAGCACTTGGCCTTTGTTGTAGAATCTGTTGCAGTGTCTAGCTTAGAACTCTTCTAACTAGCAACACCACTATTCAACGTGAACACAAGTATAGATTATAATCTATTATCATTCTTAAATAATTAAATATTTACATCTATAAACCCATACACTTCTAAAGTGTGAACTCCATAAATCAAGAATAATCCATTAGTTTCTCTTAAGTACTTTAGAATATTCTTGACAAATATCTAGTGACATTCACCTAGAATTAGGTTAATATTTGCTCATAACACTTTGAGCATAGGAGACATCGATCTCGTACATAGCATAGCTCAAATGGGTAATACCGTGTTTCACAGAAACCCTTCCTTTGATTGTTTCATGCTAAACTTCTTTAGCATCTAGTCTATATACATTAATTGAGAGACCAAACAACCTCTTAGATCTATCTCTATAGATCTAAATTTCAAAAATAGGTTGTTCATCTCCTAATATTTTCATGACAAATTCTTGGACAGTCACTCCTTTTACCGTTTTAAAGCATATATATATGATTTCTCAATACCAATATGTCATGCACATAAAGTATTAAGAAAAATCAGTGCTCCCACTCACTTTCTTGTATACACAAGGCTCGTCTTCAGTTTTTGAGAAAAATCAAACTTTTTGACCATCCCACCAAAACGAATGTTCTAACTCCTTGATTTGTAAGTAATCATATTACTATCCATGTCAATCTTTCTTTTAAAGATCCTCTTACACCGTATGAGTTTTACCCCTTTGAGGTGGTTCGACTAAGGTCCATACCTTGTTGTCGGACATGGAATCCATTTTGGATTTTATGGCTTTACGCCACTTCAAAGAGTTTACACATAACATAGCCTCTTCATAGCAAGTAAAACCGTCATCAATTATGACTAGCACATCATTACTCTCATTTATGAGAAATCTATATTTCTAAAGAGAATGATGTACTTTACTAAACTATGAAGATTTTGTGTAATTCGAGCTTCCGTTTGCGCCTCATCAATATATGGCTTAAGCTCAGGTTCCAACTGTTATTTTTGTTAATTTGTGGTTCTTAAATTTCTTTAAATTCTACTTTACTCCCACTGTCCTCTTTCAAGAATAAACACTTTTTCTAGAAAGATAGCATGTCTTGAGACAAACAATTTTGCTCAAGGCAATTGTAGAAGTAGCATTCTAAACTTTCTTTAGAATACCCCACAAATAAACATTATAAGACTCAGTCTCAAACTTGTCTGATGTGATGCTTCACATAAGCAAAACATCTCCAAATTCTCATGTGACTAAGAATTAATTTCCTACCATACCATATCTTATATGAGGTGGTATCAATCAATTTTAGTTGGAACTCAATTGAGTGTATGGGAAACGATTTTTAAGGACAAATTTCTAAAACTAGATTGGAAGTGTAACATGACTCATCACGAAATGTACCATATCCAATAGAGTACAATTCTCCTCTTTTAGATATTTTGAAACTCGTGACTCAAGTATTCTCTACCTCAATCACATTTCAGTGTTTGAATACTTTTGTCAAGTTATTTCTCTACTTCAAGCTCTAAGGTCTTGAACTTTTCAAAGGTCTCAAATTTAGTATCTCGTAAGATACACATAACCATATCTAAAATGGTTATTCGAGAAAGTGATGAAGTATAAGAAACTACCTTTAGCATGGATCGATATTGGGTTACAAACATCAATATGTATAAATCCAAAAAGATCACTAGCACATTCACCTTTTCAATAAAAGATGTCTTGGTCATTTAAACAAGTAAATAAGATTCACATATCTCATAAAATTCATAATTGAATGAGTCCAAATATACATCTTTATGTAACTTTGGATATACGCTTCTTATTTATATGACCAAAGTCTAAAATACCAAAGATAAAATTGCTTCAAAATATCAAGTTTTGTCTCTTAATGTCTATGTTGAAAATGGACTTATCAAAATCTAGAATATTTAAGCCATTGTTTAATAAACTAGTGCTACTTAGAACGCCATCACGCAAAAAGAACAACATTTATTCTTTTGAGTAATGATAAATCTATCCACATCTAATGCAAATATAGATATTATGTTCTTTGTAAGCACTAGAATATATTAGCAATCCTTTATATCTAGAATAAGTTCAGTTGGCAAAGAGAGTGTATTAGTTCTTACGGTTAATGTAACAACTTTTGCTGCATTCTCCACATGTAGTTTAACTCTTTCCTTTGCCAAAAATCTACTTTTCTCAAGATCTTGCATATTCGTGTAACTATGAGATCCAAATCTAGTATTTAATACCCAAGAATCTTGATTAGTAAATTACTTTATCTCAATCATAAACATGTTAAAAGTCAAAGTTTTACCAAACCTTATTGACTTTTAAGTCTTGAGATAAGAGCCATACAATTTCCTTTTAATACTAGTTGTTTCTTTATGGGAAACACATGCCTATAAACTTGTTTATTTGATCACACATTTATACTTTGTCAAGGCTATTAGGCCTTCTTAAGACTAGCCTTGGGTTTCCCCTTGACAAGTAATAAAGTGCCCCTTGATTCTTATACAAATAGAATCAGGGTATCAAGGACAATCTAATATTTGTATACTTAAGAACTATTCTCAAGCTTTATCCTAGTCCAAGAATTTCAATTAAAATGGAGTCCTAAAAGGTGGGTTATGTGTTCACGTGATTATACATTCTATAACTAGAAAATAAAGATAGAATATGACTTTATATTTATGCAATAAACAAAACCAAATAAAATATATATGGACATAAAAATTTTTGGTTTTGCTCCCACTATTTCATTCAAATTAATATCCCTCAAAATTGATTCGAGAATTTTCATAAAATTCTTAGTGGGCTAGGATCCCATTTCAATTATTTTTAATCTTGAGTTAGCTCAACAAATCAAAAATAATTTCAATAGGTAGGTAACAATTACCAATTATAACTTTTGTAACTCCTAGATAGTTAGGTATCAACTTTTGATACACATATCACATATGTCTCCTAACTAATTGCCTCAAAGACACATGACCTTGAGTTAGCTCAACAAGCCATGAACCTTTGTTAAATTAGACCCATTATTCAGAGATCATATCTCATAGTATAAACATATTCTAGGTAGAACAACCTTGAGTTAGCTCAACAAGTTATTCGAACAAGAATTGTTTAAACTATAACAATGGAAGGCAACTATTCATGATTTAATATTTAATCTAAACTATTATTTAGAGATCATATCTCATCATAAACATATTCTAGGTAGAATAACCTTGAGTTAGCTCAACAAGTTATTCTAACAAGAATTGTTTAAATTATAATAATAGTTATGATATATAATTTTTATTTAAATCAAAACCATTATTCAGAGATCATATCTCATAGTAAAAAATATTCTAGTAGAATAACCTTGAGTTAACTCAACAAGTTATCCTAACAAGAATTAATTATACTATAATAATGGAAGTGATTTAAATTATTATTATTTTTATTGAGGGATAAATTATGGTCTCATCGTGCACATATATCATATATGAAAATAAATATTTGATCAAATAGAGCATACAATATGCAATAAATAAAATCACATTATTTTATCAAATAAAAAATCACATATGATATATCATGCATATAAAATAAATCTTATTATTTTATAAAATATAAATCACATATAATAAAACATTCAAATAATCACATTAAAAGAATATTTATAAATCCAGTCATGAATCTATATGCATATTAATTCTAATCACATTAGAATTGATTTAATTGAATAATTTGAGAAGTTTTTGTGTAAAAATAATCAAACAAAAATTATTGGGCAGGGAAACAAAGAAAGGAAGAAAATCAGGGGCCCATAGTGCAAAAACGGAAACTATGTCCTTTTCTGGGCTATCAAAATGCGCTTTCACCAGAGTTTTTTTTTTTGTTTTTTAAATTAGGGCGTCGTCAAACGACGCCGTTTAGCAGTGGAGTTTCCAGCCATGGTCAGCGCTGTTCACTCGCGTTGACCCCCTTTTTTCTTTTTTTCTTTTTTTTTTTAGTGACGTCGTCAAAACGATGTCGTTATGCCTTAGGGTTTGCAGCCCAAAATAGCGCCGCCACTATCTTCTTCCTCTGGTCTTTCTCCGGCGCCGATACTAAGGTCCGGTCGAACTTTTCTTGGGCTTCAGCCGGCCAGATCTAGCCGGTTAGCCTAGCTCTTCCGGCGACCAAAACAACCAATCTAGCGCAAAGGACTTCGCCGGAAAAGAGAGCACGCAGCGATCTTCGCGCGGCTCGTTTCTATTTTCCGGCGGCGAGGCACGGCCAAGATTCCATCGGGCCATGTCCTTTGGCCCTAGTCCGGCCAGATCTGGTCGGTTTTCCTTTTCACGTGCGACGGGCTTCGGATCCGGCCAACGTTTGACCAGGTCCTACCCTCGACTGCTGCCAAGGTTTTGCCCAGAAGGTTCAGTCGGAATCGAAGGCGATTGGCCAGAGGACCAGCCGCGGCCAGACCGTTTCCGGCACATGCGGCCGGTTGGGATCAGGCCAATCGCCGCCGGCATCTTGTTCGCCATGCCGGAACCTTCCCGGCAGATAGAACTTTGCCCAACGTTCGGTTGTTCCGCCGGAACTTTTTCCGGCGACTACCCAACCCTCCTTTTTTTTTTTTTTAATTTGTTTGATGAACAGTAACAAATTCAAGAAAATTAATTTTCCAGATTTTCTTAAATTAAATAGGAATAAAAAATAAAATTCCAGAAAACTATTTTCAAGAATTTAAATTTATTGTGAACATTAACTCCGAAAATTTTAAGAAAACAGAATTTTCATTAAAATTTTTTTGTTCAATAAAATCAAACGAAATTTCAGGAAAATTTCGTTTAAATATTTTGAAACTAATTTTCAAACTAAAACTTCTCAAATTTATCAAATAAATCATATACACATGTAAATAATTCATGACAATATATTTTGTATAGATAATCAAACACAATGCTCTGATACCACTGTTAGGAAATCAACATGCCAATAAACAATTGACGCAGCGGAATATAAAATTGATTTCCAACTAAGATCATTGATTATCTATACAAAAACGAGAACTGTACCTTTTGATGACGTAATTAAACGAATTAACCTGGTCAAAGATATGCGATATCAACCACAGCCGCACACGTGTCTGGCCTCTAAGGTATCCACACGAACACCTTCTTGGGATCCTTGTCAGGATTGATCAACACCAAGTGAATATGCTAGATCCACTTGACACGTCTCTAACGTGAAGAAAATTGTATAAAGAAAAACTATTTTTCTCTCTCTAATTTTCTAACGTTTTTTCATTTGTTATCGTCGTGTCAAATCTTGGTGTTTAAGACTTATTTATAGAGTAATAATTAAGTTATCTTGTCCAACAAGAATTCGGTAATAGGTAACTCTTACCTATTAGGATATCTTACTAAATAAGATATTTAGTAGGTTTTAATTTCCTTCAAAAGGAAATTATTCTACTACTATAATTCCTCTATTTACTAATAAGCCCTTAGGATTAATTATCTCATAAATTAATCCTATAATTATCACATAATTATTTAAATCAATTTAACCCAAGAATTAGTTCTATTGTGTGTGACCCTTTAAGTTCCTAATCACTTGGTAATAAATATAAATTATAATTTTAGAATTAATTGGCTTCAGTGCAAAACCAACAAGCTTCTCATGGAATCACTTGGGTGTTGACTGCAAGAGATATGAAGAGAGGGCTTGATGCTTTTCACAAGCTCAAAGGGTCTGACGGTATCTCTGACAACTTGTTCATTCATCAGCTTGACGTGGCCAATTCATCTAGTGTTTCTTCCCTTGCTGAATTCATAAAGCACCAGTTTGGAAGGCTCGATATCTTGGTACCATTGGGTAATTTCAGTTACTGGTATCATGTTATTCGTTAGAGTTGGTTGTTTTCAAAATGATTTTAGAAATTAAATACCTTAATTTGGTATTTTTAAGGTTTTAGATAATTCAGTTATTATGGCAAATTATTTTGTTTTCTTTTAGATACTTTGCTGTAGTTAGTAAACCCTGTTATAAATGGCAGTGAGCAGATTTAAAGATTCATTTAAGTCCACCATCCATTTCATTCTCTCCCTTTTTTTTTTTTTCAGATTGTGATTTTGTTGTTTCAGGTGAACAATGCAGCTATTAGCAGAGGCATTGTAGATGGTGATGCTATAAAAGCTGCAGTTGTGAGTTCACTTGTTGTACCTTAAGTTGCTGCTGAAACAGTTCGCACTTTCATTAAAGAAATGGTATATGAACTGAAAATAATTGTTAAAATGGATAATTAGTGAGCAAGAAATTGTCTAGTTCCATTCATTTTCCAAAGAAAAAAAAAAGAAGGAAAAATTTATGATTATAGTCCTAGTTTTGTTGCAAAAGTTAATTGAAGAACAGGTAAAAACAGAGACTACTATTTAAGAGTTGGTATATGGATTTATACTTTCTAATTTTGTTGCATTTTGTTACTGAATTTTGGAAGTGCTAATTAACAAGGCCTTTTGTTATTTGGCTAGTTTCCAATTAACTTGGTGATGGCTCTAGGTAAAATCATAAGGTTTACAAAATTGCAGTTTAAACGGAGTGTTGCACTTGTAATGACTGTGCCTCTTTTTCTAACTCTTCCGATCTCCTGTTTCTTGCACTCTTCTTTAAGTACAACTTTTTAAGCTTGGAGTACGATGAGGGGAAGGAGAGTGGGTGTTCTGGGTTATGGCGCGTTCTCTGGGTTGTGATACACTAATGCTTCTTGTCTATATCTAATTTGGCACTTCATCTTCTCCTATGCTTAATTGTTCTGACCAATGCAGGCGGCAGGAGCTCATAATTGGGATGATGTAATGACCCAGACACATGAGTTGGCAGTAGAATGCTTGCAAATAAACTATTATGGTGCAAGAAGAATAGTTGAAACCTTCTTTCCTCTTCTCCAGTTATCTCAATCACCAAGAATTGTAAACGTTTCCGCAGCCATAGGGAAGTTAGAGGTACTGAACTTGGCAACATCTGTCTCATCATATGGAATAACTTTGACTATAGGATGCTCCAAGCAAGACACTCGATAAGAGTGGAGTTAAGCATTGCTAAGTTAAGCTGAATTACATAAAGATATCTTGAAATAGAATCAAATTCAGTTCTTCAATAGCGTTAAACTTTGCCTATACTATAAAGCTAACATGGCTCTTATTTTCATGGTCTGTGCTGGTTAACGATATGATCTATGTAAGCTGTTAATCAGGCGTATTCTAGTCTGGTTTATGATCTTTTCCTACAGGATGAACTATATCTTGAAAAAGTTTTGAGTGGTTACAGAGAGTTGCAATTCTATTTACAATTAAGTAGTTTATTTTGTTGATGTGCGAGATTTTAACACTGATCCCCAGCTATAACCTGGGAAAACAATGAAAATTAACTGCCTAAATTCCTCCCATTGGAGATTCAGTCTCCTTTTGGAACCTTTTACTAAGAGTTAAGATTTATACAGTACATATCGTGCTTTTTTTTTTTTTTTTCCCTCTTTGCCAGCTTATGAACAATTGCGACTTTCATGAAAATTCATTTGCTACTCTCATCACATTTCAGTGTATGTCAAATGGATGGGCTAAAGGAATATTTAGTGATGCTGATAAGCTTACAGAAGAGAGAGTGGATGAGGTGCTGAATGCATTTTTAGAAGACTTCAAAGAAGGTTCCAAAGAAGCCAAAGGATGGCCTATGGCATATATTGTCTCAAAAGCGGCCATGAATGGATATACCAGAATTCTGGCCAAGAAATTTCCTAATTTCAAGGTGAATTGTGTTTGTCCTGATTTTGTCAAAACAGATATAAACGGCAACATTGGCAACTTAACTGTAGAAGAAGGCACTGAAACTCCGGTAATGCTAGCTTTATTGCTTGATGATGGACCTTCAGACTTGTTCTTTCGTTGCAAGGAAGTAACACCTTTTTGAATGAAATTGATCCTGGATAAACAGCCACATTCCAGTCAAAAATCAAATAAGTTGCATCCATGTTCTTTTCTAATGTGGCACTGCCATTAATTTTCATGACTGAAGCCAACGTTTGCTTAATATATATGTTTGATACACTTTCTTATATTACGTATGCGGATTTGTTGCCTGGGCTTTGTGAACTGAGTTTTGATAATCTTGAGCTTGGTATGTCTAAGCTCCAAAATTTTTTATCCCAAGTTCAAACCACAATGCTCAAGAGTCTTTGTAGTCCCTGATCAAGTTGCCACCTTTGTGCTTTTCTTACGTGTGCCATTTGACTTTACCTATAGATATCTACTGGCCTGGCTTACTTAAAATCTTTTTGACCTTCCATCGACATATGATCATGTGCAGTTTAGCATGATCAAGCTAAATTAATACTACTCTGGTTACGAAAGCCTACTCAAATGAAATGTTTAATAGGCTATATTGCTTGGTATTCTTCTGGTTATCACAACTAATCAATGGAGGCTGAAATGTTTCTACTTCTGCATTTACTTAAACCTCGTTTATCTGCAAGTGGAACAATATGAAGAACATTATTTTCATTACTACATGAGGAAAACGGCCAATGAAGTGCTGTGCAGGTCTGGATCTTAAGAGTGGGTTTGGGATGCTGTTGAAATCCTTGTATTTCGATGTATTTCTGACTGATTTGAGAAAGCAAACTGAAGCTTGTGAACAGAAACACATGCTGAAAGTAGATACATTTTGACATTATTCAATTCAACCAAAATATCAAATGTATATCACACAGAGATCAGCAGAACTACCACATCACATGTATTTCAATAATAAGATAACACATTAAACCAGGAAAGCAAATAAGCAACGATGGATGCTTCACATATTTAATTCACCAGCTTACCAGTACCGAAGTTTTTGAAGATGTAACCTGTCCACCATTTCACATGTTAATATTTAACTGGCAACTTAAGAACTAAGAGAATCATTTATTGTTGTCTTACACAACTCCCATGTTTGTAATATTTATAGACCTTTTCATGTGTCTGCACAATGAGATCGCATCTATTCACTTGTCCATGTCTTTTGTGAATAAACAGATATATTAATTTATTCATAATTATTGTGAATAGTCATATCTATAAAATGAATAGGTATCACTTAAAACTAATGGTACCCTTTTTTTTGGTAGATTTTTCTAATTTCCTGATTGATTTGGAAAGGTGGTTGAAAATTGTGACAAGAATATGCTGAAAAATGTCTCCCATCTAATACTATTCACTTTAGAGAAAAAGAACAAAATTTGACAAATGACATATCTAATAAACTTGCTTGCCAATTACTACCTGCCTACTATTTAAGAAAGAAATGGTATTTGTGACCTTTGCTTGTCTTTGCACAATTGACACACGTATTCACTTATTCGTGTGTTTTGTAAATAGACATACCTATTCATTTAATTGTGAATAGTCATTTCTAATGACTGAAGAGATACCACTCAAACTTTTCACACCCTTTCTTATTTTGAAAATTCTCTTAACAGATTTTTTATTTTTCTGATTTTCGTGATTGACTTGGCAAGGTGGTTGAAACTTGTGGCCAGAATACGATGAAAATGACTCCCATGTAATACTATTCACCTGAGAAAAAGTAAAAGAAAGTTTGACAAAATGATGAAATATCTAATAAACGTAAAAGAAAGTTTGACAAAATGATGAAATATCTAATAAACTTACTTACCAACTACTGCCTGCCTAGTATTTAAGAAAACAAGTATTTTATTGAATGGCATTATGTGTTTCCATGCAGGTCGAACATCAGCAACCCTTTGAAACATATCTTAATTCAATATTAAGTACATACAAATGGCAGAAGCAATCAGTGGTAATAGTCAGAAAAGGTACTTTAAGATTCAGAAAAGATAGGCTTGTTACATAACATCTGTAATTTAAAATTACAGTGGTTTCTTGACTTCATGCTTCTAGGATGATTGGTTTTCTGTTTTGAAGATATGCAGTTGTGACGGGGGCAAACAAAGGAATTGGATTGGAGATATGCAGGCAGTTAGCTTCTCATGAAATCATTGTGGTGTTGACTGCTAGAGATGAGAAGAGAGGACTTGATGCTCTTCACAAGCTCAAAGGGTCTGGTGGTATCTCGGACAACTTGTTTTTTCATCAACTTGATGTGGCCAATTCATCTAGTGTTGCTTCCCTAGCCGAATTCATCAAGAGTCGGTTTGGAAGGCTCGATATCTTGGTATCATTAAGATATATCAGTTCTTTATATCCTGTTTTTCTTTAAAGCATGATTTCTAGTTAGGGAACATGGGAATTCAGTTTGTTTTCAAAAAGCTTTTTACAATTAAATATCTCAATTCTTCTCTAAGATTTCAGATAATTTATTATTATGGATACTATTTCCTTCAATTTTAGATTCTTTGCTGTAATCACTAAACCTGTAACAGATAGCAAACTTGCAGAATTAATAATTCTTCAAGTACTATCCATTTCTTTGCTTTTTTTTTAAAAACCAGATTGTAATGTTGTTGTTTCAGGTGAACAATGCTGGTATTAGTGGAAGCATTTCAGATGCTGATACTTTAAGAGCTGCAGTTGTAAGTTTGTGTACCTTTAGTTGGTGCTAAACTAGTATGCATTTTCACTGAAGAAATGGTACCATAAACTGAAAATAATTGTTAAAAGATTGGATAAATTGATGAGTGAGGATTTCTAATTAAAAAAAAAGCATGACGAACACTAATGATTATGTCCCAATCGTGTCTTGCAAAAATTTACGGAAGAACAAGTAAAAACTGAACTCTGTTTAAGCATCGATGTTATATCTTTACTTTCCAAATTGACCTTCATTTTGTTTCTGAATCTTGGAACTGCCCATTAGTAAGGACCTCAGCTGTTTATTATTAATTTGATGACGCTCTAGGTAAATCATAAGGTTTACAAAAGACCAGGTAAGAATGAATATCGCACTTGTAATGACTGTGCCTTTCTTTTAATTTGTCCCGTCTCCTGTCATATCTTGCAGTACTCTTCTTTTCTTCAGTATTATTTTTGGGCTTGGGGTGCGACAAGGGGAAGGGGGGTCGGTGTTATGGCTTTCGGGTGTTCTCTGGGTTGTGACTTGTGATACACTAATGTTCATTGTCTATAAATGGCCAATTTGGCACTTCATATTTTCCTGTGCCGAACTGTTCTGATCAATGCAGGCAGCAGGAACTTATGACTGGGATGATGTACTGAGCCAGACGTATGAGTTGTCAGTAGAATGCTTGCAAATAAACTACTATGGTGCTAAAAGAATGGTTGAAGCCTTCTTACCTCTTCTCCAGTCATCTCGGTCACCAAGAATTGTCAATGTTTCCTCAAGCTTAGGGAAATTAGAGGTACAAACTTGGCAATGTGCTTCTCAATTGTATGGATCAATTTTCATTATGCCATAGGATGCAATCATCCTGCTGAGCATGACACTTAGTTAAGCTGAACTACCTAAAGATATCTGGAAATGAAATCTAATTCAGTTCTTCAACGACCTTATGTGTTATTTGAACCTTTGCACGCGTATAACATTTAAAGCTGACACGGCACTTAATTTCATGGTATATAAGCTGGTTTTCTTTATAATCTACATATGCTGTTAATCAGCTCTATTGTCTTATGGTTTCTGATATTTTCAAACAATTTGAAATATATTTTGAAAAGTATGAGCGGTTACAGAGAATTGCAGCTCTATTTACAAAAATAAGTAGTTTATTTTGTCACTGCACCATATACTCTTAAGACTAAACACCAGCTATGACCTGAGAAAACAATGAAAATGTGGTTGTCTGTGTTCTCTCAATGGAGATTCAATCTCCTTTTAGAACCTTTTACTAAGCGTACAAAAGTTAAAAATTGTTAGGATATATGTAGTGGCACATGCATTTGGCTTTTTTGGTTCTTTGTCAACTTATGCTCAGCAAGTTTCAGAATATATCAAACGGATGGGCTAAAGGAATACTAAGTGATGCTGAAAAGCTTACAGAAGAGAGAGTGGAGGAGGTGCTGAATGCATTTTTAGAAGACCACAAACAGGGTACCAAAAAAGTTAAAGGGTGGCCTACGGCATATATTGTCTCAAAAGCAGCCATGAACGGATATACCAGGGTTCTGGCGAAGAAATTTCCTAATTTCAAGATGAATTGTGTTTGTCCTGGCTTTGTCAAAACTGATCTCACCTACAATTGTGGCAACTTAACTGTTGAAGAAGGCGCTGAAACTCCTGTAATGCTGGCTTTATTGCCTGATGATGGACCTTCCGGCTTGTTCTTTCATCGCAAGGAAGTCACATCTTTCGAATGAAAATTATCTTGCATAGACAGCCATTCTAGTCAAAGATCAATCTATGATTTCCTTAGTATCTATTGTTGAATACACTTACTTATAAAGATTTCTTGCCTGCTATTGTTGAATACACTTATTTATAAAGATTTCTTGCCTGCGCTTTATGAACTGATCTTTGATAAGCTTGAGTTTGGTTGTCTTCTTGCTAATTTTTTTTAAACAAGTTCAGATCACCAATACACACAATATTAGGCTCATTCTCAGCACAAGAAGTAATTAGAGATCTGGGACAATTTCAGACTGTCCAAAGCTAACATTTACTATTTAAAATTTTCATTTGGTCTGGAGTCCAGGCTCTGAAATTAAACCACCACGGTGGCAGATTGACTGCAGCAGAAGGCGCTGAATGAAAATCCTTCTTGCTTGTTCTTTCTCCGCAAGGAAGTCTAATCTTTTGAATGAAATTCCTTCACACACAGTATTTGCAATCCCTGATCAAGTTGCAGCCTTGTTCGTTTGTGCCATCAGATCTTCGTGTATGAAGGCTATTTGCGAGTTGAATAATCATTTCCCTGAGACACTTCTTATTACCTGTAGATATCTTCTGGCCTGGTTTCAATCTTTCTGAGCTTTCACATATGATCATGTGCAGTTTAGCATGATCAAGCTAAATAAATATTGCTCTAGGTACAAAAGCTTACTCAGAGGAAATGTCTGATAGGCAATATTTCTTGGCGTTTTTCTGATTATCACACCAAGAAAGGGTATTAACATAAACATAACATAAAAGAGTTAAATTAATCAAATCCTAACAAACTCATAATTTTTTAAAAGTCTTCAAGCCTTTCAAAATAAGAAATTTAAATGGGATAATTTATAAAAAAAATTTATCGGTCAGCACAAAAGCTTGTTTCTTATCTTTTTTATTTAAAAATATTAATAATTGGTCGGTATAAAAATTTAAATTACATATTCTAAAAGAAATCCAAAACAAAAAAAAAACAAATAGTTAAAAAAAAGATAGTAGATCAAGATTGAACAATGCTTGAAAACCATAATCACAAATTATAATATAAAAAAAAACCCAATAAATGATAGGAGTAAATTAAAAAATTATATAAAAAAGTAAAATTCTATTTAAAAATGATGACAAATTTTAAATCTCAAGATTATAGAAAAGAATATGTAGAGTAAATTAAATATATTTGATATTTTAACTTGTCTTTCCAAAAAAAAAAAAAAAAGGAAAGAAAAGAGGCCATGGGATGGAGTTTTCCTCGGCTTCCTTCTAGTTATTCTCTATTAAGTGTCCCTAACCAAGTTGATCTTTGAATTTTTATTTCCTTTAATTGTACCCTTCAAATCTATATGCTCTTTAAATTTTTGTTTTTTTTTTTTGGTTGAATGATAGCACCAAGTGAAATTATAATTCATTCTATTAAGTACGAATCTATTGCATGCTTGAAGAAGGAACACACAGCTTGACCCATAATTAGAAACTTACAAACATTAAATTTTTTGGAATAAAAGAAAAGTTGATAAAATTTTAAAATCGTAAGATTTCTAAAATGTTAACAAACTTATAACAGTCTTTAATTTCGATTTGGACTTTTCTTGTAATCAATAACTATCCAAAATTAGATGACAGTATGGAGTGAGGATATTTTAGGAAACACAAAAAAGGAGAAAATAAAATTGAGCAAGGGTATTTTAGAAATCACAAGAAGGACAAAACATGATTACATATGGGATTAATAGATTAATAACCTAAATTTTTTGCTTTTAGGTGTTAATTTTTTGGCTAACATGGGAAACTATTTCCTATTGCTTTTAAGCGGTAGATGATTTGCACCAGCAGTACTCCTGTCTTCTTATTTCAAAGAGGAGGGACTAAATGTGCTAAATCTGGAATTTAAACAACTAAATTTGATAAATCTCAAAAGTTAGAAATGCCTAAAATGCAACATGGCTCGATAGGGGAAAAAATAAAGGAGAAGAAAAAAAGTCCTAAGGGAATTATATGAACAAGGGAGAGGTAATATCACAACGAAACTTCCCTTTCTTGTGGATCTTCCAGCATCCATATAGGCATTCTTAATCTCGATAATTAGTTAAAAGGAGATCAATGCAGATGAATTTTATGCGTACCTTATTACCGAAATACAACAATGTTTAATCAAGAGAGATGACTTCAGTATACAATACAATGTCACTTTTTCTTAAAATTTAATTTGCCGCTAACATAATAATGGATATTATAAAAGAGTCCACAAATTAATCTCTAGTATATAATAAAGCCCGATTATGCTTTGTATTGATGATCAATCCACTAAACACTCAAATGATGGACAAATTAATGTGTAGAAGAAATAAGAAAGTAAGAAAATGATTTATTATTGCCTTACACAACTCACATTTCTATAGTATTTATAAACCTTTTCATGTTTCTACATAATGATAATTGATATATACGTATTTACTTATCTATGTTTTTTGTGAATAGAAACACTTAATAATTTATTCATAACTATTGTGAATAGTCATATCCGTTAAATTAATAGATATCACTCAAAACTTTTCATGTGAATTGTATCCGAAAATTCTCCAACAAATTTTTTAGTTTTTTATTTTCGTAGTTGACCAGGCAAGGTGGTTGAAAATTCTGACAAGAACATACTAAAAAAAAATTGTTCCTGTATCATACTATTTACTTAAGGAAAGGTAGAACAAAGTTTGGCAAATAATTTGACATATCTAATAAACTTGCTTACTAATTACTATAAGCCTACCATTTAAGACAGAAAATATTTTTTTTACTTCTTTTCTTTTTTTTTTGGGCAAAATTATATTATGTATATTGATGAAATTGCATGGAGCTTGTACAAAGAGTAGGAGTCATTCACTGTAACGTTTTTTTTATTTATTTTTTACTTCTTTTCATGTCTTGATATATACCTATTCGCTTTTTCATATCTTTTGTGAATATGGCATGTCTATTTATTTATTCATAACTATTATGAATATTCATGTTTATCAGATCGAATAGATACTAATCAAAATTTTCATGTGAATTGTACCCTTTTTATATTTAAAAAATTTCATAACAAATTTTTGATTTTTCTGATTCTCATAGTTGAGTTGGCAAGGTGGTTAAAACTTGTGACAAGAATATGCTGAAAAATGGCTCCCATATAATAATATTCACTTGAGTAAATAAAGAACAAAGTTTGACAAATTATTTGACATATCCAACAAACTTGCTTACCATCAGACACCTGCCTACAATTTAACAAAGAAAATATTTTATAGACCTTTTCAATCTGTATCACATATATTAAATCGAACATATATCACTCAAAACTTTTCACGTGAATTGTATTTTTTTTAATTATTTTGAAAGTTCTCCGATACATTTTTTATTTTTCTGAGTTCCGTAGCTGATTTGTTAAGGTGGTTGAAACTTGTGACGAGTATGCTGAAAAGTGTCTTCCATATAATAATAATAATCACTGGAGAAAAAGTAGAATAAATTTGGAAAAATGATGAAATATTTAATAAATTAATAAATTATATGGACAAATGATGCATAGCTTTTGTAACCATAAGGGGTTATGTGGCTCATTTTGAAAACCACAGGGGGGTAAAGTGTATATTTTTTGAAAAAATATATGTGCATAAATAGAGGTGAAATGGATAATCACTAGGGTTATCCACGTTCCGTTACGGAAGAGAATTTCTGTTAGTTTGATACTTTAATTTAAACCACATGAGGGTGTTGTGTAGCTTTTTGAACCATAAAAGGATTATATGGCTTATCCGAAAATCACAAGTTACTAGTTATTTTATTAAACTTAGTTTCATCCTCAGCCATATGATTTTTAAATTTTGACGGCTAATTACGCAACTCAAAATTTGGACTTTTCTGCAACTGTAGAGAAATGGATGGATGGTAAGCTTTCATCGTCCATGCGTCATCCAATACGTTAAGGAGGTGAAGCCTTCATAGTCAAGATATAGTTAAATATAAATGTATAAAGATTCTTTGGAGGCAAGTAAAAAAAATAAAAAGCGACAAGAGGAGCTTACGGTCGTGACTTGTAATTGATACTAGACTCCTTAAAATAGATCCGTAACGCTTCAGATGGACATGCATTTCTCCGGATTTTACTGATAAAAGGTTTTGTTTAATCATCTCGAGAAGGATTCAAACATAAGATATGATATCACTAAGGATCCTAAAAGGTTTTTTTTTTTTTTGTTAATTTTGTAATTTTTAAATTACATTTATGAATACCTTCGGAAAACCAGAAAGAGGAGGTCCATGGATTCAGTTTCAAAGTGTAAACGCAAACAATTCAAAGCTGAGTTGAAAAGGCTGAAAGATAAATCGTATTAATTCGTGAAAGTAGAAGACAATTACATGCAATTTATGACAACCCTTAAGAGGGGTGGAGCCTTAAACATTTTTTATATATTGATATCCTCCTATGTATCGCATACAATGCTTTATCCGGTTATATCCGTGATTCAACTCTTCATACCTAATCTCTAGTATGCAACTTGGACTCTTGCATCTTGGTTTGTTTACCTTAATGCTTGTATCCATTTCTTTGTCTTTTTTTTTTTTTTTTTTCAGATTGTAATCTTGTTCTTTCAGGTGAACAATGCCGGTATTACTGGAGGCATTGCAAATGCTGATACAATAAGAGCTGCAGTTGTAAGTTTGTGGACCTTAAGTTGGTGCTAAAATAGTGTGCAATTTCATTGAAGAAATGGTACCATAAATTGAAAAAAATTGTCAAAAGATTGGATAAATTGATGAGAGACGAACTGTAATTCAAAAAAATGAGGAACACTCGTAATTATTAGTCCCAATCGTGTGGTACAAAAATTTGTGGAAGGAGGAGTTAAAATTGAACTCCTGCTTAAGCATTGATAGTATGTTTTCACTTTCCAATTTGGCCTTCATTTTGTTTTCTGAATCTTGGAACTTACAGTTAGTAAAGCCCTAAGCTACTTGTTCAGTTTACAATTATTAAATTGATGGTGGCTCTAGGTAAATCATAATATTTACAAAAAGATTAAGTAATTTGAACATTTTACCACGTTTTTTTACGGAACAGAATTTTCGTTAGTTTAACATTTTAATCCAAATCACAGAAGTAATGTATAACTTTTTGAATTATAAGTGAATTATGCGGTCTATCTGAAAACCACAAGCCTATAGTGTATTTTGCCCTAAATAAAACTTGGTTTCATCCTCAGCCATATGATTTTTCAATTTTAGCGGCCAATTACCCAAATCAAAATTTGGACTTTTCAACGACTGTAGACCAATGGTTGGATGATATGCCTTCCTTGTTCACGTGCCATCTGATCATAGAATGACTTTTCAGCATCTGTAGAAAAATGGATGGATGGTAATCTTTCATTGTCCTTGCGTCATCCAATACGTTGAGGATGTGAAGCCTTCGTAGTCAAGGTATAGTTAAATGTAAACGGATAAAGATTCCTAGAAGACATGTAAAAAAAAAAAAAAAAAAAAATCGACAAGAGGTGCTTACGGTCGTGACTTGTTATTGATACAAGAATCCTTAAATTAATCCTTAACACTTTAATGGACATGCATTTCTCCGGATTTTACTGATAAAAGGTTTTGTTTAATCATCTGGAGAAGGATTCAAAAACATAAGATCTGATATCACTAAATGTCAAACTTATTATTCGGTGTAACACGTCATGTATTGAGCTCACACCATACACAAGATTCTAAAAATAATCAAATCAATTATAAATCATAAATATCAGAATATTCACTTAATTATTACAATCATCATCTAATAATAAAACTTCACATATATAAGAGTCATCAAATTTTTGATCAAATATAAAAAATGCTAACTATAAAAAAAAATAATGTCATTGACTCATAACCATAAATTATCAAATAATAATTGTCAAATATGTTTTCTTTATTCCAAAACTAGAACACCCCGTTAGCCTAACCTGAACTAATATTACATTCAAAACAAATGACACATGTTGGATGAGCAATCAATAAGCTCAGAAGAAATTCCATCCCACTCTCACCAGCATAGCCAGTTATATTATATACGTATAAATATGTATACTACATGTATTCATTCCATGACACACTATTCATAATCACATGAAAACAATAGCACAAAATATATAACAATGTTGCAGCATATCAAATGAAACATAGCCCATTATAGACATGCTCATACGTATAACAACTCAAATATTCGATATAGGAATCAATACTAGATATTTAGGCTAACTTTAATCAAGTGAGGAGGGTTCATGAATTGTACATACATGATTTGATTAGTCACATCAATAAGTGACTTGAGAATTAGCTTGTTCTGATATACAAAGTATAATGAGAGCCAAGTCATACAGGTTAGACATACACATATCGCATGCCATTTGTGTATATATGTATAAACAATCTACGTGCCACAATATATGATGGAATTTATATACACATCATCATACCATTGTGAGTTTAATATTACAAAAATATTCATGACTATATACACACACAAGGGATTTTCAAAATATGAAAAAAGGTAGGAACTACTTACCACAAAGCCCAAAATTAAGCATTTTTATTCAAATAGTTTTGATTCCAAGAATACTCACCGTATAATTACAATCAAAATAAAAGAGACAACCCCATTTTAATACTTATATTAATACATAATAAAATAATAAAAAGTCTTAGACTTATGCTATGAATAATTCTAAAACTTACAAGCCTAAAAAAATGGAGAAAAGAAATAATTATCAACTACACTTCCCAATTGAAAAATTAGATATTCTTAATCCCAATCTATGTTTAATTTAATGAAATAAGAAAATTCTAAAATCACCAAATTATTTGACTATTTAATACAGCTAAAAATATAAGCAAACTCATAATCAATGATCATCAACTTAAAAAATTATTTACTAAATAGAATTTAAATTAAGAAAACAAACCAAAAGAATTTAACTTAATAAGTAAATTAACTTCTTTTTCTGGTTACGAGATGCCCTTAGATTTCGTCTGCTTTGACATTTTAGCATCAGTATCTCATGATGCAGCAGCATGAAGGGGCTAAACACATGGTCAAAGCCAATCCCTAATTGAAGCGAATAAAGTCCATTGTGCGTCCTTCGAGAATTCACAGAATTCAGTTGCATTCTTCTAGAATTAAAGATATAATTGGAGGAATTCATTATTTACAATTCTATACTTTTAGAGAGAGATTCTTAGATCTCCTATTTTCTCAAACAGCAACAAAGGCGTGAATAAAAAATATAATTTTGTCTCTGAAACACACTTGTTTACAAACTTTGACAATGAGGAAATATCTAACAAACTTGCTCACCAAGTTACCAACGACTACCTGCCTACTATTTCAGAAAGAAAGAAAGTATTTTATGTATTTATATGCTTGTTTATGATCTCTGAAACACATCTTGTTTCAATATTAAATACGTACTAATGGCAGAAGCAATCAGTGGTAATAGTCAGAAAAGGTACTTTAAGATTCAGAAGAAATAAGCTTATTACACAACATCTGTAATTTATAATCACTGTGGTTTTCCTGACTTCACTCTTTTGTGATGATTGGTTTTCTGTTTTAAAGATATGCAGTCGTGACAGGGGCAAACAAAGGGATTGGATTGGAGATATGCCGGCAGTTAGCTTCTCGTGGAATCACTGTGGTGTTGACTGCAAGAGATGAGAAGAGGGGACTCGATGCTCTTCACAAGCTCAAAGGGTCTGGTGGTGTCTCGGACAACTTGTTCTTTCATCAACTTGATGTGGCCAATTCTTCTAGTGTTGCTTCCCTCGCCGAATTCATCAGGAGTCAGTTTGGAAGGCTCGATATCTTGGTACCGTTGAGATATTTCAGTTCTTGATATCCTGTTTTTCATTGGAGCATGATTTCCAGTTAGGGGATCATGGGAATTTGGTTGTTTTCAAAAAGTTTATCGCAATTAAATTTTTTTTTTTTAAGATTTTAGATAATTTATCGTTATGGCATACATCCTACGATTTTGGATATTTTGCGATGATTACTAGACCTGTAACAAAAAGCAAAATTGCAGAATTATTATTAATTCTCAAGTACTATCCATTTCTTTGCCTTCTTCTTTCTTTCAGATTGTAATTTTGTTCTTTCAGGTGAACAATGCCGGTATTACTGGAGGCATTGCAGACGCTGATACTATAAGAGCTGCAGTTGTAAGTTTGTGTACCTTAAGTTGGTGCGAAAATAATGTGCAATTTCATTGAAGAAATGGTACCATAAATTGAAAATAATTGTTAAAAAATTGGATAAATTGATGAGTGACGAACTGTAATTAAGAAAAAAATGAGAAACACTAGTGATTATAGTCCCAATCGTGCCGTGCAAAACTTCATGGAAGAAGTTAAAATTCAACTCCTGTTGAAGCATTGATAGTATGTTTTACTTTCCAGTTTGGCCTTCTTTTTGTTTCTGAATCTTGGAATTGGTACCCAGTAAAGCCCTCAGCTATTTGGTCAGTTTACCATTTTCAAATTGATGGTAGCTCTAGGTAAATCAAAATGTTTTCAGAAAGACCAGGTAAGAATGAATGTTGAACTTGTAATATTGTGCCTTTCCTTTAACTTTTCTCATCTCCTGTCATTTACTTGCACTCTTCTTGCGTTAAGTATATTTTTCTGGCTTGGGGTGCGACAAGGGGAAGAAGAGTGGGTTTGTGGCTTACATTGATGCTCCTTGTCTATAAATGGCCAAATTACCACTTCATTTTTTCTTATGCTTAATTGTTCTGATCAATGCAGGCAGCAGGAAATCATAACTGGGATGGTGTATTTAACGGGACATATGAGTCGGCAGTAGAATGCTTGCAGATAAACTACTATGGTGCTAGAAGAATGGTTGAAACCTTCTTGCATCTTCTCCAGTTATCTCAGTCACCAAGAATTGTCAATGTTTCCTCAGGCATAGGGAAGTTAGAGGTACTGAACTCGGCAACACGCTTCTCAATTCTATGGATCAATTTTGGTTATGCCATAGGATACTATCATGGTACTAAGCAAGACACTAATTAAGCTGAACTACCTAAAGATATCTTGAAATCAAATCTAATTCAGTTCTTCAATGATCTCATGTGTTAATTTTACCATTGCGCAATACATTTAAAGCTAACATGGTTCTTAATTTCGTGGTATATGCGCTGGTTTTCTTTATAATCCATGTAAGCTGTTAATCAGCTAGTTCTCTTATGGTTTCCGATCTTTTCAAACAATTTGAAATATATTATGAAGTGTATGAGTGGTTACAGAGAATTTACAGCTCTAATTAGAAAAATAAGTACTTTATTTTGTTAATGCACTGTATATTGATCATTAGGACATTAACACTGAACACCAGCTATGACCTGAGAAAACAATGAAAATTTGGTGTCTATGTTTCTTTCACTGGAGATTCAATCTCCTCTTGGAACCTTTTACTAAGTGTATGAAAGTTAAAAAGAGTGTTGGGATGTACATATATAGTAGCACATGTATATGGCTTTTCTGGTTCTTTGTCAACTTATGAACAATTCATTTGCTATTCTCACCATGTTTCAGAACGTGTCAAACGAATGGGCTAAAGGAATATTAAGTGATGCTGATAAGCTTACAGAAGAGAGTGTAGATGAGGTGCTGAATGCATTCTTGGAAGACCACAAAGAGGGTTCCAAAGAAGCCAAAGGGTGGCCTGTGGCATATATAATCTCAAAAGCAGCCTTGAATGGATATACAAGAATTCTGGCAAAGAAATTTCCTGATTTTAAGGTGAATTGTGTTTGTCCTGGCTTTGTCAAAACAGATATGAACCAGAATAGTGGCAACTTAACTGTAGAAGAAGGCGCTGAATTTCCTGTAAAGCTAGCTTTATTGCCTGATGATGGGCCTTCTGGCTTGTTCTTCTATCACAAGGAAGTCGCATCTTTTTAAATGATCCTGGCCATGCTATATATTAAAAGATCAATCGATAATTTGCCTAATACATATTGTTAGATACACCTCTTGTATTACATATGAAGATTTCTCGCCTTGGCTTTACTAAACCTGTGACACTTAGCTTTATTGGCTGATCATGGTCCTCTTTGCTTGTTCTTTTGCCGCAAGGAAGTGTCATCGTTTGAGTGATAATAATCATTACAGTCATTGTAATCCCTGATCAAGTTGCAGCCTTGTGCTTTTCTGCCATTTGATTTGCATGTATGAAGGCTATTTGCTAGTTGAATGTATATTTACCTGAGACACTTCTAAGAGTATTACAGTCTTTAAATAACGTGTAGAAAACAACCTATTATATTAATTGCAGCAGAAAATAACTAATATTTTTCTTATTATTATAATTAATCTATTAGTTTATTCAGGTATAACAATATTAGCTATACATTGAAAATTTTGCAATTCCATTATATTACCCAACAAATTTCACTTTATTTGTAATAAGCAAGAAGCAAGGAACATGGATTACTAAAATAAGATTATAGTTCGTCATTAATATCTAACTTATTTTTCAAAGATTACAATCATATGCACCAGAAAATCAAGTGTATTGTCTTGTCTAATTAGATGCAAGACACTCTGTAATCTCCAATTTTAGACCAGATTACCATAACATAAAATTGTTATATATACATATATTCTTATCAAAGTTGTCCATCGTTGTCCACATCATCTTGTAGACATTAATGACAAATAAAAACTTCGTTTCATCCTTAGGCATATGATTTTTCAATTTTAACGGCCAATTACCTAAAAGCAAAATTTGGACTTTCCAATGATTGTACACCAATGGATGATGATATGCCTTCCATTTTCACAGGGCATCTGATCATAGAATGACTTTTCAGCAATTGTAGAAGAATGGATGGATGGTAAGCTTTTATCGTTCGTGCGTCATCCAATACGTTAAGGATGTGAAGCCTTCGTAGTCAAGATATAGTTAAATATAAATGGATAAAGATTCCTGGAAGACAAGTTAAAAAAGGGGCGGCGGGGGAGGGGAAGGAGCCGTCGTGACTTGTTATTGATACTTGACTCCTTAAAATTGATCCGTAACGCTTTAATGGACATGCATTTCTCCGGATTTTACTGATAAAAAGTTTTGTTTAATCATTTCAGGAAGGATTCGAACCTAAGATCTGATATCACTAAATGTCACACCTATTGTTTAGTATAATATATTGTGTATTAGGCTCACCTATGCAAGTCTTTAAAAATAATCAAATCAATTATAAATTATAAATATCAGAATATTCACTTTAGTTATTATGGTCATCCTCCGATAATAAAACTTGGCATATACAAGAGTCATCAAATTTTTTTATCAGATATAAAAAATGCTAATGTCATTGGCTTATAGCCATAAACTTATCAAATAATGATTGTCAAATATGTTTTCTTTATTTTGAAACTAGAACACCTCGTGGCCTAACCTGAACTAACAGTACTTGCAAAACAAATAATATACGTTGGATAAGCAATCAACAAACTCAGAAGTAATTCCATCCCACTCTCACCAGTATGGCCAGTTATATTATATATGCATAAATGTGTATGTGTGTGTGTGTGTATCACATGTATTCATTCCATGACACACTGTTCAAAATCACATAAAAACAATAACACAAAATATATAGCAAGGTTGCAGCATATCAAACGAAACATAACCCACTACATACATGCTTATACATATAAAGACTCAAATTTCAATATAGGAATCGATACTAGATATCCAACCTAATTTTAATCTACTTAGGACGGTTTAAAAATCGTACATACATGATCTGACTATTCACCGTCAACAAGTGACTTGAGACTAGCTCTTTCTAATATACAAAGTATAATGAGAGCCAAGTCATACAGGTCAGACATACACATATTGCACACCATTCGTGTATATACATATAAATAATTTATGTGCCACAGTATATCAAGAAATTTATGTACACATCATTATACCCATATTGAGTTTAATATTACAAAATAATCGTGAATACACACACACACAAAAGGAATTTTCAAAACATAAGAAAATGTAGGAACTACTTATCTCAAAGCCCAAAATTAAGCATTTTTATTCAAATAATCTCGATTCCAAGAATACTCACCATCTAATTACAATCAAAAGAAAAGATAACCGCCATTTCAACACTTATATTAATATATAACAAAATACTAAAAGCTCTTAGACTTATGCTATGAATAATTCTAAAACTTACAACCCTAAAAAAAAATTAGAGAAAAGAAATAATTATCATCTACCCTTCCCAATTGAAAAATTAGATAATCTTAATCCCAATCTATGTTTAATTTAGTGAAATAAGAAAATTCTAAAATCTCCAAATCATTTGACCATTTAATGAAATAAGAAAAATTTTCAAATCTCCAAATTATTTGTCTATTTTAATAGAACTAAAACTATAAACAAACTCGTAATCAATGATCATCAACTTAAGAAGTTATTTACTAAATATAAATTTAATTAAGAAAACAAACCAAAAAAATTTAACTTAATAAGTAAATTAACTTCTTTTTCTGGTTACGACGGGCCCTTAGATTTCGTCTGCTTTGACATTTTTAGCATCAATATTTCATGATACAGCAGTATGAAGGGGCTAAACACATGGTCAAAGCCAATCCTTAATTGAAGTGAATAAAGTCCATTGTGCGTCCTTCGAGAATTCACAGAATTCAGTTGCATTCTTCTAGAATTAAAGACATAATTGGAGGAATTCATTATTTACAATTCTATACTTTTAGACCGAGACTCTTAGATCTCCTATTTTCTCAAACAGCCACAAAGTCGTGAATAAAAAAATATAATTTTGTCTCCAAGTTAAGAAAACAACAGCCACAAAATCTTGAATTAATATTAAAAGAAAAAAAGAATGATTTTTGCCTCCAAGTTGGACCTTCTGGCCGAGACTTTCAAGTCTCTTATTTCCGCTTAGCTTTATTTTATTTTATTTTCCTTCTCCTTGTCAAAGCTTCAACCTCTTCACCTCCCGGTTTAAGATCCATTGTGGACTTTGTGTTCTAAAACAAAGCTACATAAGTATTCTTATATATCACTTTCTTATCTCATCATGCATCATTAAGTTTACATAGCGCTCTTTTAGACCATAAAATCCACAAATGAGATCGTAAATTCAGTCCACATAAAAATTTTCTCTTCCTCCCCAGAGGCGGCACCGCACCCCAAATGCAACTATACACCAAGAAGAAAAATTCATATCTCTTGCTTAGTCAACTTAACATCATAACCCATCTTATTTTTCAATAAACCCAAGAATTTAAAATGCAATAGTAATTATTAGGCATCAATGTTCTAAAATTTTAAGACCCCTAAATCCTAATTTCCTACAAACCATCTATTCTAAAATCTAATACAAGGCACAATACAACTTAATATCAGTAATTAAACTAACCTTGTTCATGATAGGAATTGTGTGATCTGCAGTCTTTAACTCAATGAATTTTCTACTTTCTCCTCCTTCTTGCACTTGTTCAAGAGAGGAATAGATGGTAAGTTTGGAGAAGAAAATAACATATGATACGTACTATTACAATAAAAAATAGGAGTTTTTTTTTTTTCACTCAAATTTTTCAAAACTCCACAAAAGTCCAAATTATCTTTTCACAATTTGCAATTAAGCCCTTGACATTAAGCATGGGTATGTATTTCAACGCCACTCAAAACTTTTCATGTGAATTATGTTATTTTCTTATTTGTTTTGAAAATTCTCCAACAGATCTTAGAATTTTCTGATTTTCGTAATTGACTTGGCCAGGTGTATGAAACTTGTGACCAGGATACGCTGAAAAATGGCTCCCATATAATAATATTCACTTGAGAAAAAACAGAACAAACTTTGACAATGAGGAAATATCTGACAAACTTGCTCCCCAAGTTACCAACCACTACCTGCCTACTATTTAAGAAAGAAAGAAAGTATTTTTTGTGTTTCCATGCTTGTTTATGATCTCTGAAACACATCTTGTTTCAATATTAAATACGTACTAATGGCAGAAGCAATTAGTGGTAATAGTCAGAAAAGGTAAATTAATAAGGTTCAGAAGAAATAAGCTTGTTACATAACATCTGTAATTTATAATCACTGTAGTTTTCCTGACTTCACTCTTTTGTGATGATTGGCTTTCTGTTTTGAAGATATGCAGTTGTGACAGGGGCAAACAAAGGGATTGGATTGGAGATATGCAGGCAATTAGCTTCTCGCGGAATCACTGTGGTGTTGACTGCAAGAGATGAGAAGAGAGGACTTGATGCTCTTCACAAGCTCAAAGGGTCTGGTGGTATCTCGGACAACTTGTTCTTTCATCAACTTGATGTGGCCAATTCATCTAGTGTTGCTTCCCTCGCCGAATTCATCAGGAGTCAGTTTGGAAGGCTAGATATCTTGGTACCGTTGAGATATTTCAGTTCTTGATATCTTGTTTTTTATTTAAAGCATGATTTCCAGTTAGAGAACATGGAAATTTAGTTTGTTTTCAAAAAGTTTTTTACAATTAAATATCTTAATTTTCTTTTTTAAGATTTCAGATAATTTATCATTATGAATACTATTTCCTACAATTTTAGATTCTTTGCTCTAATTACTAAACCTGTACCAAATAGCAAACTTTCAGAATTAATAATTCTTCAAGTTCTATCCATTTCTTTGCCTTCCAGATTGTAATTTAGTTGTTTCAGGTGAACAATGCTGCGATTGCTGGAAGCATTTCAGATCCTGATTCTATGAGAGCTGCAGTTGTAAGATTGCGTACTTTAAGTTGGTGCTAAACTAGTATGCAATTTCATTGAAGAAATGATACCATAAACTGAAAATAATTGTTAGAAGATTAAATAAATTGATGAGTGAAGAATTGTAATTAAAAAAATGAGGAACGCTAGTGATTATAGTCCCAATGATGTCTTGCAAAAATTATGGAAGAAATTATAATTGAACTCCTGTTTAAGCGTTGATACTATATTTGATTTTCCAATTTGGCCTTCATTTTGTCTCTGAATCATGGAACTGCTAATTAGTAAGGCCCTTACCTATTTGACCAGTTTTATTATTATATCTTGATGATGGCATTGGGTGAATCACAATGCTTACAAAAGACCAGATGAGAATGAATATTGAAATTATAAGACTGTGCCTTCTTTAACTTGTCCATCTCCTGTCTTTTTCTTGCACTCATCTTTTCTTCAAGTATATCTTTTTGGCCTCGGGCTGCAACAAGGGGAAGAAAAGAGAATGTTCTGGCTTATGGGATCTTCTGATTTGTCATACACTGATGATCATTGTCTATAAATGGCCAATTTGGTACTTCATTTTTTCCTATCCTTAATTGTTCAGAAAAATGCAGGCATCAGGAGATGCTCGCGACTTGGATCGTCTATTGATCCAGACATATGAATTGGCAGTAGAATGCTTGCAAATAAACTACTATGGTGCTAAAAGAATGGTTGAAGCCTTCTATCCTCTTCTCCAATCATCTCAGTCACCAAGAATTGTCAATGTTTCCTCAAGCTTAGGGAAATTAGAGGTGCTGAACTTGGCAATATGCTTCTCAATTATATGGATCAATTTTGATTAATGCCACGGGGGTGCTATCATAATACCGCGCAAGACATAAGTTAAGCTGAACTATCTAAAGATATGTCTAGAAATGAATTGTAATTGATCAGTTCTTCAACAAGCTCATCTGTCATTTTAATCTTTGCGTATAACATCCAAAGCTAACATGGTTCTTATTAATTTCGTGGTATATATGCTGGTTTTCTTTATATATTCTATGTAAGCTCTTAATCAGCACTATTCTCTTATGGTTTCTGGTCTTTCAATAATTGACATGTTGCTTCAAAATAATTTGACATGTCGTAGCCAAAAAAAAAAAAAAAAAAAAAAAAATTTTGACATGTCTATGTCTATACGGTGTGTGTATGTAGGTTTTTTTATTCCCATATTGACCTTATAATTTTAATGAAATGAACTTTGGATTTTGTGCTTTTTCGACTATTTATGCAATTTAATTAAATAAAAGAAAATTTTGACTATATGCAATGTTAGAGAAAGAGTTACTATTAGATATTGTCTCTTAAATTAAGTTCCTTTTACCTTTTCTTTTTTGTACTATTTATGAGGTAAAATTAAATTGAAAAAAGAACGTGACTCAGTCCAATTACCTTTGATGATTAAGAGTCATAAATTTTATTAAATAATGTCTCCTAAAGTATTTCCTTTCTTGTTTTTATTATTAGGATAAATAAATTCAGTAGCATCTATATCTATAATTATATTAAAAAAACGTTAAGTTTTAACAAAAATTGTATTATCAACTTCTGGGTTTTTGTATTTTATTCTTAATAATTTTAATGAAATGACCCTCGGAGTTTGTCATTTTCAACTATTTATGCAGTTTAATTAAATAAAGAAGAATGTTACTGCAGCAATGTTAGAGAAAGATTTATTAATTAGATATTACCTCTCCAAATTAAGTTATTTTTACCTTTTCTTTTTTAACTATTTATGAGGTAAAATTAAATAGAAGAAGAATGTGACTGTGTCCAACTTACCTAGGACTATTAAGAGTTATAAATTGCATTAAATAACGTCTCCCAAAGGGTATCCTTTCTTTTTGTTATTATTAGTATGAATAAATTCAGTAGAAAAAAGAAAGTGACTCCATTCAATATAAGAGAAAGACTTATGAATTTAATCAATCATGTTATTTCCTAATTAAGTTGCCATTCACGTAGTGAATTAAATATGAAAAAAATCCAACATGAGTAATACAAAGAGCTATGATTTTAACTAAAAAAATGTTTCCTAAAATAGGTTCTTTGTGAATTTGTGAAGCAATTTATATCTGTGTGCCCAAAAAATTCAAATAACATCGTGACTTATATTTTGAATTGTTTTAGGAAGTAATTTAATTTATTCTAGTATTTTACAAAAGGACCAGATGTGTTTTTTCTGGTGGTTCAAAAAAAAAAAAAGAATTTATTAAGTTTAGGAGTATGATGATTTCTATTGATGAAAGAGACCTGTATATTCACCACTGTACAAAAACCTTTTAAAACAAATTGGAAGTGAAAACATTCAGATGGTCAATGTATACAATTTAGTGAATTAATATTGTTATTTCTTTGAAATATTTCTTAATATATTTCCCAATGACACAATTGTGTATTGATTGATTAAAGAATTTCACGCTGCTATGTACTATGTAATTTTTAATTTTTTTTGGGCACATTCTTGAAAATTCAAATAAATACCCATATAGCTATAATTTATTTCATATCATAAACTGTTATATTTTTTTCATATCAAGATGTTGTATATTATTCTTTACTTTTTTATTATGGAATTTCTACAGAACTTACTTCGTTAAGCAAATTTAGCCTTTATGTTTCTCAAGAAAAACTTGAATTTTACCTCTTTCAATCTAGAAGTCTCAAGATCATTTGAATTTATTAGGTAAAGCAAAAAAATCTTGAAACATGCTTTAGTCATTTTTAGAATAAGATGAGAAAATTTATCTCAGTATATAATTTAATTTGCTCATAAAATTTTAGCTTCAGAAGAAGTATGTATCATGTTATACGTAACTCAAAAAATTAAAAAAAATTAGTTTCCGAACATGTTATTTAAATAAAATAAAAACATTTTATTTGTCATTCTTTGTTTTTTTTTTTTTTTTTTTTTTGAATTAGAAAGGTTCTCAACAGGTTACTTTAGAATGTTGGAACCCTGAAATTAGTCTTACTATCAGGCGTCAATATTTACACTATGCTAAACATACTAAAGAGCTCATTTGTCAGGACATTTGGTAAGAGATCATTCAAATTTCTCTTACTAGAGATTCAGCCTCCTCTTGGAACGTTTTACCGAGTGTATAAAAGGGTTAGGATTTTTATAGTGGCACATGCATATGGCTCATTTGGTTCTTTGTAAACTTGTAAACAATTCATTTGCTATTCTCATCGTGTTTCAGAATATGTCAAATGGATGGGCGAAAGGAATATTTAGTGATGCTGGTAAGCTTACAGAAGAGAGAGTGGATGAGGTGCTGAATGCATTTTTAGAAGACTTTAAAGAAGGTTCCAAAGAAGCCAAAGGGTGGCCTATGGCATATTTTGTCTCGAAAGCGGCCATGAATGGATACACCAGAATTCTGGCTAAGAAATTTCCTGATTTCAAGGTGAATTGTGTTTGTCCTGGCTTTGTCAAAACAGATCTGAACTACAATAATGGCTACTTAACTGTCGAAGAAGGCGCTGAAACTCCAGTAATGGTAGCTTTATTGCCTAATGATGGACCTTCTGGCTTCTTCTTTCATCGCAAGGAAGTCACACCTTTTTGAATGAAAATGATCTTGGATAAACAGCCCCTCTATTCATAGATTAATCTGTCATTTGCTTAATATGCACCTCTTATATTACATATGAAGGTCTCTTGCGTGGGCTTTCTGAGCCCTGTGACAATAGCTTTATTGGCTGATCATGGTCCCAGTTGCTTGTTCTTTTGCCGCTAGGAAGTGTCATCTTTTGAGTGAAAATAATCCTTACGGTCTTTGTAATCCCTGATTAAGTTGCAGCCTTGTGCTTTTGTGCCATTTGATTTGCATGTATGACGGATATTTGCTATTTGAATGTGCATTTCCCCGAGACACTTATAAGAGTATTATAGTCTTCAAATAATGCGTAGAAAACAATCTATTATATTGTAGCATAAAATAATTAATATTTTTCTTAATATATAATTAATCTATTATTTTATTCAAGTTTAAAAATATTAAATATATATATGTTGAAAAATTTACAGTTTTGTTATATCCGAACAAATTTTTCTTTATTTGTACTTAAAAAAACAAGGAACATAGATTACCTAAATAAGATTATAGTACGTGATCTCTTTCGAAGATTACAATCATAGCACCAGGAAATCATGTGCATTGCCTGGTCTAATTAGATGAAAGACACTCCTCCAATTATAGACCAGATTATTGCACAACATTGTTATACACATACACACACACACACACACACACACACACACACACACACATATATATATATATATATATTCAATGCATTAATAAGGGTGGTTGGATAGCGAAGGGGAAAAAAGCCAAAATTAAGTCTGAAAATCAGCGTTTTGATAATAATATCATGTTTCAGATGAGGAAATTTTATGATTAACTACTGCTAATCTTATTTGGTCCTTTAATAGAAGAAATACAGATAGGAAAAACATACCATGCACATATACATGGAAAAGTCAATTAAAAAGTTGTTTCCTAACAATCAAAGTATTGTTGAAACTTTGAGCATAATTTTATGTGATTAGACGAAATTATCTTATGCACTCAGATACAACAAAGAAGATTGGATGGTGGCAAAAGCATTTATTTGTTTGTGCTAGCAAGTTGATGAGGTCCAAATTTTTCTTGAGATGATTAAACAATCTTTTTATAAATAAAATCAGAGAAATGCACCCTTTCAGTCTATTTGCTAGCATAAAAAATATTTTTCAAAAATTTATATTGGGTACTGTTGTAATAATTTTAATACTTGTTTTGTTTCACTCATTTAAAAATGCACATTCTTCTTATTTCCAATTGCTTAAATCGTCCTTCCTAATTCAACAACCCCGCATTTTTGTCCCTATCAAACAATGAGACGCTGCCCTTCCAAGAAATGAGTCCTAATATTCTAAAACAATTTATGCTCCTTTGGTGTGTTTTGGTTATGCATTACCAACTATAATTTTCAAACATGTCTATTAATTAGTTTGGTATCTCACAAAAACACATTCAAAAAACGTTGCAGTACGGATATTCACAAAATCTTTCTAAAAAATGTAACCTATATAGTACAACAAGTAAGCAATTGCTTTGAATACTTTTATCTTAAAGCAACCAATATGTGAGAAGCAATTGCTTTGAATACCTTATCTTAAGGCGGGCAACCTGTGAGTGTGGTTCATAATTGTACATAATAACAAAGGTCATTTCACTGTCTTAGCACACTGAGATATTACATGAACAAATTTGGAGAGAAATTATTAAAGCACACTATTGTAACAACAAAAAATAATTTACAATTAATCATTCTCGTGCCTTTTAAAATGATTTAAGTTTATAAAAAACATTTTGCAGTTTACTTCTTATCAAGAATGTAGAAAAGAAAGATTGGCAAAAAATATGTAAGCTAACTAGTCACTAGAACCTAAGATCTTAAGAATAGGCAATTTTTTAAAATTCACCTTTATTTGATCCAATAAAGTAACCATTCTTTTCTCCGTACTTTTTCCTTTTGATACATGAAACAAATTATGATTATCACCACATTTATAGTAAAAGTATGATTTTATATATTTTTTTCTTTAAGAGTGGATTAGATCAAACTAATTTTTTTTCCTTTACATAAATTTGGATATTTTTTACTTACAAAACTAGATGAACTTATGCTTAACAATTCTATAAGATAATTCCTTTGGACTTCACTGTTATGATATCATCAAATAAGAAAAGGCACAGAAGAATTTTAGTTTTTCTAAAATATCCTTATTTGTTAAGTTATAGTCACATTAAAAAACAAAGGATATTAATAGAACTACAAAAAGTAGATTAATTAAATCCTAATCAAACTCAAATTGTTGCAGATAATCTTTCAAACTTTTTATAAGTACAAATTTAAATTAAATTTTACAAAAATATAAATTTATTGGTTAGTATAAAATGTGTATTTTCCTTCTTTTAAAAATATTTTTCATTACTTTATGTATAAATTTAAATTTCATAATCTACAAAAAGTTAAACTAAAAGTCCCTTAGAAAAAAAAAAAGGAAATAAAAAACCAAAACATCGAAAGAGCAATCATTTTTAAATATTTTGAAATATAATTAATTTTATATTTTCAATATTTAATTTTAGTTTCAAATAGTTATTTATTTTAAAAAATAAATAACCAAAACACCAAAAGAGAAATTATTTTAAATATTTTGAAATATAGTTATTTTTGTACTTTTAATATTTAATTTGAATTTCAAATGTTTATTCAATTCTTAATTATTTGATATTTTAGCATTTAATATGTTTCTTTAAATAGCCTTATTTTCTAAATCTGATCACATTAAGCATGGATGTTTAGAAAAACATAAAGAGCTAGATTAATAATGTTTTAATGAAACTCAACATTCATTCAACATTTTTCAAGCCTTTTATATGATTTAATTTAAATTTAAATTAATAAAAATATGAAAATGCACAAAATATATAGAAAAGAATAAAAGTCCTCCTCATGAATAAAATTGGAATGGAATCTAATCTAAAACTGAAAAATCATCAACTTTACATCAGTTTAAATATCATTACATTATTAATAGGTCTTTGCATTGTCTAAAAAAATTATGCTCGCAATAATTGTACCATGGCTGATTCAAAATTTTTATAAGTTATATAAGTAAGAGTCAACTGGATGTGTAGTGGGTTAGAACATGAAACTTTTGTTTTTTTATTTGTGAAATTATTCTTATGTTTACCTTAATCATTATTTACATATAGATGACTAAACTTAACAGTTTGGGTTTAAATTCGCACACAAAGCCTGCTTTTCTTGCAAAAATCAAAAAATAAAATAGTTTATGTGTTAGGAGCATAAGATTAGATAGAAGTAACCTAAGCCCCTATTAAATCAATATTAATCAAAAAACACAAGAATGGCACATTTAAAATTTTCTTCTCGAGCTTTTTCTTTCAATTTAATGCACAAATTCTTGATTAGGTGGGACCATTTCTTTAATTTTTCTTTCATATTAAAATAAAAATAATATTTTAATATTATATTTTTTATTCAAAAATTATTCTTAGATATTACCTTACAAAAATAGTAAAGTGATATTCCATGGACCAAAAGGCAACAAAGTTTTTTCAATTAATCTTGATTGAAGAAACATTACTTAAACTGAATATAGAAGATGTGTCCATAATAGTTAGATTTAGAATTTAGGTGAATTATTTGATTGCAATTTAATACTTGAGAATTTTCCTTAAATTTTTATTTCGAAATAACATTACTGCATTAACATAATGAAAAAAATCTTAGAAACATGAATACAAAGTGTCCTAGAAAATTAATTTAAAAACCTAAAAAATATTATGAAAAATTAACTAAGTCAAGGAATGTACTCCCAATATAAAGAGTCATCAAGAATTAGAATTTTGAAATTGTAAAACTGCATTATTGCAAAAGGGTTGTCATGCATAACAAAGCTGTATAACATCTTTAATCATTAAAACTTCTTTATGTTAGAAAATTGAATGTGGCATTTTGACTTCAAAACAATGTTCTTAATAGCTCAATAGAGATAGGTTGGACACACACACACACACACACACACACACACACATATATATCACTTTTTGATGTGAAAGCTAATTAGTGTTCAAACTCTTATTAGCATTAAAATACTTATATTTTGGTAATATACAAAGTAATTAACTGATTACAGAAGAGTTTGATCGAAGAACAACATATAAATTTATCATAAATATGCGTTTATGCATTATAAATAAAAAAAATTTGTAGATTTTAAATTTCATATAACACAAAATCAAGGCATATCTTATTTCTTAGACTCTTATAGATAGGAAGAGAAAAAAAGAAAAACCAAATGGACAAAAAGTAGAGGTGAGAAGTTAACACAGTGTAAATGTTTTAATTGTTACACGAAAAATCAAATATAAGATTTTGCAAGTCTTATGAACTTATTAGCAAATTCCAAAATACATAATTTTTAGAATATATGATATTTTAATTGATATCATAAATTTATATATACTTATTACATAAATTTGTAAGTTTGCAAAATAACTCTAATTGATTTTATCAAGTGATCATTTAGGTCAGTATTTGTGGAAATGCCAAATATTCAATAATTTAAAATAAGTCATTTGAAAATATTAATTGTGGTACAATTATATAAAAGTGATACTTCATAGATATAAAAGAAATATGTAAAATTATAATCAATTTATTAAAAGCTTAAGGATTTCAAAGTATAATTACATCTTTTTGTACAATAACAAGTTACCTTTTATATGATAACAATTTAAAATTTTAAAAGCTTTCATAATTTATTTCAGAAGGATATTTTAAAGAAACCATGCCAAAAACCTTATTTTTCTACTGGAGATATTCATCTATTCTATGTAGGTTCTTTTAAAAAAGAAAATAATATGTAAAGTTAAGAAAATATAGATTTGAAACAATTAAAGTAAAGTTAGTAATATCTTAATTGAAACGTAGTTTCTTAATAATAGTGGTTATTTTCAATTTGTTTTTTAAGGATATAAAATTTCACATAATTTCTAGACATTGTTTTGAAAAAATAGAAAAAACCAAAATTGTATCCTTTTCTTTGTTTTTTCCCTTTTGTTATATCATTTATTAGACGAATTTATTATATCATTTATTAGAAGATTATTAAATATGCGAAACACGTGCCCCATTTTTAGTATCTAATAAAAGCAGTTACCAAGTAAACTATTTTACTATAAAAAACTACTAAAAATCAAATAAAATCTTGTTAATTTAATTATTCCAACATTGCCTTTCTTAAATCAAGCTTTCTATTAAATCAATTCCAATTCCATTACGAGCATAGATTTCCAGAGAAATTCATGTTGATTTATGCATGATGTATAACACCTTGTAATTAACCTTCATTTTCATACGTGACTATATAAAAACTTTATACTTTGTTAATAATTTACCAACCAACTTTTTTTATCAAAATATTTACCCTTATGCAACCACTGATCATCGTATCCACCACAGCTGCTCTACTAAACAACACCAACACAATGATTATGTTTTGCACTAGAGAGATTAATCCATTAAACACTCAAAAAATGGACAAATTTGCACAATTGTATACAAGAAAAATAAGAAGGCAAGAGAATGATTTATTGTTGTTTTGTAAAACTTACATGTCTACAGTATTGATTGATCTTTTCATGTTTCTACATAATGAGACACGCCTATTTACTTATCCATGTCTTTTGTGAATAGACATACCTACTCATTTATTTATAACAATTGTGAATTTTTGTCTATTTAAATAGAATAGATTTTTATATGAATTATACCCTTTCTCATCCTTAAAATTCTCCACCAAATTTTTTATTTTTTTGATCTTCGTAATTGACTTAGCAAGGTGTTTGAAACATGGGACAAGAATATATGTTGAGAAAGGCTCCCATATAATACTATTCACCAGACAAAAATTAGAACAAAGTTTGAGACTGATGAGATATCTAATTAACTAATTTATCAACTCCTACAATGATGAAATATCTAATAAACTAGTTCATCAACTCCTACCTGCCCCTATTCACTTGAGAAAAGGTAGAACGAAGTTTGACGGATGATGAAATATCTAATAAACTAGCTTATCAACTCCTGCTTGCCTACTATTTAAGAAAGAAAGTGTTTTTATGGAATGGCACATATATTTAGATAACTCTCTGAAACACATCTTAATTCAATATCAAGTACTTCCTAATGGCAGAAGCAATCAGTGGTAATAGTCAGAAAAGGTAATTTTAGATTCAGAAGAAATAAGGTTATTGCATAACATCCGCAATTTATAATCACAATGGTTTCCTGACTTCATTCTTTCGGGATGATTGGTTTTCTGTTTTGAAGATACGCAGTTGTGACAGGGTCAAACAAAGGGATTGTATTGGAGATATGCAGGCAGTTAGCTTCTCATGGAATCACTGTGGTGTTGACTGCAAGAAATGAGAAGAGAGGACTTGATGCTCTTCACAAGCTCAAAGGGTCTGGTGGTATCTCGGACAACTTGTTCTTTCGTCAACTTGATGTGGCCGATTCATCTAGTGTTGCATCCGTTGCCAAATTCATCAAGAGTCAGTTTGCGAGGCTCGATATCTTGGTATCATTGAGATATTTCAGTTCTTGATATCCTGTTATTCTTTAGAGCATGATTTCCACTTAGGGAATCATGGGAATTTAGTTGTTTTTAAAAAGTTTTTTGCAATTCAAAAACTTTCTTTTTTAGATTTTAGATAATTTATTGTTATGGCATAATACATCCTACAATTTTTTATACTTTGCGGTAATTACTAAACCTGTATCAAATAGCAAACTTGCAGAATTATTAATTCTTCAAGTACCATCCATTTCTTTGTTTTTTTTTTTCAGATTGTAATCTTGTTCTTTCAGGTGAACAATGCCGGTATTACTGGAGGCATTGCAGATGCTGATACTATAAGAGCTGCAGTTGTAAGATTGTGGACCTTAAGTTGGTGCTAGTATGCAATTTCATTGAAGAAATGGTACCATAAATTGAAAATGATTGTCAAAAGATTGGATAAATTGATGAGAGACGAACTGTAAATCAAAAAAATTAGGAACACCAATAATTAATAGTCCCAATCGTGTCGTGCAAAAATTTATGGAAGGAGGAGTTAACATTGTACTCCTGTTTAAGCATTGATAGTATGTTTTTACTTTCCAATTTGGCCTTCATTTTGTTTCTGAATCTTGGAACTGGTAATTAGTGCTCTAAGCTGTTTGGTCAGTTTACTATTATTAAATTGATAGTGGCTCTAGGTAAATCATAAAGTTTACAAAAAGGACCAGCTAAGAATGAACGTTGGACCTGTATGACTGTGTCTCTCTTTTAACTTTTCTCATCCTCCCGTCATTTTCTTGCACTCTTCCTTTTTGAAGTATATTTTTTTGGCTTGAAATGCGACAAGGGGAAGGAGAGTGGGTGTTGTGGCTTATGGGATCTTCTCTGGGTTGTGGTTTACACTGATGCTCCTTGTTCTGATCAACGCAGGCAGCAGGAACTAATAACTGGGATGATGTAATGAACCAGACATATGAGTCAGGCAGTAGCATGCTGGCAAATAAACTGCTATGGTGCTAGAAGAACGGTTGAAACCTTCTTACCTCTTCTCCAGTTATCTCAGTCACCAAGAATTGTCAATGTTTCCTCAGGCATAGGGAAGTTAGAGGTACTGAACTTGACAATACGCTTCTCAGTTATATGGATCAATTTTGGTTAAGCCATGGGATGCTATCATGCTACTAAGCATGACACTAATTAGATATCTTGAAATCAAATCTAATTCAGTTCTTCAATGATCTTATGTGTTATTTTTACCATTGCGCAAAACGTCTAAAGCTAACGTGGTTCTTAATTTGTGGTATATCTGCTGGTTTTCTTTATAATCTATGTAAGCTGTTAATCTGCTAGCCCTATTCTCTTATGGTTTCCGATCTTCTCAACCAATTAGAAGAATATTTTGAAATATATTGATCATTAGGACTTTAACGCTGAACACCAGCTATGACCTGAGAAAACAATGAAAATTTTGGGTGTCTGTGTTTCTTTCACTGGAGATTCAATCTCCTCTTGGAACCTTTTACTGAGTGTATGAAAGTAGAAAAAGTGTTGGGATGTATGTAGTAGCACAGGGATATGGCTTCTCTGGTTCTTTGTCAACTTATGAACAATTCATTTGCTATTCTCACCATGTTTCAGTATATATCAAATGAATGGGCTGAAGGAATACTAAGCGATGCTGATAAGCTTACAGAAGTGAGAGTGGGTGAGGTGCTGAATGCATTCTTGGAAGACCACAAAGAGGGTTCCAGAGAAGCCAGTGGGTGGCCCATGGCATATATCGTCTCAAAAGCAGCCTTGAATGGATACACGGTACGCCAGAATTCTGGCTAAGGAATTTCCTAATTTCAAGGTGAATCGTGTTTGTCCTGGCTTTGTCAAAACAGATTTGAACCACAATAGTGGCAACTTAACTATAGAAGAAGGCGATGAAATTCCTGTAAAGCTAGCTCTATTGCCTGATGATGGACCTTCTGGCTTGTTCTTTCGCCGCAAGGAAGTTGCATCTTTTTAATGAAGATGGTCCTGGGATAAACAGCTATACTATTCAAAGATCAATCTATCGTTTGCTTAATACATATTTTGCTAGATACACTTAGAATGAAATACATATATTACATATGGAGATTTATAGTGTCATCCTTAGAATGAAATAATCCTTACGCTCTTTGTAATCCCTGATCAGGAGGCTATTTGATAGTTGAATCTACATTTCCCTGAGACACTTCTAAGAGTATTATAGTCTTTAAATGATGTGTAGAAAACAAACTATTATGTTGCAGCAGAAAATAATTAATATCTTTCTTATTATAATAATTAATCTACTAGTTCATTCAAGTTTTAAAAAAAATAGTTATACATTGGAAAATTTACAATTCCGTCCTGTTACCGAATTAATACATTTCACTTTATTTGTAATAGCAAAAAACAAGGAACATGGATTTACTTAAATAAGCTTATAATACGTCGTTAATATAACTAATCTTTCAAATATTACTGTTATATGCACCAGAAAATCGTGTGTATTGCCTGCTTTAATTGGATGCAATACACTCTGTAATCTCCAATTTTAGACCTGATTACCGTCACATAAAATCGTTACATATACATATTATTCTTATCAAAGCTGTCCATCTTTGTCATCCAAGATGCATATCTTCACCTTGTAGACTTTTATGATAAATAAAACTTCGTTTCATCCTTAGCACTTTTAACGGCTAATTACCTAAATCAAAATTTGGACTTTTCAACGATTGTAGACAAATGGATGGATGGATGGATGATGTGCCTTCGTTCACGTGCCATCCGATCATAGACTGACTTTTCAGCAATTGTAGAAAAATGGATGGATGGTAAGCTTTCATTGTTCATGCGTCATCTGATCATAGAAAATGTCGTACACTTGTCTCTTCAATATTTCCATTACGTTAAGGATTTGAAACCTTCACGGTCAGAATGACTACAAATGGATAAATACTCATTAAGACTAATGTTTTAAAAATTGGACCGGTCAATGAATCGAACGGTGATTCGATTCACAGTCGGACTGGAGTTCAATTTTTTTCTTTTTTTAATTTAATTTAATGTACAATGTAACAACAAATAATAGATATACCCCATTCTGTTGAACTAGTTAATCAATTAATTATTTAAATATATTCAAATATACAAGTTAATAAATGTATTATATTTGATAAAAAATTTATGAAATATTATATGTCTATATAAATTAATTAACAAAGAAAATGGCATTACAAATATAAAGGGATAATTTCACACACCTCCCTTGAGGTTTGTCATGATTACACTCACCTCCCCTCAGGTTTTAAAAATTACACTTACACCCTTTGTGTTTATATTTTTTATAATAAAACAAGTCCATCTTGATAATGTAACCCAAATATACCAACCAAACACTTTAAAATATGCTTACCAACCAAACACTTTTAAATATGCTTAATTGCCTTTAAAAAAGATGAATAAATCTTAACAAATTATTTAATTAGTCACAAAAGAGCAAAAGTACTTATATTCTTACATCAAATTTTAAATTGCCATCAAATATTACTTCTTCAAAACTCAGTTATTCTGCTAATTTAAATAAAATTTACTTTATCTATTAAAATTTTGCAAACAAATATATTAACAAGAAAGAGATGACTAATTTAAGAGCAATTCATGATATTTTAAGGGATTTAATTGGTGGTTTTGGATTACATTATCAAAATGGACTTGTTTTGTTATGAAAAATATAAACACAGGGGATGTGAGTGTAATTTTCAAAACTTGAGGGGAGGTAAGTGTAATTATGGCAAACCTCAAGGGAGGTATGTGAAATTATCCCAAATATAAAACATATAATAACTATAAAATAAGTGTATCGGGAAAAAATATGAATAAAACATATATTTTAAAATTCACCATTGAAGTACACTATTACATTTTTAAAGATTTTAAAAACATAAAAAAATGTAGGCCAGTTCGAGTAAAAATATACAAGATTTTAAAGATTATATTAACTTTGTATATAGCCCGGTTCTAGTAAATATAATTTTTTTAAATAAAAAAATTTTTTGCCTTATTTTTTAAGGTAGGTTCGTATGCTCAAATGATTTTCAAATTTCAATTTGATTATCTTACTATTAGTTTAAATTTATATAATTTTTTAATTTTCTAGTTTTTTACATTTTTTTACAACACCTAATGAGAGGTAATTTCTAACAATTTTGTGTCAACCAAGAATTTGATTTAGAATTTCTCAAAAGAGTCTAAACTTTATTTAAAATTGGTTCTCAAATTTTATCTTTAGACCTATTCTTTCCAAAGAAATTTTATTTTTGACATATTGAACCATTAAGGAGTCTATTTGGACTCTATACGGTAGTCTCAAAAAATAAAACTGACAAGTAAATCTATTTGCTTATTAGTTCTTAATTTATCTAATTATGTTCAATTTACACATTTTCTTTTAGTACATCAAGAAAAGGTGGGTAAGTGATGCTATAATAATTGGAATCAATATATTACATAGAAAAATATAATTTTAATAATATGAACTAATTTTTTATTTTTTTAATAATTAAAAAAACTTTCGACTTACTTATTTTCAAGATGTCATACATGCTTATTATTGAATAATGATTAATCATAATTCAAAAATTTAATCAGATGACTTACAAAAATACCAATTTAAACATTTAATTAGGAGAATGTTTTGGGATAAATGAATAATTAAACAATTTAGATTAAAGGAATAATCTTAGTGGGAGAGATTTTGGTAAAAGTAAAACTAAGATTTTTTTGATATAATGAATTTGGATGCCAAGATAAAAAAGGTAATAATCAATTAATTTCATTAAACATGATTAATAAAAGAAACAAATAAATTAAAAAGTAAGAATAAATTAAATTCATTAAATGTGATTAAAGAAAATAAAGAAATTAAAAATGTAATAATCAATTAACTTTATTAAAATGATTAAAGGAAAATTAAAGAAAGAACAAATAAAAAGATTCCTATTATCAAAACAAGAAAGGTGTTGCTAGCTAGGTAGTAAGCATGCAGGAAGGTTCAAGTTCAAGACCTCTCACTCAACATTGGAGCAAAAGTTTTTTGAAGAGCCATGGGCTTTAATGCATAGGCGGGCTAGATGATCCACCACAAGTAAAATGAGGGCTATGTAGGCCTACGGGCTAGATGATCCACTACAAGTAAAATGAGGGCTATGTGGGCCAATGCCATACACTAACACAAGGCCCAAGTTCAGTTATAATGCAACAGGAGAGCTGGACTTAGATCCAGTACAAGTAAAATTAAGGGCTAGGCCAATGCCATACACTAAAAGAAGGCCCAACTCAGTAATAAGCAAATTGCAAAAAACCGACAGGTCAGCGGTTCAATCTAGTTCGAGGGTTCAATTCGATTCTTGCCGGTTCGTGGAGTCTATAGTGCTTTATGTAGAACTAGACCGAAGGCATGATCGGTTTGCGGTTCAACCGGTCGAATTGGTCGGTCCAGTCCTGGTTTAAAAACACTGCTTAAGACAAGTTAAAAAAAGAAAAGGGCAAAAAGTGGTTGTCACTCGTCATTGATACTTGGATCCTTAAAAATGATCTGTAACGCTTTAATGGACATGCATTTCTCCAGATTTTACTGATAAAAAGTTTGTTTGATCGTCTCAAGAAGGATACAAACCTAAAATCTGATATCACTAAATGTTACATCTATAATCACGTGTTACACGTTGTGTATTAGGCTTATTCAATGTGCAAGGCTCTAAAAATAATCAAAGAAGTTGTACATCATAAATATCATAATATTCACTTTAATTATTACCATCATTCTCTAACAATAAACTTGGCATATACAAGAGTAATCAAATTTTTTATCAGATATAAAAAATGCTAAATATAAAAAATAATAATGTCATTGGCTCATAGTCATAAACTTACCAACTAATAATACTCAAACATGTTATCTTTATTTAGAAACTAGAACTCCTCGCTGGCCTAACCTGATCTAACAATCCATACAAAACAAATAACATATGTCTGATGAACAATCAACAAGCTCAGTAAGTAATTCCATTCCATTCTCACTAATATGGGTAGTTACATTACATATGTGTGTGTGTGAGTGTGTGTATATACACACACATACATACACTACAAGTATTCATTCCATGACACACTATTTATAATTACATAAAAATAATAATACAAAATATACAGCAAGGTTGTGGTATATCAAACAAAACATAACCTACTACATAGATGCTTATACATATATAGACTTAAATTTCAATGCAGGAATCAATATTAGATATACATCCTAACTTTAATCTGGTTAAGAGGTTCAAAAATCGTACATAGATGATCTGACTATCATTGTCAATAAGTGACTTAGAACTTGCTCTTTCTAGTATACAAAGTATAATGAGAGCCTAATCATATAGGTCAAACATACACATATCACACGCCATGCATGCAGATAAATAATTTAAGTGCCATAATTTATGAGGAATTCATGTACACATAATCAGACCCATAGTGAGTTTAATATTACAAAAATATTCGTAAAATACACACACATACACACACATAAGGAATTTTCAAAGCATGAGGAGAGGTAGGAACCCCTTACCTCAAAGCTCAAAATTATGCATTATAATCTCGATTCCAAGAATACTCACCACCAAATTACAATTTATAGAAAATACAAGTCCCACTTTAATACTTATATTAATCTATAATAAATTATTAAAAACTGTTAGACCTATGCTACGAATAATCCTAAAACTTACAAGCCTTAGAAAAATTAGGGAAAAGAAATAATTATCACCTACCTTCCCAATTCAGAATTAGACAAATTTAATCCCAAATTTTATTTAATTTAATAAAATAAGAAAGTTCTAAAATCCCCAAAATTAAAACTGAGTTGCTCTTATTTGACTATTTAATAGAACTAAAAATATAAACTAACCCCATAATCTATGATTAATTTAAGAAGCTATTTACTAAATAGAAAATTAAATTAAGAAAGCTAACCAAAAGAATTGAACTTAATAAGTAAATTAACTTCTTTTTCTCGTTACTAGATGCCTTTAGATTTCGTTTGCTTTAACATTTTAGCGTCAAGATTTCATGATATAGCAATATTGAAGGGGCGGCTAGGACCCGGGACTCATAATTTTTCCCTTTTTTATTTCCTGTAAGTTGAATGCGATGTAATTGTTCAGTATATTTGTGTAACTCTTTAGAACCATGGTGTAACCATTTTTCATACGAAACGACATCATTTTTTTTTAAGACATTTTTTTATCTTGCTAATTCAATCTCATTCGTTTATTGTTGGCCCTTTTAATTTGGGCCGTGAATTTGTTGCAAATGAAAATTATGATGCCCATGGCCGGCCAAAAACATGGTCAAAGCCAATCCCTAGTTGAAGTGAATAAGGTCCATTGTGCGTCCTTCTAGAATTAAGAGATAATTACAGAAACCTCCCCTGAGGTTTCTGACAATTATACTTGGCACCCCTGAGGTTTGAAAAATTACACTAACCTGCCTTGGCCAGCTAAAATGACTATAATGACCTTTGACTTATCATACTTTTCCCTCTCTATCCCTTCATGCAATCATAACCAGCCACCCATCTAAGGGCTTTTAAATGTTTTAAAATTTTTTCTAATATAATATATTATTCTTATTATTAGATATGAAATGATTTCTGAATTTAGGGTTTGGAAGTTACTAAGTTACTATGTATAATTGGTTTTGGGCAAATAGATTTGGGTGTTTTGCTAGGGAATATTTATGAATTTTGCCTCTATAATCCGGTTACTTGTGGTGGTGGTGACTAATGAAAATGAAGCTAGCGTGATATGGTGATGGTTGTGGTTGTTGTTCAAGTGGTAAGAAGAAGATGAATTTTTTGTTTTTATTTTCCTAATCAGTTAGTAGTAGTGTACCAGTATTGGTCGGATTGTTTTATGTCTGTTAGTGGCGATGTTCATTAAGTTGGTAGTGGTGTTTGTGAAGTTGTTAGTGGTGGTTCAAGTGGTAAAGAAAGTAATATATTTTTTATTTTGAGATTAAGAAGGGCAAATTTGGATTTTCATTTAAAACTTATGTTGATAGGGGAGGTCTTGTTACTGAAATAGTAAATGTAAGGGAGGTTTTTGTAATTTTGAAAATTGAGGGGTGCCAAGTGAAATTGTCAGAAAACTCATGATAGGTTTTTGTATTATCCCTAGAATTAAATATCGAATTCAGTTGCATTGAATTAGAGACATAATTGGAGGAATTCATTATCTCCCATTCTATTGTTTTAGACCCAGATTTTTAGATCTCCTATTTTTTCAAACCGTCACATACGCTTGAATAATAAAATGTAATTTTGTCTCCAAGTTAAGAAAACAACAACCACAACGTCTTGAATAAATATAAAAGAAAAAAAGGCGTGATTTTTGCCTCCAATTTGGATCTTCTGGCCGAGACTTTCAACTAAACCAACTAAAAAACAACCACAAAAAAAAAAAAAAAAAACTTCTCCTTTCATGCAACGATACACTATTTCCTGCTCAGTCAAACTAATCCATCTTATTCTTTAGTAAAACCAAGAATTTAAAATCCCAATAGTAATTATCAGGCATCAATGTTCTAAAACTTTAAGAACCCTAAATCCTAATTTCCTACAAACTCATCTATTCTAAATTCTAATTCTAGGCACAATACAATTTAAAATCAAGAACTAAACTAACCTTGTCTGTAATAGGAGTCGTGTGATTTGCAACCTTTAGCTCAATGAAGTTTCCACTCTTTCCTTCTCCTTGCACTTGATTAAGAGAGGGAACAAACGGTAAGTTTGGAGAAGAAAAGAACATATGATACATACTATTACAATTAATAGTAGGAGTTTTTTTCGGTCAAATTTTTCAAAAATCCACAAAATTCCAAATCATCTTTTCACAATTTGCAATTAAGCCCTTGACATTGAGCATGGGTATATCGATACCACTCAAAAATTTTCATGTGAATTGTATCATTTTTTTATTTTGAAATTTCTCCAACACATTTTAGATTATTCTAATTTTCCTAATTGACTTGGCAAGGTGTTTGCAACTTGTGACAAGAATATGCTGATAAATGGCTCCCATATAATAATATTCACTTGAGAAAAAACAGAACAAACTTTGTCAATGATGAAATATCTAATAACCTTGCTTACCAACTACTACCTGCCTACCATTTACGAAAGAAAAAAATTGTTTTAATGGAATGGTATATGTGTTTCCATGCTTGTTGATGATCTCTGAAACACATCTTATTTCAATATTAAATACGAACTAATGGCAGAAGCAATCAGTGGTAATAGTCAGAAAAGGTACTTTAAGACTCAGAAGAAATAAGCATACTACACAACATCTGTAATTTATAATCACAGTGGTTTTCCTGACTTCACTCTTTTGTGATGATTGGTTTTCTGTTTTGAAGATATGCAGTCGTGACAGGGGCAAACAAAGGGATTGGGTTGGAGATATGCAGGCAGCTAGCTTCTCAGGGAATCACTGTGGTGTTGACTGCAAGAGATGAGAAGAGGGGACTCGATGCTCTTCACAAGCTCAAAGGGTCTGGTGGTATCTCGGACAACTTGTTCTTTCATCAACTTGATGTGGCCAATTCATCTAGTGTTGCATCCCTTGCCGAATTCATCAAGAGTCAGTTTGGAAGGCTCGATATCTTGGTACCGTTGAGATATTTCAGTTGTTGATATCCTGTTCTTCATTAAAGCATGATTTCCAGTTAGAGAACATGGGAAATTCGTTTGTTTTCAAAAAGTTTTTGACAATTAAATATCTTAATTTTCTTTTTTAAGATTTCAGATCATTTATTATTATGGACTATTTCCTACAATGTTAGATTGATTGCTGTAATTACTAAACCTGTAACAAATAGCAAACTTTCAGAACTAATAATTCTTCAAGTTCTATCCATTTCTTTGCCTTTTTTTTTTCCCCCAGATTGTAATTTTGGTTGTTTCAGGTGAACAATGCCGGGATTAGTGGAAGCATTTCAGATCCTGATTCTATAAGAGCTGCAGTTGTAAGATTCCGTTCTCTAAGTTGGTGCTAAACTAGTATGCAATTTCATTGAAGAAATGGTACCCTAAACTGGAAATAATTGTTAGAAGATTGGATAAATTGATGGGTGAGGAATGGTATTTAAAAAATTGGAGGAACAATAGTGACTATGGTCCCCAATCGTGTCTTGCAAAAATTATGGAAGAAGAACCTAAAATTGAACTCCTGTTTAAGCATTGATAGTATATTTTTACTTTCCGATTTGGCCTCATTTTGTTTCTGAATCATGGAACTGCTAATTAGTAAGGCCCTTAGCTATTTGACCAGTTTTATTACTACATCTTGATGATGGCTCTAGGTAAATCATAATGTTTACAGAAGACCAGATGGAAATGAATATTGAGCTCGTAACGACTGTGCCTTTCTTTTAACTTGTCTCATCACCTGTCATTTTCTTGCAGTCTTCTTAAGTGGGAACGAATAAAAAGTCGAGCGATTAGAGCTCTACGAACTTTATCCTAGAGATCAGGATTTGAATCTCATCATCACCATTTCCCTTACCAATGTAATAGGATAGGTTTGATCAAAAATAAAAAATCGATTCTTAAGTATATCTTTTTGGGCTCGGGGTGCAACAAGGGGAAGGAAAGAGAGTGTTCTGGCTTATGTGATCTTCTACGGTTTTGTGATTTGTGATACACTGATGATCCTTGTCTATAAGTGGCCAATTTGGCACTTCGTTTTTTACTATGCTTAACCGTTCAGAAAAATGCAGGCAGCAGGAGTTGCTCGCAACTTGGATTATCTATTGATTCAGACATATGAATTGGCAGTAGAATGCTTGCAAATAAACTACTATGGTGCTAAAAGAATGGTTGAAGCCTTCTTACCTCTTCTCCAGTTATCTCCGTCACCAAGAATTGTCAATGTTTCCTCAACCTTCGGGAAATTAGAGGTACTGAACTTGGCAACACGGTTCTCATTTATATGGATCGCTTTTGATTATGCCATAGTGCGATCGTACTACTAAGCTAGACACTAAATTAACCTGAACTACCTAAAGATATCTTGAAATGAAATCAAGTTCGGTTCTTCGATGACTGTGTGTTATTTTAACCCTTTGCGTATAACATCTAAAGATAGCATAATTCTTAATTTTGTGGTTTATATGCTGGTTTTATTTATAATCTATGTAAGCTGCTAATCAGCCCTGTTCTCTTATGGTTTTTGATCTATTCAAACAATTTGAAATATATGTTGAAAAGTATTGAGTGGTTACAGAGAATTGCAGCTCTATTTACGAAAATAAATAGTTTACTTTTTTAGTGCTCTGTGTATAGATTATTAGGATTTTAACACTGAACACCAGCAATGACATGAGAAAACAATGAAAGTTTGGGCGTCTACGTTTCTTTCACTGGAGATCTCCTCTTGGAAACTTTCACAAAGTGTATGGAGGTAAAAAAGTGTTAGGATGTATTAGTGGCACATGCATATGGCTTTTTTTCGTTCTTTATCAGCTTAGGAACAATTCATTTGCTATTCTCACCATGTTTCAGTATATGTCAAATGGATGGGCTAAAGGAATACTTAGTGATGCTGATAAGCTTACAGAAGAGAGGGTGGATGAGGTGCTGAATGCATTTCTAGAAGACTACAAGGGGGGTAACAAAGAAGCCAAAGGGTGGCCTAGGGCATATATGGTCTCAAAAGCCGCCTTGAATGGATATACGAGAATTCTGGCTAAGAAATTTCCTAATTTCAAGGTAAATTGTGTTTGTCCTGGCTTTGTCAAAACAGATATAAACTACAACAGTGGCAACTTAACTGTAGAAGAAGGCGCTGAAATTCCTGTAATGCTAGCTTTATTGCCTGATGATGGACCATCTGGCTTGTTCTTTCTTCGCAAGGAAGTCGCATCTTTTGAATGAAAATGATCCTGGATAAACAACTATTCTGGTCAAAGATCTATCTATCATTTGCTTAATACACATATGTATTATTAGGTACACTTTTTATGTTACGTATCAAGATTTCTTGTCCGGGCTTTATGAACTGAGGTTTGATAACTAGAGCATGATTACGGTCCTTCTTGCTTGTTCTTCTTCCTCAAGAAAGTGTCATCTTTTGAATGAAAATAATCCTTGCAGTCTTTGTAATCCCTAATCAGGTTGCAGCTTTGTGCCTTTTGATTTTCGTGTCTAAAGGCTATTTGCTAGTTGAATATACGTTTCTCCGAAACACTTAGTAATTTTTCTTAATAACTTCTAATTTTTATAAAAACTAATCATATTGCTCTTGATTTTAGTTTGAAACATCCACAAACATAGTAAAAAAAGCAGTTAAAAATATCACAAAATAGATTTTTCAAAAATTAAAAGCTAAAATCAAGCTAAAAAAAGCTATTAAAAATAGGGCCTTACTTTCAATCTTTTCTGACCTTCCGTCAACATATGATGATATGGAGTTTAGCATGATCAAGCTAAAAAAATGTTGCTCTACGTATGACTCTCAAAATTAGAGATTCAAATATTTAACTCATAGAATTACAAAATTCAAAGAAATTAATTACAATAAAATATATGAGACGGAGAAGAATAAAACAAATTTACAATATTATTAATTCTCATACAATTAAATACTCTAGAGTAGTCTCTATGGGTTTTCAATAAATTCTATGGATTCTATTGAGTCTATCTAGACTCCTCGAGACCTCTGCAGACTACAACAACAGACACCCTATTCATAACCAACTAAATTTGATGGACAAGAAATAAGAAATAACTAGTACAAGTAGTTACCAAGTAAACTATTTTACTATAAAAAAAAACTATTAAAAATCAAATAGAACTCCTTAAGACTTGATTTAATTATTCCAACATTGGCGCCATTAAATCAAGCTCTCCGTTGAATCAAGTCCAATTCCATGGTAAGCATAGACTTCCACTTCTTAATTCTGCTTAGCTTTATTTTATTTTATTTTTATTTTATTTTCCTTCCCCTAGGACAATGCTTCAACCTCTTCTTTTCTGTAAAAAATTCTTACATGGACCCAGTTTACGACTTCACCTGTGGGTCTTGTGTTCTAAAACAAAACCACATAAACATTCTTATATCACTTTCTTATTTTAGCATGCATACTATGCATACATGACACTCTTTAAAACTATGAGGTCCACAAATGGGATCGTGGATCCAGTCCACAGAAGAATTTTCTCTCTTGGGTCAGCACCCCACTCCAAATGCAACTATACACCCAGAAAAAAATTCATAACTCCTGTTTAGTCAACTTAACATCGTAATCCATCTTATTTTTCAATAAAACCAAGAATTTAAAATCCCAATAGTAATTATTAGGCATCAATGTTCTAAAATTTTAAGAACCCTAATTCCTAATTTTCTACAAACCATCTATACTAAAAGCTAATTCTAGGCATAGTACAACTTAATATTAGGAATTAAACTAACCTTGATCGTGATAGGAATCGTGTAATCTACAACCTTTAACTCAATGAATTTTCTACTCTCTCCTCCTTCTTGCACTTGTTCAAGAGAGGAATAGACGGTAAGTTTGGAGAAGAAAAGAACACATAATATGTACTATTACAATTAAAAATAGGAGTTTTTTCCCTCTCAAATTTCTCAAAACTCCACAAAAGTTCAAATTATCTTTTCACAATTTGTAATTAAGCCCTTGACATTAAGCATGGGTATTTCTAATGCCACTCAAAACTTTTCATGTGAATTATGTCGTGTTTTTGTTCTGAAAATTCTCCTACACATTTTAGATTTTTCTGATTTCCCTAATTGACTTGGCAAGGTGTTTGAAACTTGTGAAAAAGTATACGCTGAAAAATGGCTACCATATAATAATATTCACTTGAGAAAAAATAGAACAAACTTTGAAGATGAGGAAATATCTAATAGACTAGCTTACCAACCACAACCTGCCTACTATTTAAGAAAGAAAGTATTTTATGTGTTTCCATGCATGTTGATGATCTCTGAAACACATCTTATTTCAATATTAAATACGTACTAATGGCAGAAGCAATCAGTGGTAAAAGTCAGAAAAGGTACTTTCAGGCTTAGAAGAAATAAGCCTATTGCACAACATCTGCAATTTATAATCACAGTGGTTGTCCTGACTTCACTCTTTTGTTATGATTGGTTTTCTCTTTTGAAGATGTGCAGTCGTGACAGGGTCAAACAAAGGGATTGGATTGGAAATATGCAGGCAGTTAGCTTCTCGTGGAATCACTGTGGTGTTGACTGCAAGAGATGAGAAGAGGGGACTCGATGCTCTTCACAAGCTCAAAGAGTCTGGTGGTATATCGGACAACTTGCTCTTTCATCAACTTGATGTGGCCAATTCATCTAGTGTTTCTTCCCTCGCCGAATTCATCAGGAGTCACTTTGGAAGGCTAGATATCTTGGTACCATTGAGATATTTCAGTTCTTGATATCTTGTTTTGCATTAAAGCATGATTTCCAGTTAGGGAACATGGAAATTTAGTTTGCTTTCAAAAAGTTTTTTACAATTAAATATCTTAATTTTCTTTTTTAAAATTTCAGATAATTTATCATTATGGATACTATTAAAGAATAAAAGTCTACCCTATCCTAATATATAAAATACATAGGACACTCTACCTATTGCCAATTTATTTTGAAATGGAAACTCATGTTCTTTTAACATGGTATCAAGCTGCACTCTTGAGTCAAAACTTTGCACTCCCATCCAATAGTTTATCCGTGGGTCAAGTCGTCTTTCAACTGTATGAGCCAGATAAAACTTAGCATCAATAACTTGGGCTCTCAACTAGCCTCGAGATTTTTCAACTGCGTGGGTCAGACACAATTCTCCATAAGGTCCCATATCATCTTAGTCTCAATATCTTGGACTCTCAAGTAGCTCGAGCTCTCTCCTAACCTATAAGCTCTTAACAAACTCGAGTCACGTCTGAAGGAAGTGTTAAAGAATAAAAGTTCATCCTATTCTAATATATAAAATACATGGGCCACTCCACTAACTGCCAATTGGTTCAATTGGTTTTGAGTGGAGTGGCCCATGTATCTTTTAATATATACAATTTCCTACAATTTTAGATTCTTTCCTGTAATTACTAAACCTGTACCAAATAGCAAACTTTCAGAATTAATAATTCTTCAAGTTCTATTCATTTCTTTGCCCTCTGGATTGTAATTTTGTTGTTTCAGGTGAACAATGCCGGGATTACTGGAAGCATTTCAGATCCTGATTCTATGAGAGCTGCAGTTGTAAGATTGCGTACTTTAAGTTGGTGCTAAACTAGTATGCAATTTCATTGAAGAGATGGTACCATAGATTGAAAATAATTGTTAGAAGATTGGATAAATTGATGACTGAGGAATGGTATTTGAAAAATTGAGGAAAAATAGTGACTCTGGTCCCCAATCTGTCTTGCAAAAATTATGGAAGAAGAAGTTAAAATTGAACTCCAGTTTAAGCATTGTTAGTATATTTGACTTCCCAATTTGGCCTTCATCTTGTTACTGAATCACGGAACTGCTAATTAGTAAGGCCCTCAGCCATTTGACCAGTTTTATTATTATATCTTGATGATGGCTCTAGGTAAATCATAATGTTTACAAAAGACCAGATGAGAATAAAATTGAACTTGTAAACTACTGTGCCTTTCTTTTGACTTGTGCCATCTCCTGTCATTTTCTTGCACTCAGTCTTTTCTTTAAGTATATCTTTTTGGGCTCGGGGTGCGGCAAGGGGAAGGAAAGTGGGTGTTCTGGCTTATGGGATCTTCTGATTTGTCATGCATTGACGATCCTTGTCTCTAAATGGCCAATTTGGCACTTAATTTTTTCCTATCCTTAATTGTTCAGAAAAATGCAGGCAGCAGGAGTTACTCAAAACTTGGATCATAGGCAGCAGGAGTTACTCAAAACTTGGATCATCTATCGATCCAGACATATGAATTGGCAGTAGAATGCTTGCAAATAAACTACTATGGTGCTAAGAGAATGGTTGAAGCGTTCTATCTTCTTCTCCAGTTATCTCAGTCACCAAGAATCGTCAATGTTTCCTCAAGCTTAGGGAAATTAGAGGTACTGAACTTGGCAATATGCTTCTCAATTATATGGATTAATTTTGATTATGCCATGGGGTGCTATCATAATACCTAGCAAGACATAAGTTTAGCTGAGCTATCTAAAGATGTCTAGAAATGAATTGTAACTCAGTTCTTCAATGACCTCATGTGTCATTTTAACCGTTGCGCATAACATCCAAAGCTAACATGGTTCTTAATTTCGTGATATATGTGCTGGTTTCTTTACAATCCATGTAAGCTGTTAATTTGCCCTATTCTTTTATTGTTTCTGATCTTTTCAAATAATTTGAAATATCTATGACTATATATGTGTGTGTAGGTTTTTTTATTCCCATATTGACCTTATAATTTTAATGAAATGAACTTTGGATTTTGTGTTTTTTTGACTATTTATACAATTTAATTAAATAAAAGAAAGTTTTGACTATATACAATGTTAGAGCAAGAGTTACTAATTAGATGTTATCTCTTAAATTAAGTTCCTCTTACCTTTTCTTTTTTATACTATTTATGAGGTAAAATTAAATTGAAAAAAAGAATGTGACTCAATCCAATGTACCTATGATGATTAAGAGTTATGAATTTTATTAAATAATGTCCCTAAAGTATTTCCTTTCTTGTTTTTATTGTTCGTATAAATAAATTCAGTAGCATCTATATCTTAATTATATTAAACATGCGTTAATTTTTAGCAAAAAGGTTAATTTCAAAAACTCCCCCTAACGTTTGATCAAAGTTGTAGTCTACCCTTTAACCTTTCATTTTTTTCACTTTATCCCCCATTTTAGTCCACATCATCAATTTAATATTCAAAATATTGTGAATTGACAAAAGTGCCACCTTCTTAAACAATTTTTTTTTCATATACAAAAGTGCCACCTTCTTAAACAAAAGTCCCTCCATCAATGACTATAAAATGGATATATATATATATGTATATATATATATATATTCATATTCATTTCTTTTTTTTAACTCCTAAACAACACTTTTTTTTCTTTAAGTTTTTTTCTTTCCATTTTTTTGTCCAAATTTCCTAAAACTAGCCATAAAAGTTAAGATCCTTTCACTAAAAAATATCAAGACCATTTTACAAAAAAAATCAAGAAAAAAACTATTTTTTACTTTACTATTTTTTGGGGACAAGTTCTTAAATAATTGGACCTTCAAAATTCTTGTAATATTTATAAACACAAGTTTTTGGCAAGCTTTTAGTGTATGATAAGAATTTAAGGCCAATCAAATAAATTTAGGGGCGATAAGTTTTTAAAAATTTTTGGATCATTTTTTTCTTTTTCAACTATAAAGTTGTAAAGATAAAATAAAAAAAATATTTGTAATTTGAAAAATTATTTAGAAGGTGGTATTTTTGTCAATTCATAATATTTTAAATATTAAATTGATGATGTGGATTAAAATGGGGGATAAAGTAAAAAAAATTGAAGGTTAAGGGGTAAACTGCAACTTTGATCAAATATGAGAGGGAGTTTTTATAATTAACCCTAGCAAAAAATTGTATGATCAACTTCTGGTTTTTAGTATTTTATTCTTAAATTAACCTTATAATTTTAATGAAATGACCCTTGGAGTTTTTCATTTTTCAACTATTTTTGCAGTTTAATTAAATAAAAAATAATTTTACTGCAAGCAATGTTAGAAAAAGATTTACTAATTAGCTATTATCTCCTAAACTAAGTTATTTTTACCTTTTCCTTTTTGAACTATTTATGAGGTAAAATTAAATAGAAAAAAGAATGTGACTATGTCCAACTTACTTGTGATGATGATTAAAAGTTATAAATTTTATTAAATAATGTCTCCTAAAGTGTATTCTTTCTTTTTTATAACTAATATAAATTAAATTCAGTAGAAAAAAGAAAGTGACTCCATTCAATATAAGAGGAAGACTTATGAGTTCAATTAATCGTATTATTTCCTAAATAAGTTACCATTCATGTAGTAAATTAAATATGAAAAAAATCCAACAAGAGTAATAATAGAAAGAGCTATGATTTTAACCACAAATATGTTTCCTAAAATAAGTTCTTGAATTTGTGAATTTGTGAAGCAATTTACATCTATGTGCCCAAAAAAAAAAATCAAACAACATCATCACTTATGTTTTGAATTGTTTTAGGAAATGATTTATTTTATTCTACTATTTTAGGAAAGGACCAAATGCAGTTTTTCTGATGCTTCAAAAAAAAAAAAAAGGGAGTTCATTGAGTTTAGGAGTGTGATGATTTCTATTGATCACCAAGAGACCAGTATATACACCGATATACAAAAACCTTTTAAAACCAATTGGAAGTGAAAACATTCAGATGGTCAATGTATACAATTTAGGGAGTGTTTGGTTTAGGGAAATCAAAGAGCGGAATGGGTATCATAAGTAATGACACTCATTGTTGATGTTTGTAAAACAACTATCACTATCATCCAATGGGAATGATAATGATTAATTGGGGTGTTAATGATTCCCCCAAAAATACTATTCTATCAAACCCATTAACCTTTATGATTAAGGGCAAAAACACACCCACTAGAAAAATACATATCTTTTGAGTTACTCACTCCCAATATACTATTACACACACACACACACACACACACTCTCTCTCTCTCTCTCTCTCTCTCTCTCTCTCTCTCTCTCTCTCTCTCTGTGTTTTGTCTTTTGATTTTGAATATTTTTTATTTGTACTTTATAAAATTTTTTATAAAAATTCTTTTAATAACTTTTATTACATTCAATTTTTTTACAAAAAAATTGAACTGAAAATCAAAAATATATAGTATTCTCTCTATTAATACGATAAAAATGACTTTTTTTAAGGCTATCATTTGCATAAAACTCAAATTAGAGCATAGCTATATTTAAAATTGAAGAAATCTTTTTAGAAATTTTCTTTAAAAAGATACAAAATGAGAAATCTAAAAAATATACAAAATAAGAAATCTAAAAAACATGTACATCATAAATAAAGATTTAAAATTTTTAAAATTTACTTGAAAGTCATTCCAGTAAACCAAACAAGTATTTTTGTAATGATACCCATTACATTATTAAACCATACATATGTTGGGGGAATCATCAAAACCCATACTCATAATAGAGTTAATGGCACCCATAGTGATAGTGATTGAGGAATTTGAATCAAACGGTCCTTAGTGAATTAACATTGTTATTTCTTTGAAATATTTCCTAATATATCTCCCAGTGATACAATTGTGTATTGATTGATTAAAAATTTCATGCAGCTATCTACTATGCAATTTTTATTGTGTTTTTTGGGCACATTCTTGAAAATAAAAAATACCCATATAGCTATGATTTATTTCATGCTATACTTTTACCATGTTAATATCATTTTAGGTATGAATTCAAAATGTTGTATATCATTCTTTAGTTTGCTACTGTGGAATTTCTACAAAACTTACTTTGTTAGGCAAATTTGGCCTTTATGTTTCTCAAGAAAAGCTTGAATTTTACCTCATTCAATGAGGATGTCTCGAGATTATTTGAATTTATTAGGTAAAGTAGAAACTTCTTGAAAAATGCTTTAGTCATTTTTAGAATAAGATGAGAAAAATTATCTAAGCATATAATTTAATTTGCTCATAAAATTTTACCTTCAGAAGAAGTATCTATTATGTTACACGTGACTCAAAAAAATTATTAGTTTCCCAAACAAGTTATTTAAATAAAATAAAAACATTTTATTTTTCATTCATTTTTTTTTTTTGAATTAGAAAGGTTCTCAAACAGGTTACTTTAGACTGTTGGAACCCTGATATTAGTCTTGCTACCAGGAGTCAATATTTACACTATGCTAAACATGCTAAAGAGCTAATTTGTCAGGACATTTAGCAAGAGATCATTAAAAATACTTATTCATAGGATAATACTGAACTTGCAGAAGACTTTACTAGTATTTGAAAAGCATGAATGGTTACAGAGAATTGCAGCTCTGTTTAAATGAGTAGTTTATTTTGTCACTGCGCCATGTATAGATCATTAGGACTGTAACACAGAACGCCAACTATGACCTAAGAAAACAATGAAAATTTGAGTGTCTATTTTTTTCTCACTGGAGATTCAGTCTCCTCTTCGAACCTTTTGCCCAGTGTATAACAGTGTTAGGATGTTTATGTTGGCACATGCATTCTATGGCTCATTTGGTTCTTTGTCACCTTTTGAACAATTCATTTGCTATATATTCTCATCATGTTTCAGAATATGTCAAATGGATGGGCAAAAGGAATATTTAGTGATGCTGATAAGCTTACAGAAGAGAGAGTGGATGAGGTGCTGAATGCATTTTTAGAAGACTTCAAAGAAGGTTCCAAAGAAGCCAAAGGGTGGCCTTTGGCATATATTGTCTCGAAAGCGGCCTTGAATGGATATACCAGAACTCTGGCTAAGAAATTTCCTAATTTCAAGGTGAATTGTGTTTGTCCTGGCTTTGTCAAAACAGATCTGATCTACAATACTGGCTACTTAACTGTCGAAGAAGGCGCTGAAACTCCTGTAATGATAGCTTTATTGCCTGATGATGGACCTTCTGGCTTGTTCTTTCATCGAAAGGAAGTCACATCTTTTTGAATGAAAATGATGCCGGATAAACAGCCACTCTATTCATTGATTAATCTATCATTTGCTTAATATGCACCTCTTATGTTACATATGAAGATTTCTTGCCTGGGCCTTATGAGCCCTGTGACAGCAGCTTTATTAGCTGATCATGGTCCTAGTTGCTTGTTCTTTTGCCGAAAGGAAGTGTCTTCTTTTGAATGAAAATAATCCTTACGGTCTTTGTAATCCCGGATCAAATTGCAGCCTTGTGCTTTTGTGCCATTCGATTTGCATGTATGATGACTATTTGCTAGTTGAATACATTTCCCTGAGACACTTGTAAGAATATTGTAGTCTTTAAATAATGCGTTGAAAACAATCTATTATATTGTAGCAGAAAATAATTAATATTTTTCTTGTTATTATAAATAATCTATTAGTTCATTCAAGTTTTACAATATTAGCTATATATTGAAAATTTTACAATCCCCTTATGCTATCGAACAAATTTCACTTTATTTGTCATAGGAAAAAACAAGGAACACAGATTACTAAATTAAGATTATATTACATCATTTATATCTAACTGATCTTTCAAAGATTAGAATCATATGCACCAGAGAATCATGTGTATTGCCTGGTCTAATTAGATGAAAGACACCCTATAATCTCCAATCTTAGACCAAATCACCGTAAGTCGCATTCAGTGAATTAATATGTATGGTTGAAATTTTATCTAAGCAGACACTAATTAAAAGACAGTGAAAGGGAAAAAAACCAAATTAAGTTTAAAAATAAGTGTTTTGATAATATAACATATTTTGGATGAGGAAACTTTATGATTAACTACAGGTACTCTTATTTGGTTTCCATATGTGCATTAATTAATCCCTTTTTTCCTTTTTCTTCTCCTTTAATAGAAGAAATACAGATTGGAAAAACATACCATGGACATATACATAGAAAAGTCAGTTAAAAAGGTTTCCTAACAATCAAAATAGTGTTGATAATTTGATCATAATTTAGGTGGTTCGAAGAAAATATTTTGTGCACCAAATGACACCTATGATTAAGGGAAAACAAGGCGAGTCAAGATCAAATATTATAATGCTCGAGCTCAAACTTGATAATTGTTTGAAATTGAAGTTGAACTCGAACTCGAACTTGAATTTGATTGAGTTTGTAATTTAGTGTTCAAGCTCCACTCGTTGATTTTAAGAAGAGCCTCGAGATCAATTTGGGATTACTCATAAAAACACAATCAAACTCAAATTCAAATATATAGTAATTTTGTTTATAAAATTGAATATAGTTATTTATTTATTTTTGAACAGCTCAACAAGTTACTCAGACACACTATTTAGTATTTAAAATCGAGAGCATTAAGTATACAAACTTCTCGAGTTCAAATCGAATTCAGTCAACATCAAGTTGGAACTAAGTATTAAATTGAGCTAGTTGTGAGTTGAGATCCACTAAGGGAAATTCTTAAATAGATTGCGTCCACGGGTGAGACCGTGGACCCCTTGGCCCAGAATTCTACACATCGGAATTCCCCACATTAGAATTCCCCTTGGTCCATAATCCACTAAGAGAAATTTTGAACCAAAGGGTCCACGGCTCCATCCGTAAATACGATCCACATAAAAATTTTTCAATCCACTGACATTCCTAAGCTAATGTGGAGAATTATAGACCAAGGGATCCACGGGCCGATCCACCTAATAATTTTCCGATGCACTGACATTCCTAACCATGACCTCTCTTTTCTCCCCCAGCCCCCCGGGGGCCCCCTTCTACTTGTATTCAAGAAATCTTTATCAATTTATGTTTAACTATATTTAACTATGAAGGCTTCACATCCTTAACGTATTGGAAAGTGAAAACGTACGTAAAGGAAGACTGAAGAGACAAGCTTACTACATTTTCTAGGATCAGACTTTTCTATGATAAATTTAAAAATCATATCTTCACCCTGAAGACTTTTCTATGATAAATGTAAAAATCATATAACTATGATCAGACCTTTCAATGATAAATTTAAAAATCATATCTTCACCTTGTAGACTTTTTCTATTATAAATTTAAAAATAATATGGTTAAGAAAATGTAGTACACTGGTCTCTTCAGTCGGCCTTTACGTTTCCAATACGTTAAGGATGTGAAGCCTTCATAATTAAATATAGCCAGACATAAATGGATAAAGATTCCTTGAACACCAGTACAAAAAGAAAGAATGGGAAAAAAGAGGTCATGGTTGTCACTTTTCACTGACACTTGAGTCCTTAAAAAATGATCTACATCGCTAGCTTTAATGGATATGCATTTCTCCGGATTTCACTGATAAAAGGATTGTTTAATAATCTCAAGAAAAATTTGGACCTTTCAGTCAATTTTGTAGCATAAAAAACAAATGCTTTTGCTGCTTTTCACTCTTCTTTTTTGTATTTGAGTGCATAAGATAGTTTCTTCCAATCACCAAAATTATGATAAAAGTTTCAACAGTACTTTGATCGTGACGAAACAACTTTTTAAATGACTTTTCCACGCATACATGCATGGCTTGTTTTTCCGTTTGTATTTCTTCTATTAAGGAGAAGAGAAAGGGACAGAGGGATTAATTAATGCATATATAGAAACCAAATAAGATTAGCTGTATTTAATCATAAAGTTTCCTCATCCGAAATATGTTGTATTATCAAAATACTGATTTTTGGACTTAATTTTGATTTTTCCCTTTCACTATCTCTTTAATTGTTTCTGCTTTGAGATAATTTCAATTACGCATATTAATTCGTTGGATGCGACAAAAATGAAATGAAAAACCTTGGGAAGTTTGACTATTTCTTTTTTTTTTTTACCAAAAAGTCAACATTCTTGTATTACTGTATAATCATTTACAAAAACCAAACCAGGGTTAACGACCCCATCATCTACTGTGTCATCCTAAGGATCCACAGGGGAAAGTTTCCTTCCCACTCAATTACATTTGATAAGTTAACTGCAAAAGAAGCAATTTGTGCTCCTTGTTTCTTTAATCTATAATCAGCTACCAAGAATGAGCAAGAATGAAACTTGGAACTAAGATACAAAATATTCTCCAGCACAGTTCCACATTTTCCATCATTGGTGTCCCTCTTCCGTAGCTTGTTGATAAGAGTTTGGTTTCCAGCCTGTATCACCACTTTCTTCCAGCCTTTTACTTTGCATTGCATCAGAGCCAGTTTAATAGCATTTGCTTCTTCACAAACCTTATCTGCGTCTCTTACTTCTGCTCCTGCCCACACTCTCTTAAGTTCATGGCTTGAGTTCTTTGTGACTAGGCAATATCCCACTCTCTTTTTGATCCTATCCACCTTAACACCAATATTAACTATCACAGCTCCTTCTGCAATTTCAACTATGGGTTCCTCCTGCTGTTGCACTTCTGTTTCAGACATGCTCATCCCCTTGTTCTGTTCATTTACTATTTCAAACTCATTCCACTCTTGAAGAGCTTTCTGAATCGTTTGCATTGTATCTTGCTCTTCTCTATTAAATACTGCCTGATTCCTACTTTTCCATAACTGCCATATTAGATTTGCTGTTAGTTCAATGTGGCTCATTCCTTGTTCTCTCTTCTTTGCTTTTGTCATCCTCTCCCACCATTCCCAAAAACTTTCTCTACTATCCATTAAACCATCCCACTGGATTGGTGCCACTGCCCACACCTCTTGTGCCTTCCTACAGTTTAAGAGAACATGTTCGATTGTTTCCACTTCCTCCCCACATCTCCCACATATTGGATCACCTTTGCCAGTTCTTTGGAAGATCAATCCATTGACTACCAGTGCTTGATTTAAGCATTTCCAGAGAAAATGCTTAATCTTATGTTTAATATTTAGGGAAATTTGACTATTTCACGTCCTGGAAAATCTGGAGATATTAAAAATGAGATTTTGACGAAATCATGTGCAAAGTTGGTTTTTAGGGATTTGACGGGTGAATCTGAAAACAAGGATTGTCTACTTGATTTCAAAATTCAAATATTGTACAGCACGCATGCATTAATATACTGTTACCACGTGACTGAAGAATAAATTGGTTTTTTTAAGAGTCTCCTAGTTCATAAAAAATTAGCTTAGACAACAATCAGAAAGGAATTTTGGAATTTGTATTTTAATAATTTATTACAATAAGATTTCTAGTCTCATCAACTTGCTCATTATTATTATTATTATTATTATTATTATTAGTAATGGGTTATAGATTGAGATCTTATAAATATTCATTATACTGCTTATATTCTTGTTGGACCGTTTTAACTCTTAGTCTATTCATATTGACTTTGTAATTTTAACCCTTAGTCTATTCATATTCACTTTCTACCAATTTAGAGCACAATCAACTTAAGAATGACTGTAACAATGGAAATTAAATGGCTTCTAACAAATAAAGATAAAAAGGATTGCAAAATAAAAGTTGTGGTCCTTCGAAAAGCTAATGTCAACTATTATTACTGTCTGGTGTGTCTGAACATGCTAGTTGGGGAATTTGATATCTCGAAGAGGTATATTGCTTCAATCCTAAAACCATACAACAAAATATGCAATATAGAAATTTCATAATTAGGAAAATCTTTTGTTAGAAGTTCTAAAACAGTCTTTGGCAAAGAGCTTTTTATCATTATTTAGTTTCTAAAGAATTTCCAAAGTAATTTCTAAAACCTGGACTTCCTTCCAATTCACAAATTTATTCCTTAAAGAATTAAGGAATTAATAAAACATGTTTCAATTAAAATTTACATTCTAGGTAAATGCTCAATATTAGTATTACAAAAATAACCCTAACAATTATAAGAAAATGTATCCATAAAATTGTTGTTAATTTATTTTGTAAGAGCATTACAGAAAAAAATCTAGATCGCTCAACACATCTTGTCACCGTATTACCCCGTGTCGCATCGGAAAAAGTAAGTAACATGAATCAATGCATAATTTTAGCGTAAGCATTCAAGTCCAACTTGAGATATCTATTTTGGTCTCCTAATAGTTAGACTTGACTACTAAGACTTCGGTTGCAGGTTGGGCCTATGGGCATGGGGTGTAATAGAATAATATTCAAGCGAATCTCATACGGTCTTTGTACGAGATAAAATTGAGTTTATGGTATTGGCCACGACTATAAAAAGAAGTGGGAGGATGAGACCAAGGCCTATGGTATTGAGCCTGCCACTATACAAAAAAAATGGAGGAACTAAGTGTTGCTCCTTGTTAAGTACTACATCGACTTAAGGCCTAGAGTTACCTTTAAATATGTGTTGTGCCTTGTTAAGTACTACATCGACCTAAGGATAGGGGCCACCTCTAGAACTCATACGAATCATCTTTAAAATCCAATACAACTAAGTAGATAATTTGGATCATGATATTGGATTGGGTTTTGTAAGAGTTTACATCGATCATAAGGCGAGAGCCATCTCTTGAGTCTATGCAAGCCACCTCTAAAATCCAACATGACGAAGTGGATAGTTTCAATCATGAAATTGGATTGGGTCTTTAAAGAGCCCAATGCCTAAAACAGAAGGACAGATTGTCTGGATCATGGTATCAGATAAGGTTCTAGACAAGCCACCTCTAGAATCTGATACAACTAAGTAGATAGTCTAGATTATGGTATTTGATGGGGTTTTGTAGGAATGCAAAGTCTAAAAAGAAAGGATGGATAGTCTAAAAAGATCTAAAAAGAAGGGGTAGATAGTCTGAATCATAATATTCGATTTGGTTTTTGCAAGAGCGCAAATTCTAAAAAGGTAGGATGATCATAGTATTAGATTGGGTTTTGTGAGAGCACAAAGCCTAAAAAGGAGAGATAAACATAATATCCCATCCTACATTAGAAAAGCTAAATAACATGAACCAGTGCATAAGTTGAGTTTGGGTATTCAAGTCTAACTTGAGATATCCATTTTGGGGCTAACAAGGATAGAGCCCAAATAGTTAAACTTAGTTACTGAGATTCCAATTTCAACTTGGGCCATACAACCACCTCTTTTAATATTTAAAAGATGGAATATTGATATAGATGTAGCTATAGAAGTTACTCCCTCTTTGCTATAAAAATAAGCTCACTTTCCTTCTGTATCCTATCCCAAATTAGAAAGTAGTGAGTTTATTATTTTAATAATATACACATATTTAAAGTACATTAAAAAGCTAAGTACTCTAAGTTCTAAGAATAATATAGTAATATATGCTTTTTATTTGAATGAATGATCTAATATTAATAAAAGATATTTGAGGAAAGTATGAACAAAAAAAAATTGTTGTAACTACATTAACTAAATTTCTTAATTTATGTGAAAAAAGAAATAGGCTTATATTTATGGGACAGAAAGGAGTAGAATATAAATATCTAATGGCTAGGTTTACGTTCAATTTTGCTGACATCCCATCAACATATGATCATATGTAGTTTATCGAAAAATAGTTACATGGATTGGGTTCATGGGTGGGGCTGTGATCATTGTGATCCAAAAGTAACCATCTCGTCTATGGCCCACACGTGGCTCACTTTATGGCCCACATAATTGACGAGGTGATTGCTTATGAACCACAGGGTTCACAATCCCATTCATGGACCACCCGGTCCATGTCAGTGTTTTCCCAGTTCTAAATAATATTTGTGCTTTGGATACAGAAGCTTACTCAGAGAAAATGTATAATAGACCATATTGCTTCGTGTTCTTCTGTTTATTACAACTGATCACTGGCGGCTCAGTATTTCTATTTTCTGAATTTACTCAACATAGTTTATCTGCCACACGGTTGCAAAATCTATACACAGTTAGATTTGAAGAAAAGGGCAATGAAGAGTATGGTCCAGATTTTAAGGGTGAGTTTTTTAGGATGCTGTTGAAATCCTTGCCATAGAGGAGAGTGACATTGAATTTTAGGGCTGATTTGAGGAATCATAGATATACATTACAAAATTGATCGAATTTGAACCATAAAACTATCTAGTGAGGAACAAATTCGTATTTTCAAAAGAAGTTCTCTGGCAGATGATATAAGGTGTATAAGTGTACAAGAATTGCATGGTTCATATAGGTTGCTATGCAGTAAGTCTTCAGTATCGAGACACATTTTTCTGAGAAAAAAACACTCCTGTTGGTCCTCCCTCGGGCAACAGGGCCAGCCATACAGGACTTTCAGCACCTTCTTCAACAGATAACACCCCCCTATGGAAATTGATATCCGTTTTAACATATCCAGGGCAGACACAGTTGATCATGACTTCAGGATACTTCTTGGTCAATATCCTAGAGTAGCCATTCAAGGCTGCTTTCGATAACGTGTAAGCAGACAGAAAAGAAGGCCAGCCTTTGGCTTCCAACAAATCCTCTTTGAAATCTTTCAGATATTCATTCAGTACCTCATCCACCCTGTCCTCAGTAAGGGAATCCACATCGCTTAATACTGCTTGAGCCCATTTGTTGGCTACAAACTGTAAAAACACAATTGTGGGAAGGGAGTCACTTTTATTGTATATGGTGAACATTTTGGACTTGACATTGACAAAACTAATCTTGGACTTGATTATTGAAAGAGGGAGAAAAGAGGTACACACATGAAGAAAGATGATTCCTTATATGTATGATGAGTCACCTTTATTTTTCCAGAAGAGGAGGAAACATTTACAATTCTTCCAGAATCAGATAACTGAAGGAGGGGAACAAATGCTTCAATTGTCCTTTTTGCTCCATAGTAGTTTGTTTGTAAGCATTCTTCTGCCGAATCATAAGTCTGAGTTGATACCTCATTCCAATTAATGAATTCTCCTGGCTGCATTGAGGCATGAGAAGAACTCTCCTAGTGGAAAATTTCATTTCTAACAATGGAGAAAGAAGTGAAGCATTTTGTGTGTTCCTTATAATTAGAGTATCCGTCAATCAACAAGGGACAAAACCATGGTTGCTTAAACAATAGCCACATTATTAAAATGGCAAGAGTGCAGCCCAATTTATGAAGATTTAGGTAAACAGAAGGCAACCAATTTGAAAAATACCCAAGTGACTGAAGTTCATAGCAGGGAAATGACCGTGGAAAAGCTTACCACATGTTTTGCTGAAGGAACAAGAGCATTATTGTTCACTACAACTCCCACAATTGCTGCATTGTTTACCTGCCCCAGGTATTTCACTTGCTTATTATCCACATGACTAATTTCAACACTTAGTTAAGCATAAAATATAAGAAATTAGATAAGTCTAGCAGCTTTAGGTAAGAAACTTGGCCAATGGTTCTTACTATCATGAAATCACAAAAATTGGAGATACAAAAGCAAGGAAAAATTCACTCTGAGAAGCAGGTTTTTATAACTCGTTCAAAGATTTGAGAAAAGGATGAAAGATGAGAAGTGAGAAACAGAACTTAAATTATTACACTATCAATAACTCAATCATAATTCTTCAATTATGCACAGTACCAGCATCTAGATGTCCTTGGAGTATAACCATCCACAACTTAACTAGAAAAGCTCACTTGACACCTGTCCCTTGGTTTGAATCAGATATTGCAACGAATTTTAAAGCTTAAAACAAAAAAGGAAATAGAACTATACCAATATGTCAAGCTTCCTAAACCGGGCCATCAGGAAATCTGCAAGGGAAGCTATACTTAAATGGTCCAAAGCATCAAGCTGATGAAATATCACATTGTCAGAAAGACCAGCATCCTTGAGACTTTGAACCGCTTCAGTGCCCCTTTTTTCTTCTCTCGCGGTTAAAACCACCATCACCCCCTGGGAAGCTAATTGCCTACATATTTCTAGTCCTATCCCCTTATTCGCTCCTGTAACAACTGCAATCCTGATGGGATGGGAAACCCACGATACAAGATATATAAACACTGTCAAAAACCAAATGTACACAATACTCCAAACTAAATTCATAACTTGACCCTTAGAATGAAGATCAATTGAGTGAGACAGAGGAAATAATAAAAGCATAGTGTAGTAGTATTAATTGTCAAAGAATGGAAATTGACTGTATATAACTCACCTCCAGACAGAAACAAGATTCATTAGTAAGTACAAATGCAGACCAATAAAGTAGAAATAGTGAATCTTTGGAGTCAAAAAGGTATTATTAGATCTTGAAAAACCAGACATTGATAGCCATAACAAATGTACAGGTGATCAGTGATTACCTTGTATGAGAGATAAAGTACAGATGTTTTTCTGGGTCAACACATAATTTTGATATGATAGACTTTGTTCGCAAGTCCTAAAAATACTGAGAAATGCATATGCTAATATACACAGTACCTTCTTGTTGAAAGAAAGTGGGCTGATTCTGCCATTGTGTATTAGATTGTGAGTTCTATATGTGCATTGAAGTTCCTCATTTCAGTAACACTTGGTGGCTTCCTGGAATCTTTTAAGACTTGGAATTCAGTGGTGAAAACAAGAGTGGCACTGGCAGCTCAAAAGATGACAAACCACAAACCAATATTTAAAACAACAGTCCAGTACCGTAGGTAGGTGCATGTGTTATCACCTTGAAACGTATTAATCACCGAAGACTCAACATTCAGTAGTTTAAGAGCAAAAACATGCAGACAAACAACAAAATGCATTTTAAAAATATCCTGTAAAGATATCAAGACATTATTTTATTGTCGATACAAGTTAAGAAAATTTTAATGGTACAAACTTATAGAAAATGTACTCCAATGAAAATCTTCAAATGTCGAGTGTACAAACTTATAAAAATGCTAACAATAAATGATAATTTTCTTCAATCATTAAGACAGTTAATACATCCTAATTATTTTATTACGTAAAAGTGGCATGAAATTTTCCAGAATCCAAATTCACCAAGCTAGTGAACCACGACCTAGATGTATGGCTGTAACCACTGATCAGCGTCGATGAAAGACACATTCAGGAAAGGTGTAGCTTGAGTTTCATTGAGTTTTTGGGCATAAGGTACCCTTAGTGTTGTATTAGCTCCAATACCATCGCAATTGTACTCCCCATAGAAAGCAGTCCTGCATGTACGTAAATATAAATCATTTAGCAGAAATTAATAAGCCCCAAAACATGAATGATAAAGAAATCACAAATATGCCTGTCCTTACTGGTCTCTGGAGGGGTCATTGAAGTCATTCCATCCCTCAGGAGCAATGATGTCAGACATGGAAGTGTAAGCAAATACAACTGTAGAGAATGGCCTCCATGCTCGGCCAAGCCAGACTCTCCCTGTCCCTCCCATGCTGCAGTTGACGAAAGCAAAGCCACTGTTTTCATCCTTGGAAGCTCGACCTTGTGCTGTAACTGCTCCATTTATGACCCTTGCTCCTATTGCTACTGGCTTTGCTATTGAAGTTAGCTGGCAATTCTGTTGATAATGCTTAAGAGTAAGGGGAAAAAACACCTCTAAAATGCCATGTAGGCTCTGTTTGGCAGGATGTTATATAATCTTTGGATTGCAAAATTGAACATTTTATTTGTCATTTTACTTATCTATAGCAATACATAAAGAAGAAGAATTATTACTTTGTGCTACATATGGTTCATGAATGATAAGTTGCATTGTGAAAGATTTTTTTGATGGTTGCCAAAGTTAATTACCTCGTAAAATGATTTTCCATTGCCAAAGATGAAATCAATTGAACCTTGAATGTAGCATTCCTTAAAGTAGTGGCGACCTCGGTCATCATGTAAGGTATCTTGTGCCCCAAAGAATCCGCAACCCCAGAAGGCTGCTTGGTCTCCCGCTATTCTAATTGCTACAGCTTGTGCTCCAATTGCCCCTGGACCAGGTATAGGAGCTACATTCTATTGTGGATTATTACTTTGATCGGAAATCTTGCCTAATGTTAAACTAGAAGATAATTTATTAGTGTGACACTTTGCATGAGTGAATGGCTATATTATATTTTCATTGTGGCTATATTATATTAATACATGCCTGAATGAGAAAAATAATGTGATGATGCTGGAATTATAAAACGCTTACCATGAAACTTATATTTTTAGCAATGAAATTGGCAGCAAATACTTGAACTGATCCACTGTTAAATGTGCCACCTGAAGAATTGGCTGTATCATTCCATACAATTGCAGTTGAGGTATAGCCTTGTCCTTGAAAGGTGATGTTTGGTTTGGTTTTTGGAATGATAACTTTCTCGCTGGACTTGACAATTGATCATTTGTCAACATTTTTTCTTACAAGCGCTATAGTTGTCTTTTATGGTTGTATAGTAATTTATAATTTGTGCTAAAGTAAATTTTAAGGCTAGCACAATCGTAGAGCTTGCATGGATGATGAATGGCGTGTATATAAAATATTTAGACAGAGATTAAGAGATGGCCACTTACAAGTAAATTCCATTATTAATCCATATTATAGTTCTTTTTGTGCTAAGAACTCCAACAGCATCAACTGCAGCTTGTACAGTGGTGAAGTTGCAGCAACCATTATGATCAACACATATTGTGGTTGTTGTGTTGGTATCTGGAGGGGGAAAATCAGGTGGAAAATCATCACAGATTGATACTATTTTTTTCTTTTTGTCACCATGATGGTGATGGCTATGGTAATGACATTTGTTAAAATAGTTGTCATAAGAGATTACAATCCGGAGAGGGATTGATGACAAGAGCATTTCGAGAGTGATATGATCATTAACGAACTGAATTATCAATAAAGGAAGATTCCTGAATTGATTGGATGAGAGAACAGCAAGAAAGCCAATGAAAAATATGAAGGATATGCTTCTAGGATTCATTGTTGGATATTGAAGCTAGCTGCTAAGAAACTGAGGAAGGCGAGATATAACAAATTTGGTACTGTATATAACATGGATGGAAATATAGATCGAACTTGTAGCTTAAGGGAAGGTGGCATGTCTTGCAAACCACCCTACTGGTTGGTTTGGTCCCTCTTTGTTGCTGGAACAGTGCAACATTTACCAAACTTTACACAAATGCCATCTTCTTGCCTGCAATAACTGGTGGATCTTCAAACCCGGCATCTGTAAGCTCAACAGTTCAAAATGATGAAATGAGGTTGAGATTAGTAATTACCGAATTATAGGTTTCTTTTGAGCTTGCGCAAGAACAGTATTTTCTGGATGATTCGGTTTCATTAACCCTTATAAATGTTTAATACAAATCTTTTTCCTTCTGTTCATTTTTTTCCTTGTACGTCAATTGTTTATTTTTGCTCTGTTGCTTAAAGCTTGAAGGCCTAACTTGTGACTCTGATTGCCCTATTGCTTATTCATTGACCTCATTGCTCAGATTCTTCTTTTCTTTTGAGTTGATAAATGTCCCAAACAAGCAATTGCCTTTTGGATTGATTCAGTGAGATGTACTTAGGTGAGTGTTTTCCGTGACTGTTAGTGTTTAATCTAACTTTGTAAGTCTAATTATGTTGCCTTCTTGGTAAAATAAAAGAATGTCCCAAACAAATGTTAACCGAAATTTCTCCCTTTTCTTTCTTTTTTTTTTGTTTTCTCATGGTAATCCGCCAAGGTATGTAATGTTCTGTCCACTTTGAACGATCCCCCTTGACCTTGAAGAAGTATGGATTGTGTTATCATATTGTAGGCATAATTCACGATCAAGTCTAATGGGTCAATGGCAGATCCATTCTCTCCTGTACTTTTATAACCACCCAGCTATCGGGTATACTCAAACCTGGTAGCCAAATGGGTATGCTAGTCGAAACCATGCTTCACTACATATCCTCCATTAAATAAAATAAACTGAACACTAGCTCTGCATCACTGAATCATGAACTTGTTGCAATGAACTATCCAATGGATTAGACATATTCTGCTCTGTTTTATCTGCAATGTTTCAAGTATCTAAATATTGTGTAAGCAGCCACTGCTTGCTTAAACTCGTGGTATACCACTCTTCTTCTTTTTGGGTGATCAACAAGCATGCAGGTGATATAACGTGCGCCATCTACATATTACCATAAAGAAGTTTGACGAAGGTCATTTGGCGGTTGGAATCTGATGGTTGCAGATTCATTTCTAAGAAACTACATTTGCATGCCCCTTGATCACTCATGGAAACTGTTCATATATCGTGTGATCCTGTTCAATAAGCAAGCCTTCAATTTGGAAAGGAAATAAAAAAAAAAAGGAAATTTTGATAAAGTAGAGTATCTCAACACTGGAAAACTGAAAAAAGAAACATCAAAAGCCAAATTATTACTTTCAACATATTTTAATCCTTTTTTCAGTTGGTATAAATCTAGATAGAGTTGTAAAGTTCGACAAGGCTCCTGCATTGAGGTTTCATCGGGTGATTTTTTGCATAAAGGTTCTATTGTGATTGAGGCTTTATTTTAATGCTAGTATCAGTACCAAAAACGCTCTTCCCCACCAGAAATGGGATTTGGTGAAAATGTATGGACACGAAATGTTAACCCCGCCCTTAAAGTGGAAACGATGCAACAAGAAATTATGATATCTCTGCAATATCCAGCAGTGTGGAGCTGTATAAAGAAAATTTAGTGCAAGACTTTAAGATAATTTGTACACACTTGAGAATGATGCAAAATGAACGAAGACAAGAGCCGGCACAAGCACTCAAAAGGAGGCAAAACAGGAAGATATGGATAAGCTACGAGCGACATTACTTCATGAAATCTGGCCCTTACCATAATTAAATGGAAACAGAATAGAACGTGTCATGATAATTATCGGACAAATTACAAATGAAATTCTTGTTGCTTATAATAACTTCAACATATCTTCAGACAAAGAGTATACATCATCTGTTAAGGGAACAAAAGAAATATTCTTTTGCAACAATAGCTTACTCAAAAATCAAAATTTGAAGGCTCGTGTCTCTTAGCCATTTCCATTGTTTTGCATATTAGTCCCCTGAGTTTGCGTGCTAAACATGAGCCAATAAATTGAATCTAGTGTTACAATTTGCTGCAGAACTTTACATGATAGTATGCAGAAAGTCCCACTGAAATAATGTACTATTATTGAGAAGTTCATTTCTCATGAACAAGAGGACTGTAAACTGGATACCACATATTCCTTTTAACATATTGCACAGTCTCCTCCTGCATTGACAATATAAAAGCTATAATTAGATACAACACAAGGACTAGGTGCAAGACAGATCCAACAAATTGATGATGAAAATCAAGTATTTATTTGGTCAATGGTTTCAATATTGCCACGATTAGAAATGACTAATCACAAGAATTATATTTTGTCTTTTATTTGCATAAATTGGATTTTGTGCACACAACAGTTATATTCTAAATTTGAAGAGGTACATCAATTGAATCCCAAATTCGCAACAGGATAACCCTTGTGCTTTCTCTAGTTAATCCATTCACATTCTACAATATTGCTTCAATAATAATCCATTCACATTCTATTATTACTTCTGCAATAATATCAAAGCTTAATACTTTCGTTGAAACATCTCTAGAACTTATTTTCTTGTCTTTTCACCTGATTGTTTTATTGTTTATAGTCATAAAGATCACCAGAAAGCTGCTTACCTTCGACATGTTCACCAGCTCTTTAGGTCCCACATCATGAAGTCCTTCTGCTAGCTCTTCAGAAATAGCTGCACGTAAAACTGCAGCTCCAACCTCTGCTGTAATATCCCGAATACTGCAAGCATCACATAAAAGCATGGATTCAGAGCGTTTCCTTGGCCAATAAAAAGGGTCATAGTTTTCTATTGCAACCCCACTTTATCCTACTCTATGCGTCATGCATACTTTTCATGCAATATATAAATGCACACTAAAACTCTTAATACTTCTAAGATTAAATAGACACCCGCTATCATAAGGTGACTAATTGATTGACCATGAAAACTAAGTCACACAAATGGAATTAGATCTATTATCAGGATCATTTAGTCACCATGGAAGTAAAAGCCATTCATTTAGACATCACTCTAAGTGCCATGCACTAATTGCACACCAGCCAATGTAATAGCAAATCCACACAAAGCTTATTCATGAGGTCAACTACACAGCTTTGCAGAAAGCTCAAAACGTTGTCGATGATTATGAAACTGGCATGTCTGGAGCTCTTTCCAATTTTCTCTTTCTTTTTCCTGCCATTTTAGTTGTTTTACAATTTTTTTACAGACGGACATACAATGAGCAACTATTTACAAAGTTGAGAAAATTTCACACCTTCCTTGTCTCATATAAATACTTTCTGGGGGCCTGTGAATGTTACCTATCAATAGATGGATACAAGATTCCTCTCTGAATTTCTTCATCTGTAATATAAGAAGCAAGGCTGCAGAAGCAAAGGTGCACTAGTTACATTTTTGCAATAACAGGTTTGCCAAGAACATATTCCAATTGCAGTGTAGACTAAAAGCACGTGCAACTAAACTGTGAAGAAAACAAATTCATTCAAAACACAACTCATCAAAGGAATAACAATCTTCTGAAAGTAGTAGCATCAAACAGATACAGTAAAAACAAATGACCTAGAAAATGATCTCTTCTCTCTCCCCAATCACAGTCACAAGCACCAAGTTTTGCATATTTCGACTCAAAATAAGTAAATTACCTTTATTTTCTTTAAATCTAACTAGAATAAATCCAACTCCAAAATTTGCAATATTGCAGGAAAAGATTCAGACAAACAAGTTGTGGAAGAACAAGCTGAATAATGCATATCATCCCTTACCCTGAAATGGCTTGTTGATAAAAAGCCCTACCCAAAGTATACCACATAATAAATCAACTAAAAATGGAAGTGATCAAGTTAATAATCCATACCATTCCGCAGCTGCTTGTAGCATTCCATCAGTAATAACTCGAGCGCCAGATACAAGAGCTCCCAAACCTATCCTGAATCAATAAAAGACAAATTTTAATCATTTGGCACCAGTAGATACATATATCCTTCAAACAAAGATATAGTAGATATCAGTACAGACCCAGGGAACAAGTACATATTATTTGCTTGATTTACGTGGCCAACTTTTCCATTACCTAAACATAAGTACATGATCAGTAACACAATCCTAAATATGAATTAATAATAATAGTTGATAATAACAGAAAGGACAAAGACTAGAGCACTAAGAATTGAACAGTAATATCAGCATCCCCACAATCCACATTGAGAAATAATGGCGTCAATCATGTCAATAACATATTGCCTTTCACTCTATGGCATGAACTGCATTTTCCCAAGAAACTTGGTGCATGTAGGGCACATAAGAATTGCTACCTATCAAATTACATTAAGAGAAAAGTAATACCAAGATCAACATTTTCAAAAGGGCTGCCACTAGCAAAAACTATGTTTTCACCAGCATGCTTGAAAGCATCCCTAGCAGTGCATTCAGCTGTTTCAGAACATAGAAACAAAATTTCATTAGGATTAACAGGATATTATAAGAATACTTGCAAGGCGCCCAGAAGTTAAGATACAAACCATTCTTGGTCGGATTTGACATTGCAAAAATAGCAGGTTTAATGGAATCAGACTCTTGCATTGCCTTAAGCACCTGATTTGCAGGCCAAAGAATAAACAAATTATATGATAGATATTCATGCACTAACTAAAATCAGAAAACCAGAGTCTGTTATCCATACAGCCTGGCATTCTGCGGAATATAGACTTCTTCTGTTTAGTATTAGATTAACCACACATATAATTTGACACCTAAAGGTGCAAAATCCTATAATATGGACAACTAGCATCAAAGTGAATGAGGGATGGAGAGGGTGGAAGGGAATGCCTACCAAGAAGTTTTAAGAGTTTGAACAGTTCCGAGAACGGTATCATTGTCATGAATTTAAACATTACTCATGTCACTATAGCTGATCAGATCATAAGTTTTATATGTACATATCCAAGTACGTGAATCTAAAATGTTGATCATAAGTTGATGAATTTTGACGTGCAGAAGTAATTGTGTGACACTAGCTTCCTGAAATCTCTTTTGATTTGGAGCAGTAAAGGATGCAACATTATGCTACAAGTATAAAAAATGTGAAATGGCTTTCAAAGTTAATAATTTAGAAACAGAACACAGAAGATCATTCTAAGGAAATTTTAGCCAATGGAAGAAATACTTGCAATGCAAAGCAGTAGATTGCAATGAAAGAGGATTTAAGTAAGATGGAAAATCAGATTCTAGCCTGGAAAGAAGAAATATAAATGAAAATATCAACAGAAAACTCTAATAGAAATCACCACCTCCAGTGCATCTGCCTCCAACTAATAATAAATTACAAGAAAAATGATAAATACATTACACATGACGCCAAAGTAAAACATAGTGGAATGGTACCCACCTCTTCATTGAAGAGACCTCCAACACCGGACAAACCGAGAAGCACATGAGGTTTGACCTTTTTGACCTGAACAAGACAAAGTCATGTGGAATCAGTTGCTCTGAAAGAACAAAGCAGCTTACAATCCTAAAAGACAAAGAAACCTATCCTTAAGCCATATTTCCCACCACATTACCACAAGCAAAACACAATATGTTCCCCTCTAAACCATACCACAATAGAACAGACACTCGTTAAAACTTTCAGTAAGTTTACCACTTCAATGAGACTTGCTGCCTCTCGAAGTCCAAATCCCTCAATCTCTTCATGTGTCTTAGCAAATGGAGCAGCTGCTGGATCAATATCGTTCCTCTCATTTGTGATTAGACCCTGTGTCAATGCAAAGTATTTATAAGACAACTTTGAAAAATTATTTTAGGTAAAAGGGAACAAGCTTGTGCCTCTTCCTTCATTTTTCAATAAATTTTATCAACGCTTCCAATTACAAGCACATTTTAGGATTTCTTTAACTTTTTTTTTTTCTAGGCATCCAATAGAAAATAAGAGAAATCACCCTCTAAATAAAGCCATTAGACAAATTATGAGAGGGTAAGTACAGCATTTGATGAAGTGGTGACAAATAACTCAACAGAAATCGTGTTTGTAGAACCACACATTTTTATCAAGCAGGAAAAAGTGAGGATTTGCCACTGGTCCTGCCATCCTTGAAACCGCCTGTAATGCCATGTTAAGTACACCAAGCCCGGCACTGAAATCCAGATAAAATTAAGAGTTTGTGATGCAAAGCAGCTTAAAAGAAACACCATATAGATAATACAGAAGTTTACATCATTCAAGATTAAATTGTCATAGTTGAATTTTCTGATTACCTTCCGGCTCCAACAACAACTATCTTTTGATTTGCAAAATCAGTTAATGGACGACCTTGTGCCCTAACAGTTCCAAGTAACCCAGCCAGTGCTAACACCTGCCGTGCCCTACATAGCATAAATGTAAGCTAAGTTATTCCAGTTTAATAGAGAACCAGGATAAAACCATAAAACCTCCAATCAAATCGAAACATCTATACTTTCAAAGGAAAAGGCAGTATTAATGCCTAGTCAATCACCTGTATGTCGTCGTTAAACATACAAAACCTTTTCCGGTAACGTTGCAGTGTTTCAAAAGCCCACTTCATTTGAAAATCCTCAAACTGATACGATTGTTTCAATCACTGAAAATCAGTATGGCATCAATTTCCGTTTTACAACAAGTCATTCTATAGGGCAAATTTTGGACCTGCACAATAGCCTTTGGCCAACGTGCATGGACAGCTTCCATGAATTCATCAACTATAGATAAATATTCTTCTCCTTCCAACCTCGGTTGACGCAATCCTAAATCTGTCAAACCAGAGGAAGTTGTTTAGAAATACATATGATCTGCTTCAATTCAGCCTAACCAGGATAAACCGCACTCACATAGTCACCTACTTCATGACGCTAAAACTTGTAATACGGATGATCCTCGAAAGCAGAAAGGCTAAACTATCTACAGCTAAGACTTACAAGCTTAATAGGATATTCCTTGCCACAACAGCAGTTTTTCAAACTTCAACTGTTGAATACATCCATCTAGCAACCAGTCTTCCCAAGAGCACAAGGCCAACACCTTGAAGGGCCAAAGATAGATCTAAAAAGAAGGATGTGGAACTAAACCTCTATGAACCTCCTAATTTATTAACCTTGGTATGAGAATCTTCAAGGGTTAAGAGTTCTACATATTTTGGCCTTCCTAAAAGGGAACTACTTCTATTATGCCTATGTACATGTTCACAGTCTTGACATATCAGAAGAATTTTATCATTCCTCTAAAGAACATGTCAACCCACATTTAATAAATAATAATAGGTGATCAGATCCAAAGCGTGAACACAAGTCTTCCACACAGATAAAGATGGGGTAAAACTAAATGATTATCCTCATAAAACAAGAAGAAAACTGCAGACAAAAAAACTCACAGAGCCGATCCTCAAGAAGCCTCTGATTGTTTGTACCCACATCAAGCATAACAGGCAATATCTGTCAGAAATTGCATAGGAATATTTACACGACATATAATGGACCTAAAATAGCAATCTCGAAGCACATAATGAAACAGAAACACAAAATGGCTACAAAAACAGCTCTTTCACAATCACACTAGTACATATGCCAACAATAATTGGGTCTATCTGATATATGTAAGTTACCGTTCAATGTACACAAGCAATGATATGCAAACTTGTGCATTTCTGTCCAGTGTCTATAACCACAAAACTGATCATCACGCTAATGCAAAGAAGAAAAGAAAAAATAAATAGCACATACTCGTTGCGGATTGATCCCTGCAGCTGCAACATACATATCAAGTTTTCCAATGGGTATACCAATTCCCTGAACTCCAAGATCACCAAGCCCAAGTATTCGGCTCCCATCTGTCAGCACAATCATGTCAACCTGCCATGACATGATCCTTAGCTTAAAATCAACTCCCTACGTCCTTGACATGATATTAGCAAAGAGCAGCAAAACATTCTTAATCTCAAGCATAAATAGGAGGAAAGGAAAATCACACGGTCTATGATGTTTCCATAGTTTACACAATACCTCTTGAGCTGGCCAGTTATATATCATGGACATCATCTCTCCCTTATCTTTGGCACTGAAATACATTCCTCGTGGGCGTCTAAACAACCCTGAATAATTTTGGCAGACCAGTCCTACAGTTGGAGTGTATATAATTGGAGCGAAATCTTTAATGTTATTAATGAGAACCTGGAAAGAAATGCAATAAAATTTCCTTAGATGTTAATAATTTTCCAAAAATTACCAAGACTTTACAACCATTATCTGCCATCATACTTACACGGTAGTACAATGTCTCATTCCTGTCATGCAGTCTATTCAGGATTCGCCATTTTGATAGAGCTATGAAATCATCCTTTTGCCCCTGAGTGTTTGTTTCCAGAGATCGATATGATTCCACTGACAATTAAACAATCAGAATCACGCTGTTGAACTTTATTCTTTACAGATTTAAACTCTTGTAGAAGTAGAGCATCTATCAACTACATTAACATATAAACAGCTAAAATTTCAAACAAAATAGATAATAGCATACATGAAGGAAAAGATTTTAAATACTTAAAGCACCATGAGAAGTACAAGCATAGAGGCAGCAGATCAGTGAAACTTGACTTTAGAGAAAATTTTCAGTAAAGCTACAATGATACACTCATAAAATAGAAACTTTAAATAGGTTATAGGCACAACATTGCATTTTGTGCCAAATCTGACCCAAAAATCTGAAGTGACATTTCTTCTCCATTTCTGTACCCAATTTTAAATGAATCTTAATTACAGTGCATGTAAATCATGAGATCTAACGCAATGTTTCTTATATGAATGCAATAAGGTATATTCATCAGATCATAGTGTAAACTGCTTCTGCTGTTGGGGAAGTGGGTTATGGGTAGTCAGGAAAGAATCATGCATCCTTTAAGTCATAGAGGAATGATAAGAGCAGCCATTTGCGTCATAATTGCATTATCCACGCACAAGAAAAAGAAGGAGGATCTTTCAATCTTAGATTAAATTTTAAGTCCTAGAATTTTACACCCCTATATAGACCCTCTTTGTCTTTATCTTTTGGAGCAAATGAAAGCAAAAACATTCCTTAAGGCATTAACAAACAAGGTTCCAGGAGAAATTACTCAATAAGTGAACAAAGGAGGAATCAAACTCACTGAAACGAGCATACTGCTGTTCAAATGATATTACACGAGGAGGAAGAAGACCACGGAGCCCTAGGCGATCTCGTTCTGTTGTAGGGAAGCCTGTATCCTGCTTTTGCATAATTTCATTAATGTTGCTCAATGTTTTCATATATAATTAAAGTAACCAAGTCATTGAGTAAATTCAAGAAAGATAAATATTCAGGAATAGCAGAACTCCAAATTGAATACTTAAGAAGGATGAACCAATAGGATCACATAATGCACAAAGACAATCCATGTCATAAGCATTGTTCGCAAGAAAAAAAAAATGGTGTATTATGCATACTATGGCACTAAGAATTTATCTGGTAAACGTAGAATGAGAGAATTGAGGTTATTTAGGTATTTTTGAACCTAATAGATACCTTCTAAAAAACAAAAGAATAAGCAATCTCTACATAATTCACCAGAAACCGAGTCAACATCCCCGTCAACATCAATTGCTTAAGGTGACTACAGGAATCACCATAATCAAATTCAGATGGAACGAAAATCATAAATGTTACAAGGACAATGGTAACTTGACAAGGAACTTTAACCATTAGGCCTTTTCTCCTCAAATGAAAGTAATAAACAAAAGAAAATAGAGATCTCTTAATCTTAATACAAACCGTTAAAAATGAAAGGAATGCTCATCCACTGTTTGTCAATTGTCACTTAAAAACTTTTCATCAAACATAAGTAATACTTGTTCTGTTTTCATCAACCACGGAAAGAATTCATAAAGAGGTTTTAAAGATGAAACTTGAAATCCTAATTCCAATCCCTGCCGTCCCCTCTTCCCCTAGCTGTCCTTTTCCTAATATGAACCTTAAGCCATCAAAGCCTTACTAATTCGGCCTGGTACAGTCGCACCACATGACTGGCGCATCAAGGCAAAGCTCTTGTTGTAATTTGGCGGCCCATCTTCAGTGATTGGATTCAGGATATAAAGATTTGCAATCATCAAAAGTTCTCTTGTCAATCCTAATAACACATGAAAGAAAGAAAGAAAGAAATATTGACCTACAGGAAAAGTTATTATGCATCTGCAAATGACTCAAGATGTTGAGCATTTACTTAAGAACACTTTGCTTTCGATTTCCATAAAATCCGCAGCCTAAAATTCAGCCCCACCAACTTGTATGTTTTGAATTAGAAAGGATACATTCAAATCCCAGCTTCTAACCAAAGCATTGACAGATCCTATTCGAGTAAACACATCATCCATGTTTTTTGAGCACAGTCAAAGATTTACATAGTACAAAATGGAGCAAACCATCTAATGCAGAGGAGGAGTTCCAAGAGTTCTCGACTACTACAAAATCCTTCTTTTTATATTTTTGGGTCATTTTTTCAACCTGTTCTCTCTTTTTTCGCCCTTCTCTGGGAACTGAATAATTTCTCCAAACAAAAAAGTCATCTTTTTCAACTATATGATCCACCTACTCCTTCAGCATCCAACTTGGCCAACTTACACATAAATACCCAGAATTCACTCTCATCCAAAACAGTAATCGTGAACATATACAATCAAGATTTTGACTAAAAATAGTAAAATTTATCCAAATCACTGCTCCAAATTTACAGCAAAGAAGTTATAAAAAAAATGACCTTGTTGAACCACGGATCATGGAGAATATCAGCACCACGCTTGTGCACAATACACGGTCCTGGTATCGCCGCCGCCGCCGCCGTGGTGGTGGTGGTGGTGGTGGTGGTCGAGAACCTCCGCAATTGGCGGAAACTCGAACCCGCAGCAGCAGATCGAGCCACCACTTTCCACATTTTCACCAATCAAAGAAAAAGAAATTCTACAAAATATTCAAAAGAATATAAAACAAAAAATAAAAAGAATTTAGTAAAACACCGTAAATTATTTGTTCTCAACTTAACTAATGAAAAGAATAACTCACTTTTTCTTTACTTCTCACTCCTTTGGCTTCAATGCAGTAGAGTCTTTCGCTACTTGTCAATTATTTATAGTCCCATTTTTTTTTATTTTTTAATTTTTATTTTTTAAAGTTGGAATTTTTAAAAAAATATTATATTTTTACTGTGCAGGAAAGTTGGAGATGTTTTAAGCCGTTGACTGTTGAAGAACAGATCATGAAAATAGAGAGAGAGAGAGAGAGAGAGAGAGAGAGAGAGAGAGAGAGAGAGAGAGAGACGCCGCGAATGTGTACTGCCCAGGGATTGGTTGGTCAGTTTGGACCGTAAATGGAGCTGCCCTGTAAAAAGGCGGGCAACAGGGGTATGAATGGAATTTTATGAATTCTTAGGACTGGCCAAAATAAAATTCATGAGAGTTGGCTTTGGCCGATTAAGAAGAGACTGGGGGGTCCAATCGGAATTGCCGAGTTTTTTGGTGGGTGGGAAAATAAGAATTTTTTATTTGGGATGATTAGGAAGATAAGGTAAAGTCCAATTTTTTAAGACCCAAAGTAAAATGGATGAATCAGATGTCATGTAGAATGGATTTTCAAGAAATCAAATTTCAGTCAATAATTTCGGAAGATTAATAAATATATTAATTTTTTTATTTAATTAAAAAGATCAATATTTAAGTAAATATTTTCCTAGATCACAATGCAGAACACAGAGACTCATCGATTATAGTACAAAATGATTGACCTCTTAATACATTATTTAATTGAAGGTTTGAACAAAAGTGTACAAATTTTGTACCATAAACTATAAAATTTACATTTCTAAAACAAATTTTATCTAAAAAATGTCTACATGAAAAAAAGTTGTTACGCACTTTCATTACATTCTATTTCATGATGTAATAATTGTTGAAACCTACACCCATCGTACCTTCACACAACTGTTCAACCTTAAGCAGCGGAACGCTTGAGAAGAACGAGACTAGTAAGTTTTTAACTGGGGGAGGGAATATAATGTACATGGATGCTTTTGACTTTTGCGTAAAAGAAGGCTAAAATAACATGAATGAATGATGGACTACAATAGAAAGTAAACTCTGATTTGGGCATCTGATTCTAAATTTCATATTTCCATGCAGTGACTTCTGCTATGATTTTTGGGTCCTGAACTTTTTTCCCTTTCTTATTTGGGGAGTTATAGAGGAATGTAGGAGGGAAGAATATTATCTAGTGCTAAATTATGGAACTTTTTTGTTCCGGTGGATTGAAGGAGGGAAGAATGAGAAAGTTGGTTTTCTCGAGGTTAAGAATCCATTTAGTCGAATAATATGGGGAAAAGATGAATTATGCTAAACTTTATTGGTGGTATAAGCATTATATCCTCGACCAAGGAAGCCAATTATCGGAAAAAGAGATGAATGATGCTAATCTAGTTCACATTGCTGCTAAATTATATGCCTTGTGAATATTAGTTGAAAATAATATTTGTATGGTTTAGAGGATTAGGAGAAAGAGTGGATATGAAATTTTGAGTCGAATTCAGACACTTTCTTGTTAAATGTTTGTTATCAGCACTTATTCAAATCTCTTGTTGTCGTAATGTTTGTTGTTATTAGTAAAAATATCTAAAATTATTAATTGTATCAGAAACATATGTGGGCTGTTGGTCCAAAATTGATTGTACTTGTTGGGAAACATTAGCTTTTTTTTCTTTCCTTTTTTAGTTAAATTCAATACCCACACAAGGAATTTTGCGTTTGCTTGCTTTATCTTTGCCAATATTCCGTGTGTTGAACGAAATGGAGTTATAACCTCATAACTGCTCTCCAAAATGGAGGAAAAACAATGGGTTTTCAAACGAACTTTGAAGTGGAGTAGAAATTAAGACATTCCCATATCTACAAAAAGCCGACATTTGTGGAGCTGAACAGATGCCTAGATTAAATACTAGGAGGCTTGGAATTTGTTCCATGCAGTTTCTGGGTGCACAAGGTTTAAATTAGATTATGGAGGCATACCATTCCACAAGAATAAAGGCAGAAATCAGTAAAATGGATGGAATGAGTTATATGAGCTAATTCTGAACCAGTCAAAGGTGGAATCAATTCTAGAGTTCATATTCTCCGCGTAAAACAGCAGGGCAGAAAAGATAAGTCCAAGGATCTTGAAATTCCTACCTCAAGTTGATATTTTAGTTGCCATTTTATGACTGCAGAAAATGAACGTTGCAGGCATTTGAACAACAGAAAAAGTATCCTGGAATTATTGAAAGAAGATAGATGAAGACAACAGAAAAAGATTTCAAGTCAGCACACTGGTGGGGTACTGTCTTAAACGGCATCAAATCAACATATGAATATGCCTAGCAACGCACCAAAGAAAGAGTTTGGGCTGTTCATTAATTTGATTTGAATTGACTTGTGATTAGAGACGGGAGGCGGGCGGGCGGTGAATGCTAGACAGCGAGCATCTACTTTGATTAAAACGAACAGCAGCAAACGGAAACAAACGTGTTTATAGATATGATATGGTGCTGTTTATTGACACCCAACGTTGGAAGCAATATAAACCAGGATGATAATCTGGTAAAGCAAATAAGCCGTATTGTGCTAAATAGCCAAAAAGCAAACTTACTGCGAATGTGTTCCTAAGAGCAACTTTAACCACCGCTCCTTGCAATCACATTTATTTTGCACTTTCAGTAAGTTTCCCTTCTCTACTTCGTGCTACAAATCTGTCGTCAATCAGTAATTAATTCACAGTCCTCCCTCTAAAATACTAGAGGAAATGAGAACATATACAATAAAAGATATGCATCACTGTAAACTTAATAGGCAGCAACTTCAAATTCAATGTTCTTTTCAGTCTTAGTGCTTACAGTACACTACATAAATAAATAAATGAAAAACTGGAAGCAATGTTATTCCTCAGACATTAAACAAGAAGGATTTGTACGGTATCTGTTCACTCCATATGCAACTGGTGACACTATCCAAGATCAATTATTGTAGCCACCATTTAACAGTTCCGCATGCCCCCATCATGAACGAGATTACTAGTCCATATCTCATCCCATCATGAAGAGATTAGTCCAAGGGAGTACATCAAAGATTAAGGATGTAACTTACAAACATCTGGAATGGACTTCAGCATTCAAGGGTTAATCTGACACCATCTCTAAAGGAAACAGGCGAGAAACCCAGTGTCTGAATCAATTTAGTTATATCCATGGATATATCCGCTGGGGACTTGACACCACGATCAACCTGCAATTCAAGATCATTTTCAGATAAAATCTCAGGCGTGGAGGAAGCGATAATCATATTGACAGTCACAATTCCATATTAATGAAACGACTCTTTTGATATTCAAAGTATGTGACTGACAGAATAGTTAACTGAAGTTCCATTCAGAAAGACCATTATCAATTCATATCTCAGGGACAGCATAGCTCTTCAAAAATGAAGGTATGCATACCGATGATGCATACACTGGCTTGATAAGTGAGGTGTTATAACCTCTAAGGCAAGCAACAGCCTCAGCCATTTGAACTCGGGATACCCTATCGGGCCCACCAATATTTAGAAGCATGCACATTGACTTACCCTCTGCGATAGCTCCAAAATAGCACAAGAATTAGTCCATCAAGTAATTAGCAAAACATTAGGAATTGAACTTCATCAATGTGTTCTTTTTATAGCATAAAAAACTGATTGGAGAATTGGATTATAAAGTTTGTCAAACCTGAGATCCATCTAGCAGTCAAAAGTTGTATAACAGTCACCAGGTCCTTGACATAAACAGGACAACGATACTCATCATAGAAAAATTCAATTGTTTCACCCTTGGCTAGGACACCATCCATCCACTGCATCATTAATGCATTTGTCATCAATTCAAAGCCCAGATTCAAATGATCCATTTTCAGTTAAAATAAGAATATAAATCTAGTGCTTGCATTTCATGCTTATCAGACTGTCATGGAAAACTTATTTCTCATGCAGTTGAAAGAAGGCATTCTTTCAGCATCCAGTCAAGGAACAACCTTAAGGAAACAAGATATAACCACAATACATCAGTGCAAAATACTTTAAACAAGTTGTGGCACATAACTAAATTCTTGAGAATTAATAAGCAACATTTATAGATGTCAAAGTAGTGGTCTTTTTATCATATTGCCATTGCCCTTTCTTCCTTTGCATTGCTCACCTCAATATTATCTCTTAGTTATTCAGGAAATGCTTGACTGTTCAACTAAACAGAACATGCAACTACTTGCGTCCCCAACAATTTGCCAACAATGTACATCAAGTGACAAACACCTAAAATGACATATGAGCGAGCATTTATATTAATGCAGCAATCACGGAGTATAGTAGTCCACAACTGCAAAGTCAAAAAATCAAAATCTAGATTTGCACCAATAAAAGACAGTAAACTGGATCTGCTTTTGATATTGCGCATCCAAAACTTACCCTCCCAAGAAAAAAAAAAAGAAAAAAAAATCATATCCAAAAGTTATAAACTGGGCAATTGGCCAATGATGCCACAAACTAAGGCATGCGGTTTTATAAAGGAAAACACCAAAGAGATTCTCAAAGAGGATAATTTAAAGACGCACAAAGAGGAAGGAGGAGGAGCAGATAAAAAAAGATAATTTAAAGTCCACAGAATAACATAGTTCATAAAGATAGCTAGAGTGGTTGAGCATTTTTTTCCAGCCTGACATGTTTATATTAAGACTCATATATCAAGTAAAAGCAGCTATAAATCCATTGGTGTTTCAGGACCAAAGGAGAGTGCAGAAGAGCCACCAATGTAGGCCTAACTGAATTTATGGAAACTTGTTTGTGTAGCTAAAGTCATCAATCAATGTGTTGAATTACAAGTTTTCTTTTGGTTAAGTCTAAACTTCAAAGTGAAACAGCAAATTGGTCTTTTTTCTTTCAGTCACTAGCCTATATAATAGCCATGCACAAACAGAGACATCGATGGAACAAGAACTAAGGCCCCAGGGAGATGAAGTTGTACAGTGAAAATATGTTGGGAGTGGGAGAGCACAGAGATAAATCCTAAATATCATAGCTAGAAGAAAATTTGAATGCATGAATTAATTGCACTTGAATAGACAAATTGTGCTTCAAGTGCACCTGGATTGGAAGTGACTTTGGAACTGGTGAGACTGTCTGCGGACCGAATATGATACTGCTTCTCAAAATTACATAGTTTGAGCAGTTTGTACTAATAAATTCCTCAGCTGCCACTTTAGATTTCCCGTAAACATTCACAGGAACAGTTTCATCATCTTCCTTGTAGAAGGATTTTGTCCCTTCATAAACTGAAAAATGAAAAAAAAAAAAAAAAGGTTAAAACCAGTTTCTACTAATCAGGGGACCTTGGATAGGATCAAATAGTTTCTTTTATAATCCCCAGACAGAACATTCAAAAATAAGTAAACATGACAAGATACACTATGATATAGCAGCTAATTCAAAATTGATCCTAATTTGCTAGATCGTCACAGCATAAAGCCAACAGGTCTAGCCTCAGTCATTAGATCAGGTTTACTTCAATTCATGCCATTCTGACCTTATTTGAAAGTAATATGAAGGATACATATCCAATAATGTTGGGACTGATTATGCTAAAAATTAGTAGGTTTTTGTTGCTTGAAAGAAGTAACTTTGAATAATTTGCCATGTTCCAGAGCCACTACTAATCAAATATTCCAGCAACCCCACTGACAAGGACGAAATGAGAACATAATCCTTCACCTCAGCAGAAAAGTAGGATGATAGGATGTTACTATTTAAGTTTCCATCTAAATTCACTCTTCCAATGTGGAGACAGCAAACTCTAGAGATCAGTCCTTTAAATTAGCTACGATCAACTAATTGGGTCCTCAAATAAATGCCATTCAAATAGTTTATTGTATTCACATCTTGATATAGCAAATCTCATCCGGCTAAACAAGCAGACACCTTTGTAACCTAAGTAAAAACAATAATTATAATGAAAGAAATGTGGAAATGCTTTATAAACCACACAGTACCAAAATGACAGATTCGATTTCTGAGTATGTTACCTTGATCAGTGGATAAATGAATGAGAAGAGCCTTGCTACCACCAAAGCTTGACATCCATTTAACCAGAGCAGAAGGCACATTTATAGACATGGCATCTGCAGGATCCGTCTCACAAGCACGAGGAACAGAAAGTGCAGCACAATTAACCACAACATCAGGCTGAAAATCATGAAATTGGCATGCAAATCAGCAATTCATAATGACTAAGTTACTTGATCAAGTACCAATACCACAGGTGAATTACTCCAACAGGACTCCTTTTGTAATTCTTGAACAGCACGAGAATAAAATTGTCAACGTTTTCATATATCAAGAAAGACTATTATAAACTAAATAAAATAACTAAACCAAGAATTCCATTTTCTAACAAAAACTCGTAAGGCTGTTAGTCCAAGCAGAAGCCAAAGCCAATACATTCTGGTAAAAACCCATCACCATAAGTACATGTCCTAGCACAATCAGTACTATATTCCCCAAATAAACAAATACCAAGAAAGACAATAAGGTAAATGCTAAAAAAGTTTTGATTTTTAGAACTGAAAATTTAAGTACAGGCCTGCCCAAATTTCTGAGAGATTGCATCAAACCCATGACCAGTCCGCAAATCAACATGGAAAGGGAGAGCTTGAGGAATGGCATCTAGCAATGGCTGAGGAGGAGGGCAGGTGTGGTGGGTGAAAGCTAGTGCTAAAGCACATTGAGATGTTTCTTGATTATTCTCTGTGAAGCCTTGTAATAGGTGCTGGCCCAAGTAGCCTGTGCCTCCCACTATCAGCACCTTCTTGCTCTGGCTGCCCATCTTTCTCTCTGTCTCAAGATTGGGCTCTGATGCCTAATTCTCGCTGCGAATTGTTGTTCGGAGCAGTCGGAGATGTGAAGGTTATGTTACAGAGGACAATTTCCCAATCATTGGAGCATGGAAAAGAAAATGTCCATCGCAAGTTTAAGAAGCAAACCAATGCGAACGATGCTCTCTTCATGCGTACAAATTAAGAGATTATGAGAAAAGAAAATTTTTTGAAGGAAAAGATTTAAATCATCTAAAAACTAATCTCGATTTGCAGTATTTAGGAGTCATGCTTCAAAATAGTATGATCCTATAATTATTTTGCTGCATAAAAAAATTTTATTATTTTTGTAGTAATTCATTTATTTATGAGTTTAATTTATTTCCTTTGTTTAAAGGGATTAAATAAATAAAATATAGTCGGCTTGACTCATTTCATAGTTCATGTTTTTAAAATTCAAAATGCTTTATAAAAAAAATTGTGAAAAGGAATACTTACCTTGGTTAGTGTAAATGAAATTCTAGATCTTATAAATAGACAAAAAATGAAGAAATTAAAAGTTCATATAAAAATTTCATATTCCTAAATATTAAAAGTTAGAACAAATTGAGTCAAACTTAAATATCACTAGTTCGAACTCAACTCAAGTTCTAAACAAGTTCTAAACAAGTATACTTAAACTCGAGTTTAAATCCATCAAGCTTTCAATTTTGAATAGTGTATATACATGCTCAATCTCGGTTAAATAATTGACTTAACCTGTTCCACCTCGACTAAATATTAATCAACTTTGTATTCCTACTTAATCAATGTCTTTAAAATTCGCACACATTTTGTGAGCGGTTCGATTTGTTCACAACCTCCTTGATAAATGTCTCTGACAGCCATTTTGAGAATTGACGTTGGACTTCTGAGGTACTCAAAATCAGACACAACTCCCTAACGACAATATACTTAGCCAGTTATCGTTTTTAATTATAACAAGAATCCGTAAATTAATGGGTTTAGATTACCAACCTTACACTCAACTGGGCCGCAGTCTATCAAACTTTCTTCCATCAAGGCCCGTTTCTATGTTTGTAGGGCTTCGACATTGCCACAAACCCCTTATCATATATACCCATCGGCGGCAACGGCAAGCCTCTCATGCTCTTTCACCTCTGCAATTTCTTTCCATTCTAAAGACTTTTCTCTCTACCTGTTTCTCAGAAGTTCACAATCTTCTCTCTCTCTCTCTCTTTTTTTTTTAACTCTTTTTGTTCTCACCTTTTCCTTTACCCAAAAGGGAACAAAATTACTGGGGACGAAGTAGTAGCATCAGATGACGAAGAAAAAAATTGCAACAAAATGATGTTAACAAGTGATTACTTTGTATTTAAGTCTCTGATGATGATTACTATTACGATAATTCTTTTATCATCTCCTTTAACCTACTTTAATTTTTCCTTATCTTTTCTTTTTTTCTGGGTTTTTTTTTTTCAACTTGTATAATAGATTTTACCTTTTTTATCTTGATTTTTATTCTTAATTTTATCTAGGACGAGATATGATGAGAAACTTTTTGGTCCGTGTTTCAGATTGAACCGTGACCGATAACTATTTACCAACCTCTGATCTCTATATCTATCTTGTTATTTATTTATTTATTTATTTATTTTTGGTATATGTATTTATGTGATCATAAAAGGCAGTATCATATATTCATCAGCAATGATGAAAAATAACAAATCAGACCTCAGAGATTCCAACTGCGAAGCATGAGAGCTGAAGAGTTGATAGGCCTGAGCTGATTACTACTATTATTTTTATGTTTCTTTTATTTCTATCTTTATTTTTATGTTTCTTTTATTTCTATCTTTATTTAAGAGAAAATTACAGTTTTGGTCTCAAATGTTAAGGTTTCAGCAGTTTAATATTAAAGTTTAGACAAAAGTAAATTTAATATCAAATATTTTAAATTTTTATTACATTTAGTCCTATTAACTTATATTTTTTTTTAAATTTTATCTAAAATCGGTCATATAAAACTTACATGACGGTTACAAAAGTTTTCAAAACAAATTAAAAAAAAAATTAATTGTCATAATTTGTAATTAAAAGTATATATGTGAATGCATTATTTAGACAAATTTTTTTAATTTTATATGTTAATTTATCATTTATGAACTCAAATTAATATTTTTAATTATAAATTATGATAATTAATTTTTTTTAATTTAATTCTTTTTAAAAAATTTTATAGCGGGCACGTGAATATTACGTAACTAAATTTTGACAAAATTTTTATAAAATTGGTCAATATGATTGAAAATGTCAAAACTTTGAAATATTTGGTACTAAATTTACGTTTGTTCAAATTTTAGGAATTAAAATTACTTATACCTCAAATATTTGGTGCTGAAATTATAATTTTCTCTTTATTTAACCCACCCAATTTTGGTAAGTCCCATCAACATTTTTTCAGTCTCAAAAAAATCTTGAAGCCTTTTAAACACACAACAGAAGAAAATGTCATATTAATTCTTAAAGAAACTAGATGAAACAAGAAAAATCACAATGCAAAATTAATCTTTTTTCTGGGAAATTTTCTTGCATGTGCAAATTTGGTTCTGGATTGTTGGATTCTTTGTACCAGTAAAGTGCCTGTATGAGAATGGACTCTACTAGAGGCCAATCTGCAAATCAAACTTGGGGCAACAACTACCAAGGAAATGGGTTGTGATTTTTTTGGCCCATAAGTTTGTGGGCTTTGTGTGTGTAGCTGAGTTAATTAGTTATTTGTGAGGGAATATTTGGTTTATATTTAGATTGTTTGGAGGGTTAATGGAATAAGAATATAGCCTTAATGGTTTTTGAATTGGCAATCATAATATTCCTCATGCGGGAGTCCAACTGAGTTTTATGGTGTTTACCAAGTGAATGTTGTCATTTGGATTGTATTATAGGTTTGCGGACTCTTAATCTCTTTCTACTAAATAGGGATACAATTCAACAACTAGAATAAAAACGAGCTGAAAAGATGAACTTTATTTATTTAATTTTTTTTTTTGGGAGGAAAGAAAAGATGAACTTTAAGTTGTACGATTTGATTTTCCTTAAATCAAGAAACATTTATTTGAATTACATTTGAACACTCTCACATTTAAGTAATTTATTTCAAGGATTTGGAGAATAATTTTTAAAAACTATTTGAGGCCAATAACTTTCAAATGACAATAAATGTTAATGACAATACACACACTTGGTATCGAAACTTCAAGATATTTCTATTGAGTAAATTACATCAATAACACCCCTATTTTCTAAATTATAAAAACATTGAATTTGGTAGACAATTTAGAATCATAATCACCCTTGAATAAGGCAAATAACAAAGTATTAACAATATTTCTCCACAAAGTTATTAGTATTTTTATCTATGTTGTATGTACAATTTTTCTTAGTAATAAAAGGTAGCAATTTACTTGCAAGAAAGTTTCAATTTTTCTCTCTCTTTTTTTTTTTTTTTTTTTTTTTTTTTTTTTTTTTTTTTTTTTTTGCTATTTGCATGCGCATAAAATTGTGTTCAATTCAATCTACTATTTACTCGAAGAAAAACTCAACTTTATCCAATTACGATAAATTCGCAGATATGAACATAATTAATGGGTTTAACAGATGGTGGGGTATCCTTGTACGTAGACTTGACCGTAGCAAATCTGGACCCACTTTTATCTACCTTAAACCAATCACAATCCTGCGTGACATCCACTCTCCACGAAGGCAGTGGTCAAATAACGGCGTCGCCAGCCAAAACTGACGTTCTTCTGCACCCTTCTCCAAGGTAGGCCTCTCCATTCATCATATTCTACTATAATTACATTTGTATTTTAATTAAAAAAAGTAATAAAACAGAAAAAAATTTATTAATAATGGGAAATCCCATTTGATGCTTGGAATCTTCCTTCCCTTTAATTTTGCAACCCCGCAATACAACCTAATATCACCTTTATTCTTAATCTTGAACATTTTCCTCCTTATTTTTATCTTCAAGAAAGTGCAAAACTTGTGAATTCGTCAACCCCAGTTTGCTTGCTTTAGGGTGAAATAGGCAAGGAATTCCCCCCATGAATGTATATTTATTTTTTTCCATTTTTCTTGTGTGATTTAATTTTGTACTTATTCTGCAGAAGAAAGATTGCATTTCTTTTTGTCAATTCAAGTTTCTTGATGCCAATTTTAAGTAAATCCCACATGAATTTCTGAGACGTATTGCATTGCTTACTTCTTGTGAATGGTAGGATGGAATTCGTGGCCATTTTTATTATTTTTTATGGCAAATTAAAGGGATCTTTTTTTTCCAGATACAGAGTTGATATTGTTGGGTTGTGGAGTAGTTTAGATGTGCTTTAAGGAAGGTATTAAGAGTTTGATCTTTGCCAAGAAAATATATTTTTGGATTTCTTTACTTTTTAGGATTTTGTTTCCCTGTTTTGTCAGGGTGAAGGACGTAATATACTTGGAGATAATCTGAAAGGGGATTACAGTTGATTTTTGTTGTGACCTTTTTCTCTCTTTAGCTCCTGTATGCGGATTTTCAATGCTAGTTGTTGAATTTTGTTTCCTCGTGTGGTCGAAAAGCAATTGTTATCAGCACTATGATTTATGTATGAGAATCACTTCGGATTTTAGATGATTAATGCGGTTCCTGTGGATTCTTTCTTAATTTTTGTGTCTTTTTAGGTTAGAATAATAAATTACAAACTTAATCATTTGACAGTGTAATTGATATTTTCTCTAATTTGTCAATGCAGTTCAAGAAGGATCCTTCTCAAACTTATAAATTGGTATAAGGTAAATTAGTTTTGTATTTCATTCTGATGAGAAAATGGTGAAGAAGCAGCTTAGTAGCATATTCCAATATTTGACAGTTTACAAAAACTTAATCATTTGAACCATATAATTGATTTATTGTCTGTAATGTGTCAATGCAGTTCAAGAAGGATCTTTCGCAGTCCTTTAAACTGGTATAAGGTGAAATAGTTTTTGTATTTCAGTTTGATGAGAGAATGGAGAAGAAGCAGCATATTGCAATATTTACTACTGCAAGTCTTCCTTGGTTAACTGGAACTGCCGTTAACCCTCTTTTCCAGGCTGCTTATCTTGCAAAAGATGAGGGTCGAAAGGTCACCTTGGTGATTCCTTGGTTGTCTCTCAAAGATCAAAAACACGTTTACCCCGACAACATCACATATGATTCACCTGCAGAACAAGAGAAGTATGTCCGCCAGTGGCTTGAAGAGAGGATTGGATTCACATCATATCTTAATATACGTTTTTATCCTGGCAAGGTATTCATGCCATACTTTCTCAACTTTAAACTCACAATGAGAATGCTTGCATGTTGATATACAAAGTACAGCTTAGCAAGTATCAGCAGCATGTTTTTCAGATGAAATATGTGGGCGTGACTTTAAATTTCGAGGTTTATATTCAGTGTGTGTGTGTGTGTGTGTAATTTGGGGGAATATCTTCATATCTAGTGATACATGGTTCTGATTTACGTAGTGCAATATATGCATGCTCAGAAATTTTGGTTTATTGAAGCAGTTGGAAGTCTTTTAAGGCTGTTTTCTTCATTTTGGTTTTGTCATAAAGCTTGGGAGGGACTTTTTCTTTAATGTGATTTGGTATAAAGGGGGAATGGGGAAGCTCTAGAAAGAATTAGTGCAACTCAGATAAAAGCAGTCAAAAAACCAATATATGATTTTTTTTTTCTAGTGTTGCTATTTAAACTATTCAGCTCTTCACATTATCAGGACATTTTTCTGTTTACATTGATGTGCCTTATATTAGTTCTTTTATTATAAATATCACAACATATGGCTCAGAGTATACTATTCATATATCTGGGGCATTGGATTGGAAGTAGATGAAAGTATTGTTATTCGTACAGATAATTCACGAAATCATGCCTTGGTCTTTTATGTACTTTCTTTACTGTTTTTGTAACTGATATTTCTATTTATGGATAAAATGAAATATTTCTGCAGAAAATTCCCATCACAATACAGGTTATGATGTTACCTATATTTTTCTGGCAATGACTTTTTCTTCCTGTGAATTTATTTAAGTTCTTCACAAATCGAAGAATGGTAATGGCAACATATGCAGTTCCTTACTAGAAGTTTGTTCTCCACAATGGTAAAAAGTTTTTGCTGTCTTGTTTTACTCCTTTGGGATTTGAACAAATTCGTATCAATGATCCAAGAATTATATGGTGGTTGAGAAATCTGTTCCCTTTATACATCTTGGTTTTGAGCTTCCACCACAGTGAGTTGACCAGGCATTGTCAGATCATCTGATATGACTATCACTCAGCCATGGGAGAGTTCAAATCATGTGGATAGAAATATTAGCCTTTTCCTTCAACCTTTTCCAGGAAGAAGAATTGGACCATTTTAATGAGTCTTTGATCGAGGAAACAATTCAAATTGTAGATAGATTTCATGTTGTTGAGCTACTTAGTAAATGAAAATTTCTGCTTTCTTCTACATTAGATGTTCATTCAATGGATAATGAGCACAATGGTTGTAGAGCCACCTAGCAGCCTCAAGGTTCTGGGGCCTCATCCTCTCTTAATGTGTTGTGATAACTTTTCCAGAGTGCTTCCAAACTTAGAGCACAAATATGTTTTGTGATCACATGAATTCAGGCTAGTTATAGCAATTGTGATATATGTTGAGAAGTATGACAAGGCTGAGAGAATGGGGTTTTAATTTGTCGCTTTTTTCTTATTGAGTGGGCTTATGTTCCTAAAATGTTAACTGTTTCAAATTTATCATCGCTAATTGTTTTTGGACTATGGTTTCCTACCTTCTTAACATTGAAAATGTGAATACTAGCCATAGCATGAGCAACTATTAAATGTTGATGTACTTCATTTCCTAAACAAAATCCAACGTAAGCTTATTTCGTTGATCAACATGACCACTACTCGTATTGATCCTACTGTTTCAAGACCGTCGTTTCTTGATTATTTAACTAGTTACATATTGGTCTGAACCAGACTTTATCCATGGTTATCTTCATGACATCCTGGTCTAACATTGGCTGTTTGAAAATTTTGCTGTGGCTGTGCAGTTCTCTCTTGAAAAAAGGAGCATACTTGCTTTAGGGGATATTACAGAAGTTATTCCAGATGAAGATGCAGATATTGCAGTTCTTGAGGAGCCTGAACATCTTACATGGTATCATCATGGGAAGAGATGGAAAAAAAAATATCGCCTAGTTATTGGAATTGTTCACACCAATTATTTGGAGTATGTGAAGAGAGAAAAAAACTCCTTGCAAGCATTTCTGGTGAAACAAATAAACAATTGGGTCGTTGGTGTATACTGTCATAGGGTAACTGATTCACTCATAGTTGTTTGTTTAGTGGAAATCCATGTTATGGTGATCCTGCAGTCACAGCCTAAATTTGCTTGCTTAATTGGCATTGCTTGTCTTATAATGATAGGTGATCCGGTTATCTGCTGCCACCCAGGACTTACCTAGATCTATCATCTGCAATGTCCACGGAGTAAATCCAAAGTTCCTTGATATTGGCTTGAATAAAAAGGAGCAACTGCAGAATGGAGACAACGCCTTCACCAAAGGTGCATACTATATCGGGAAGATGGTGTGGAATAAAGGCTACAGGGAGCTTTTGAAACTTCTACATGATCATCAAAAGGAACTAGCTGGACTTGAGGTTGATTTATATGGTAATGGAGAGGATTCAGCTGCAGTTGAGCAAGCTGCTAAGAAGCTAGAATTAACGGTTAGGGTTCATCCTGGTCGTGATCATGCTGATCCCTTGTTTCACGAGTGAGCCCTTAAAACTGCTTACCTTCTCTTAATATCTTTTTTTTTCCATGCCATATGTTTCTCGTAGAGCAAATGTAGAATTTTTACTTTTCCTTTTTCGGTGGAGATCTGAACTATTAACCTGATCTATAGATACAACATTTAGGGCTGCAGCCTGCATTTGTGTGTGTGAGGGGTGTGACATGAGGATTCAATATTAAAACTTTGCATTTAATGGGAAAATGGTGAAGTAAAACATGACATTCTAGGAAACTGCTGACATGTGTGTGTGGGGTGAGAAGTGACGGGTTCATATCAAAATTTTGCATTTAATGGGAAAATGGTGAAGCACAGCATGACATTCTAGGAACTGGTGAAGTACAGCAAATTTTCTAAAAGCTTTCTCTTTTTTTATCACGAATGTTATGTCTTTCATTGTATCATATGTATATGCGTGTGATATTTGGAAAAAGAAATAAGGATTTCATGTTCTTTTAATTCTTTTACTCACATATACCAAGTAACATGTCCACGGCACAACTAGCCAGCTTTTTGGGAAAAATCAACTTTTGTCAAGAAGAGTAAATTTTACACTGTTTGTTTTGTTGGAAAAAAAAAATGTATTAGGATCAGCCATGGTCAGATTCTTTGCCAATTGATTATCTTCTTGCTATTTTAGCTATAAGGTGTTCCTGAATCCAAGCACCACTGATGTGGTCTGCACAACCACTGCTGAAGCATTAGCAATGGGCAAAATAGTTGTCTGTGCCAATCATCCTTCAAATGACTTCTTCAAACAGTTCCCCAACTGCCGAATATATGATAATGCTAAAGGATTTGTAGAAGCTACAAAAAAAGCATTGAATGATGAGCCGTCTCCATTAACTGATGATCAATTACACGAGCTATCTTGGGAAGCTGCAACAGAGCGGTTTCTAAAGGCTGCAAATCTGGATGCTGTTCCAGAAAAGAAATTGAAAAGGACACCTTCAAAGCTATACATGTCCGCATCTTTGAATTTGAAGAAGAATCTTGAGGATGCATCTGCAATGATGCATTTTGTGGGAACTGGATTTCTAAATGAACAACCTGATGAAGAGCAATGTAAAGAGCTTGGCTTGGCTTTACCTTCAAAAAAAGGAGCAAACTATCCAGGAAAATGGGGCTTCTGATGAAGAATGCACCAAAACTGTGGGTTTAAAATTGTGCAAATTCGTTTCTGGGTTCGCCTGACTTGCGTATTCTGATGCAGCAACCATAAACGGCCAAAGATGAGATTCTTACAGTTTTTCTTACAACGTGAATATGGCATTAATGAGGACAAAAAAACTCACCATAGTCTTCTGGTAAATATGTAGTTTAAGAACTCATATGAAGTGTCCTATTGGTGCTAAATCAGGAACTTCTTGTCTGCTATCCTTTTATCTTCAGCTAATTTTAGGAGAGTTTTTACCCCGTGTCAAATTCGGTTAGATCCTGTCTTATAGCTTGGCCATGTATAGTGATTATGGTTCCTAGTGACAAATTCTACATGTTATTGTTTGTTGTAATTAATGGTTGATTCTTGTTTTTTATGCATGTACTCAAAATCTTTTTAGTTTCTGCTCCATTCCCTCTGTGGTGAATTGGTGACCAGCTAGCCAGGTCTAACACTTCCTTATTCTCTCTCTGCCAAGTATGAAGGCAGATTCTGTTTGCAGTATATCTCCGGCTATATTGTTCCAGTGTAAGTAAGATTAATGGAGGTTATAACAGAAGGAAAGACTTGTCTAACCGGACTTACATGAACTCAATGCATCAATCGAATCTGCATGATCTCCTTAAGTGAGTCTCGCGATGTCAAAAAATCTGTCTAACTAGTCTCATGGAAAAACATGCTCGCGTTATAAGCTTCCACAATTACGATAGTTTGAAAGATGCATTTTTGAAAGTGCATCAAGATGAAGATGAAATTTACATCTCTCTTTCTATATTATATGCATTACTTCTAGTATATTTTTGTAACCAAGTAATATTTCATCTCAAACGACCCGCTATGGTCTGGAAAATATATTGTTCAGTTACTCTTTCAGTTTTAGAAGTCTTTTTTAGTTCACTTTCTGTCAAATTTGATGGCATGCATATCCATCCAGAAAAATTTTCAAAAAAATCATCAACCATCATATATTTTTGTAACCAAGCTTCCTTTCCTGCATTTTCCAAATTTTTTTTTTTTGAATGCATTTTCCAACTTGAAACAAATGGCAGTTTAATTAGTAGCTGGAGAACAATAAGTTACACACACACATATATATAATGTGTGTGTGTGTGTGTGTGTGAAAGTGCTCGACTGAAACTACAAGGAAACACAGTGCCAATGATAATAAATAATCCAAAACTCTTCCCACAATTGTTGTGATGCCACCAAAGGGAAAGAGAGGGAGTGATGCAGTCGTACGTACCTTGGACAATTTTGAACAAATTTAGGTATAAAGTAGGGCAAGGAAGCAATAATAACATTTCAATTTCTTGCTTTCGAAAATGCCACTGTAGACATTTATTTAGTTTAAATAGTTTGATAGGTGGATTTGTTTTTTGATCTATCAATTAAATTTGTTGAAGATTTGTAAGCAGAGTTTCATTCCTTGAATTGATCATCCTTGTTTAGTAAACATATTCAAGTGAAGTAAAACAAGTGTTAAACAAAAAAAATAAAAAATAAAAAATGTAATATAGTTCTTTGAACAAATTCTAAAAAACAAATTATACTCAAAGTTTTATTGTGTAAACCCGTGTGATATGTATAGCTTGGATTTGCACATAGAATCATTGTTGGCTTATATGTGGAGCACTGGAAATGATAGTGAACTACTGTCCTTCAGTTTCCAAATTAATACTGTCCCTAGTAGGAACAAATGAATATAAACTTCCAAACTATAAATATATATATATATATATATAGAGAGAGAGAGAGAGAGAGAGAGAGAGAGAGAGAGAGAGAGAGAGAGAGAGAGAGAGAGAGAGAGAGAGAGAGCAACCTTGACTTCCTCAACAAATTCTATCCAATATTGAGATAATTATAAAGAACTACTCAAAGCTACTGAAGACATTGAGAAACCCTTGATCAATGGGCAATCTTCTTGGTTTATCAGTGTCTGTGTTTTGCAATTCTTTAATTTTGAATATTTGGTCTTTCAAGTAGCACTTTAATTGAAGGCATTTTGTTACCAATTTGTATAGATCCGTTACACGAAAATGTCATTATTAGGATGCATTATATAATCAAAGTGCATTTGTAGATATAAATTCATTCAAGAAAATCACTTTTTCATGATAGGGGCAGTTATTGCTAATGTTTCATTTTTTCCTCAAGGTTCAGATGGATAAAAACAACTAATTTTTCTCTTTCCACACTATGATTCTTGATTTGTGTTAGGTACTAAGCATTAATTTCTCCAGTATAAGTTTAACATGTTAGCATATTTATTAATCCCTCAAAAGATTAGTACAATTAATCCTAGTATGGAAAACTTTGTAGGTCATAATAAGATTTATAACATGAATTAATCTAAATATGTCTCAAAACATGGTAAGTATGACAAATTAAACAATTCAATCTGGCATTTAATTTCACAATGAGTAATTTTGCAAAATGTCATTATATATCCATAGAAAGAAAAAAAAAATCTCCAATTAACCATAAACATTTAGCGTTCACCACTAAGCCTATAGATACATTCATAAAAGTGTATATTATTAAGATATCTCAATTGGTTTAAAAGTATAAACCTCAAGTACAAACAACCACTCTATTATTAACTCTCAAAACACACACATAACACACACTCGAACTTTTTCCATTGGATTATATAATTATGTGGCTGCAAAGAAAAAAATTATCAGAAAAAGAACAATGACATCAGCCAGTTCTACGTAACCCATTCCCAGCCACCTTGCACAAACATTGACACATTTCAAAGTTCAATCAATCTCTCTAGTCTTTATTTCAAGAACCCTCTCACAGACCACTCATACTTTGTCTTTTCTCCAACAACCTGAGTTGTAACGCTCATTGTTTGTTCTAGACTGTGTGTCCCTCAAGTGAAAAGCTTCTTGAGGCGTTATATGCTGATTTAGCTTTTGTACAACTCAATACAGACCACTGCCTCCCTAGCTATACTTCTATAAAACCCTCTGATTTTAGGTCCATTTCAAGATCAAGAGGCCAGCTTAACATGGTGTCTATTCGTCGTCGACGGAGGCGTCTCTCGGGGAGTGCTAAGAGTCCTGTTGTTGAGCCCCCATTACCAGATGGATGGACTCCTTCTACTGATGTGAAGCCAGATGGGGAGATCGTTAAGGTATATAAGTTGGTGTGTTGATGTCTACATGCATGTGCATGTGTTTGAGGCTTTGAGCAGATATACAAATGTGGAGATATGCAAAGTTTTTTTTTTTTTGAAACATACAAGTCATTTATAGATATTCATAGTTCTGTTGAAATTTTTTTTTGAGTTGTATGGATGGTTTTGATTGATTTCGCTGATTTTTGTATTATTTTTCTCTTCTTGTTAAACAATTGCTTAATAATGTGTTGGATCTTTTAATTTCCATTTGGTAATTCAACCTTATAATATGGACTAGATACTTTTAATTTGTGATTTGGGGTTTTCTATTCTTAAGGTGCAATTAATTCTTTAAGACTTATTTATGTTTCTTTGGAATGAGTTAACAAATCGCGATATGTTGTTTTGTTTATGAAACATTGACTAGATATTTTTAATTTGTGTGATTATTGTTTTCTATTATTAATGTGCAATTAATTCTTTAAGATGTGTGCGTGAAATGAGTTAACAAATCGATATCTGTTCTTATCTTTATGAATCATTGAATCATTTCAATCCCGTTTTAAGATTAAAAAAATATTCTTTTAAAAATGCTTGTCCAAAAATTAGAGAAAGAGAAATATTTGGAGATACAAATCAATACTACTTCTATGATATTATAATGATAATATGTGTGTGTGTGTGTGTTACTTCTATGATATTATAATGATAGTATGTGTGTGTGTGTGTGAACTATTTATTTTATGTTTTGATAAATCTAGAGAAAATGTTAATATTTGACTATTCAATATTAAGTTATCATAAGTGTATATTGTAGAATTCTTCATAAATTCATTGAAACTATTTTCTAGTACATTATTTCTAATATTTATATCATATACCATATAATTAAAGTGTTGATTACTTAACTCACTTGAGTCCAATCTATTACCATTGTCCTGTCATTTCATTAAATTGATACTCAAAAACTGTTGTATATGTGTTACATGTTAATTGCATTAACAATGAGTGACTCCACCAATTTTTTCTCTAAAACATATATTATGGAGACTTGTGTGCATTTCCTCATTCATGCAAAGGTTCATTCGAACTTTTTTCTATTTTAATTATAACTATTATTCTTGGATAATTTTTCTCTTATACATTGTCACATATAGGTTTCGAGTTTCCTTTCTCGAATCATTCTTAGCTTTTGGACACTTATCTCTCATTGCTTTTATGATGTGATGCATGAGAAATTCAAAATTTATGATGGCTATTTTCTAGCAAGTTATACAGCTTTCTCTCACGAATATGCTTAAATTATGTGGAGGCCTACAGGTACAATAATCAGAAAATTAAATTAATTTCTTTTCTCTATCATTCTTGTAGTGTTACACAAACGTGATCGGCCAAAAATTTTACACAATGGAAGATCTGCTGAGATATGTGGAGTACGCTAAAAGGGAGCAGCTTTCTATCTATACTCCTGTAAGTTTGAAATTCAAGTACTTTCCTTTCTCTTTGTGCAATGCATTCACTCTATCACATTTCAGATTGTCTAATTTAGACATGCAAACTATATAGAATGTATTAGCAATTTATTAGCCAAGACAAGTGTGTATATCAAGACTCTTTCCCTCCACAGGAACATTACGTTTGTTGTTTATCCTGTTGTGATTGTCACTGGTAGATATTATGATCCCTCAAAAACAGTTCCATTCTTACAGATTTTCTTGTATATGCTTATGTTGTATAGGGTTTTGATGAATCACAGTTAACTGATATAGGCTCAGAAGATGAGGGTTCTGATTTTTCAGATTCTTCATATTCTTCAGAATCTTCAGAAGAAGGAAATCTCAAAAGGGCCTCCACTGCAAATGTATGTTTCCATGAACTAGTTTTATAGATGCATACAAATATAAATGCATCTGTTTGTTTGGATGTGTTTGAAACCCTAAAAGGAGACTCATAGATTGTTTAAATTTTCGCACGACAGGTTATTTCTCTACTTATTTTTCTTAATTTGCATTTAAAATACAGCCTTAGTTTGTAAGTAATTTTAACTTCTGTGTTCTCACTTTATATTTTGCAAATACAACTATTTTACTGTTTATAACCTAATAATAGTTAGTTTATTAGGTAAAGAGTCTGTTAGTTTTGCCATTGTCACTTGATGCCACATTATACCTACTTTCCAACCACACAAAACAGGTTATTTAAGTTTCAGCATTGAGATATGTCTTTGGTTTTATACGTATGACTTGAGAAGCAATACATATCAACAAATGTGTGAAGTAGTTTGTGTAATTTTATATATATATATATATATATATATATATATATATATTTTTTTTTTTTTTTTGTACCAAAAGAAAGAAAACACGTTTAATATACTTGATATATATTAATTCCATTTCTTTTTAGCCACCTAAGGCATCCCAGCCAAAGAAACAAGCATCGAGAAGGGAGCAACCAAAGATCTCTAATCAAAGTAAGTCTTTATTCTTTTCTCCAAAAAATAGAAAAAAAAAAAAAAAGAGTGAGTATGTAAGCATACTACCCATATTTGTTTCTTGCCAAATTTTGAGTTATTTGAAGTTAAATTACTTATTAATATTAGCTATTTTCTTTTTGATTCCCTCCTGAATCTTGCTGTCTTTTTATCAGTTGTTGCAGCTGGCGAGAAGCTGGATGACGGTGCTACTTCATCACACAAGGGAAAAGGCATTGCGAAATCTTCTGCTAGTAGACCTGCCCCTCTAAGAGCATCAAGAAGGCTTGCTGGATATGAACCTGAGATGGTTGGACATTGGATTCCAGAAAGACCAGTAGAATATTTGAAAACCAAGAAGGATCTAATCATCACCAGTGGGGATCAGGGAGAAAAGCTGGCTAACAGTGAATGAATCTTCATCTGCTTCTGTGTAATTAAGATAACAAATGAAAGCCCTTCATAGCAGGGTGCAAATTTAGAACCTTTGGGCTTACGACTTTTGCCTTTTATTTGACTTATCTGATGATCTTCTTCTTGCTATTTATTTTGCAAATTATCTGGAATGCTATCAGCACTTTTGAAAGTTTAATTTGAGACAGACCTCATATTGGGTGCCCATAAATGACATGCTATGCAGTGAGTTCTATTACAAAAGGAAAATGTTTGAATTGAAAAATGAAGAAACTTCCAGTATGAACCTTGTCTTTGTTCACTAAGGCTTCTAATTTCACTTGTTATTTGATGGACAAAAATAATTGAAATAATGAATCTTTAAAGTGTTTTATGCTGATCAATCTACAAATTTGCTTTAGTATATGTCTTGTATTTGTATATACTACATGGCAAATTTCTCTTCAGAGAATTCACAACAGGACAGTAATTGTGAATATTTAATTCAATGAAGAGTGTAATTTGACTGCAATGATAATGGACGAGTCAGTTTAAAATTCCAATGTTTTTGGACATTGAGATTAACTTTTGACAGCCAAAAAAAAAATATTGAGATTAAGAGCCATGATGAATCAATCCACCCGAAGCAACAAGCAAATATTTCTTTTTTTTTTTCGGATTTTCCTAACTAATAATTGAGACTTGAAATCTATCACGCCAAAGATTTTGTATGAAGTATGAAGCCTTAACTTACAATCTCTCAGCCCCAGCATTAGGACATAATCCTTGCCAACATCAAATCTAGTAGTTCTAGTATTGAAACTAGAACAACATGGGAATGTTTTTTTCGTTTCGAAGAAATATTAGCATAATAGGAAATAAATATTTTGGTGATTATGAACCATTAATCCTCATTCAATGTGCCCATTAATAATCCACAAAGATAAAACTTATAGGGTTAAGGCCAACAAAAGACTGAATTTCTCATCAACATTCAATTATCCAATCAGTCCCAAAAAAAAAAATGGATGAATTGAATTCCTCATTTATTTGTATTAAGCTGCTGCAGCTTTGGCATCTGCGAATCAATTGAAGTACTAAATGTAACATAAATAGGAACTTCCAAACAATACACGTACTCGTGATTAGTATTCAATACCAACAAAAACTCATTAGAATTAATAACTATCTAAATTACACCGGAAAGCATGAATTTATGTCATCACCCAAAAAAAAAAAAAGATTCATGGCTTTGTTTTGAATTAGGAACAAGTGGCAATCACAACATTTTTTTTTTTTGGCTACCGAAGTGATGCTCTTTGAAAGCGTGAGTACTGGCAGGCCCAAGAAGGCGTGAAATGCTATGTGATGACAGAAGGTGCCTCACAAACTGGGTGGCACATATAGACCTACAATAAATTCAAGAATCTAAAATTTAGCAATGTTCTTCTTGAGACTTTGTCTGCACGTCATGAAATTATATCTTTTCTTGAGGCATAAACACCGGACGATACCTATTTCACTACTGCTTGAACCGTTCGGCAATCATTTAACGATCGAAAGGAAGATCTCCCGGCTGGAGCTATTTTACATTTTTGTGTCTATGGAATATTTTATTTTCCAACTGAAAAAGTGCTTTCATTGTTGTAGAATAAGAAGCCTTCATATCTCACTTTTTCTGTCCCTTTTTTTTTTTTGGGGGGGGGGGGGGGGGGGGGCGGGAAGGTGACTATGATAATTGAGAGAAATTAGAAAAATGTGGAATATGAGGAGTTGATGCCTCCAATTATATGAGGAAAAATTCCTTCATCGCACTCAAATATACATAATTTAACATCAAAATTGAAAGGCAGAATAACTCATCATATAATAAGATATGCGCAAAAAAGTTGAATCTAAATTGATCACATATTACCATTTAATTAAAAAATTATAAATTTTTTCATACTTTAAGACATTTCCCTCAAGTTTAAGTAGCAGTAACTTTTCATGCCAAGTTGATTTAAAGATATGCTTAGTTAATCATCTAGAGACCAACATGTATAATTAGATGATGTTATTAAATTTTTATTATTTAAATACGAATAGGGAGCTAGGTAAATAAAGAGAAAGATAATGGAAAGGACCCTAACCATAATTGTCGAGCATACTAATTCGAATTGGTTTATAATTAGATGATTTTATAAAACTTTAATAATGTATAAGTGGATTGGTAACTTAATGTTATCTGATCATCGATAGGAAAACAACAGATTGCATAGTTTCCTAAAAAATAAAGCCCTACACACCCTTCCATATAAATTGCAAGTTTCATAAGACAACCAGACCATGCAGCGTCCCATTATACTCTTCAATTTGAGTCCGCTGAATAGTTTAAGAATACTCACAGACTTCTTGTTAACAAAGTTCGGAAACCCAAAAATTTGTTCTTCTCTATTACGTTGTTGATCATCAAACAATATCCATAATCCGTCAAGGGTAACTTTGATCAAGAATTACAGAAAAAAGGAGGATAAGAAAGTGTTTGATCAGAATAATGGCTATGAAGTGGAAGAAGGAGAAGATTCTTGGTGCGGGAACTTTCGGAACTGTGTATTTGGCCACACCATTGGAGGAGACAACTTCATCAGCTACATTAGCTGCTGTGAAGTCCACAGAAATTGACCTTTCATCAACTCTCCAAAAAGAGAGGATGTTCTTGGGTGAATTGCAAGGCGAGCCCAACATTATTCGCTGTTTTGGAGAGGATATAAGTATTGAAGGAGATCAAGAAGTTTATAATCTTCTTCTAGAGTATGCTCCCGGTGGTTCTCTCCATGATTTGATCAAGAACAACAAGGGTAATATACCCGAATCACATGTAGCTTGTTACAGCAGCATGATTCTCAAGGGCCTTTATGCGATTCATGAAAGTGAGACTATTCATCGTGATTTGAAACCTAGCAACATTCTGGTTTTCCCTAATGGTGATGGAATACAGCAACTTAAGATCGCTGACTTTGGTCTTGCCAAGAAAGTTTGGGAGGCTGAATTGCCTGAATGGGGAAGAATGGGTTTTAACAACAGATGTACACCCATGTATGCATCCCCGGAATCAGTTACATGTGGTTTGGTTGAGACAGCTAGTGATATATGGTCCTTGGGATGCATTGTTGTGGAGATGGTTACTGGCGAACCAATCTGGTCGTGTACTAGAAGCGAATTATTGCATAAACTTGTGTTTGAGAAACCCAAGATACCAGAAAGTCTTTCCGAGGAGGGCATGGACTTCCTAAGGAGATGTTTCGAAAGAGCAGTTAGCAAGAGATGGACGGCTGAAGCGCTACTGGATCATCCCTTCATCGTCAAAAACCAGAAGTTTCTAGATCGATCTCATCCCCAAGTCTTCTCTGATCAATCTCAGTTGACCCCTTTTGGCTTTGGTGACTGGATTTCCACCCACGGCTTATTTTCCACATCGTCAAGGGATACCCAATGTGGCCCTCGTGCGTCTTATAATCCAGTGGCAGAGAATAAAACTGAAGAACGCCAACATTCTTGTTGTTTTTCCAACGAATCAGAAGATTCAGCACTGATAGATATGTTATACAACTTATACGCATGAAGATTCGATTTTGAGGAGAAACCAGAAAAATTGAATACTGTCCTGATGAGCTCTTCTAGAAGTTTTCTAAAATTCTTGATGCTGATCATTCTTGTAAAGGCTTTTGATCTTCTATGTTTGACAACAGGGAAACAATATCCCTTCCCAGTTTCCAGCATCAGAATTGAAGGATCTTAACTGTAAATATGTTGACTGATCATCAATGCAGAATGTATTTGCTCTTTAAAATTTGTTACTTTGTTTTCAGAACAAAGTAACACTTTGTGAACTTACCTGTTTTGTGCAATGTATAGGAATGGCTGGGTATATTATATATATGACCGAAACAGGAATGTAGAAATTTTCAGTTTTTATTCAAACTAGTTCCTCATGTAGCATCAATTGTCACTACCTACATCTAGTTAGCTTAATAAACTGAACGATTGCCTGTGGAATTCCCGGATGAGTTTTTTTTTCCCCCAAAAGATTAGACTGCACTAGTTTATTTATCATCAATGTGATTGAGCTGAAGTGTACAGAGGGAATATATTCTGTGGACTAGTTTTTATTTGGGATAATTACACTTTGCCCCCTTGAACTTGGGAGATAATCACACTTTACCCCCTAGACTTCAAATATCTACACTTTGCCCCTAAGATTAACGGAATTTCCACCTCCTAACAGCTGAAAATAGTACAAAAATTTAGCTGACCAAAATACCCCTCCTTTAAATCCAAATGGGTCAAAAATTAATTACACTTTGCCTCCTGAACTTGGAGGTGAGGGAGTAAAAAAACATTATCCCAGTGAATTTTAATTGTATACATTTTGCTCCCTCTGGTTAACATAATTTATACATTCAAACAAGCCTAAAATAGGATGAAGTTTTGCATGCCAAAAATACCCCTACTAATAACAAGGTTTATTACATTTTGTCTACCCTAACTTTGAGCATTAGCAACAATTTACCTTTTAAACTCCTGATATATGCACTTTGCTCCTAATTTCAACACCATCAGCATTATTTCATGGTGATGCATGGATTCATGTTTTGTTGTGACCAAAATATCCTTAAAAAATTTAATATTTTATCCCTTTTTTCCTTTTGTGTTTAACAAATTACAATTTTATTTTAAATACATGTAAATAAGTTATAAACTTATATTATTTATATAATTTTTGAAACTAACATATTTCATTCTAAAATAATTTTTATATAAATCTAATGTAATTCTTCAATAATTAAAAAGTTTATAATATTACAAACAAAAAAATAATCACAGATAATCTTATTAGTATTTTTTGTTTAATAATATTAAATTAAGTACAAATAAATTAGAAAGAAACACAAAATTGTAAGCATCGGTCAAAATTTACATTTGAAAGTAATGATGACAAATTAAATGTAAAAGTTACAATTAATAAACCATCAACTTTTGAACAGGTTGTTAGAGTGATAAAAGTAACACAATTGCGCTATGCTTATTTGGCATATATGTAAGAATATATGTGTTCTTTAATTTAGCTACAACTTACATTTTTTTATACTAATATATACTTTTTGAATAATTTTAAGCTCCTCAATTCATTTTACGTGATCTTAAAGATATCAATGTATTTAAGTAGCTTTTTTTATTTTGTTTTTCATTTATTTCAAGTTTTTGTATTGCCAAGTACGGCCATGTGTCTTAAGTGGTTTTTCGCTTTAAATTCTTAATTTGATATATATCGTAGATTTCTTATATTTTTATTTTTTATAAAAATTTGGTAAGTTTTAAAGTTTTTATTTATTTTAACCATATTATTATATATATTAATCATTTTCCTCAATTATTGCCATATAATTATTTTGTGCGGGTATTACTGTTATTTACTAATATTTTTGGACAAAAATATTATTTCTAATCATTGACTAATCTTCACAAGGGTTCACACACACACACACACACACACACATTGGAGGCAAAGTGTTACTCCACTAATTAAATCCAACCATTATTCATGGGCATTAATGTCATTTCCCCACATTTTTGGATGGAAAATTTATGTCTAACGTCTGAGGGGGCAAAGTGTATAAAATCAGAGTTCAAGGGGTAAAGTGTGATTGCCCTCCAAGTTTAGGGGGGCAAAGTGTAATTAACCCTTTTTATTTTTTCATAAACTTTGTCCATATCTGCAGCTATCTATTGTAATGTTTATATTCAACCAAAATCAGCAAAATCTAAATGATGAATTTATGCAGTGACATATACACATTATTTAAATGAAAACTAAGGTACAGCATGGATTGCCAGGTTTTGAACAATCAAATAATCTAATCCAAATACATTTTAGCTTGATATCTCTCATCAAGCTTGAAGCATTGAGTTTTTGGAATCCAAATGGACATGCGGGTGTCTTGACCAGTTCAACTCGACAAATGTTACTGACATGACTGTGAGCAATTCATTTAGCATCAGAGCCAATTCTACCCGCATTCGCCCTCCATAAAATATAATGTAGCTAAACATTAGATGATAAATTGCTCCACTCGACCACTCCTCCGGCCAAACTCCCTCCGCCTTCAAAATAAATTAATATATACGCACCCAAAAATCAACACAGAGACATACAAATTAACCATATTCAGAGCCTGCATTTGTAAGAAGCAACGTCTTGCTGCATTGTCAGAGAAGTTGGCTTGGCAGTTGGCACCATTACACATATATTAGCTGTGGACACACAGATTTTTTCCCACTTTATAGCACCAGGTCCTTGGAAAAAAATAATAATAACTTTTTCTAGCCTTTGCTTTGGCAACTAAAGCCATATGCTTGTATATCTGCAAGCATGATCTTGTTGCAGAAGTTAAATCAACAAAAAAGCAAAACAACTCTTTCAAATTAAACAACAATTTCCATTAAATTTCATGTTTTTAACGCTCAAGTCTAAGCATGTGTTTGAACAGGAGGATAAAATTCCCCAAACATACTTATCAATCCTTGGTGATACCAAGTTCGTACAAATGTTCAAAACAACAAACTTCCTCACAACACGAGATTAATAGTCTCTAGATGATTGTCTCCATCCACCAAAGCTCTCGTCCTGTCCATATCCCTCGTCAGAGCTTATCTGCAACCGGAAAATGTATGCTTAATCTTAAGCTTTCACATGTTAATCATAACAAGTTAGAGCAGCAAGGAATAACATTTTGTTTAGGTAATTCCTGTGCTATAGAAATGGATGGGTCTATCAATGTTTTGCCTTCTAGAAGAGGTATTTAGATTTAACAGTTTTTGCTATACCTCGGGGGTAAAATTAAGGCCAATTCTGATCTCTCCACAATACTTCTGATCCTTGACAACATTGTATGAAGTTGGTGGGACACTTCCTTCAGCAAAAGCTGCATCCAATGGGATTCTGTTGAACAAACATTAGTTCTAATCACAACATGTGGATGCTGTATTTATAATAGTATACAGAGTCTGGACTGAAAGTCGAAGTAATGGTTGTCATCACTTGCCAACAGAATCATAAATTTCAAAGAGAGCACCAACTCCAGGTTGTTTTCCTTTTGTATATAGCCTAGTATTCCTTTTTTGCATTAAAAAATGGCTGTTCCTACAGGTCTATCTCAAAATAGAATGAGAGAAATACTCACGTTGATTCTCCAACAAAATCATCATCAGTGAGAGAATCCTTGTCCATAATTTTGATTTTCAGTTCAGAAACGCCTTCAGAGATGGTAAATAGAAAGGTTTCATTCCATTCTGGGTCGGATCCTTTACCTACATAGGATGTTGTGAAGAATTGTACAAGGACACGAGAAAATTATTCTTTGAAATGCTGAAAGCTAGAAGAGATAAAGAGGAACAGGAGAAATTGCCATGACAATGTAGCAATCCAGCATCACTGTCAGTTTGTTAACCTTACAGATTTCAGTGATAGTTTACCTAGTAATGTGTTTATACACTATATTTAGGGGAATATAGAGACGCACCTGATGCAACAGTACTTTTCTTCTCCTGTGTTCGGCAGATAAGAATGGCATAAGGATCCATGTTAGCTGCCCAAAAAGGGGGGAAAAAGTGATACCAATGAGATAGAAATGCATATTTGTTGTTTAAAATGTATAAAATTTATATACTTTTGAGCATAAGTACTGAAAACAAGTTGTTTATCCTAGCTAATGTCTCCATAGACAGGAAACTAGGATGGGGTCCAGATTCGTATTTTATTTGTACATAGTTGATTATCCAATGAATACACCTAAGTTGTTTTCATATTTGGAGAAGAAAACAAAAAGCATACACAGATGAAAAGTTTCCTTCAAATTTGGTCATGTTAAAACTACTTTTGCACATTACTTATGAGAGGAAATCCTCACACCAGTCATTTGAAAAATGCCCAAATCCTTAATCTTAGAGACAGATAAATGGACAAATAAACAAGTTACCAAATCATGAAACGTTGAATGTTTTGTATTCTGAATTGAAAGATCAGCATCTATAAAGCCATTTCAATTAATTAACTGCAAAATTGACACACCAAAAATACTGACTTTGGCAATAACATTAGAATTTCAACTTACAAGACATGATCTAGACACACTCTTCCAAAACATTTACTTGGATAAAGATCACCTTATTTTCCCATCCATGAAGTATAACATAAAATACAGATCCTTGAAAAAGTTTCAGAAATATCGATCAACACAAAAAAGATATGATTTTGACATTAACCTCCAATACTAAATTGGCCACCACAGTTATATGAGATTCAATGCTACAATCAAGTCATCCTATGATCAACCAAACCATACAAGATCAAAACCCCCTAAAATTTTCCTTAAAGTCAACAAAATTTCTGATAAACAGAACTATTGAAAATTCAAACATGTACCAAATAAAAAAAAAGATTAATGAAAATCTAACATGGGACATTACATTAAAAAGAATAGTTCAAGAATTAAGTAACGTACAGAGAAAATCTGTGTTTTCAAGGCTTTTGGCACTAACAAGGAGAACTTCAAGGGTCCCCCGAGGCATCTTTGGATTCGGTAGATTTCTGAGAAAGATTAAAGGAGGAGACCAAAAGATCTGAAACAGATCCAATCAGACCAGTTTTCGGCTCCGTATCTGAATTCATTGCAGGGTGACAGGTTCGTTTATATAATATCTTGAAATTGGTCTAAGGTTGTTCAACCGGTTTAAAAGCTGGTAGAGAAGTTTCCGCGGTTCGTTGACTCTCGTTCTAAATTTAGGTGGCTTGAGCTGGATTACCTGCCATGTGGGCCCATTCCATTATTAAATTCATTAATAAAAAATTATAGGAATTTATCAAGAACAAATGAAAAGCATAATGGCACATGATGGAATCTATTAAATTTTGTTTGAAAATATTGTTTGAAATTGAATCCCTTGGGCGCTTACTTCGTAGGGTGGAATTGGATTCATGCACTTTGAAATTGAAATGAAGTTTTGTCTAAAACCCCCAGTTTGTTAAGGAATGAAAGAAGTCAAGTTTTTTATAAATAATTCAAAAAAATTAATTCTAATAGGTTTAACCACGTAACAAATAACGGTTTATTCCTTCAAATAGTACTTATATATATATATATATATATTTGATTACTCGCGTTAACTCTTACTTAGGAGATAGATAAGACAACTATGTCTATGTATCCTACCTGTACTCATATGCACCCATAATAACATGATAATTAAACAAATGAGGGAAAAAAAAATTCTCGTCCCTATTATTGGTTGTTGAAAAAGGACTTATGCAATCAACCTTTGCCCATAGGTGGAAAAAAAAATGTACTTAAATAGACCATGTAATCGTTGTACATAAAGTTCTTCACACGAATACGAATTGATTGGCAATTTTTGACATTGACTAAAAATTAATTTATAAAATAGGTAAAAACCAACTGGATTCTAGGACAAAAGGGATCTTAAGTATCATCAGAACTACATGAAAAAAGTTTTGGAAAAAATCTTTGCTTCAAAGATATAAAAATATTATCCCAATTTTAGTATCTAAACAAGTAGTATCACAGGGAGGGAGGGAAGGGGAGAGAGGAAAGTTGGGGGGGGGGGGGGGGGGGGAAGGGGTTTGGGTTGATGCAAAGTCAGTTATAAGAGTTTGAATATATTGATAATGTGTAACTAGGGGAAATTGGAGTATTTACTATTTAGGCAAATTCTTCAGCTCAGTTGCTTTAAAAAGCTTGGATTAAGTTCATTGTATGATTCCTTTTTTTTTTTTTCCCCCCCGAAGGTAAGCTCGTTGTATAGTTTCTCTTGTTTTTTCCCCTTTCTCTATACTACTGGTCCTTTTTTTTTTTTAATCCTTAGAACAGTGACTTCTTTTTCTTTAATTTCTAGAACAATGACTGATTTAAAAAAAAAACATGGGACAAAGGATAAACATTGGTGACACATAGGAATCACCTAGCACAATCCACTTCAAAAGTGTTTTAGTTTTGAAAATCTAAAACTAGTATATATATAACTATTTCAATGGTTTGATATAGTCACAGAAACGTATGACTGAATCAACTAGCACAACTACTCATGAATTGTTGGGATGTCAATGAGTTTTTTCTTTTTACTTTTTACTGGTGAATACAAATAATGAGGGGAAAGGAAAAATATTGGTGCAATCAAAGGATAATAAAATTATTAATCACAAACCAATAAAGTTTGTATGTTTTACTTAAGAAAAATTCAGTTTCGATATCATCAGTCTCTTAGTAGTAAGCAATTTTATATGCAATAACAATTGTGAATCTTTGGAGCTTGTGGTTGTTACGAATTTGGAATGAAAAACATTTATTTACTCTTCTCTTGAATTTCATTTAGTCCAAATGGAAAATCACAAACTTAAGAGGGCTAGATGTCAAATATATATGACTTAAAGAGGCCAAATTCTAAAAGCCCAAAAAGTAAAGAAGGAAAACAAAATAACTAAGAACCCAAGCAAATCAAACCTCAAAAGAACCAATGATAAGCCGCCACATGTAGTTACCTATTTGCAGACGTTCTCTGCGCTTCCCGCGAAATACCATCTCTCTCTCTCTCTCTCTCTCTCTAATCTTCAACTTCCGGAACTCTTTGAATTCCTTCTGTACTTAGCCAAAACCCTTTCAATCTCAGACACCCTTTAAACTCAAAAACTTTTTAAAGCAGATAAAAAAGGACCCAAAATTGAGATGAAAAAAAATGTACAATATTTTTTTTCATTTAGGGATTTCTTCCTATAACCCTTTATTTCTAGCCGTTATAATCTTTCCAAATTCATATAAGTCTAGTCCCACAATAACATATGCAAAGATATAAATACCCTTTTCTTTATTTTGCTTTGATCATCCCTGCATGATTTTGTTGACCGTTGGCGTGAACTATTGATCCTGAAATTTAAATTTTGAGGTTTGGCTGCACTAGTTAGGATTTTCTAAGTAGGTTTTGATTTCTTATTATTAGTATTTGTTTTTGAAAATCTTTGATTTCTGACGGCTTTGGATTATTTTTTAGATTGGGATGTTGCACAATTAGTTTTTTTTTTTTTTTTTTTTTGGTGGTTCTACTTTCAATTACTGAGGGAAAAAAAGGTTGAGTTATGGAAAAAAATCTGAGGCCTGAGGCTGAAGCAGAAAAAGATGATGTAGGCTCTTCAGATAATGCAATTGATGGCAATGGAAATAGTAAGACTGATGATCAAATGCCCCATGCTGCTTCTTGGTATATAGTCTCTTGATTTTGTTGTTCCTTTATAAAAGAAATGGAAGCAAGATTCATTATGATACTTGTTCTTCCAAGTTTACTGTTTTGATGATTTTTCTGTTTGAAGTTCTAACAAATGATTTAAACCCTATAACAACTTAAATTGTTTTGCTTTTTCTTCTTTCAAGATTTTAATTTGGGAAGGAATATGAAACATATCGAATTTTTTTAGTATAGTTTATTAAACCGGTTTCAATTGTGGAGTACAAGATTGTTGTGCAAAGGATTTTCAGAATAATGTGCTTCTATGCGGGTAAAAGACTTCTGAAATCATGCTGCTGAAAATCAATAATTCATAGCAAGCCAAATTTGTAATCGTTCACCAACAACCCACGGCAGCTTTTCTTTAATGATGCAACTAATTGCAGACCTGAATGAATGATCTTATTTTCAGGTATCTTTTATTTAAAACTTTTCTTGAAATTATTGGCTTGTCTTGTTGTAGGAGGGTGATTGGCCCTGCAAGGAGATCCTCAAGGGGAAAGTGGACAGAGGAAGAGGTTGTTACTGAATCTTTTGTTTTACTTTCCACCTTTTCTTGGATTGCATTTAGGTTTTAAGTCAGTTTCCTTTTACTTTGAATAGTGTATTATGCTCTTGATTTAGTTGCAGTTTTTATCTACATATAATATGGAATTTCAAGTAGTATTGTTGGCACTGGCATTGCGGAGTTTTATTTCTTTTTTAACAGGATAAACTTTTGCAAGATGCAGTTCAAAGATACGATGGAAAATGCTGGAAAAAAATAGGTAACTTGCCAATTTTGGAAAATTATCGTTTTTCTTTTTTATGGCAGGTCATAGGGCTTCCCTTATTGGCTTGAGAAATGTAATACCAACCTCATTAAGCCAAGAGAAAAAGTTATAGCTTGTGCCATTGGACCTGTGTCAATTGTTGTCCTGGAGGGGAGCCTGCTACAATTTTTTCTCATAATCTTCTTTCTCCTCTTGCACTTGCACGAAAAAGTATTGATAAAATATGTTTAGGTGGAATCTTGACAGCTAGCCATCCCTTGCAGCCGAGTGTCTTCCTTGTCGAACAGATGGCCAATGCTTACATCGATGGCAGAAGGTTCTTAATCCAGAACTTGTTAAAGGACCTTGGACTAAGGAGGTTTGATATGATATGTACTGATGCTGCTCCAAAAGAATGGCATGTGATTTGATGATTTGTACATGATACCAACTTATTTCTTATCAAAATCGCAGGAAGATGATCTTATTATTGAGTTGGTAGGCAAACAAGGCAATAAGAAGTGGTCTGAAATAGCTAAACACCTTCCAGGACGTATAGGAAAGCAATGTCGTGAAAGGTAGGAAGATTTCAGTGGCCTTATGCTCATGCTCTAGTATTATCAGATAGATAATCACCTTTTGACTCCTTTTCTGAAGTATAAAATCTCCAAATTACATGCAGAACTTAGCCTTTCATTTTCTAGCATAACATGTTTCATTAGAATTATTATCTAACTTTACTTATACAGGTGGCACAACCATTTAAATCCAGAAATTAACAAAAATGCATGGACTAGAGAAGAGGAATTGATTCTTATTAAAGCTCATTCATTCTACGGGAATAGATGGGCTGAAATTGCAAAATTTTTACGTGGAAGGTAACTAATGGGAGGCTTCTCTCCACATATGCAGAAATCTATCAGTATCATTATTCTTCATTTGTACTCTCTGATTGGACAGGATTTGGTTGCTAATGTCTTTTCTGTAACTTGTGTCCTTGTTGGACATACAGTCAAATGTTGAAAGCTATTTTATAGGGACTTGTTCAAGGTGTGATCAGCATTAGTTGGAGCATGCGCCCTGTTGATTCACATCATTTAAGTCATGAATGGTTGCATGTCCTTATTTGAACTTTTTAAGTTGGTTTTATTGGACTTCTTATGGATGCTGGAATTGAAATGAAGAAAATATTTTTTTATTTGTTTCTTAAATCCATGCCTTCGCTTCTTTTACATTAGTTTTGGATGCATTAGTATCCCTTATTTTTGTCTTTCGGCATGTTTTAGGTCAGAGAACTCAATAAAAAATCATTGGAACTGTTCGTTGAAGAAGAAATTGGAACAGAATTCATCTCATTCTGCCTTCAGTCATCGTGAATTTGTTGCACCCGTTCTCTGCAGTGCTAAGACAGATGCTGGAAATAGAGAGGACTTGATGAGAGAACGGAGTCCAGCAGGAGGATTCTTAGTGAACCAGAACATGAACAATGAAGCAATTTTGGAATCTTTTTCTCTTGACTTGATTTTTGGACATTCTAAAGGAAGAGATAGTTATCATCAGCCTTCTATGAGAGAAAATTGCAGCTTTCCTAGCAGGCAGGTTGGTAATCCAATTGAACCTCCATCCCTGGAATGTAGAGAGATTCTAGAGAACCAAGATTATGGTAATAATGCTAAAAGGTCAGGTGACTGTTATCATATTATTACTGAACCACCCAATGTTTCATCCAATGGTTTCATCAGCGCACATATTAATGCACATTTGGTGTGTTGTAATGATAAGTGTGTCATCAATTCTCCATCCAGCAGAACTCCTTGCCTATATCTGCCCCAGCATTTGAATTCTTACCTGAGTACTGATGGTTATGAAAACACTGATTTAGATAGCAGTTGTGCTTCTGCTGTAAATTTTGAGATGAAACAAGGAAGTTCACTGTCAAAGGACTGCAGGGATTTTGGCCACAGTGGGCAATGTAGCAGTTCCCATTCAAACATTACAAGATATGAAGTTCGTAAGCAGAGGACTACTAGCGGAATGTGTAAAAATTTAGTTGATGAAAGTTATATGGGGTTGTGCTATGAGCCACTCCAACAAAAGGATCTGGAAATTTTCCTTTCAACAGGTAGATTTCCTAGTACCGACAGCTATATTCGACTACCATCAGATTCTACTACCCTTCAGAACCCAAGAGTACTTGAAAAGAGGTCTTATAGCAGTGCAGAGTCCATATTGAGGAGGGCAGCGTTGACTTTCGAAGAGACTCCCTCTATTATAAGAAAACGAAGGCTTCCAACCTCCACACAAGCTAGCATTATAAAGCAAATGGATAATGTTCTCACATCAGTTGAGAGTTTTGATTCACATAACAAGAGGTTGCCGGCATCACATGAGTGTTCGTCTGCAGGTGGGTATAATCAAGTTCCACTGTTGATGAAAAATTTTGCTTCTCCTCAAAAGACTCAGAAGCTCGAAAATTTTTCTGCCATCAGCTCAGTGGGGAAATGCTTGAAAAATGCCTTCGATGATGCCTGGGATTCAAGAAAGCCCTAACACCAATACTATAGCTGCTTGACTCCTCTCTTGTCAATCATGAGTCAGATAACTCACCTAACTTACCTGGCTCAATCTTCTGAAGTTATATCCAGATGACTATGACTTATTTTTTGGTCAGTGTTTATACTTTTCTAACTGCTTTTATGCATAACCCAATTTGGATACTGGTTTAACTCAAAAACTACGGTGACTGTCTTTAAGAAACGTATTTCTGAGCTTTCTCTATCTTTTGGGCATCTTGATTATCAAGAGCTGCTATGTTATTAAATATGTTATTAAATGTGTTACAAGTAATATTTGAAAACATAGAAAAGTTAAATGGCATGTGTAATGTGCCTAATGTGGAAGGTAAGGTTCATGATTAGAAGCATCCAGTTTTACATGATTTCAAAAGTAAAAGTTGTTCCTCCACCATCCTGGTTCTGAATTCACTCTTTGCTGCTGGTACTCACGTGTAGGGGTGCTATCGAGCCGAGTCGAGCTCGAGTAGCACCATGCTTGAGCTCGACTCGATTGCCTATTAGTGCTGCTCGAGCTCGATCGAGCTAAAAATTGTGAAGCTTGAGCTCAACTCGAGTACTCGAGCTACCTGTTCGAGTACTCGAGTTCGACTCGAAACTCATTGGCACTCTTTTTTTTGTTTTTTTTTGCACTTTGTTACTCGAGCTCAAATACTCGAGGACATTTTGATAAATTTTATAATTTCAATACCTAAAATAGTAAATACATAATAAATAAATATATAATAATTAAATAATATATGCTCGACGAGTCTTTGAGCTTGGAAAATCAATTCGAACTCGACCCGTGAGCCTAATTGAGAGGTCGAGATGAGTATCGAGTTGCTTGCTCTATACTCAGCTCGAACTCGGTCAACTCGAGTTCGAGATGAGTAGTTAACTGAGTTGCTTACGAGCTACTCGTAAGTAGTTCGGTTCGATTGCACCCCTACTCACGTGTAGGATGGTTAAAGTGAAAAAATCTTTTGAAACTGATTAAAAATCACTTCCAGATTCCACTTTTTTCTCTTTTTTTATTTTACACATTGCAACAAAAAACATTTCAGTTTCAATCAAGATATCGTTTCCTGGTTATTTTTAATCAGTGCATATAAAATGCGTTTTCATTCACTGCATTCATCACTAATGTAGTTTCTTATTCATTGCACTTCTTGTTTACCTGACTTGTCATTCTTATTCTTCATTCTTTTCCATGCAGGTAGATTAACAAAAACAAGATGTGAATATAACGTTCGGTGGATATGTAGTGTGGATAACAGGAGAGATAAAAGCAGCCAACTTTGCAAGAACTGGATGGAGAAGGGCTTCCAAAACTTGAAGTGTAATTATGAAATGGAATTTGCTGATTCAAAACTTATAAAGTAAATCTTTTGGCATTTCTTCTAGTTGACCGATATTTTGATCTTCCTTCTTGAGGTTCCCAGGATATATTCTATTGCTTTTTCATTATTATTTATGAAGGCTGGGAGCAACTTTTGAATGGACACAGGGCAGGCCTTTGATTTTTGACTATAATTATTTAGTTAATGTTTTCTGACCTTGACCCGACTTAAGTTGAACAAAGTGTCCACTACTACTCGGACTTTGCTTTCAATGTTGAAGACATTAATAAAGATTTTCTATTTTTGGTCTGAAAGATATTACTAGATAAGAGTAATACTAATAATAGCTCAAGATAATTTTGTTTTAAAAAATAAAATTAATTTTATTTTACAACCAAAGCAATAACTTATTGCTTAGTGTTCACAATTCACTAGTTAAAACAAATAATTTACGATAAAGAAAATTATGTTTAATTTTTTTTTTTTGCCAATTTTTTGTTTAAGTTTCTAATAAACCTTAATATTTCCAAGTTTCAAATAAGCAAAGAGCTGAAGAAAAGACATATTTGACCCTTGAAAGTTTAAATTTGTATTCTTTTGACACCCTTCAACTATTAAACCATTAGACGTCCAATATTACTTCTTGAACTTCTAAAAAAGTAAATATTATTAGCCCTTCAGTCTGTTTTCATAATTAAAATTAACATATCCAAATACACACGTAGAGCAATCTCTAATTTCTAGAGATGCTATGGTCTCTTCCCCTATTTTTCTCTCTCTACTTCCACTTCTTAATATATATTTAGAAGTTGAGAGGGTAATAATACAAGTCATACAATGATCGAAGGGCTAAAAGTATGCAAAATTAAAAGTCGTTGGACCAAAGACGCTTTTTTGTTTCCTCAAACCTTCATAACAGCTGAAATAAAGCGTAAACTCATCCCAACGTTCTGTGCAACAGAATTGTATTGCCATGGACAAAGACAACCCACAGTCATCATCTGCTGCCACCAACTCATCAATCTCGAAAGACATGGACTCAGATGCTCTGGCTTTAGTCCAAGAGTTCTTCAGAGACCCCGGATTCTCTTCAGCCATCCCACCTAATTTCGACCATTCAGATTCTTATTCTGACCTCTTCAGAAGCTGCCTTAAAGTCCGCACCGTCCAACGAGGCAAAATCTCATGCCTTCTAACCGTCAAACCTGCAATCCTGGTAAAGAAAAGATTAACGACCACAACCCATTTGACCCTTTTAATTATTCACTTTGATTTCTTTGTCAAGTTCAAATCTTTTGATTGATTACTAAGTAAATGAAGGAAAATCATGTGGAAAATTATAGTAGTTGACTGGAGATGATCATTGTTTAGCTGAATTGTGTTTGTTTATCTCCCTTTTTTGGGCTTAATTGCCGTAAATTGCTATTTGCAAATCAAAATTTCTTCTGTTGGTGGCTTTGAAAAGCCAGAAAATGGATCAAATTGAGATTTACCCAAAGCACCAATTTTTGGATAGAGTAGAGAGGGATAGTCTGTGACTACTGTATTAGTAAGGGTATCTGGCGCATTCGTGATGGTGCTTTAATCTATTCCTTTGCACATTTCTTATTGTTTATTTCATGGAAAATGAAATTTTGGGGCCTAAAGCAGTTGTCTTTGCAATGTGAGTCTGGTTCTCACTGATTTCTCTGGGGGAAAATGGGTGGAATACTCTTTCCAATTCTTTTAACGTGCTTATGGTTGGGGATTAAAATTTCACAAGTTTTATGGCATATAGTTTCACCGAGGATTAGTGTGGTCATGCTTTGACTAACTTTATACTCTTGCCTGTTCGTTTGACTGCACTGCTGGTATATCAGATTTTGAGGCGAGATAAGAGGTTTTGAGCTGTTAACACTCCATAGTATGCATGTCATCGGTTGTTTAGCTCGAAATGGTGACAAATTATCTGTGAAATGTTGTCTTCATCAATTTGCATCAACTGCCTGGGTTCTAGACAACTGATGTTTCTAGACTACTGGCTTTCTAGAATGTTAAGAAATGTATCCTCCTGTAGTTGTAGCTTTCCATGACCAACTGATGCAGTCAACAAAAGGCTGGAAAAGCAAAATTAAAGCTTTTCATAATTGTCTTCAACTTTGTATTGTATTAGTTGTCTTAAAAGTGTTATTTTGAATTTTAGATCTAAGGGTATTTTAGGTATTTTAGTCTTTTACATGTTTGCAGGAATTTTTCCAGCAACTATGTTTTTTTATTTTATTTAGTTATTCAATGATGTTAGGTAACAAATTAGAGTTAGAGTTGATATAGGAATATTCTATAAGTGTTTTGTTTTCTTAGGAAATAGGAATTCTATTTATAATAGATTTCTTTCTTTTAGGTAAGTCATAAGTTTATAAATACCTTTGTTATTAGGCTATTCTAGTAGAGAGAGAGAAAGATTGATTAATAAAATTTCAGTTTATTGTTTTAGTTTGTTAATTTTGTTCTTCAGATTTCCCTAATTTCCTCTTTCTTCTTCTTTCTTGTCATCATCGTTACTGTTCACGCTACAGTACGTGTTACTGTTCACCCGCGAAACAGTGTCATATTCTTCTGTTCTTCCGCTTGCGTTCGTAGGGAAGATTATTCCAATCTTGTCCTACATCACCAACCCAATACATAACAGTTTAATCTAATTTACTCGATTTCTAGAATTTTTATAGTGGAATGCATGGAGGAGCAGTGGCAGCTTTGGCAGAAATGATCTCAATTGCTTGTGCTAGAACTGTAGTGGGAAAAGATAAGGAGCTTTTTCTTGGAGAATTGAGCACATCTTATCTCTCTGCTGCTCCAAATAAGGTGG